>CM052658.1:111769160-111820879 GCA_028533165.1 Leontopithecus rosalia
CTTTTAACCCTTTTGTGCCTTTTGGAATAGCCACATTTTCTTTTTTCCTATGCTGTTCCAAGTCTCTTTGAATCTGCAGAAATGAAATGCTCTTGTATGCTCCTTGTCACAGGCAGAGTTTACCAGTGTAATTTTTACTTTAGCTAGGTTACTGTCAATATGCAAATGCCAAATTTTTCTTCAGGTGTATAAGTAACAATCCGATATCCTTCTGATCACACTGACTGGAGATAGCTGGCTCTTTCTGGAGATTTAGTGTATTTCGGCTTTGTACCCTTCCGTGATGATCTCAGAATTTAGCTCTCAGAGATGTCCCACAGCAGCCATTGCTCCAGGGGCCTCTCAAGCTAACAATCGCAAAAGACCTGGCGGAAACTGACTGTTCAAATGGTCCTCCTGCTCAGAGTAGGTAACCTGCAGCCATTCGCTTCGACTTGAGCTAAACAGAATTCTGAGACACACACACACACACACACACACACACACACACACACACACACACACACACACAGCCTGCTTATCTTACCAAAAAGAAGATGAATTTTCTCTGCCTTTCAGCCAGTATTAGAAGTTTATCAAAGAACACCCTAATGTCCGTTTTTAAATTGCTCTGCTCTAGGCTAAGCTAGCTCTGCATTAACAGTACTTTAAACTTTTTTCCAAAGCACCTTCACCTAGTTTTGAATGTCTCTTATGAAAGTCTCCAAACTTAGCAGACACTATCGTGAAAGGGAGCAAACCCTACACTCACATTTTTCAGATGAAGAAATAGAAGTCCAGAAAGGGGATGCAATTTCTCCAAGGTGAGAAGCCAGTAGGCTGGTGCTGAATGAAATTCAGGTCTCTGAGTATACTATGACAGCAGAGCTTCTTGACCCTCTCCACAGTAGCACCCCTAAAAAGGAACCCAAGGGAAAGGAATGAGTGTTTTTAAACACTTTTATGAAGCTACAATTCACATAGCATACAGTTCACTCATCTAAAGTGCACAGGCTAGTGTCTTCCAGTATAGTCCTAGAACTGTGAGTTTATCACTACAATGAATTGTAGAACATTTTCATTACACCAGAAAGAAACCACACACCTTTTAGTATCTCCCAGACACCCACCCTTTCCAGCCCTAAGCAACCACTAATCTACTTTCTGTGTCTATGGCTTTGCCTGTTTTGGGCATTTCATATACATGGAATCATACAATATATGGTCTTGTGTGACTGCTTTATTGCCCTTAGCATAGATTTTAGAGATTCACCGTGTTGTAGCATGTATCATAACTTTATTACTTTTCATGGCTGAATAATATTCCATTATATGGGTATACCACATTTGTTTATTTATTAGTTGATGGACATTTGAGCAGTTTACATTTCTTGGCTATGATGCAAAATGCCGCTGCAAATATTTGTATACACATTTCCATGTGGACGTATGTTTTTGGTTCTCTTGGATATATAGATATAATATGGTAGAATTGCTGGATCACATAGTAACTCTATGTTAAACACTTTGAGGAGACAGTAGACTGGTTGCAAATGGGCTCCACCAGTTTACATTCCCATCAGCATTGTACAAGCTTTCTAATTTCTCCACATCCTCACCAACACATATCATTATCTCTCTTTTTTAAAATTCTCTTCTATAGTGAGAATATTAAGAATACAGCACATTATGGTAGATGTGACGTTGTATCTGATTTTCGCTTTGAATTCCATTTCCTTGATAGCTAATGATGTGGACCTTTTCATGTGCTTTTGGATATTTGCGTATCTTCTTTGGCAAACCATCTATTCAGATAATTTGCATATATTTTAATTAAACTATTTGTCTTTGCATTATTGAGTGGTAATAGTCCTTTATGTAGTCTAGTACTATGATAGGTCGTTTGACATACGATTGGCAAAAATTTTCTCTCGTTCTATAGGTTGTCTTTTTATTTTCTTGATGATGTTCTATGAAGCACAAAACTTATTTTTATTTTAATGAAGTCAAGTTTGTATTTTTCTTTGTTTTTCTTGTGCTTTTGATGTCATATCTAAGAAAACATTGCCTAACCCAAGGTCACAAAGATTTATGCCAATGTTTGGTTGCAGGAATTTTTGGTTTTTGCTCTTACATGTAGGTCTTTGATCCATTTTGAATTAATTTTTGTAGATGGTGTGAAGTAGGTGTCCAAATTCATTCTTTTGCCTGTGGCTATCCAGTGGTCCCAGTATCATTTTTTAAATTCCTTCAATGAAATGGTCTTTGCACTCTTGCTGAAAATCATTTGACTAAACGTTAGGGTTTGTTTCTGAACTGTTTATTCTATTTCATTGATCTGTATGTCTATCTTTATGTTAATACTTTGCTCTCTTGATTACGGTAGTTTTCTAGCTTTGAAATTGTGAAATGTCAATCCTCCAACTTTGTTCTTCTCTTTCAATATTGTTTCATTATTCTGAGTCAATTGACTTTCACTATGAATGTTAATATCTGCTGCTCAGTTTCTGCAAAGAAGTTAGCTAGGATTTTGGTAGAGATTGCATCAAATCTGCGGATCAGTTTGGGAAGAATTGCCCTCTTAACAATATTAAGTCTGCCAGTTCATGAATATGGAATGTCTTTTCATTTATTTAGGTCTTTTTTAACTGAACAATGTAGTTTTCAGGGTATATATTTTGCACTTTTTTGGTTAAGTTTGTTTCTAAGAATTTAGTTCTTTTTGATGCTATCGTAAATGGAACTGTTTTCCTTAATTTCATTTTTTGATTTGCTCACTTCTGCTATATAGAAATACAATTGGTTTTGCATATTGATCGTGTATACTGTAACCTTACTGAACTTATTTATTGGTTCTAATAACTTTTAATAGATTCCTTAGGATTTTCTCCATAGAAGATCACATCAGCTACAAGATAGTTTTACTTATTTACTTTCCAATCTGAATGCTTTTTATTTTTTCCTTGCCTAATTCTCCTGGGTAGAACTTACAGTGTTGAATAAAAGTAGTGAATGCAGATTTTCTTACCTTTTCCTGACACTCAGGGGAAAGCATTCAATCTTTCACCACTAAACACCATGTTAGTTGCCAGGTGTTTTGTAGATAACCTTTATTAGGCTGAGGAAGTTTCCTTTCATTCCTTTTTGGTTTTGCTTTTAGGGTTCTTTTTTATCATGAAGCAATGTTATTTTTTGTCAAATATCTTCACCCTATATTGGATGATCATACAGTGTTTGTTTTTTATGCTATCAATATAGGAGTAACACATTAACTGATGTCCAAATGTTAAACCAATTTTGCATCCCTAAGATAAATCCCACCTGATCATGGTGTATAATTTCTGTATTGCTGGATTTTATTTGCTAGTATTTTGTCGAGAATCTTTGTGGTTCTCTTTATGAGAGATTTGGGTCTTTTTTTTTGGAGGAGAGTGTCTGGTTTTAGTATAAGGATAATATTAACCTCATAAATACGTTAAGAAATGACCACTCTGCTTCCATTTTTTGGAAGAGTGCTTGATAAATTGTTAATAATTTTTTAAATGTTTGGTAGGTTCACCAGTGACTCCTACCTGGTGAAGCTATCTGGTCTTAGGCTTCTCTCTGTGGGAAGTTTTAAATTACTAATTCAATCTCTGTATTTGTTACATGTTTCTTACAATTGTCTATTTATTCTTGAGTCAATTTGGGCACTTCTCAGGGAAGTACCTTTTTACTTCTTTAGGTTCACTAGTAATGTGAGGACATGGTTGCCTACTTCGAGAGCACAATGTATTTAAAGTCTCATACTTTTTTGTTTAAAAAGTCATAGAATATATCTATTTTAATACAAAAATACTATTTAACATTAGTTAACATTAAGCAAAGTTGAAGTGCCAGGGAGAGTTCTCATCTTTACCTTGTTTTACCACCCCAACCTCCAGCAAGGCCTGGGTCCCCCTATGTGAGATGCATCATGACAGGATAGATTCTCTTCAATCAGGGTTTCCTAGCTCTTTCCAGGACAGCTTATCTGTCCCTAACTCTGCTAAGATCCTGAGTTGAATTACCAGGGCTCCACAGTAGACTCATAAACTGGAGAAACAGGACCAAAGAGCTAACAGGTTTCGTTGTGTAGATTGATGAACTTACAAAACATTTATCTGCTCTCGTAACAGGTGGGGAAAGATTATGCTGTTAGTGGGTGTATATGTGTGTGGAGTGTATCTGTGTCCTATGCTGGAGGTGGCAGTGCAGGAACACCTGTACCTGTCATTTCCTTTCATCTGTGGAATAACAACAGCAAAAACTAAGGGATCCAAGTGAAGTATTTTCCTTTGAATAAACACCAGAAAGGAACATTTCTAACAGAGCTACGTTTCAGATTATTGACTTTAATGCAGGTCTTGTTTCTTTCAACTTCAGCAAATGAGGTCATAGCCAATATTCAGATATTCCCTGTAGAAAAAAAAACAACAAAGAAAAGAAAAACCCAACATTGAACTCTGTTTTAGAATAATCTGGTTAACTTTAACCTGGATGGTTAAGTGGCATTCGCATAAACCTGATATAGAAGTGATATTTAATGGATACATTAGCTGTAACATTTCCTTCAAATCCTTAAAATTAAATATTTGAATTAATCACTCAACTTCAGTTCCTAGTAAAGATATTCATAATTAATATGTGTTAAATTCATCATAATGAAAATATATTCAATTTGCTCTCTTTATTTTTCTTAGAAAAACTGTTCTTGAAAACCACCTGCTATTTAATCATTGACAAGTTTGGATCAGACATCATAAAACTGTGAGTATGCTGTGGCATATAACTCTGATTCCATTGCTGGGGCATGGGAGGAACAAGAAAACTGGGACTCAGGAGGCTCTGTGTTCAGCCTGCTGCGCTACTGGACAGGGCTCGAGCTGTTATTCCAGCTCCTGGTAATAGTGGACCACTGGAACCTGATTTGGATCCTTCGTCACTCTATGCAAAGGCTCCCCTTGAATTACAGTATGGCAACCTAGCTCAACTTCTCTCCAAGAGCCTTTCAGATGGAATTTCACAAACAATTCCAGCAACAAAATGGCCCTATCCTATTGGCTGAACTTGGGCGATTAACCCTTTCTCCTGAGCTCTCCGCCTCCCTGGATTCCCAGGCCACCTCCTCTCTCCCCACTTAGCTGGGTTCCTGGCTTCTCTCCACCTCCCCACTCCCAGCCCTTGCTCTTCGCATCATCACGGTCTGCTTTTTCTTTTACTGTTGTTCTTTCTTTTGAGCTCAGGGCACTGAATCAAATAAGCCCCGTTCCTCAGTTCATGGCACTCTCCCATCAATGATCCATATACGACTGTCTTACACTTACTATTTTTTTACTTATTACCTTGAATACTGAAATAAGCTCCAGAACCTGCCACCCAAAACATAGTCTAGGACCTTGACAATAACTTCTTCTGTCCCTATGGACCCTCCCCTTGGTTCTCAGGCTTTTCCCACCCCAGTGAGCATCATCCTAAATTCCATGTTCATTCTTCTCCTGCTTTTTATAAAAAAATTGTAGAGGTTTTCCATAGTTTTATACTGTATTAAATGTAAAAATATAAAGTATTTCTTATCATCATAATATATTATAAATGTTTTATAATTTATTATACATAAGTTATATATGTTTGATTGCTTTCTGGTTTTATCTCTTGTGAACAGTGCTCCTAGGAACATTCTTCTTTTATTTTTTGTAACTTTAAGTTATGAGATACATGTGCAGAATGTGCAGGTTTCTTACATAGGTATACATGTGCCATGGTGGTTTGCTGCACCCATCAACCCATCATCTAAGCCCCAAATGCATTAGGTATTTGTCCTAATGCTTTCCCTCACATTTCCCCCCAGCCCTGTGATATTCCCTTCCCTGTGTCCATGTGTTCTCATTGTTCAACTCCCGCCTATGAGTGAGAACATGCAGTGTTTGGTTTTCTGTTCCTGTGTTAGTTTGCTGAGGATGATGGTTTCCAGCTTCATCCATGTCCCTGCAAAGGACATGAACTCATTCTTTTTTATGGCAGCATACTATTCCCTGGTGTTTAGGTGCTACATTTTCTTTATTCAAGCTATGATTGATGGGCACTTGAGTTGGTTCCTAGGAACATTCTTACATGATTCCTCCTCAAGGGGCCATTAGCCTTACAGCAGAGATGTTCAAAGGACAGCATCACCCTCTACAACAGGGTATTCTAGAGTCACAAAATTTTAAATACAGAAGAAAGTTAAAGTCATACAGGCAGGGAGACCACCAGTGATCTGTCATGCTATGCACCTGCCTGTCCTAATAGCGATCTCTCTCCGTTACGGCAAAGAACTTTTCATGACCCCTGGGCTGTGTTTGGAAGTTGGGGACCCTATATTCTTAGCTAGTGGTATTATTATTACCACTGCCTCCTAAGTGGACTCTAGGCCTACAAACTTGCCCGTTGCCATGCAATTTCACAAACTACATTATAGCTAGAGTAGTGTGTTTTAATGCAAACCTAACTATAGTACTCCCTTCATGTAAAAGTTTTCAGTCTTCACATCCTCTGCAGGACTCCTAGCTCCACAAACAAGGCTCATCAGTGACTGATTTCTGAGGGCTTTTCTAGAATCACCCCTTGCCACGCCATAACACACCACTCTCCAGACCACTTGTGGTCTCTCAACACAGCAGGAGGTTTCTGACTCAGGATGTTTGTATGAGATGTTCACTCAGCTTGGCACATCCAAAACGTCTACTCCCTACCTCTACCCCAAACAAATCTTATGGCCCCACTCCCACACACACAGGCAAACAGGCACATATGCATACGCACACACAAACGTGCACACACACAGACATGCACATATGTACACACATACACATGCATATAAGCACATGCACGCTCTCACAGACATGGACATTTGTGAGCACGCACATTCTCCTAATACCCTGTGCCAACCCTTAGCATAGCACTCACCTCATCTGTCTGTGACTGAATTATCCGTTTGCTTTTCTAAGTTGATAACTAGATGAAAAATCTTTTGAGGGATAGGACAACATTTTATTCATCTTTCTATCTACCTTCAGGTACTTAGCAAAATACTGACTATATGTTTATGAAAGTACAAAAGAAAGTAAGAAAAAGAGGTAAGAAGGGTTAGCAGAGGAAAGGAGAGAGCTTTGTATCTCCAGATCCAGGTGCAATTCTTAAGCATAAAAAGTCTGCAATAAATGTTTGTTGAATTAATGAATTTTCTTAAAAAGTATGAATACGGATGAGCCATGACCAGACTGCTCTGAAGAAAGCTATTTAAAAGTATAAAGACAGAAAGAAAAAATGCCTTTTAGTCCATTCGGTGAATCTATTTATACACCTAATAGAAGCCTAGATCCGGAAATCAGACCAGCAAGCTGAAGTCCCAGAACTCAAAGGGGCAGTACATGCAAGTGTCCAAAAGGGGGTGCCAGAGAGCAGCTCCCAAGAGCAGGGTGGTGGGAGTTACAGAGAAGTGGCCTGGGGTAATTGAGACACAGCTTCCTCTTCTGTACCTCGCTGTAGAGTTGTGAGAATCAGTGAAGCGTAAGGATCAGAGAAAGGACAGACACAGTACTCATCACTGCAGCTGCAAACCGTACAGCATGTGAACTGTACAAGAGACAAGCGGGCATAGGTGTAGAGAAATGGGACCAGCAAGTCTCCAAAAGAGGGACCCACTCCTGAACATGTGGTGGGGATGGGAGGAATCACTTTTTCTTTCTAATAGAGAAACTAATTATCTCTAGCATGAGGTGGGCCACTTTGAAGAACGACGGATGTAATAAATGAACGACAGATGTCTGATCCCCCCTTGGTGGTTCTGTCTACCGTGTGTTTTGTCCATAACTTCCCGCTATGTTTATTCGTTGTGAGCTGATAGAAATTTTTCCTCACTGGACATGTTCTTCATACAGCTTGTTTTAAGCCATCAGACACAGCTCGAGATTGATGTAGACCCTGAAAATGACAACCTCATGATTTAGTTTTACTTGAATATCAGTCTTTCAATATTAAATGTATTTTCTAACCCAAAGGGCATCTTTTCTCATTATTTCACACCACTCAGTTCTCAATAATTCATGGACTAATTATGCAGCAATTACATTTCCTTCCCATAGGCAGAGCCACAAGATGTTTTAAAAAAAAGGGCACCGGAGAACTCAGGGTTACCCCCAAGAACCTGAGTCATGCAGGGAGGAGCTACTTCATAGGGAAGCCCAATCCCAGCCAGTGACCACAGCTGGGTCCCCTTCTGTGTGGCCCAAACTGCCACTGCTCCATTGCCGTAGCAAGCCTAACTCTGGTCTCTGTCTGGCCGTGTTCCTTCCTGGTATCTATTTATGCTTCCCTCTAAATCAGAAATTCTTGTGTCCTAAGCCCAGGAGCTCTCGGAGATCAATACAGGCATAAACTACTAACAGCTTTATGCAAAAAAAAAAAAAAAAAAAAAAAGCAAAACAGAACTGATAACAATTATGGTATACCTTAAATGTAATTAATGGCTTAAAGAGAGGCATTGAAAACACAGGGCAGAGCCACTGTGCTCTGTGGCTCATGCCTGTAATCTCAGCACTTTCGGGGTGCCAAGGCAGGTGGATCACTTGAGGTCATGAGTTCAAGACCAGCCTAACCAACACGGTGAAACCCCATTGTTACCAAAAATATAAAAATTAGCCAAGCGTGGTAGTGGGCACCTGTAATTCCAGCTACTTGGGAGGCTGAGGCAGAAGAATGGCTTGAATCCCAGAGGTAGAGGTTGTAATGAGCCAAGATCATGCCTCTGCACTCCAGGCTGGGCAACAGAGTGAAACTCCACTTCAAAAAACAAAACCAAAAAACAAAAAACAGGGCAATATAATTCTGTTATTCACAAGATAATTACAGGATTTATGGAAATGATTAAATTCATAGTACACTACAAAGGATGTGACCTAGAAATGGGATAAAAGTATTAAGTTATATGAAGATCTTTCAGTTCTGTTGGGGGATCTCTGCGACTACAATTTATATATAAAACCTCTTTTGAAAGTAATGTCAAATGTCTAAATATGAACACTTTCAAGTGAAAAAGTCTCTGTTCCCCTATCCCCTCCATAGGCTCTGTTGCTCTGCCATCTGGTCATCCTTGTTCTCCTCTTTAGATTTATGACGATAATAATGGTCATTACCATCAACTGTAATTCTACCGTCATTCTAATTCAAACTATCAATTAGCTGGCTATGCCAAAGTGTTGAAGCCCTCCCCTTCCTGCATGCTGCACTCCTATGCACTTCTGTACCTTTAAAGATAGTAAAAGGAAGTAAATTAAAATGTGATAGATTCAACATTAAGAAGTTTGAAAGTCACCACTCTGTTCTAATAGCAGGTAAAAAGCTGAACAAACTGAAAAACCAACAACACTTCCTAGATCTTTAAGAGTAGTAAGCTCAGAGCTGGGCATGGTGGCTCACACCTGTAATGCCAACACTTTAGGCCACCAAGGCGGGTGGATCTCTTGAGGCCAGGAGTTTAAGGCCACCCTGGCCAACACAGTGAAAACCCATCTCTACTAAAAATACAAAAATTAGCTGGAGATGGTGGTGCACCTCTGAAATCCCAGCTACTCTAGAAGCTGTGGCATGAGAATCTCTTGAACCCAGGAGGCAAAGCCTGGATGACAGAGTGAGAATCTGTCTCCAAAAACCAACAACAACAAAAAAAAAGGGGAGTAAGATTATTGGGCAAGCTGCTGCCTCCAAAACTGGGTAGAAATAGGTGTACATAGAGAACCACAACTTTCCAGAGCAGAAACTGCCACAGGAGCCAATATCAAAGAAAGATAATCTGTACTGTAATAGACAAATTGCTGGAGCTAGATGTGGACAAGTCTGTGTTAAAAATTCCAGAAGGACCAAGTCATGGGGGTGTGCCCACTCTTTTATGAGTTTCACCTACAGGAGTTTCTCACAGTAGTTATTAGAGACACATACAAAAAAAAAAAAAAGCCTTTCATGTTTCTGGTGGTAGGAGTGAGGGAGCAGCAGAGAAATGGGAAGGGAACCATTTTGAAATACACCAGAGCATTCTGTTCTTAAAAAGGTCTGCCCTCCAGAGAAACTAGTAATCAGAGAGTAAACTATTGAGGTTTTATGAAAGCCCACCTGACCTAGGGGAAGGGAAATACCCAACTTCAGCCACTCTAGACATCCTGTTCCCGCAAGATGGGAACAAAGAGCTGAGATACACTTGTAAAGTTCACGGTCCAGAGGCATGGACTCACTAAAAGACTGAAACCTAATCATAGAACGAACATGCTTTCCCTCCCTCTGTAAGTTCCCATCACACTGCTAACAATCTATTTACAGGCGCTCCTTTTACTGAGTCCATCTTGTCTGGCTAACAAGAAAACATCACAAGGCAAAAGACACAGTTTGAAAAGGCAGAGCAAGTCTCAGAACTGGATGTAGTAATAATGTGGAAATTATCATGGTAATAACAAGAAATTTTTTAAATAACTATGATTCATATGCTAAGAGTTCTAATGGATAAAGTAGACAGCATGCAAGAACAGATGGGCAATGTAAGGAGGTGGAAGTCCTAACAAAGAATAATTTTTTAAAATGCTAGAGGGCAGAAACACTGTAACAGAAATGAAAAATGAGCTTATTAATAAGTGACCTTATTGGTAGGCTGGAAACAGTTGAGGAAAGAATATCTGAGCCTGATGATATTATCAACAGAAACTTCTAAAACTAAAAGGCAAAGAAAACAAAAACTGGAAAAACAAAAAAGAACAAAATATCCAAGGATTGTGGGACAACTACAAAAGGTATAACTTATGCATAATAGGAATACAAGAAGGATAATAAATGAAGAAAGGAACAGAAGAAATATCTAAGACAGTGACTAAGAAGTTCCCCTGAACTCATGTCAGACACCAAACCCAGATCCAAGAAACTCAGAGAACACAAGAGGGGGAGAAAACCTTACCTAGAGAAGAGCCAAGACAAGAATTACATCTGACTTTTTCTCAGAAACCATGTGAGCAAGAAGAGAATGAAGTGAAATATTTTAAATGTTGAAAAAACAAAACCCCACTAACCTAGAATTTTATACCCTGCAAAACAGTCCTTCAACAGTAAAAGAAAAATAGACTTTCTTAGACAAACAAAAATTGAGAGAATTTGGGTGCCAACAGACCTGACTTGCAAGCAATGAGGAAATGATAAAGAAGTTCTTTAGGGAGAAGGAAAGTAATATAGGTCAAAAACTTACATCTATGTTTAATAAAAGGAAGAGCATCAAAGAAGAAATCATTGAAGGTAAAATTTAAAACTTTGTTGAGTCTTATTTTTAATTGATCTAACAAATAATAGTTTGTTAAAAATAGTAATAGCAAGAATGTATTTGATTATATGCATGTGTGCTTATATACACATAAAATGAATGACAGTAATGATATAAAAGAGAGAAGAAAAGAATGAGAATTTTTTGTTATTACGTGATACACTCATTACACATGAAGTGGCAGAGTGTTGTTTGAAAATGGGCTTATTGCAAATGTTTATTGCAAACTCTAGGGCCATCACTAAGAAAGGGAAAAGTAACTACAACTGATATGCTAATAAAAGAGAAAATTGAATTTCAAATAAATGCTCAACGAGAGCACAAAAAAGTGGGAAAAGAGTAGAAAACAAAAGTGAAAACAAGGAACAAGGGCAACAAAAAACAGTAACAAATATATTAACTATATCAATATTAACTATATCAATAATCATTTTGACTGTCAATTGTTTAAATGTACCAATTAAGAAACAGAAATTGTCAGAGTGGATCAAAAAATTAGACTCAATTACATGTTGTCAACAAGAAACTCACTTTAAATATAAAGATACATATAAATTAAAAAGGGATAGAGAACACTATACCACACTAATGTTAATCAAAAGAAATAGTAGTTTTATTAACTTGAAACAGAATGTACTTGAAAGCAAAAAAGGTTATCAAAGATAAAGGAATAAAAGTTACATAATGATAAAGGGGTCAGTTCTTAAAGAAGACAAAAATTCTTAATATGTATTCACCTAAAAGCAGAGCATCAAAATATGTGAGGCAAAAACTGATGGAACGGCAAGGATGAATAGATGAATCCATGATTGTAACTGGAGACCAGTATCCCTCTCTCAGAAATGGACAGATCCAGTCAATAGAAAATCAGTAAGGACATATTACAATCTTCCCTTATTTGTAAGAAATATGTTTCATGACCACCAGTGGATGCCTGAAACCATGGATAAAAGTACCAAACCCTATATATACTATGTTTTTTCCTATACAGCCATATCTGTGACAGTTTAATTTATAAATTAGGCATGTACCCTTGTGCCTTGGGGCTGTTATCAAGTAAAATAAGGGCTACTTGAACATAAGCACTGTGAGATGGTGACAATCAATCTGATAACTGAGAATGCCACTGAGTGATTAACAATTAGGTAGTGTATACAGCATGGATATGCTGAACAAAGGAACAATTCACATCCCAGGTGAGGTGGAGTGGGACGGTGCAAGATTTCATTATACTACTCAAAACAGTGTGCAATTTAAAATTGGTGAGTTGTTTTCTTTTTGGAATTTTTTATTTAGTATTTTTGAACTACAGTTGACCACAAATAACTGAAATCATGGAGACCAAAACTTCAGATAAGGGGAGACTACTGTAGTTTAACTCAACAACACTGTCAATCAACCAGATATAATTGACACCTAAGGACTGTTTTATCCAACAACAGCAGAACATTCTTCCCAAGTTCACATGAAACACTGACCAAGATACACTGCATTCTGAGACATAGAACTCATTGTAATTTTGTGGCATTAAACTAGAAATCAGTAAAGGAAAGATAACTAGAAACCACAAAATACATGGAGATTAAACACTTCTAAATAACATATGCACCTAAGAAGAAATCTCAAAAGAAAGTTGAAGATATTTTGAACTAAATAAAATTGAAAACCAAACTTATCAAAATTCATGTGATGAAGTAAAAGCAGTGCTTAGAGGGAAATTTATAGCATTGAATTACTATATAAGAAAAAAGAAAAATCTAAAATGAGTCATCTAAGCTTCTACCTTAAGAAACTAAAAAAAGAAGGGCAAAGTAAATCCAAAGTAAACAGAAGACAAATAATAAAAATTTGAGCAGAAAACAAGGAAATTGAAAACAGAAAATCAATAAAGAAAATTAAACCACAAGCTAGGTTTTTTAAGAATATTGATAAAATTGATGAGCTCTAGCCAGGCTAACTAAGGAAAAGAGAGATGACACAAACTACTGATATCAGAAATGAGAGAGAGGACATCACAACAAATCTCATGGACATTAAAACAATAATCAAGAAATACTACGAATAATTCTATGCCAACAAATTTGATAATCTAGAGGAAATGGGCCAATTCCTTGAAAGACACAAACTGCCAAAACACACAAGAAGAAATAGACAATCTGAAAAACCTATATCTATTGAAGAAATGGGATCAATATTTAATAATCTTCCAAAATAAAAAACATGAGGCCCTGATAGATTCACTATTCGGTAGTTTCAACCAAATATTCAGGAAATAAAGTATACCAAGTCTCTATAATCTATTTCAGAAGATAGAAGCTAAGAGAATACTTCCTAACTCATTTTATGAGGTCAGCATCATCCTAATACCAAAACCAGACAGAGACATTACAAGAAAAGTAAACTACAGACCAGTATCTCTCATGAATATGGACTAAAAAAATCCTCATCAAAATACTACCTAATCAAATAAAAGATGTATAAAAAGAGTTATACACTACAACTAGTGAGATTTACTCTAAATACACAAGACTGGTTCAACATTCAAAAATCAAATATTGTAATCCATCATATCAACAGGCTCAAGAAGAAAAATCTCATGATTATACTAATAGACACCAAAAAAAAGCATTTGACAAATTCCAATACTCACTCGTGACTTTAAAAACCTCCCAGTAAACTAGAAATAACTAAAGGGAAATTTTCTCAGCTTGATAAAGAATATCTACAAAAAGCCTACAATGAACATCATAATTCATGCTGAGAACTAGAAGCTTTCCCACTAAGATGAAGAACAAGGCACGGATGCTCTCTCACCACTCTTTTCAACTATGTACTGGAAGTCCTAGCTAATGCGGTAAGATGGGGAGGAAATAAAATGTCTACTGATTGGGAAGAAAGAAATAAAACTGTGTTCCCAGGTGACACGATTGTCTATGTAGAGAATCCAAAGGCATCAGCAAAAAAAAAAAAAAAAATTCTAGAATAAGCAATTACAGCAAAGTTGCAGGATACAAAATTAATATACAAAGTGAATCGCTTTCCTATATATGAGCAACGAACAAGTTGAATTTGAAACTAAACACATGATACCATTTACATTATCACCCCTAGAAATAAAATGTTTATGTTAAATCTAACAAAATATGTGCAAGATCTCTATGAGGAAAACTATAACAATTTATTGAAATACATTAAATAACTAGATAAATGAAAAGATGTTCCATGTTCATGAATAGAGGACATCAATATTGTCAAGATGTCAGTTCTTCCCAATTCGATCTACAGTGATATTGTTTGGATACTCGTCCCCTCCATATCTCATGTTGAAATGTGACCTCTCTTGGAGATAGGGCCTAGCAGGAGGTCCTAGATCATGGGGGCAGATTCCTCATGAAGGGTTTAGCGCCATCCCCTTGGTAATGAGTTTGTGCTCTGAGTTCTCATGAGATTTGGTTGTTTAAAATAGTGTGATACTTTCCCTCTCACTCTCTCACTCTTGCTCTCTTCATGTGATACTTCCCACTCTCCCTTTTCCTTCCACGATGACTGAAAGCTTCCTGAGGTCTCACCCAAAGCAGATGCTGAAGCTGTGCTTGTACATCCTGCAGAACAGTGAGCTGAGTAAACCTCTTTTCTTTATAAATTGCCCAGTCTCAAGTACTCGTTTATGGCAATGCAAAACACCCTAACACATGTAGATTCAATGCAATCTCAATCTAGATCCCAGCAAGTTATTTTATAGATATTGACACACAGATTCTAAAATGTATATGGAGTGGCAAAAGAGCAAAGAGAAGAACAAAGTTGGAGGATGGATACTACTTGAACTCAGGCTTACTACAATGCTGCAGTAATCAAGACGTGGGGTATTGGTGAGAGAACAGACAAATAATCAATGGAACAGAATGGAAAGCCCAGAAATAGACCCACATAAATACAGTAAACTGATCTTTGATAAAGGAGCAAAGGCAATATGATTTTTAAAAAAGATAATTGTTTCAACAATATGGTGCTGGAATAAACGGACATCTACATGCAAAAAAAATAATAATAATCCAGACACAGACCTTACATCCTTCACAAAAATGAACTCAGCATGCATTGGAGACCTAAATTTAAAACTACAAAACTCCTAAAAGTGTAGGAGAAAATATGGTTGACCTTGAGTTTTGTGATGACTTTTTACACAGTACAAATAGACTCAGAGATACTATTTGCAAAATGTATACTTGATAAAGATCTCTTATCCAAAACATATCCATAAAAAACTCTTAAAACTCAACAATAACAAACAACCCAGTTTAAAAAAAGAACCTTAAAGACCTTAAATGACACCTCACTTAAAAAGACATACACATAACAAATAGACTTATGAAAGGAAGCTGAACATTATATGCTGTTAGAGGACTGCAAATTACAACAATGACATATTATTGCTCATGGAGTGTTTAAAATTCAAAAAAACAATTGATAGTTTCTTATAAAACAAAATGTCGTCTCACCATACAAGCCAGGATTCATACCACTAAGTACTTATCCAATGGAGTTGAAAATTTATGTCCACACCGAAACTTGCACAAGAATATTTATAGAAGCATTATTCCTAATCATCAAAGACTGGAAGCAGCCACAATGTTCAGTCATATAAACAACTTGTGGTACAACCATACAATGAAACATCACTCAGCAATAAAAGGAAATGAGCTCTAAAGTCATAAAAAGACATGGAGTAAATGCACATTATGGAGAAAAATCAATCTGAAAAGGCTACATAATGATTCCAACTATATGACATTCTGCAAAAGGCAAAACTATGGAGACTACAAAATATCAGTGGTCACCAGGGGTTAGGATGGAGAAAGAGACAAATAGGCGTGACACAGAGGATTTTTAGGGCAGTGGTAATTAATCCATATGATACCACAATGGTGACCGCAAGTCATTATGCGTTTTTCCAAACCCATTGAGTGTACGACACCAAGAGTGAACCTTAAGGAAACTAAACTCTTTGGATGGCAATAATGTGTCAATGCAGGTTTATGAATTTGAAGAGATTACTGGTGGCAGATCCTGATAATAGGGGAGCCAATGTGTGGGGGGGGGGCAGGAGGTAAATGAGACATCTCTGTACTTTCCTCTCAATTTCACTGTAAACCTAAAACTGCTCAAAAGAAAAAGTCTTTTTAAAATTCTGACTCTCTTGGCTTTACTGGCTGCTCTGGGAAAAAAGAAAAGGTGGGAATTGGTCCTATGAGTTTGCAGACTGCTTAAAGATTCAGCAAAGTATGCGTAGTCTAGGCTTTCCATCCCAAGGCTGAGCAAGAGTACACACGCCATATCGCCACTTCTTATGCATCTGCACATCCTAATGGTTTTAAATGTGTGTGGATGTATGGGTTCATCATTTTCTCTTTTTATCCAAAGGAATGCTTGTCACTTTATGTCTCTTTATGATGAATCTCCATCTTAGAGGACCTAGAGGGACACTACATGCCCAGTTCTCCTCTTCTGCTCCCCAGCTCGAAGATGGCCAGCCTCACTCTGAGTGATCCAAATCTCCACTCTCACATTCAAGTTCACTTACTTGAAGTTGTGGCCTATTAGAGGGGAACAGAGACTAGGTCTTACATATCACATGATCGTTGGCTCTGCTAGTCCTGGATTGCCACAGATGGGATGTTGGCCTTAGGTTAAAAACAAAGATTAAGCAGAGCCCTATTTATCACTCTCTTGAGTCCACTAACTACCAGACCCCCATAAAGACAGCAGTCATCAGTTAAATAAATGAACAATTAAATTGGGAACAGATGTGTGAAAACAGCCACCCTCTCCTGATTTACTGACCCCTGGTAGACATTAGTTAGGTAACGGACTTTATCTGTCACAAGCAGCCTGCCCCACTGCTTAGAAGGAGGGCATCAGCCGGGCGTGGTGGCTCACGCCTGTAATCCCAGCACTTTGGGAGGCCGAGGTGGGTGGATCACGAGGTCAAGAGATTGAGACCATCTTGGTCAACATGGTGAAACCCTGTCTCTACTAAAAATGCAAAAAATTAGCTGGGCATGGTGGCGTGTGCCTGTAATCCCAGCTACTCAGGAGGCTGAGGCAGGAGAATTGCCTGAACCCAGGAGGCGGAGATTGCGGTGAGCGGAGATCACGCCATTGCACTCCAGCCTGGGTAACAGGAGCGAAACTCCGTCTCAAAAAAAAAAAGGGAGGGCATCTTTTATACTTTTAGTTGCAGTCTTACCCCCTGACCTCCCTTGAAGGAACCCTGGGGCTAAGCAGGTGACTCTCATGATGAACTTGATGAATTCTGCATTTCCCTCTTAGGTGCTCACAAAAGGTTGATAAAGCATCTTGCCAGTCACAATGTTAGCTGCATTCAGCTGGAAGGAAATTTGGGCAGCCATGGTTCCAGCCTGTTTTCACATATTAGTTATCCTAAAATAATTAGAGATTCCCAGGGTGGCCCCCTTTGCGAAGATATGTTTTCATTAACACAGGGTAGTTCTTTCTACCAGAAGGTGCATGGTAGAAATAAACGCTCAAGCCCCCTCCCAGTATTTGGAGGTGTGGTGGTCCCGAGATAACACTTTTAGATTTTTAAAGAGATTTTTATGTTTAGCAACCATTGCAACTGCTGCTTCATCATAAAGTGAAAACCAAGAGTGTTTCTGTTTTGTTTTGTTTGCTTTCTATCATCCTGAATTCCATTTATGATTCTCATGCCCAGGTTTAAACTTCCCTTAGGGAAGCAGACAACTTACTTGAGTCTGCGAAATGGGCATCAGGGAGAGAAAGCAGAGAGGAGAGGGTAGGGAAAGAGCAGATTCAGTGGCTCATATTCAGGCCAGGGGTTAAAAGGGGACAAGCACTCCCATGCTAACCAGCAGCGCTCAGGAGTTGGCCCATGTGTGGGCTGTTACTGCCTTCAATCACAAGAAAAAAGAGGAGGCGGTGGCTCAGGCTCAGCGAGAGAAGAGAGGTGTTAGTCATTGCCGTGACTGTACAGGTACTTGTTATAAGAGCTGGGTGGGGAGAGGTTGGAATGAATTTATTATAAGGAACCTAGAGCACACAGATTATGGGACTGAAGGGCAGGAAAATACCCTCAGAACCCACCCCTCAGACTAGCCTTCCAGATACTCAGTCCACATGGTACACAATTACGACAGCACCATCCCAGCTCTCTCCAGCTTTTCTTATTCTGAGAGTAGCCCAGAGTGAAGCTGCACATTTTTAACAACATTTCCAAATGTTTGTAAGAATCAGATTGGTCCTGCTTGAAACAGTAATTTAATGAGTTCTAATCAACGGGCTGGGAGCTACAGCATATAGACAGTTACCAGGAGCCCAGCCCAACAGGCAAAGGGAGACAGTGAAGGGGTCATGTGAGCTGGGAAGAAGCCCAAAGAAAGTATCTTCTGAAATGCCAGATATAGGTGATGGGGAGGAAGGCAGCAAATCACACTGCCACGTGTGTACCTATGCAACTATCTTGCATGTTCTTCACATGTACCCCAAAATCTAAAATGCAATAAAAATAAAAAAAGAAGAAATGAGTAAATTATGACCAAAAAAAAAAAAAAAGAAAGTATCTTCTAGACTCCACCACTGTCCCCCAACAGAATACAAAGATTGGTCTCTGGGTATTACCAACCTGTGTTGCTGGAGTTTTTTATTTTTGTTTTCTTGATTTGACCTGTGGTTTGAATCCATAATTTGACTGTAAAATGTACTAAGAGTATATGTTTGTTCACTTCATTTGAAAAATTATACTCATTTTTCTTGGTAAGAAGAGTTTTGAGAGTAGAAATAAAAATGGACATGGAAAGTTTGTTTTAGCTCCATCCCATCTAGATATAAACTAAATGTTTAAAGAGAACTATTCTTATATCATCCTCAGGGAAAGAAACAAGTCAGCTACATTTTACTTTCTTCTGTAAGAATAAGAAATATGCCTGGCATCCAAGTGCAGTGGCTCACGCCTGTAATCCCAGCACTTTGGGAGGCCAAGGTTGGTGGATCACCTGAGGTCAGGAATTCAAGACTAGCCTGATTAGCACCATGAAACCCTGTCTCTACTAAAAATATAAAAATTATCTGGGGATGGTGGTGGGTGCCTGTAATTCCAGCTGCTTGGGAGACTGAGGCAGAAGAATCACTTGAATCAAGGAGGTGGAGGTTGCAGTGAGCCAAGATGGCACCACTGCACTCCAGCCTGGGCGACAGAGCAAGACTCCATCTCAAACAAACAAAAAAACACTGTTCCCAAATAATTGGGGAGATTGATTGATTTGAGTCATAATAAAACTCTGGTCTCCCACAACCAGAAAAAAAGAAAGAGAGAGAGAGGAAAGAGAGAGTGAGAGAAAGAAAGAGAGAGAGAGAGAAAGGAAGGAAGGAGGGAGGGAGGGAGGGAGGGAGAAAAGGAAAGAAAGAAAAGAAAGAAAGAGAAAGAAATGTAAGTCCATTTTAGTGCTTTGTGGTCTAACCAATGAATTTCCATCCATAAGGAAAGAGATGGATTGTTCCTAAGAAAGTAAGTCTCCGTGTTTAAGGCTATATCATAAATGATTTTTCACTATAAGGTCACCATATGTTTCGAAGGCCCAAACTTCAAAATACTGTTTCCATCAAATGACATCCCTGCCCACTTTTTCTTTCCCAATTCTATGTGTGGCTTTTCCTGAAAAGAATCCCAATGCTAGCGTGGAAGGCTGACTGACAGCTCAGTGCTGTGGGTGCTCCATGCTTGCCCTTAGGACCTCATTCTAAATGCAGGAGAGAGCAACATGGCAGGAAATCATTACAATCCAGCAGCTCCACAGGACTGGGCTCAAAGGCCAGGCTGCAACGAGCTGAGGGTATTAGAATCCATTCTGGGGATTTACCTGTCTTTGCAGTGGCTTCTATTTTCTAATGCCAGAGAGATCTGAATAGCCTTTGTTTTGCCCCACTTCCCTCCAGGCTTAGCACAGATATGAATGCTGATGTGGTATGTCACACTCTGGAGTTTTGTAAACAGAACATCGGCCAACCGTTGTGTCATCTCTATCCTCTTCCCAAGGTGAGTGGGTATTCACTCTGAACATCTATTTCCAGTGACATGCAAGGCCTTCGGAAATGTTAGAAAAGGGAGGCTTAGCTCTACTTGCTCAGTGTTTTGGGGACAGGGAGAGACAAGTTGACATTTTCAATTACCCTTCAAGAAATAATATTTCTGCGTTTCTGCCTAGATCCCTACCCCCATGCTACCAAAAAATGTCTTTGCCGTTCAACCATTGTGGGCTGTAATTTTGAGCTGGGCTGGCAAGAGGTAGGAAATCTGATCAGTCAGAGACACAGAGGTTTAAATCCCTTTCACTTAAAAATCAAGCAAGTCACTCTTATAGAGTCACCAACTCATTTCAGTTTGCCCAGGACTTTTCTGGCATACACAGCAAAAGCCCCACATCCTGGGAAATCCTGGGCAGTTGGTCACCCTACTCTGAGCTTTACTGCTCTTAACCCACAAAATGGATTTTGATAAACTACCTCCCACATTGGTCTATTGTGGGAAGTAGGTGAGCTAATGCATAAAAAAAATGCTTAGCACAAGACCTGATACAGTTTTAAAAGTGTTCATAAAAATGATTGCTAAATAATCATTATTGATAACATTGTTATCCAGTGATAGCTGTTCAGAGGACCCTGTGTGCATTGTATCATTTTGCACAGCTTTTAACTGGATTGCAGAGACAAGCTTGACACAATGCCCTTCACATACCCTGGAGGAAAGGATAGTATCGAATCCAGTTGAGCCACACAATATAGATTTTCAGGACCTCCCTGTGGAAAAAAAAAAAATTCTATGCCTTCTTTCTCAAATTGTAATTTTTCTGGATATGACACAATAGGTTTCTATTTTAATTGTAATTTCCTTTTTATTCATGTTAAAATGAAGTCCATTTTAGTGCTTTGTGGTCTAACCAGTGAACACGATTTTGCTGATGGACAGTATTAAATATCATAAGCCTGTCTCCTCGATCGGGAAGAAAGAGATGCAAATACCTGAGGAACGTGTTTATTTCATGCTTCCTCTGTCACTGACTAAGTGCCAATTAAATTTCCCCTAATTCCACCTGAGGAGCTCTGGGCTCCACTGGTACCTAGAAGGGTTAGTTAATTTTAATTAAAAAAAAAAACTTTTCATGTGTTCAAATAGCATGTGAATATTATATCATAATATTTGCTGTTTGTTATTGCAAGGAAGAAATGGTTCTCTGTGTAGAAAGGAAAATGATACAGGTTTTTGTGATTTCCTTAAGTAATATCATGTATACATTATCCTCACAGTTATACATAGTCACAAAAGTTCAACTTTAAACTGTCCCATTTAAAATGGCATTCTTTGTTTTTATACTGTCTAGAGTTTACGTCTGAAATTTCATGTCCTCGTCTTCCCACCCTGACCCCCTTGTCAATTCCCAACTCTGTAACATTTTGACCATCCTCTTTGGCTACAAGGAAATTGGAGGATTTCATGTGGGAACCATCACCTTCCACCCCAGCTGGCATTCAGTGCTTCTGGGCAGCCTGCTACTGCTTCCTGGACAGCCCCCTTTACTTTCCTCTGATGGCTGTTCTAGGCCTTCACCCTCTGCCTCGGGTCCCCCTCTCCAGCCTCCATCTCTGCAGATGGCCCAGAAAAGAGGGACAGTGGGTATACACATGGACGGCTCCACTTTCCTCTGCCTCTGAGCTTCCCCTGAATGGCAGTAACTGACATTGACTGGGCACTCACTGTGGGCCCAGTGCTGGTGCAGAGGCTCACACGTGGTCTTGTTTTGTTCCCAAGCAAGCCTAGGATGGAGGCATTTTTATGACTCCCTATTCCAGGGGAGGAAACTGAGGGTTAGAGAAGTTCTTCTTTCTTTTTTTTTTTTAAGAAAAAAAAGGAGAGAAGGAGAGGAAGAAAGAGGAAGAAAAAGAGGGAGAGAGAACAGGAATATTGCTTAATTCTAAGAATGGTTATTAATAATGACTGATCAATATTTTGTGTATTGAAAGTGGAGAATGTATATTTTGTGTATTTAAAGTGGAGAGCGCTATACATATTTATTAAGTTTACTTGTTCCGGATCTGAATTCAAGTCCTGGATATCCTTATTAATTTTCTGTCTCGTTGAGTCTAAATCTCTTTATAGGTCTTATGTATCTGGGTGTTAGGATCGTTAGCTCTTATTGTTGCATTAATCCTTTTACCACTGTATCTTTGTTGCTTTGAAGTTATGTGCCTTCCTGAAAGTCACTTCCCTCTGAGGAAAGAACAGAACTGGGATTCACACCCCTGTTGTTCTACTCAGAGAGCTTGGTTGATCTCTAACCATGGTGTCAGTGTCTCAGAGACTCCCCTGGGGCATCTCCTTACAGCAGTCAGCTGAAATCCTACCACCAGAAACAACCCATGTTGAAATGTGTGTTTCCTTTTAATTTTTCAAATAAATTATATTGTATTGATTTTATTTGAGTTGTGATCCTGTATATACAGTTTTATACCCTACTTTGTTCCCTTAACATTACATTTTGAGCATCTGTTTTTCAATGGTATACAGCAGACTTTTTTCTCATTTAACAAATCACTCTTACATAGCATGTATGAATGCTTAGGTGGAATTACCTACCTACTGAAGGCAAGTGAAGGTACAAACGCAGACATGGATAATTTTCAGCCCCCCAGAAGGAATTCTCATGACACTCCCTGTCAGTAGTCCCCAGAGTAGCTGCTATTCTGAAGTCGGTTGCCTCCGGCTGGTTCATTTTTTAGGAAACTCTATCCTTGAATGTTGTATCAAAGGCCTCCACAGCATCCACTCCTTTGTGTCTGGCTGCTTCTGCTTGTGAGCTTCATCCCATGTTGCGTGCACAGCATCGTTTCCTGTAGAATTCTCTCAGTCATCTTCTGATGTAGCTCCCACTCTATTGTCCCAGTGAGTCCAACCAAATCTGCTCTTGCCCTCTTTCCAATACATTTTCCACATTGATGCCACAGATGCCTTGCTGTGAGGTAAACATGACCTCCTCACCCCAGCACAACCTTTGTCTGGAAAGCAGTTTCTCACTCTGTCCTTCCACTTGGTGGGTTGTTCCTCCCCATCCTTCATGTCTCAGCTTACATGTCACTTCTTCAGGGAGGCGGCCCCTCTTGTCATAGCTCCTGTATATTCTTTCCTTGCACTTGCCACTTTACAAGATACACCTCTATGTGACTGCCTGCCTGCCTGCCTCTCTCACTGGGCTCTGAACTCCAGGAAGGCAAATTCTGTCTTGTTCACCGCTGTATACCCAGTGTCTAGGACAGTGCCTCACACATACCAAAGAAATGTGTGTTGATGCGATGAGTGGACGAAGTATCACTAGCTGCTCATTTGCACCCAGATGGAAACTCTGACTTTTCTCACGTCAAGGCCTCACTGATTTTCCTAGTGCATACTTCTGACTCTGAACATAGCTTAGGATCTCCACGTTGCCTACATGACTAAGCACAAATTTTCACTTAGCTTTTCAGGACCTTCCAAAAGTCCTTCCAGACTTGCCTTTCCCTCTTAGGTTTGTGGACCCTGTGCCGCAGCGAGCAGCAAGTGACTGGCGCTCCCTCAAGCCCTCCCCACCCCCACCCTGCACCTTGGGTCTTCACCATTCGCTCTACCCAGACCATCTTTAGGAATTCCAGCCATCCCTCAAGCTCGTGTCAATGGTCACCTTCTCTGTAAAGTAATTCCTAACAGTGCCAACAAAATGTTAACTCTCCTTTGAACAATCATTGTAAAATAACTGTTCAAGCACTTACGATGTGCTAATACTTTTCTAAACGCTTATGCGTGTTCGTGCATTTAATCTTATGAAGTAGGTATGGTTCACCTACTTCATCTATAAAAGGTTCCACCCTTTATAAATGAGGAAGGTGAGGCAGAGAGACATCAAGATACTAAAGTTTTGTAGATTTCCTCAGTAGGATGCAGGCACGTGGGCGCGGGCGGGCCTGTACCTTGCCTGGGTGTGTTCCCTCTACTGTGCCAGGCACATACTTACTTGGTACATGGATAAAAACGAAAATAGCAGAAGCAAGTATTTATTGACGGCCTGCCAGCCGCATGACATGTGTGATCGCATTTAACGGTGCTCTGACATCTATATTTATTTTGCAGTTAAGGAATTTTGAGACTTAGGGAAGTTAAGGGGTTTTCCCAGGCTATACAGCTAGTGAGGAACACAAGAGGATTCATCCCCGGGTCTGTTTGTCTTAAAGCCCAAATGCTCATTCACTGCCCTCTCGGCCTCACGGAGACTCCTCGGGCATTGTCATTTTGAATGGAACCACTGTTCCTGGGCCAGCTAATTCCTCACAAGCAGGACTCTGCACCCTCTGTGTCTGGCTTTTCACACATTTCAGACTCTTGTACATATAAATAACGTGATACAAGCCATCTCCTCTATGATATGCTGCAGGGATGGAGTGGATGGATTGGTCCCTCTGCACCACAGAGCTCAGATCACAGAAGCAAGCAGTGCCGAGCAGCAGAGATCTGGCTTCGGTGGGGCCAAAAGTTAAAGGTGGAACCACATTTGGGATCCACGGTGAACCCCATTCATCATCTACAACCCACCTGAAATCCAGGCCCACTTCTTGCTGGTCCTGTGACCATGTTCCTACCACCATCTCCCGTGTGCTCAAAAAGGACAAACTTCATCCATAATTAATTAAAGCAAGAAAAATCTACAAAGTCCCACTAGTATAAGAAGAGGAAGAAAAAGGAGACAGGAGAGAAGGAGGAAGAGAAGAGGAATGGGGAGAAAGGGCAGGAGAAATAGCTGCAAGCCTCACTGCAAGACCAGCTGGGCGGTTCCGCGTCACCTGTCTTGGGAGTTTACTTTTACCACTGTTCTCATTTGCACACAAAACAGGGCATTGATTGCTGCTGGTGTGTGTGTGTGCATGTGTGTATGTGTGTCTGCTTGTGCATGTGCACAGGGATGCATACACATGTGTCCCAAACTAGGATTCTGACACCACAGCCCACAAATTGAAAACTGAATGCAGCTCATTCATGTATACCCAGTGGCTCTTTAAAGCTGTCTTTTTTGGATCAGCAGGGTACATTGCATGAGTCCCAGTTGAGCCAGAAGCCTCCTGGAGCCTCCTCAGCTTTAAGCCGCTTCCACTTGGGTCCCCAAACCTTGAGATCGATGCCCAGGCAGATCTCATAGCTTTGAACAGACCCCTTCCTAACCACAGCAGTGCTGGAGGAACAGGCTGCATTTACCAACATCTCCAAGGCACACTCAAGATTTACTTCAGCCACTCTGATCCACGTTAAAAGAGAATCCTGTTCAGAATGTAAGGCTGTGTGGAGAGATTCTATTGCCCTGGGGCCTCCTGAACTGCTGGGTGGCAGGGAGACCTGCTGCCTTAGGAAAGCAACACAGACTTTGAAACACCTTTTCTCACAGTGAGTTGAGGTTCTACAAGAACCAAAAGCTCTCTGATGCTGAGTATGGGGAAGGTGTGTATGCACAGGAAATCCTATTTCCCCGGAATCCAAACTACCAGGAAACTGACATAAATGCATTTGGCAAGAAGTAAATTTGCACCCTTTTTATGAGAAAGTGACACATGACAAATTCTGGTTCGCCTAAGCAATAAATGAGTTGACCTCAGGAATTCACTTTCATTTTTTAAACACTAGGTGTCAAATAAAATACCTGGCATCTCTTTTAGTAGACAGTCTCAGCTGGTAACGTTTAGAAAAAGAATCACGATGGACAAGAAATTGGACACTTTCTGGGATTCCATAACCACTGAATTTCATTCTGCACAATCCACAAAACCCTGATGCTCATAATGCTGTTCTTAGCCCTGGAGCACACAACACACTGTCAGGCATGCTACTGTCTAGTCTCCCCCAAACTCTGCTATTTCTAATAACTTTTTTGGTAATAATTTCAGATTTACAAAAAGTTGTGAGGATACGGCAGGAGAATACACTGTTCACCCAAGTCTAATTCCCCACAATGTGAACACCTTAATATTACTTAGTCAAAACGAAAGAAATCAGTATTACTACTGTATATACCTTAGTAGTGACTAGGGCCCAGATTTTAGTGGATTTCACCTGTTTCTCCTCTAATGTCCTCTTCTGTTCCAGGATCTAGTCCAGGACACACGTTGCATTTCTTTTTTTATTTTGTTTTTTATTTTATTGTGTTTGGGCTCTGGGCTACATGTGCACCTCCTGACTCCTGCAGGATTGTTGCATAGGTACACACATGCCACGGTGGTTTGCTGTCTCTGTCCCACCCCTCCCCACCGTCACGTACACCAGGCATTTCTCCCAGTGTTACCCCTCACCGTCCTCCCTTCCCTGCCCCACCCCCGCCGTCCCTTCCCTCCCCTCCCCTCCCCCCTCACCTAGCCCTGTGAGTGTTGTTCCCTTCCCTGTGCCCAACTGTTGTCATTGTTCATCACCCACCTGTTTCTTTTTCATGTCTCCTGAGTGTCCTCTGGTGTGTGGCAGATTCTTCATCTTTCCTTGTTTTTCGTGACCTTGACAGTTTTCAGGGGCACATCGGTAAAGTGTTCCTCGAATTGGGATTTGTTTGATGTTTCTGTCTTGGTTTAATGGTGTTAGGGGTTTTTGGAAAGAACACCACAGAGGTGAAGCGCCCTCCTCATGACTTCCTGTCAGGGTTAAACGATGCCATACGACATCGCTAGTGAGGTCGACCTCCATCACTCGGTGAAAGGATCGTTTGCCAGGTTTCCCAATTGCAAAGTCACCATTTCGCCCCTTTTCCTCTACTCTGTTCTTTAGAAATGAGTCTCTAAGTCCTGCCTACACTCAGGGAGGCCAGGGAGGACCAAGCCCCCGCTCCCACAATATGGAATATCCACATATATCTTTTGTAAAAAACAACTCTCCTCTCCCTTATTTAAGTAGCCAATCATTTGTTTACATTCACACAGATTCATGTATACGTATTTTATACTTTGAGTTATAATTCAAATATACACTATTTTATTGCACCAATGTTGCCACTTTTCCAGTTTTGCCACCATTGGAAGCTTAGGGAGGCTCCTGTGTCCTTCTGACACTCCTCCGTCCTTCCTCCTTCTTGCATACTGCTTTATGTTCTGATACTACCAGGTGACCCAGGCTCATCTTGCTACCTTGTGTTCTTCTGCCCCTGTCCTCGAATCAGCATGTCCCTAAAGAGACCTGGCTCCTTTAATTGGAGAATGGTATTTGGAAACCAAGATCGGCGTGTCGGGTGTGACCATTGCTCCTGGGATGCCATTGCTGATTGGCCTTCTTAGGTCCTGGTCTTCTCTGTGGAGAGCTAAGTAAAGTATGTGTGTATACAACCCATGTATACACAAATATCTACAATTGTTTCTGTGTCTGTGCGTGTGTCTCTGTGTGTGTGTGTGTGTGGACATGAGCCCATACTGATATCTCTAATTTTAACCCAGTGCCACAGGGTCAAACGCTATTTTATAGGTATGATTATCAGACATATCTTGTAGTTGTGGCTTAAAGCCTTTACCCAAGCCTCATAAGTGGTGATTAGAATCTGAACTGAGCCCAGGGCCCTGCACTTTAGACCTCCAGCTCTTCACGTCAGCACTGTCTGTGTTTAGCACAGATTCTGGAGCACATTCACTGTTGGTATCTCTCGGAGCCAGAGGGAGGTAAAGGCAGCTTTAGTTTTGGTTTTCACAAAATACCATAAACAGCTTAATTTTCAAGAATCTTGCACAGTATCCCAACTTTCTTAGTAACAAACCAGAGAGACGTTCGCTCACTTAGTCATGCCCCAACAAACATTTCTTGAACCCTTACCGTGTGCCACCCCCACAGCCAGGGACCCTAATAAGTTACCTCTTTTAACCATCCCAAGTCTGCAGGACAGATACGATTCTGTCACTGTATAAATGAGGCTACTGCCACCTAGAGAACTGAGAGACTTCCCTGAAGTCCCATACTTTCAGGGATAATTGCTTTTCTTTTTATCACAAATATTTATGTGGAATGAATTATGTAGAACAGTAATCCAGCAAATGCGGCAGGCAATAGCAATGTAAATAGCTTTTCTAGCAGGAGAGGCAGGCTTACAGACAAACAGTGAGGAAGAGACAATTGCGCTCACACGAGGTGCAAGGAGGGTCAGAAACCAGCAGGGGAGAGCTGAGCTCGCCCTGGCGGGAACCGCAGTGGAGGTGGCTTTTCCAGGGTAGAGTAGTTTGCCCCGCGCGCTCCACCTCGCCTGCGTCCACCCCTTGTGCTGGGCCCTTTACCTAGAACGCCCAGTTCCCTGCATGGCCAGCACCTTGTCCCCCTGCTGGTTCAAGTGCCCCCTCTTCAGAAAGGCCTTCCCTGACCAATCCCTCTGAAGAAACTCCCCTGTCCTGCCCTCCCACATCACCTTGTTTATTTCTTTGGTATCGTCTGAACACAAGGACCCTGTCTTTTTTGCTCACCATCGTATTCCTGGACTGGCATAGCACCTGGCACATAGTAAGTGCTATGTGAGATTGACCGAATGAAAATAGGATGAGAAGGGCAATCCTGGACATGCCTTACCTTCTCCCTTGTGAGGATGTCTGGTCTCAGTGGACTGTACCAGAGTTCAAGGCATTTTGCTTATTTGAGAATGTGAAGCAGTTTTCAGAAATAAACATGGGACTCGCCTCAGGGCACCTGCTCTGGTATTCCTGGGTGGGGTCTGAGCATCGCACTTGCATAACCCTTTTGATGGGCACGGAAGGGTGAGAACAGTAGTGGCTGGAGCCTGGCCCAAGCCTGAAAGCTCATCGACAGGTCTGAAAGCACTGTCCCTGCTCTTGCCTCCCACCTCCCACGCATCCAAAACCACGTATCCCCACTTGCCCTCTCACTGCATCCTCTTCCCCAACCATTCCTGGATTCTACCCCTTTTCGGATTGATTCATCAACTTAATCTCAGCTACGAGTTTCCAGTCTCCAGACCCCTAGGAATAAGGCCTCTTAGAAGGACAGAGAGAACTAGAGGTTTTAGACCTAAACTATTTGGAATTCATGCGTTTTCTGTGGATTTTCTCAAAATAGCGTGCTGACTAATTACAAAGGTGCACTGAAGTTATGTACTCCCCAAGAAGAAAATGAGAAGGCCTGGTAACATGCCCAAGTCTCTCCCATTCTAAAAAAATATGTATAAAAACAAGCCTCACAGAACACTCATTCCCTTCCAGCTTTCCAGAGAAATCAAGTTTCTCTTCTGCCTCTAACTGAGAGGTGTTTCAATATGATGCTGAAGAGCACAGATCCTGGTGCCAGCCCACTCGGGCTGAAGCTGAAAGCTTTACTAAGCTTCTACTGTACACGTACACATTAGGGTAGAATAAAAGGCAGGGATGACTGCCATGGAACTGGACTAAGTACTTAGCAGATATACACCATCTAAAACCTCCCACACAATTATAAGATTATTCCATTATTTTAACTGTACAGAGGAGAAAAATCAAAATTCAAATTGTTGGTTGTGAAGTTGTATAATTGACAATGTTTTTAAAAGTTCCTCTTTGAACATCCGAGGAAATTATGAACAAGATAAATGACAAGGGAATATAGTTTTCTAGATAGCGAAAGTCAGCTTAAAATGGAGCAAAATATACTGTTTAGAAATAAACCTAAATGCATTTGAGATTCTTGTTTTTGATTAAAATAGCATTTCAAATCAGTGCTAAAACACTGGATTACTCAATAAATACAATGGACTAAAGACTAGACATTTGAAAAAAATTTAAGTTAGATGCTTATCTATACCTTATAGCAAAATAAATTTCAAATGATTAAAGACTGGATCACTTAAATAAATTGAACCATAAAAAACCTGAGCAATTGTATCTGTAATTTGTGATTGAAAAGTCGCAAAGGGAAATATTAATACATCTGACTAGTAAAAATTTGCCCCCTTCACAAAGTCAAAAGAGAAATCGCATAATGGGTAAATGTTTTTGTAATACGCCACATGATGAATTATTTTCTCTTTGATTCAAAGAGCTCCTAAAAAAATCAAAAAGAAAAAAAAAGTCAGCAAAGGACACAAACAAATGGTTTAAGGAAAAAGATTAAGGAACTGAAAATTTGAGAGAAAATGCACACCCTTTCTTATAATTTAAAAAGTGAAAAAGTAAGGTGAGATTTTATCGCCCTTGTGTATTTTGACTTCACAAAGCTCTTTGATGGTGATTAGGCAAGAAATTACCACAGAAATAGAAAAGGCTTTCAGTATCAGAGACCACAAAATTAAGTTGCTCTCTGCATATTTAAAGGCTTAAAACCTTCGAGTTTAGAGTTTAGATAGGTGGCTCATACCTGTAATCCCAGCACTTTGGGAAGCTGAGGCAGAAGGCTCACCTGAGGTCAGGAGTTTGAGACCAGCCTGGTCAATATGGTGAAACCCCATCTCTACTAAAAATATAAAAATTAGCCAGGCGTGGTTGCATGCGCCTGTAGTCCTAGCTACTCAAAAGGCTTAAACAGGAGAATAGTTTGAATCCAGGAGATGGAGGTTGCAGTGAGCCAAGATTGCACCATTGCACTCCAGCCTGGGTGATAGAGCAAGACTCTGTCCAAAAAAAAAAAAAATTCTAACCTCTAAGAGAACTGAGGACGGCATTGGAACATTGGAACACTATGTCTGGACTTAGGCTCTACTGATCAATCTTTTCTACAAGCATTTCACATGATCTTGCCATAGATTCAAAGCTGTGTTTTTAACACCTGTATTTGGAATCTTGGCTAATTTATCCACTTAAACATGTATGAAGACTGATTCAGGGGCTACTAAACTCATAGAGGTGTTACAACTCTTCAGAGGACAGCAAACGTAATGCAAATGTTAAGTTACTATTGACTTCTGATAAGTGGAAGAAATCAAATTATTCCAAGGAAGATGTTTCTGTGATATTTGAGATATGAACATTTTTCTTGCCTGCTTTTGAGAAATTCAGAAAATGACAACTCCCTCTCTTGAGAACATGCTTATTAATTCCCTCAGCTCAAGAAAAGCTAATGACGCTAATGATTGGGAATGGTTCTAAAAGATCCTTTGAGTTTTAAGGCTTTAATCACTGGTCTCCCAGCATCCACTCTTGGCCCTCATCTTCACTTAATTAATCAGCCCCATTAGAGCTCAGCTCAAAGTCATTCCCTCTAAGTTTTCCCTGAGGTCCCAAATTAAGCCAGTTCCTCCACTATTCCTCGCCATTCTTCACACTCCATTTTCCCAGCACCTATTACAATTGTAATTCAATAACTATAAAATTATTATTTATTATGTCTGCATCTTTTGTTAGGGTGCAAACTCCATGAAAGCAGAGACAGTTTGGCTGTTTTATTCTTTAAACATAGTGCTAGTCCCTGAAATTTCCTCAGAGCCTTACATAGTCCACTGCATGCATTAATTACTCAACAACTATTTGCTGAATGAGAGTATGATAGAAAGAATAATCTCCCCCACCCCCCAAGTTTACATTCTAGTCTCCAGTACCTGTGTCTGTGACCTTAGACAGCAAAAGGCGGTGTGCGGATGTAATTTCGTTAAGGATTTTAGACAGGGAAACTGTCCCAGATTATCTGGGTGAGTCTGATGTGATCACAAGAATTCTTGCAAGAGGCAAGCACTGGGATCAGAGCAAGGGCAAAAAAATGTGGTAACAGTGGCAGCATTTAGAGCCATGAGGCCATCACCACTAAAAACTAGAAGAGGCAAGGAATGGGTTCTCCCTGGGAACCTGCAAAAGGACCCTACCCTCCAGACAGCCTGATTTTAGCCCTGAATTTCTGACCTCCAGCACTGTAAAACAATAGTCATGTTGTTTTCAGCCACTAAGTTTAGGGTCATCAGTTTTAGCAGCAATAGGAAACTAATACAAATAATTGGTTTATTGTATGACATAGAGTAAGACTGATCACACAACTTAAAGGTGAATAGAAAGAAAAGTAAAAGACTGTGTAACGAAAGACCCTTATGACTGAACCAGACTCACCATTGGATTAACTCAATTATTTGCCAGAAATCATTTGTGTAAAGAACAGGTCAACATGCTGTCAATAAGAATATACCATAGAGCTTGTTTATGTGCCCAGATACTAGGAAAGAAACAGTCAAAATGGGACAAGGTATTAGTTTTGAAACCTTGAACAATTCACTCAGCACCGGGTCTGGGATTTCTCATTTACAAAGTAGAGTTAAGAACGGTTATTTCCTATTTTGCAGAGTTAGTGTAAAATTTAGAGATAAACTATATGCGGTGTTTGGTATAGAACTTAAAGGCATAGAAGAACCCCTGTGGTGTGAACTCTATAAGAACTCTATAGCAGAGTGGTATGTAATGGTGGTGGTAAAATCAATGAATAATAATATCGGGAAAAGGAATCGGTAAAAATAATGCTGTTTTAAAAAAGACATTTTTAAGAAAGGTGTTGCCTGGAGAACAGGAAGCAACCGCAAGAGCGTGATTCAGTACACCGATCACACTGATAGCTGTACAACGGAATTAGCCCAGAAGCAGGAAAGAAGAAAATGTAGCTAAGAGTGAAATATGTATGAAGAGACATTCAATGATAAAAGGGAATGGATTTTAAAGTAATGACTTTTTTCTTTTACTTTTACCCTTTTTTTTAATCCCTGGAAGAAGAAAATGACATGAACAGACTTTATTTTTAGCATATAATTTAGAGTCATAAATGCCCATTGGAGCTGGAAAATGTCAGAACCTTAAAACCAAATTGGGCTTTGATAGAGCTACATCCTGAATATTGGAAAATAGCCACTGTAGGATACAGCAGAATGCAGATATGAGAACAGACCAGCAAATTCTACACAAAGGCTGGATATGCCACTGTTTGATAAAAACCCACAAGCCATGGAACTTCTTGCCTTTGTCTTCCTGCTGAATAGAAATTGTCATGCAGCCCTTTTCTGTACCTCTCTATTGGCTCTTTCTGCTCTTCCTGTCTTAGGGCTGCTCTAACAAAGTATCCTAGACTGGGTGCCTTCAAAACAACAGAAATGTATTTTCACAGTCCTGGAGGCTAAAAGTTCGAGATCAGGGTGCCAGCAGGGTCAGGTTCTGGCAAGGGACCTCTTCTTGGCTACAGACCGCTGTGTTCTCACATGGAGAAAAGAGAGGGCTCTCTCTAGCTTTTTCTTATAAAGAAGCTCTTCAGATTGTGAGGGCTCCACCCTCATGACCTAATCACACTATCCAAAGGTCCCACCTCCAAACACCATCAGAGGGAGATTAGAGTTTCAACCTAGGAATCTGGTTGGTGTGGGGCGGAAGAACAGACACTGCCTCATGCTGTAGTTACTGACGCACTCCCCTCCTCCAGTGGGCAGCAAAGTCCCTGAGGATCTCATCTTTCAAATCTTGCTCCATTTAAAAAATCAACTTATACCAGTGAATTCAGGCATTAGGAACAATGTGTCCTAACAAACTTCTAGAAAAGATGTGGCATAGATGAGCAGTCTCCCCACCCCCCACCTCCCCCTCATTCATGCATGCTCTTTGACAATAAAAAACGCCCGTTTGGAATCATCATTTCACTTCCCAGGGGCTTTCTCCTTTGTGAGAATCTGTCACTGCTGTCAACCATGTGAACTGAACAAAGGCACGTTTTGTACTTTTCAAATCTACTGATGCTATAATTGTTAACAGAGAACTTGATCACTCAAAGTTGTTCACTGTAGAAACTCATGCCTAAAAAATACTGTTTTTCTTTCCTTCCTAAGTGTACCAGAATTCAATTCTTTAACATCACAGAACCTTAGAAAGCCCAATTACTGAATGTGTCCTGTGCAATTCACCTATACTCTTAAAATGGCTCTGGACATTCCACTATGTCCCTGAGGATCCCGTTTGTCACGCTCATTGTGTGCTTACCATTGTGGTCAATATAGCTGAATGGACTTTGGCTGAAACCTTTGAATGTTTAGGAAACGCCCAATCTAAATACTATTTATTCCCACAAAGTGGCTCAAAGCCGTGGTGTGGCTTTCTCAAGGGAGGATTTAGTTCCCAGATTTCCCAAACTTTTCTTAAACTTAAAAAAAACAAAAAAGATTTCTTTTTTAGCACACCTCTTAACATTTCCCAGAGCAGAGTGAAAAAGCATGGACTTCGTGCCAAGTGTGTCTGAACTGGATCTGGACTGTGCCACTCATTGGCTCTGTGACTTTGGGGAAGTTATTTATCTACTCTAAGCCTCAGTTTACCACATCTGTAGAAGAGGGAGAATAGCAACTACCACTTCACACTTTCCAAACTGTTTTCTAATTACAGTGTTTACTGCCAATCTTCTCTCCTAGAATATAACACTCTCGAGGTCTCATTCCCTACTATGTCCCCGGCATGTAATTTATAACACAACATTGTCTCAGTCCATTCTTGCACTGCTATAAGGAGATACTTGAAACTGGGTAATGTATAAAGAAAAGAGGTTTAATTGGCACATGGCTCTGCAGGCTGGTACAGGAAGCATGGCTGGTGAGGCCTCAGGAAACTTACAGTCATGGCAGAAGGTAAATAAGAAGCAGGCACATCTTACATGGCAAGAGTAGGAGGAAGAGAGAGTAAGGGGGAAATCCTCCCCCATGATCCAATCTCCTCCCACCAGGCCCCTCCTCTAGCATTGGGTGTCACAATTCAACATGAGATTCAGGCAGGGACACAAATCCAAACCTTATCAAACAGAAACACTAAATAAGTATTTGTAAAATAAATGGCTAGAATGAACAACTGCACAAAGAAATGACTGACTGGGAGAACACGTCTTTATCCTTTCCTTATCAATCATATACCTGCTACTATGCTTGTACTGGGGTTGCATGAACTTCCACCCACATGCATAGGTGGGTGGAAATAAAAACATCAGTTATTGTTAATACTGATGCTTACTAATATGCATGACGCTACTTTCAGTGCAATCTTGGTCAATCCTTACAGCGCTATTATCACATCCATTTTACAGATGAAGAAGCTGAGGCTCAGAGTGCTTCACTGACTTGCCCAAGGTCCTACAACCAATAACTAATGAAGCCAGGATTTGAACCCACAAACACTCTATGGTCCAAAGTCATTTAAAATGGCAAATAACAACAGAGGCCAATATTTAAAGAGTTTCTACTGAAGACGAACATTTTGCTCACATCCAAATGGCTAAATCTGACCATAGTATTTCTTCTTTTTCCTTGGGCTCCCATGTGGCTGATGCGTGGCGGAGTACAAACCCTAACAGACAGCCCTTTGCCCAAAAAACTGATAGTGAGGAGCACTTGGCCCTTGCTCTTCCATCATCCAAATTACTCTTAGTTCAAGGTCAAGAACAAAAATCACCCTGGGGAGCAAGAGAAGTTATATGAGTCTGTGGGGCTGTGACCACAAACCGGGGTGCTTAAACACCAGAAAACAATTGTCTGACAGTTATGGAGGCTGAAATTCAAGAAATCAGCAGGGTTAGCTTCGGATGGCTGTGAGAGAAAATCTGTTCTATGCCTTTTTCTCTTAGCTCTGGTGGTTTGCCGGGAATTTTTGAGTTAGCATTCTCTCTGTCTCTTCACATCATCTTCCCTCTATGTGTCTTTTTCTCTTCCTTTGCATGGGGTTCTGTTTATAAGGATACCAGCCTACCCTGCTCCAATATGACCTTATCTCAGCTTAACTATTAGGTTGGTGCAAAAGTAATTGTGGTTTTTGTCATTGCTTTTAATAATTACACCTGCAATGACTCTTTTTCCAAATAAGGTCACATTCTGAGCTTCTGCAGGGTTATGATCTCACCATATGAATTTTGGTGAGACACAATTCAAACTCCAACCCATAAAAGCAGTCAATAATCCCCAAGCCTCTCCTCTTGTCTGAAGACCTTGGGCTGGCTTTGCTTTGGGTAGATGCTTAAATCATTCTAGATAGAAGTGTTTTGCTGAGCCCCCGTGGCTAGACACTACTGTGTGATGTGATGACCAAGACTAAGCAGAGACGGGAAAAGGGCTGTATTTTTCAGACATTTTCTTTCCTCTGTTCAGTCAGCATCACTTCTATGCACGGGAGTGTATTATAATGTGGAATGTAAGGAAAACGGAAAAGGAAAACTCGACCCAAGAAATAGAGAAGCTGAGACGGCTTCAGGAGGAAGCAACCGTCGTGTTGAGCTTTCAAAGGAAATATCTGAAAAATACAGCCCTTTCCTAGTCTCTACTTAGTCCTTTCCATTTTTATAATTTTGTGAATTTAAGTCAACAGATATTGTCACCTACATGCCCTGGGCTTAATATTATTGAGGATGTCAAGTGAAATGAAAAATTATAGCCCAGAGCCTTGAACCCCTACCCAGGAGCTCTCGGGGCCATTGGAGAGACAAGACTTCAGGGCTGCAGCTGGAAAATTATCTAGATGGGGCTAGGGCAGGGAATGCCAGTTCCCAGGTGAATCCATGTGATGCCAGTTTTGAAGGCCAGAAACTCCATTTTTGTTATCATCTGGCACACTGTAAACGAGAAAGTCATGCATGGGTTTTGAAGACTGAAAGCTCTGGACCTGACTCCTAAGCAGACCTCCCTCTCGTCTGCCCCTACCTATGTGATTAGGTGAGGTGCTTGACCTCTGGGTGGACTGCGCTGTAAAGGACGGATGATGTATGCTTTCTAGGGGTGATGAGGGATTTGAGTGAGAGCTTAGCTCAAGCTGAAGGTCCCCTGAGAAGCTTTCTCCCCCTCAGGGTGATGTAAACTATCTTCCTTTGCACCTGTGTCCCCTCGGCTCCTGTGTACAGCTTTTCTGAGCCTGGAATCTCTGACTTACTCACCCTTCCCTACCTACTCAAAGCCATGAGCTTCCTGAAGGCCCTTGTCTACGCTACTGCAGCAGCTTCAAGTCGTCCAGGCCGGGGCCCTTCTCCAGCCTTGGGTGATACCCAGGGGGAGCCAGTGGTGGCTTCTGGAGCTTTCTGCCATGATTCACTTTGTTGCTGAGTAGAATCAATCACTGTTTTCTGAATCTTAGGTAGTGTACCTGCAAATGTGGCTGTAGGACAAGTCCATCACCATCACCTCCAGGTTGCCATCCCTAACCATGGGGACAGCCTCTGCCAAGGGGCAGTGGTGAGAGCCACTGTGGCTCAGGCTTCAGGCAACCCTGGGTCTGAGGGCACGACTCCATATTTTTGTCACACCAAAACTTGCGCCCTACACACAGCCACTGTGTCTGCACTGATTGAGCCCCTGTTGCCCCAGTGTCAGGGGTGCTGGTGAGATTCTACCCCGGGGATTCTGCCTGCGTGGGATTCCGCCCCTACTTGTGTGATCAGGTGAGGTACTTGACCTCTGGGTGGACTGCACTGTAAAGTAGAGAGGACAGCAGCTGGGAAGTGGGCAGCTGTCCTCTTTACAGCACAGATGAAGGCATCTTCATCTTTGAATGCGCTAAAAGCTCAACTGCTCCCTCTTTGCTTCAATTCGATGTTACCCAAACTGCATCTTGCAGAAATGCTTCTAGTTTTCTAGTTTGTGGGTCCTACCCTTCCCCAATTTCCAGCAGAAACCTGTATTTTCCCAACAGTTACTGTGACTGGAATTTGGAAGGGGGTGCTGAGTACATGGGTGTGTCTGGCTGTCCATCTGAGACCAGGACTCTGTTCCCACTCTTGGATGCTTTGACTCCCCTCCTTGGCAAAAGCCAGCACATTTCCCTGCAGCCCAGGCCCTGGCTCCGTCTGCCACTGCATATGCACTAATACCAGGAACTCAGCCACATCCAGATGAACCTGCCCCAGACCTCGCGGGAGGACATACAAGCCGCCCATCCCGCCCCAGCCCCACAGCCTCTGCCGCAGCACCTGCCACATCCTATTTTCATGGATTGTCAGTACCTCCCAACAAACATCGAGCCCCAGAGAAGTGAGCTGGGTTAAAATCAAGTTGGTTCTCTCAAAGGGATTCAGCACTCTCTGCTTCATCCCACTTCTGTTCACTGTACTTGCTCGAGGGCAGTTTCCTTGCCAGGGATGAAGCTCGGGGAGGGAAGGGGTGTCTATGCCATTCACCATGGGGTTCAGTGCCAGATCCCCAGGGCCTTCACATGCATATTGGTGCACTGAGCACATCATTTTCCTCAATGAGAAATAAGACAACATGGATTGAGCTCTTTTCTGAAAGCATTTATTGCTGAGCTGGTACTTGTTTAAAATTCAGAAAATCTGAAAAGAGCAAAAGAAAAAAGTTATCACCCATTATTATTCTAGCATATTCCTTTGCCAGGTTTTTTCCTATGTGCATAAAATCTGGTAGCCTGTTTTCCTTGTTTAACATACTATCTTTACTACTTTCTTTTGCTTGTATTTCTATGTTTACTGAGCACCTACTATGCGACAACCCTCAAAGGCTTAGGGACCGTGAGGGGCTCTGAAGATTTTAAACTGGGCCTGAGAATGCAAAGCCGTATTTCTGAGACAGAGAAGCAGGGGCACACGATTGAGGCAGAGGACTGCCACCTTCACGTTTTAAAATGTGGGGAATGAGCTCTTGTCTGATAGAAGCAGCCACAGAGAGCACCATAAGAGAAGTTTGCACTAAAATCTGGTGTCTGTTACACTGACCACGCCAGAGTTGCTTAATTTACACAATAGGAGAATTTTCAGGGTTTGCTAGAATCTCCAGGAAAGGCCAAAAGTGCATTTAATGAGGTCAGTTTTTGAATGGGGCCATTCCCTAAACAGCTTTTCTAGTAAAGATGTCACATTTTAAAAGTGAAGCTCGGGATCAACTCTTTTGGCCTACTGCCAACCAATCAGAAGGGATGCTGGTTGCGGTGGGAGCATGGCCTGGAGGTGCCCCCAGGTGGGACTATCACAGTGGCCCCATAGTTGACGATCACAAGGAGGCCTGAGGAATCCAAGCAAGAGCCTGGATGGTCAGGGCAGGAGTGGAGGACCCTCAGGGGCTTAGGCACACAGCTGTTCACCAACTGGCACAGTAGCCTTTCCATGTTTTAAGAAACATACACCACAGCAGGGCCTCCTGGCGACCACACCCACCTGAAGAGCAACTTTTCCTCTCAAGTCATCAACACACACTCTTAGCCAACAGACAGAGCTGTCCGGTTATTGAGCAGATTACTTTAGGGCTGTACAGGTAGCAGGCCCAGGAGAGAGGTGGCAGGGCCAGGACCTGTACATTCAGCTGGGTGTGAAAGCTCTGGGGAAGAGGGCTGAGGTCAAAGCCTCCTCACCCCCACCCGCGTCAGTGTTGCTCTTCTTCCACCCCACAAACACACAAACACAGTGGCCTTCGGAGTTTCACAGCGATCGTCACGGGCAGTAATGCGCTAACTCTTTATTTTTGCAATGTGTGTACACTTGGAAGATGCACTTTGATGCTCTCACTGTGGTTGAAAGAGGACAGAGGATCTCCAACCAGGGGAAGACGAGGTGACTGAGAGACGAGGTGTCAGCTTACACAGCAACTGTCAGTCATTCTTCACCACTAAAGCGCAAGATACTCAAGCAGGCTGTTGACAGCTTCCTGCCAGGGGGGTTTAGACACAAGAATAGTAAATTGCTTACGGAGATCAGTGTAGAAGAAGGGTCAGGAAGCACAGGTTCAGATTGCCTCTCTGCCAGACCCCAGCTATGAGACGTCTTAGTTTTTCTGCACCTCAGTTTCCTCATCTGTGAAATGCTCATATCTCGCAGGTCTGTTTAAAGAGTACATAAGATAATGTTCCCAAAGTGCTTAGCATCGCATCTGACACAAAGCAAAGTCCAAAACAAAGGGAGCTATGAATGTGCAATCGCCTTCTTATGAATCGTTTTATTACAGATTTACAGACTAGTTCATTTATTGAAAACTTATGGACTTTAAATATCCTAACTTTAGAAAAGATGTAGGAAGAAAAGATAAGACCTGAGTTGTAATGTTATCTAACTTTGCTTTTATAGGAGGCATGGGAATTGACCCTAGGGAAGGCAAGACGAATTGTCACGAAGTCCCCGATTCTGGTAAGCACTCAGCGCGTAAAACGCCAGCCTTTTCCTTGGCATGCCCTCTCTCACTGGCCCCAGCTCTCACATCCCAAAGGCAGGGACTACTCTGGATATGAGCCTGCAACACACCATAGCAACATGTGGATGGAAGTGGGAACATAAGCTGCTTCCACTCGTGTTTCCTGCCTTCTCACTACAGCGTGGTTTTTCAGCCTTAGCACTGCTGACATTTGGGGCAGGATAATCCTTTGTGGTACCAACTGTCCTGGGCTTTGTAGGGTGTTCAGCAGCAGCTCTGGCCTCTACCTACTGGATGCCAATGTACCACCATCCACCCCTCCCCAGTCACAACCACCAAAAATGCCTCCGAACATTGCCAAATGTTAGGAGCAAAACACCCCGTGTTGAGAACAGCTGCTTTCCAGTAAACCATCTTGGAGGAGGCTGTATCCTCCTGCTCCTCCACTTTCTAAAAATGTGACCTCAAGCGAGGTGCTCAACTTCACTGAGCCCGTTTTCTTGTATGTAAGACAGGGATGATAATACTGTCCTCCAGTGTCGGGACTGATGGAGTTGAGAGTGCAGAGAGCGTCTGGGATCTTGCCTAGGACTTACCAAGTCCTCAATAAATGTGGGTTAAAGTTAGCACGATTTTTATTCATGTTTCCTTAATTTGTCCTCTTGTGTAACAATAATCTCCTTCAACAGATACAATGTTACTTCAGATCAGTTTTCACAGGCTTGATTGACTTAGGCCCTGGTTGCAAATCAGCCCCATTGGAAAATGAAGCAGAAAAGTAGATCTTTAAAGCACAGCATCATTGCCAATGCCAACGATCCTGGTGGAAAGGAAGTATCCATCAGCATTGGGAGGGCATAGACCTCGTCCTTGGCTTCTCCCTGCTAGCGAGCTCATCATTCACCTTGATGCACTACATTTGAGGCATTATTGATTCGGCAATGTAGAAATAAAAGGGAGGAAAATCCCTCATGGCTAGGCTTGCCAGATTTCTCAAGCAAAAATATGGGATGCCCACTTAAATCTGAATTTCAGATAAACAACAAACAGCGTTTTAGTATATCTAGTGCAATACTTTATCTGGCAACCCTGCTCGCGGAGAGCATATGGGTTTTGATGAACGAGGCCAATAAATACATGTTAAGTGGCAACATGTAGACGTTTCTACATAATTGATTAATCAATCACAGTGTCCGCACTGTCAATCATTATCTAATTCAGGGAATAATTCAGGGCTAACAGGAGCCTGTTGAGCCAGTTTGCTGAAGTTGTTGAATAAGATATTGAAACGCAGGAAACTCTTGACAGCCCCTCAGAATTCTGAGCAGAAATGCAGACAACACAACATATATTTTATTCTTCTCAGCACACCCCTAAGAGCTTCTTCTCCAGGCATTGTTTATTTCACTAGCAAAAACTGGCTTGGCATTCACTCCTAATTGGGACTTTACAATTTCTTACTTCTGTCACCAGAATTGCAAGCATAATTCATGGAGCAGGATTCCAATAATTACTTGGGAAAAGTGAAAAAAAATTCTACTGAACAATTCAACAATAAAAATACTCTTCTGAAACCTCCACCAATTTATTTGCTCTCCAGATTACAGCTATCAAGGAAAAAATAATCAGAAAATGCAAATAAGTATCTCTGAAAAAACTGCTCACAGAGTATTGGCTGCAGTTAATTCCACTGTGATGGCTGACATAACTGCAGACCTGGCCAGAGCACAGAAAGCTGCACTCAGTAGGTTGCATATCATTTCAGCACAGCCTATCAGTCAGAATTCAGACCTGGAAACAGTTAATGCATTTTTGAAGGAAATCAAACATTCCAGAGAAAGCCTGTATCTCAATGAGGCCTGGATAGGCTCCTAGAGAAAACATTTCATGGATTTGACAGACCATTGAATATCTAACAGCACCTGAGTTATGGAATCATTTAATTCTCACTTCTACAGAGTAGACAGAGTATTTTGTTATCAGCCCCATTTTGCAGATGAGTACTGCGTCTCAGGTAGGTTAAGTTATGTGCTCACCCCACATAGCCAGTAAGTGAGAAACCCCACATTTAAATCCAGAGCTAGCTATCCCCACATTCAATACCTTTTCTACCAGGCCAGTAGTTTTCGGCAAGGCATCCTTAGTGCTAAACTTAGGGGCGCACCATTTATATCACAGGCTATGTGGATATTGGAATCGTACAGTGGACAACCTGTGCAGCTCTAAATGACAGCCCCGATCACAAACCCACCGGCTCGATAGAATCATCTGGGAAGCCGCTACTAGTTGCTGATGTCCAAACCCCACCCCAGACCAATGAAATCCAGGTAACATATTACACAACAAGGATTGTAAAGCACTTGGTCACAGAGAAATTCAATTTCAGCTTGGCCGTGTGCAGAAGAGTGATGAGTCTCCCCCTTTGACTTTCCATGTACCCCATCAGCGCATTTTTCTTTATTCAGCCCCTGTCTGTTGTTCTGCAGTCATTTGACATCCTGGTGTGGGGAAGCTCAGGAATCTGGTTAAGTAGATTGCAAAGCAAAGATGCTGCATGACTCCTATCCCCAGGGACAGCCCTGATTTGAGACTCTCATTTTAGATGGGATTAGATGAAGCCAGATGCAATATTTTAAATGTATTGCTGAGTTAATAACAGCCCACATTTTATCTCTATCTAGCAAAGTTCAAATTGAAAGGAGGAGGCTGGCAAATAGGCAAGGAAGACCCACACAATATTGCTCGGGGCCCATCTCTGTTGTCTTTGCAAGTAAATTGTAAGAGAAGCGTGGTCTTTCCCATACTACATAATGAAAAGACCAGATAATGAAAACCTCTATCTAAACAGGAGGAGATCTAGGGGCCCCCCACATCATCTGCCACTTACTTCCTAACCCCACTTTTTACACAATGAATGGCAAAGGCTGCAGCCACCAGGCTGAATTTTGAACGCAAACAGCTGTGTAATTATATACAACCGTATTCTGTTGTACTTTTTGTGTAGTAATTATAAAACTGTTCATATACACTTTTAAATATATTGGTTATTATCAGTGTTAACATCCACATTGTTGTTAGGAGAATTAGACCAAGGACTTCAGACTAAACTCAATATTAAAAGAACCTCAAACATTCAAATGCAACCTGACTTCGGACTCTGGATCTCAATAGTGTCTGTACTTCCAAAGTGCCATCGATGTTGTGGTAAAAAGCTTATGCTGGTGCTCGCTTTGCAGCGTGTCCACAACCAGGTCTCAGTCAGCTACTGGGTCTCTGGAGCCACCCTGCGAACCACCCCTTCTGTGTGCCATCACCCTTTTCCACCCGGTTTCACATCAGTGCTTCTCAATCTATGGCAATATTGCCCCTCCTGGGGACATTTGGCAGTGTCTAGAGGCAGATTTGTGCTGCTGGCATCTGGAGGTCACAGGCCAGAGATGCTGCCAGCATCTCGCAGTGCACAGGGCAGCCCGCACAGCAAGGACAAAATTACTCTCTGCCCAACGTGGCAATAGTGCCAAGGTTTGAAATCCTGAGATAGGGCCTTAGGGTCTCTTATCTCAAATGATCCTCCTCCAGACCATCCCCCCATGCCTAGAGAGATCTTTCCAAAACACAAATTTGATTCCTCTGCCTGACACCTCCGGCTTCCCCACAGTCCTCAGGGTAACACGTGGCGCTGCATTACAGGCTCCCGGTCCTGTCTCCTTCCTTCCATGGTTCACCGCATTCTGCCACTCCGATGCTCTTGCCAGGTGGGAACGTTTGCATTCCCCCAAGACACCAAACTTTCTCATACCTCCACAGCACTGCTCAGGTGCTCCCTCCACCGGGAGCCAGGCTTCTTCAGTGCTGAGTGCATCCTAGGGACCTTGTTAAAATGCAGATTCTGATTCTGTAGGTCTGCAGCAGGGAATGAGACTCTGCATCTCTAGAAGCTCCCAGGTGGCATTGATGCTCCTCATCTGAGATCACACCTTGAGTGGCAAGGATCTAGGGCAGTGGTTCTCAAGCCTTAGTGGGCTCAAGAATGACTTGGAGGGCTATGAAGGCATAGGCTGCCAGGACCCACCCCAGGGATTTTGATTCAGCAGACCTGAGGTGGGGGTGTGGAAGGCAAGGATGAGCATCTCTAGTAAGACTGTGGCCCACACAGTGAGTCACAAAGCCTCAGGCCATCTCTATTCCGCCCCACCTGCCTCCATCCCGCCTCAGTGCTAGGTCATCTGCATCCTCCTCCAGTTCCTAGAGACCCCTTTCACTGCCTTGGCCTCTGCAGACCCCTCAGGGTGTGCCCAGAGCTGGGCCATCCATGCATGCCCTCCACTCGACAGTGAGCTGAGGACAAGGACAGCCTCTATCTCCACGTCTTTTGTGGAGCTGGGCCACCAGTCAGGATTATTTCTCCTCCTAGAAAGCTGGGCAGGCATCTCAAAACTCCTTAAGTACCTCATTTGTATTCTGAAATGGTTACCAATTCTCTCCTGCCAGGGTCAAATATCACCAATGCCCGTAACACTTCTCATAGCCATCAAGGACTCTGGGCTGGCAGGAATCCACTGTCTCTCTCCCTTCATTGATAAAAGCTGGTGCCTAACTTTTGTACCCCGTTGTCTTCTTCTTCTTTAGTTTGAGGAAAGCATTGTGGAAATGACAATCTTTCTAAAGCCACGGTTTGGTAAAATGTCAGGGCTTCTAGTGTATCTCACATCTGCAGTCTCATAGAAATCGCTGTCTAGAACCCCAGGGCTCAGGAAAGATGAGGAGCTTGGTCTGGGCACCTCTCTGCTCCTGAGGGAAGGGGCTCCCTTCCTCCCAGGCCCCAGATTGTGTCTCTCCCCTTAGTTTTTATTTCCATTATAAGATGAAATTATTTTGTTTGAAAATGTCTTTTATTTTTAAAGCACCCAGGTAGAGGAATGCCTTTGCGGGATCCTCCTGGGACAAGGTGGATCTCGAGGGTGGCTGGGAAGCTGGGAAGAGTGGGCTGGGAGAAGAGGAGGAGGGCGGCCTTCGGGCTGAGGAACCCGGTGGGCAAAGGCACAGGCCATGGCATGGATACAGACTGTGGGGACAGGAACAAGAGGTAAGTTAGAGAAGTGAAATGGGGCCGGATTCTAGAGGAAGGAGGATCCAGAAACCTCAAGTACAGAGGCCCTTAAAAGGTGGGAACCGTTCGTTAAACTAAACACAGAGGCCCTTAGAAGGTGGGAACCGTTCCTTAAAGTAAACATCTCTCTTTTCATTGTCTTTTTGTTTCCCCAGAAATACTCTAGAAGTGGTTCTGACATTTGTTCACTCCCGTTTTTGGCCAAGATCTGCCAGAAAATTAAATTGTATGTATACAGTTTCTACCTTCCTGAGCACTAGTGTGTAATAACATCTTTGCTTGTCTCCTTTTTCTAATGACTAAAATGATCTTCACACTTAAAAGGCATCCCTGAAGGTGAAGGTGTTTTGTTCTCAGAACATGACTTGCTCAGAAACCAGAAGGCAAATGAGCTCTGAATAAAATCGTTTGGGAAATATACCGAATGCCAGCATCTTTGCATCTCAAAGCTTGATCTGTGCCCCAGGCTAGAATGCAGCCTGCAGTGAGGGTCACTGCCGGTCAGTGCCTGCCAGTGAGGTGCCCACTGCACTCCACCTGGAAACAGCCCCTCCCTGCTGTGTGAGCCACGGACCAGGCTGGGCAACTGGGCATGGCAAGGACTCTGGGCATCTTCAGTGTGAGGCACTCACAAGTCTGGACAGACAGCAACTGTTTTTTCACAGGGCCCAAACTATGACATGAGAAATCTGGCTCACATATGTAGGAATATGTTTGTGAATGCAGAGACACCGTCCAGAATTCCCACACCTTCCTGTCTATACTCCAGCTCCATTTTGAGTCTGGGTTATGCTGGACATTGCAGTAACTGCTGTTCAAAACATTAAAGAGTAAAACCATGTCTTGAGAGGGCATTGGACTCAGAGGCAAAACAGCATGGGGTCTACACTCCACTCATCTACATCTTTTTTCTTTTCTTTTCTTTTCTTTTTGAGACATAGTTTTGCTCTCGTTGTCTAGGCTGAAGTTCAATGGCACAATCATAACTCACTGCAACCTCTGCCTCCTGGGGTCAAATGATATTCCTGCCTCAGCCACCTGAGTAGCTGGGAATACAGGTGCCCACCACCATGCCCTGCTAATTTTTTGTATTTTTAGTAGAGACGGGGTTTAACCACGTTGGCCAGGCTGCTCTTGAACTCCTGACCTCAAGTGATCTGCCCGCCTTGGCCTCCCAAAGTGCTGGGATTACAGGCGTGAACCACCGTGCCCATCCCACCAAGCTACTTCTAATGTGACTGCTGCTGCTTTGCTGGTATATGGGTGCCATTCTAGGTGCCAGATGCTAAACTTTCAATATGTTCCTTCACTTTGTTTTCACAACAACAAAATGAAGTAAGGTTATTATCATTCCCATTTCACAGAGAAGGCAACTGAGCCTTGTAGAAGTAACTTCTGCTGGGCCACTGAGGACCGAAGATATACCCCCAGGTGCATTTGATCTCATGTGTTCTTTGCGAACACACATATTCTTGACTCCTTTGCTGCTTCTTGAGCTGACTTTGAAAACTTGCGCCACTTAATATCTCTGAGCCTCGTTTCCCCATATCTAAAGTTAAAGTACAATGAAATTCTGCCTATTCCTCAGAATCATCCTTAAACTTTTTAAAGTCCAGGTTCCTTGGCCCCAAACCTGGTGGGATAGTGTTGTGCTTTCCTGGAAATTTTCCAGGGAATTCTTAGGCCGTTAGACTCCAGGCCTAGACTCCCAGCTGTCCATGTCCACCCTGACGCTTGCCTTCTAGTTCAGGCCCAAGACTGAGAATCATCTACACATGCAGGTGATGCTTTCATGACTCGGAATAATGTTCTCTAGCTGTGAGATATTTATTTAACCACACGGTCTGCCCCAGCCCCTGCTTCTTTTACTCTTCCTCTCCCGCAGGAGCTCCTATTGCTTTAGCCTGTGCTAGTCCAGCCCTGTGGATGGTTAGAGCCAAGAACACACAGAGCTAAGAATCAGGCTGCGCACCTGGACTGAGAAGCTGTCACTTCCTATGTCTGCAGCAACAAAACTCAGCAAACTAGGTGGCCTAGAGCAACAGAAATCAACTCTCTCTCAGTGCTGGAGGCCAGAAGTCCAAAGCCAAAATGGCAGCAGGGCCATGCTCCTTCTGACGCTAGCTCAATCCTTTCTGTCTCTCCCTAGCTTGCAATGGTGGCCGTGAGGCCTTGGCATACCTTGCCTTGCAGCGCCATCGCTCCAGCCTCTGCCTTCATCTTCACATCTGGCCATCTTCCCTGGGTGCCTGTCGTTCCCTTCTACAAGGACGCCAGTCCTATTGGACGAGGGCCTGCCCCAGTGACCTCATCTTAACTTGATTACATTTATGAAGAACCTGTTTCCAAATAAGGTCATGTTCGCAGATACCAGGGGTTAGGACCTCAACATGCTTTTTTCATGAACACAATTCAACCCCTAACAAAAGCACTTTTCCTCCTTCCACATCCTTTATCTCATGAGTTTCCTGAGCACTAAATCCACTGAACATCTCTCATCTGTTGTGATAATATCTACGGACAGGAGGAGGCTGTGATTCAGACCCACATTCGGAGCCTCTTAGAGATCCAAGAGTTAAACAGTCAAAAAGTCTTCCTGATCAAGCTGCTGGCATAAGCTCCTGCAAGCCAGCTGTGCAAACTGCCATTGCGGGTCCCAGAAACGGTAGCAACACCCCTTTTCATGACTGGGGATGAATGCAAAGAGCATCAGGATGTGAGGAGTAGAGGGGAGATATCAGACATGAAAGAAGATGCTGGAAGGCTGAGATGCAGCCAGCTCCCCAGGCCCCCAGGCATGTCATCATGCCTAGCTCCCATTAAATGGAGACCCCTGCCCCCTCCTTGCTGAATGCATTATTGTATTTTCTGTGTTAGATGTGGCCCAGCAGGACCCAACAGGGTCAAAGTGAAAACTCTTCAATTGAACCACCTTTGAAAAATGGAATTCAAGAGCATCAGTGGCCAGGGATTTTCTTGGTCCAATTTAAAGGGGAAAATTATTCTTTTATGAAAAAGCAAAAACTGTGTTTTCCTTCTTTCTAAAAATCACTGTGTTTCAAGTGTCATATGCAGCAGGGCACAGTTGGTTCGGTGCTTTATGACTTACAGAGCACGTACACACACACATGCAGTCTCACGTATTCTTCAAAGCAACCCGTGCGTCGGTAATAATATTGATAACTGAAAGTTATCTGGTGCTGTCTATGCCCCCAAAACTGTTGCAAATCCAACTATTTAAGGTCAGTACCATTATTATCTCCTTTCCAAAGAGATAAAATCATTTGCACAAGGTCACAGCTCTGGTAATGGACAAATCTGACCTTTGAATCCGACAGTTTGCATCCCATTGAACCCTCAACTCTTAGCCCTACGCTTTAGAGGAACAAGTAGGTTTTGATGCCTGACCCACTAGCATGGAGTCCTCACGTGGTAGAGACAAGACCTGCCTGTCTTCTGTGGCATAGTCCTTTGATAAAATTCCCCCAGAAGGAATGCCTTACCTGCCCTGTGCCTCTACCTGCCCTCCGTCTCACTTGGTCTAATGCTTTAAAAATTCATTTGAGGTGTCCCCTCCCCAAGGGTGCATCCAGCTCCCAGGCTACCTTCAGTCATTTGTAGAGCCCTCCTGGGCTCCCGGCTCCTCCTTCGTGCCCCCAGCTCCCCCTCAGTGACCCCAGCTCCCCAGTGCCTGCTCCTCCTCATCCCATTCTCCAATCCCTGCCTCCCCACTGGTCTCCCACACCACCCATAAGCTCCTGGAGAGCAGGGATCCCATTTCTTAGCAGGAGCAGCTCAGTGAAAATGAGGGACTACATAAAGAAAAAGCACCACTTTACCGGGAAGATAAATGTGTAGCCACCAGGCTATGACCACAGGGTGATCGAGTTTTTTGGCGTTCTGTTTTAATCAGCATACACAGTGCCTACACAATGTCTGTATTTTACTTCAACAGTGGTAAGTCAGGAGAATGCCCTTTCTAAAAATCTATTCTTTTTATTTAATGTCTCTTTGCAGAAACCCTCATATTATTTCACATCAATATGTGCAAACCATCCTATCCCATGTTGATTGTGTTAATTCAACACTAGTTTCCTTTCCTTTTCAGCCTCCTCCTTCCCCATAGCTTGCTCTTTCCACCCACATCGGTCCTGCCCCCACCTCCAAGCTGAGCCATGTCTACAGGCAGGTGTGCCCTTCCATGGCTTCTGTGTTCTCATTTCGTTTGACAGAGACCTACATAACACATCCACCTACAGATGCAACCAACCCACACCCAGCCCTCAAGAGCTACCTGGGACTCACATGTGAGGCAGGCACACATGGAGATTCATTCTCACTATTTTTCCTTGTCATAATGCCCCAGTTTCATGAAATAATTTTAGGGAGATTGAACTTGAATAGCTCAATACTGTGTCATTAATAACATTTCACCGTAGTTACAAGTGCTCCCTGGACCAAGCCCACTCACCTGATACCTGGTGATATCTGGCAGGCATGTATAGATCAGGGGCAGTGGGTGACGCCAGGCTGCATGGTAATTGGATAGAATGTCGTGTGGCTAGAAAGCTGAACATCTGAAGAGGGGCCATGGATTGGGCTGGGGATGTCTCTAGAAATCAAACCGTGATGACAGCAGACACCTGACTCCTGCTGCCTACCCGAGGAGCCATCCTTGCAATCAAGGTTCCCATTGCACATAACAGTAAGAGCTCCTGGGTTTTGTTTTGTTTTGTTTTCGAGTGCTTTCTGTATCTAAGAAATAGTTAAAGATATTGATTCCATTTTACAAATGAGAAAACTGTGGCGCAAAAAGATTAAATAATTTGTCTAAGATCACCTGACAAGGAGACAGCATACCTGGGATTCAGACCCAGAGAGTCTAATTTCAGAACCTGGAGCTGTGTTAAAAGAATTTCCGCGGCTTCTCCTTCCCACTACGATGCCCTCAGTCCAATTACTTGCCCTGAAAATGCTGTCTCATCCTTTAGGTTTCACCTTAAGATCACTTTTTCTCCCATACAGAGTTAGAAATGTTTTTCCTCTCTAGATGCCTTACCTCTTACAGCATTTTCGAAGTAGGACTATAGTTACCTTTTGATGCATTAATTTCCTTGCCCATGTCAAGCTCCTCAAGTGCAGGAACTGTATCTTGTACTCATCTCTGGTATCTAACATGATTCCTGGCACACAGCAGGGACTCCCCAAATGCCTGTGGAATGAAGGAATGAATGAACGCATGAACATTTCAACCTACACCTAGATATTTCTTTTTTTTTTTTTTTTGAGACGGAGTTTCATTCTTGTTACCCAGGCTGGAGTGCAATGGCGCAATCTTGGCTCACCGCAACCTCCGCCTCCTGGGTTCAGACCCAATTCTCCTGCCTCAGCCTCCTGAGTAGCTGGGACTACAGGCACACGCCACCATGCCCAGCTAATTTTTTGTATTTTTAGTAGAAACAGGGTTTCACCATGTTAACCAGGATGGTCTCGATCTCTTGACCTCATGATCCACCCGCCTCGGCCTCCCAAAGTGCTGGGATTACAGGCTTGAGCCACCGCGCCTGGCCATACAACTAACTATTTCTCAGAATATACAAGGTATGAAGTTCAGATGCAATTTTGCAGAAATAATTTTTAGTAAAAGTCAACAATGCCTTATCTAAAACTTTGGAGTAGCCAGGCACATTGGCTTATGCCTGTAAGCTCAGCATTTTGAGAGACCAGAGTGGGATGACCACGTGAGGTCAGGAGTTAAAGACCAGCTTGGGCAACAGAGCAAAACCCAGTCTGTATAAAAACAAACACAAAAACAAACAAAAAGCCTTGGAGCCAGATATGATTTGAAATTCAAATTTTTTTATATTCTGGTAAAGTAATAGTGCATATACATAACTTTCCTGCTATCCCCAGCACCTCTTGATTAATCATATTTGCATTTTGGAGTGAAATGTATGAATTTTCACAGTAAGTATTATAAAGTTTACAAATTGCCCTATATCAGCTCAGGTCAAGTTTTGCCACCAAATGAAGTTGTTGCTAAGTTGAAAAAGATTTAGATTAGGGCTGCACAAGTTGCAGTTTATGACACGTTGAGTACCCATGGCCTTGGTCAGTCACTTGGAGTCTTTAAAGTAAGCAGACAAAGGTAAATAAATCAGCTTTCCAATTTTAGAGACCACTCTTCGTT
>CM052658.1:111820979-111836288 GCA_028533165.1 Leontopithecus rosalia
TGGGGAAAATTGCCTAGTCTCACCGACAATGTGATCTTCAAAGCCTTTTCCAAAACTTTTCTTTTCTTTCTTTTTCTTTTCTTGAGACGGAGTCTTGCTCTGTTGCCAGGCTGGAGTGCAGTGGTGCGATCTCGGCTCACGGCAACCTCCGCCTCCTGGGTTCAAGCGATTCTTCCGCCTCAGCCTCCCGAGTAGCTGGGACTACAGGCGGGCGCCACCACGCCTGGCTAATTTTTGTATTTTTAGTAGAGACGGGGTTTCATCATGGCGAGGATGTTCTCGATCTCTTGACCTCGTGATCCGCCCGCCTCGGCCTCCCAAAGTGCTGGGATTACAGGCGTGAGCCACCGTGCCCGGCCCAAAACTTTTCTTACCAGTCACAACTTACTTTGGATGATTGCATGTCATTTGGTCCAAGGTTTTCCAGATTTCTTGACAAATGATTGAAGTGAGAGGAAAACATTTGTAGCTCAGAGTAGACAAGGAATGGGATGGATCTAAAAACCCTGGAGCATCAGGCAGGAAGGACCCCAAGGATGATCTTGCCCTAGCTCCTCTCTGCGTGAGGGAAAGCAGATTACAGCATCTGAGCCCACTGGGGAAGCTCCATTCACCTCTGCTCCCGCCATGGGAAAACCAAGGTGTGGGTGATGATGGGGGTGAAACTTGTCTACAGCCCACACCTGAACTGTTCCTGGACAATCTTCACCTTCCACAGGGCTGGTTCTCACTTTCCCTGTAAGTGTGGATGTGTGCAGTCAGCCAGTAGAACCTTTCTAATTTCCTGTTCTGTCTCTGGCCCTGTTCAACCCCCCACCCCAAATGGAAGGGGAAGGTGAATTTCCTCTTTCCAACAGCAGGCGCTCATAACCACAGCTGCAAGCACTTTTTGAGGACCAATGCTAGGAGCTTGTCATGTGGTTTCCCTTAATCCATCCAATTAACCCCGTGAGGGAGCTGACAGGAGTCACATTTTACAGATTTTAAAATGAGGCTCAGGGAGGTTAAATAACTTTCTGAGAATTGCAGAGCTGGTGAGGAGGTGGCAGATGGAGCTGTGATTCCAACTGCTGACTGCAGTCTTTACTGAACCACCATGCTCAACTCAGTATCTCGCAAGAGCACTTGAATTCAAAAGGATAAATCCTCTTGGGGACCCTAGGAGGGAGCCTGTTGCCTTGTCCTTTCAGGGTTCCAGCCTCCTCTGCTTCCCAGGGCAGGTACATAGGAAGGACAAGCAATGAGACATCAGCTTGAAGCTCTGTCTTCCTTGGGTCCACCAAGTGGCTATTGACGCCCCACACTCTCTACCCTTTCTGAGTACCCTAACCAGCACTCACGCATCCCAGGGACCTCCTTTCAGTGGTCCAGTCAGGAAACAGAGCTGTGCAAGGTGTCTCACATAGAGAGGATAATATAAGGTACCAGTTTAAAAAGTGCCAAAAAGATTGAAAGAGTAAAAAGGGAAAGGCAAGGCTACCCAGCTAGGAGCACGACAGGCGGCAGCCAGCATCCCTAGGAGAACAGAGGAAGCAAAAGGGAGGAGGCAATGTTCTCGGGCTTAGGAGCCACTTGCTGCCAGGTTGCTGGGGGCAAAACAGGAGGTCACATGGGCCAGTCCTGGAGCCATGGATGAGGGGCCACCCATGGGTGCTGGGCCCACAGTGACTAGAGCTGGAGTCACGGAAGGGAACATCCAGAGAGAGAGAGAGTGAAAACAACTTCTCCTCTCCTCCTCCTGCTCTCTCTGCCCATCAGTGCTAGCTCCAGTTCCCAAGGGAACCTGGTAAGTGTATTTTGCAAAATTCCCAGCGCAACAGTACAGAGCAGAATACAGGCTACAGAACCTTAGAGGCTAATATAACCAGCACAGTGCTCTTTAGTGTTTGACCAAAGAGGCCTATAAGCTAAACTTCTGCCACATCCCAGAGTTCATAAGACAGGCTCCAGAGTGGCAGTTAGCATTTATTTGCCTCGAGGTTCTCAGAACTGTTGAGATGCTCTTTATTCAAGACTATTTAGTAATTCCTATAAAAGGTTGTATTACTCACTCTAAATTCTAGGCTCCAAGGAAAGCCTCATCTTGCTGTTAATGATGGAGGGTGTCCAGGTTCTTGGCATCTTGAACCAAGAATTGGACAAAATGTGCAAAGCAAGGAAGGAATGAAGGGATTTATTGAAAATGAAGGTACACGCCACAGTGTGGGAGTGGGCCTGAGACCAGGGGCTTAAAGGCCCTGTTACAGACTTCCTGTGAGTTTGCATACCCTCCACGTGGGGTGCATCCTATGTATATGAAGAGGACGAAGTGAAGTTGCAAAGTCATTTACGGCATTTGCCCTACAGAGAGCATATTTCCTGTCACAGCTGAAGTGTGGATCGGCCCATGTTCCCTGCCTCCAGACCCTATTTTCCTGCCTCTTTGCCATATGACTGCATTATTCTGCTACTCTATAAGTGGTTTTCCTACACCCAAGGCCATGTTTGGCATTTAGAAGGTGGGAAAAGTCTGGTAGTGAGGATTCCAAAGGGGAAATCTCCCCTCATAGAATGACCATGGTTTTGGCATGAATTTCCTGAGTCATCACATCAGGGTCCTTGGCTTCCCAGACTCATGAACGGGAGTGACAGTGGTCAGCTAATATCCACTAAATGATCAAGATTCTCAGGATAAGTGACTGAAAAGAGTAAAATGTGAAGAAAAGATTTCTATAACAGAATGCGGAAAATGGCAAAAATTCAGTTTGTGGTGCTGAGTTCATTGACTAGACTCAGTGCAGTCTCATATTTCCTGGGAATCTCAACATCAGTACCCCTGCCCTTTAAAATTTCAATTCAAATTTTCTTTCAATTCCTTGTACAGGCCAAATTAATACCAGAGAGAAAACAGTTCTGTTGGGTGAAGAGCAGAGATTGGCAAAGTTTTGCTGGCTCTCTCTGATACCACATAGACTCTTAATTTTCTGTTTAGAATGGCCCTCTGTGGCAGAAACTCAACACAGCTGTATCAGAAAATGTCTATTTCTTTTCACCAACATTGCTACTTTTTTCTTAGCTCGATTGTTTTGTTTTCTTTTTCCTAGAGCTATAGAACAGTCTGTGCCATTCAAAGATGTAGATTCAGACAAATACAGCGTTTTCCCAGTAAGTATTGTTAGGAATAACCAGATGTTCGCTAATATCACATTGCTTCCTACAAATTTCTTTCCTTTAATAAGACAAGGCTGAATTTCATTTGAATGCATTATTAATTTGATGAACAATACATCATTTCCCAATGTCTTTTCTTTTTTGAGGCCGAGTCTCATTCTGTTACCCAGACTGGAGTGCAATAGCACTCTCTGCTCACTGCAACCTCCACCTCCTGGTTTCAAGTGCTTCTCATGCCTCCCGAGTAGCTGGGATAACAGGTGCGCACCACCACACCTGGCTGAGTTTTGTATTTTTAGTAAAGTCAGTTTCACCATGTTGGCCAGGCTGGTCTCAAACTCCTGACTTCAAGTGATCTGACCACCTCAGCCTCCTAAAGTGCTGAGATGACAGGCATTAGCTACCACACTCAGCCCATTTCACATTTTCTTTTTTACAGGCTGTGTAGCATTGTGATGATACACAAGCCACTGAAGTAAATCTTAGGTCCAGACTGGTTTTGTTTCCATTCCCAGCTGGAATTCTCCATGGGGACTATAATTATCTTGAAAGGTTTTGTGAATTATTTTGGAAATTCTTAAATCTACTTTAGCTTACTTTTTTTTTTATTTTTTTATCCTGTCTTCTACTTGAACAATTCGAGTGTTTAAACCTGTGCATAAGCTTACTTTTTAAACAGTGTGTGTGCATTTGATTCTGAACAGTTAAAGTGTCAGAGTATTCTCTCTGTGAAAGCCAACAAGCAAGTAACATGTCACAAGGGCCCCAAAATTTGGAAAATCTCATATATTCTACTTGGGAAAGGAGGAAATAAAAATATTATTTGACATTATTATAACTCTTGATTCCAGTCATTCAGGTCAAATATTTAAACCTACATAATGAACCATTTGGCTAGAGACTTTAGAATTAGCCAACAAAATTAATAATTTGCCCCAATAGGCCAGTTGTTTCACAGCCTGAGAGGACTGACGGTGAGTAGAGGGACTCTGGGGACTTGGATGGGTCTGCTGTTTCTGGAGGTGCTTGTAGACACACATACATGAGCAAACACATATACACACAGACACCTGCACACACATCTACAATATGAATACACATAAACACATGCATATACACATCCCCATACATACACATACACATTCACATTCACACACAGGCACCCCCCAAACACACACACAGGCACACACTCAATGTCACACACACAAACGTACATTCACACATGCATACACATGTACACACCCTAGCACCTGTTACTGGCCCTGGTGTTATGTTACACGTCACTTCACACAGCGTGTCTTATTATATTAATGTTAACGTTCTTAGTGCTCTTTAGTGATCCTAGATTGAATTTGAATTAAAAACCGTGGCTGTCAATGCCATTCAGACAGCTCTGATTAACCTTCCTTGTGGATAACATCAAAGTGGGCTGAACCCCTCCTGCGTGTGCTCTTCAATTTCAGACGCTGCGGGGCTACCACTGGCGTGGGAGAGATTGTAATGACAGTGACAAGTCGGTGTACCCAGGCAGAAGGTAACTATTTCTGCTGGTTGCTGATTTTTAAAATTATCTTCAGAAAAGGAGGCAAGAGGCACATCTCCTTCCCCCAGCCTAGGGGATTCCCACTTACAGAGAGAAGAGGTTTTCGTGTTCTGATTGAAGTAAGGCTCAGTGAAAAAAAGAACAGCATTCATTCGTTCATTTGTCCAAGAAATGCTTATCAGGGACCCACAGTTTGCCAAGCACTTTGCATCATGCTGGGTGGTAAACAAAATAGAAATATATCTCCTCTCCTTGAGCTTCTAGTCAATTGGGAAAAACAATCAAGTGAACAGATTATCTGAGTGTACATATTTATCCAGCCTTCCGTATCAGTCCTCCATGCAGAATTGGGCCCAGAAATAATGGCCTGTCCCCCCGGGAGTAAGGAGGCGCCTCCAATGAATGGAGAACATGTCACACATTCGCCCTGGGCTGATGTTCAATTGCATCGCTGATATCGCAAGACAGATATGCCAGCCCTTGTCTTCATTGTGACTATGGTATCAAAACATTAAATGAACCAGTTATTTGGGCATTTAGGGGCACAATGGGAAGCAGATTTTCTATTACGTGCATTGGCACCATTCCACAGCAATGGGGTCCATGAATGTGGTCAGTGATGACAAAGACAGGATTTTGGTCCAGAGCGCCCAGAAAATACCCCAAACCATGTTAAAGCAAGGAAGCTGAATGGAGGCTTCTGATGTCACAACACGCAATGGGACGTGACACTCTTCTATGAAGAATGCTGTTGTCTCTCCATGGCTTTCCATGTAGCATTCATTCATTCATGCACGAAACTGACATTCACTGAGAGACAAGCATATGTCAAAGACCGATGTTAATGCTTTCTTCTTAGGCCAGACAGCTGGGATGTCCATCAGGATTCAAACTGTAATGGCATTTGGGTAAGCAGCTTGAACCCATTCTCCTTTATTCCTCCCTCTCCTGAAGCTCATCACATATTTGCTTTAGTTAGATCCAAGGAAGCCTATGACCACCTACAGCAGCTCTTCTCCTGCTGCTTAGAAGAGGGGTTTAGAATCCTGACGACTCGTGCAGAGTGTCAACCATGATGTGACAGTGTAGGCTTTCTCAGTCACGGCTCCTTTAAGCCTTGCTTAAGGTCACCCACATCTAATCCCTTTATACTGTTTTGAATAGTGTGAAATTAAGTGAAGAGTGGTGTTAACAAAGTTTTACAGCAACCCACACAGCTGTTGGAGCAAACCACATGCTGGCCTTATTTTGTTGCGGCCATTTTTTTTCCGTTTCATAAGCCTAGCCAGGTAGAGCAGAAATCACCCAGTATTTACCCTACTACTCACACCTTGAGGCATTTAATGCTGCTGTCCCAGTTCCCTACGAATGATGGATTTGCAGCTTCCAGGGAAAGAAAAAGGAAGAAAAGAGGAAAGCCAAAAGTAACACAGAAACAGACTCGAGTTTGTGAGGTATTAAGCTTACATGATTTCAGGGTTCCTCCTGAAGACAAGGAACATCAAATTAAAAATACGAAATCAAATATGAAAGTGAGTAATTTATAAAACAATCATCAAAAAAATCTTAATAAATTCCTGGAGTCTGAGAAATTCAGTTCCCTTTCTTTTGAGATCTTGTTTCTGATTTACCAGAAGTGTTTACATGGAAACATGTTCTGATTGCTGCCTGGCCTCCCCCTCCACCTACAATATTCTATAGCTCCCAGTCACTCCCAGCACTCACATGGGCAGGGGGCTGGGATGGGCCCTGAAGCTTAAGATTCCCTAACTTCAAGATATTATGTTGGTGCAAAAGTAATTGTGGTTTTTGTAATTAATGCAAAAACTGCAATCATTTGCACACCTACCTAAATAAATTATCTAAATTGCCTCTAAATAGTTCCTTCATGTGTCTGCTTCAGTGAAGAGGAAAAAGTTTCTGTAAATATTTTCCTCTCTCCAGGATACTCATAGTGCAGGCTTGCACCAACGGTCACGTACTGTGTGCTTTCCAGTCCCATGGCCTCCAAGATAAGGAAAGTATGGCAGATGGCTGTGCCCCAGCCCACGCCACTCACCCTAACCCCAGTCACGCTGCCTTTTCATGGAGAAGAGGACATCTCCCCTAGAGAGCTTAAGGTGACAAGATCCCCAAGTTAGCTCTTGTTCTGAAAAACCCAGGTCTAGTTGCCATGTTAGAGGACAAAAGGGACTAATCAATGTGTGAGGCCCTGTCTTCATTCCCTGGTCCTACCCAGGCTGCAGACAGGGTGTGCCATCCATATAAGGAGGAAGGCCAAGTGAGAGACTATACTAGATCAATGGAAATCCATCATGAGCTCAGGGAGGCAAGATGCTCACAATCAGTGTTGGGAGAAGGCACAGCACCTTCATACCTAACCCCTTCCACAGAGGAGGCACAACTCACAGAGCCACAACATCATAATCTCAGAGGGAGTCTTATAACCGTGAAGTCCAACCTTGCCCAGACTGTGTCCCAGGGACTCCAGTGTTGAGTGTCATGCTAATAGGCTCTTTCATGTTTTAATGGGCATGGGGAGCTCCCAAGACTGGCGAGTAAGCACGCTCCTGTTAACACATCTCTGACCAGCAAGTTCTTTCATCCTGGAATACTATAAATAATCCTTCCAAGGACTAGCAGCTCCACTAAGGGGCAGCTTACCTTTAGGTTTTAGGATATCCCATTCACAGACCCAATGTTACTTCCGGGTTTCTTAATCTGGGCACTGTTGATGTTTGGGTTGAATAATTCCTTGTTGGAGCTGTCTTGCAAACTATAGGATATTTAGCAGCATCTCTGACCTCTCTCAACTAGATGCCGGTAGCACCCCCAGCAAAAAATGTCTCCGGACATTGCCAGTGTCCTCAGAGGGTAAAAGAATGTTCAAAATCCACCCCTTGAGAATTGCTTCTTTGGAAGCATCAATCTTAGGTACTGAAGATGTCAGGACACGTAGACCTCCAGCTCAGAGACTGCAGAATCTGCCCAGACCCGGTGTCCCAGTCACTCAATGAGCCCTCCATGCTCTAAGGGGTGAGACCCCTGGTCCAGGCACCTCTCCCGGAACCCTACCCGGCATCCCCTTGAATGAGCTGGTCCAGTGTCTGGGCCTTTTTCACTCCCACCCTCAGTTCCTCCCAAACCCTTCTCACTTGCATGGGGCGTTGCTACGTTGAATTAGGGACTTAAGAGACTTTAAAGGGTTTTGTCTATTCATTTGCCTTTGTGCTTTTAAAGCCATTTAGGAGAGATTTAGTGTATCTATGTCATAAATTTAAAATCAAAGTGCTTATTGCATCATTTTTCTTTTAAAGGGTGTTGATCCAAAAGATGGAGTTCCATATGAGAAGAAATTCTGTGAAGGTATGAACTGTGGGTGTCAGTGTGGGGACGATGGGTGTTCTTTCCTAGTCTGAGTCAAATTGGACTGAGCAGACCACCTAAGTCAGAACATGCTCGATGCTAGGATTTACTCTCTGCTGACCACCTTACATTTTTTTCATGACAGATCAGAAAAAAAAAAAAAACTATCTAAAAAGTTCAGAAAAGGAGGAAAGGGAGCAGAATCTTAAAAGAGCAAAACAATTTGTTTAATTGACTCTTTTACTTGAGGATTAGGCTGCAAAATGGATAAAAGAGCAATGGAAATCTAGCACTTTTCCAAATAAGAAACCAAGCAGCAAACACAACACATTTTTTTTTAATCTTTTGCATTTTCCTCTAATTACACTGCAAGGCCGGACACCTGGACATCTACTGATGGGATGAGTCTCTGTGGCCACTAGGTTAAAGATGCATATCTGAATGTCTGAATGACTTGAGAGAGACTGCCAGGCTACAACCTGTGAGGGCTTCCCAAAAATAACAGCAAAACTCTGTGCCCTAAGTGCCCAGCTGGCACAAACATCTGCACCACCAGTTCCATCGGGGAAACCTCACCACCCACACATTACTGAAAATATGCTCCTGGTGACGCCCACTCTTGATGGTAACGTCACTGTTTCATGTTTAGGCGATGCTTTTCTTCCCCGTTTCACAATCACCTCATTCATTCATTCATTCATTCATTCATTCATTCAACAGGCATTTTCTGAACAACGATTTCAATTCTAACCAAGAGCTATAGTTGGCTCTGAGTTTTCATGGAAAAAAAGTATATCGTCTTTGCATTCTATCACCTTAAAGCCTAACTGTCTTTAAGCCCCCAGAGGGGATGAAGAGGGAAACAAAATGTAAAGGCTTATTACATATTTATGCAGTTTAGGAATATTTGTTGGATGAATAAAAGACCAAATGAACAATTAAACCAATGAATGAAATATAGGCAGATCTAAGTGAAGTGCTGGTGCAAAGCCTCTTAGATTCCCCACATCCTACTCTCCCTGTGCCCTCTGGGATGTCCTGGGCCTTCTTAGCCCCCATTTGTGTGGCCAAGTAGCGGTAGCCCAGAAGCCCAGGCTGGGGAGCCACCGAAGTGGCAAATTGTAGGATAATTAGCAGTCTCCCCGACCTCTATCCACTAGATGCCACTAGCACCCCCAGCAGAAAAGTTTCTCCAAACATTGCCCGTGTCCTCAGGGGGTAAAGGAACATGCCAACTTGACCCCTTGAGAATTGCTTCTTTAGAAGCATCAACCTTAGGTACTGAAGATGGCAGGACACATAGACCTCCAGCTCAGAGACTGCAGAATCTGCCCAGACCCTGTTTCCCAGTCTCTCAGTGAGCCCTCCATGCTCTGAGGAGTGAGACCCCTGGTCCAGGCAGTGAGACTAGGCCATCCTCCTGCATGGTTTAAGGCATTTGGAAGTGGAAGAGGAGCTGCCTCTCTCTGCCTCTGGGAGGCATCAACTGATTCTTTGAGGATCTTAAGGAATCTGGAAGAACGTGTTCCCAGGGGAATGATTCATGTGGATGGACCTCAGAGTCAGATTAAGTGGTTCTGAACCTCCGACCACACAGGGCTGCATGAAGACCTTTCTATCTCCACCTCTCCATTAATTGGCCAAAATTTTCTATCCAGTGCTTTTGCCCGTATGGATTAAGGGCTTTAAAAGACCACAACGTCTTTGAAAAATCAAAATCGCTCCATAAGATCATTAACTCTTAAAGTGAATTGTAATAAACATTGGTGTGTTTTGAAGAAAGGAATTTCCAGAACCAAAATTTAGGGCATATTTCTGATTTCAGATAAAGCTTTGATCATTTATTCATTCATCATTCGCTCAAGATGTTGTGCAGCAGTTTGTTTTATGCTGAGCTGGGAAACACACTAAACACACCTGCATCTCTACATCTTAGCTAGCAGCTCCAATGGCCTGGAAGTCTCATTCAGCTCCTAAATGCTATGCCCCTCACTCTCAAACATGCAGAAAGTGGTAATGCATTGCTGTTTTAACACTCGGTGCCTGGAATACACACTAGGGTATCTGCTCTCTTAACTATCCAGTCTGGAGCCTCCAAACTACTTGAGTGCATAAATAATGTAAATAAATTGTGCCGCCCAGGTTCACAGCCCAGGGGAATCATTTTGCTGGGAGACTCAGCTGGGGCTCATTTTCACATCTCTCCTGAATGGCTCACAGCGTCCCAGATGTCTCTGGTAAGTAATTTTGGCAGTAATCATTCCAGATGTGCTGGCCTTTGTTTTTGTTTCCCCTTGCTCTCTCTAAATGTGATGCCAACTCCGAACAGGTGCAAATTTCCCTCTTCAGCAAAATCTGCCACAAAAGGCATATCCACGGTTACTTCAGTCTTAGACAAATGACAAAAGTTTCCTTCTACTCACCTCTCCAACCTCAGCCCAGCTGTTGCCAGGAACCTTGCAGGCAGCAGTGGGGAGTCAAGAAGGGGGAGAACGCATAGAAAGGACACAGCCCACCAGGCTGCCTTCCCCATGGAGATCAGGATGAGGCACTCTGGGGACTGTCCAGCTTGGTTTTTGTTGTTTTTTTTTTTAATTTTAAGTTCGGGGGCACATGTGCAGATCGTGCAGGATTGTTACATAGGTATGCGCATGCCGTGGTGGTTTGCTGTATCCATCCCCCTGTCATATACATTAGGTATTTCTTCTAGTGTTATCCCTCCCCAATTCTCCTACCCTCTGCTATCCCTCCCCTAGCCCTGCCACCCCCCAACAGGCCCCGGTGTGTGATGTCCCCCTCCCTGTGTCCATGTGTTCTCGTTATTCAACACTCACTTATGAGTGAGAACATGCGGTGCTTGGTTTTCGGTTCTTGTGTCAGTTTACTGAGAATGGTGGTTTCCAGCTTCATCCATGTCCCTGCAAAGGACATGAACTCATCCTTTTTTATGACTGCATAGTATTCCATGGTGTATATGTGCCACATTTGTGTGTGTGTCTTTACAGTAGAATGATTTATAATCTTTCGGGTATATACCCAGTAATGGGATTGCTGGAAAAAAGCTCATCTTCACTGGTTATTAGAGAAATGCAAATGAAAACCACATTGAGATACCATCTCACACCAGTTAGAATGGCGATCATTAAAAAACCTGGAGACAACAGATGCTGGAGAGGATGCGGAGAAACATGAACACTTTAACCCTGTTGGTGGGAGTGTAAATTAGTTCAACCATTGTGGAAGACAGTGTGGCGATTTCTCAAGGATACAGAAATAGAAATAACATTTGACCCAGTTTGTTTTTTATCTGAACAAGCAAGAAGCGCTGAGCTAAGCCAGCTGCTCAGCTCCTGTTGGCCGCTGCTGTGCTCCACAGAAGGCGTCAGAAGGCAGACAAGCCTGCCATCTTTTCCCAAAGAGCAATGAGACTGTCCTGGAGGGTTTTTAAATAAAAAACAAGAAGACGGCCACAAGGCAAAATAGCAAACAATGACAGACTCAGAGAAGGCAAAGAAAGGGGAAGGAAACCAACATTTATTGACTCTATGTCAGGCATCAGCCACTATAAGTGAGATTTGTATGGATTACTCAGATGAACTACTCCTAAATAGGAGTAAGACACATAATGACAACTCTGTGTATTACCAGCTCATCACCTGCACACACACTTGCTGCATTATCAGAAGGGCCATTATTTTTCTCTCAAATTGTGCAAACACCTGGGGAGAATGTGTGGCAAAGGGTGGGAGCTGGAGGGTGCAGGGAAGGGCAGTCTGAATGCCACACACCCAGGCAGTGGGTACATAAGTGCCACACCCATAAAGCCCTGCCCAGGTGTGACGCAGTGCACAGGGAATGGCAGCTTGGGGGCGTTACTTCTGGATGCCCCTATCAAACAGCACAATAAAAATGGGGTAACACAATGTGGGCACATTGCCACAATGGGCTCATCCCAAGAGCCACCCTGTCCATTAGGGAAGGGGGTGGTGCCCCTGCCCTCCAGAAAGGGATGTGGGCACAGTGGGGAAGCCTGGTCATACAGCCACTTATGGATGCATTTCCCTCTTCCCTCTCCCAGAAAACTGAAACTGATCCAGAAGTTAACCTGCAGAAATTATCATTTTTCCTTGACCTTCTCTTCCTAGGTCAAAGAAATTGAATATGAATTCAAACACTGATTGAATCTCTTCCAGGCCCCACATGGGCAAGCACAGACCTCCTCCCTCTGTAAGGATGAGCAAGCAGGGGAACACAGCTGGATATATATAAAAACTGCTCCAGAACACAAATGAAGGTGCTCTTTTGAAAAAAGTTTATGGAAGGAAAAGAGAGTGACATTTTGTAAAATGTTAAATTCAGGTTCTCAACAATAATTGAGAGGAAGTTGTACCCATAAAAAAGAAGAACCCAGAAATCAGGGAAGACTTCCTCAAGGCGGAACAACCACCTGATATAAAAATGCAGCCACCGTACTGACTTGCAAGTTGGATGATGCAGAAAACAGGAGAGCGAAGCGATCAGGCAGCTGGGGAAATTCTGGGACTCAGGAAAAAGGCTGGATGTGAAAAACAAGAGGAAAGATGGCGTGCAGGAAAGGTCCTGGCAATTGAATAGAAACTGTAGAAAAAGAAAAGATACCAGGCAGAGAGGAAGCCATGACTAAGTAAGTAATGCAAGATTATTTTCTGGAGTTGGGGAAATCCGTCTCCAGCCCACAACCCCCACTGTGTGCCAGGCCGAGGTGTAAGATAGACTCCCTGTGTTTCCTGCTTTTCCTTATTTATTTCAAGGATAAAGAAAAATCTTGAAATCATCCTGCCCAACAAACCAACAACAGGGAACATACTAGGAGGGAAAATCCACCTGGCATCAGACTTGTCTCTCAACACTAAATTTCAGGAAACAGTGGAACAGCCTCTCTACAGAATTTTAAGATGGAAAATTTGTGTCAGACTTGCGCTATGCCAAGCTATTGTTCTCACATGAGGACTACAGAAGCTTATTCTCATTCAAAGACTCAGAAAACATACCAGACATATGCCTTCCTGGAAAAAGAATTATTTTAAGAACTACTCCAGTCTCTCTAAGTATGTTAGTATAAAAGGAAACACACACACAAAAACACCTAGATATTATTACATACAATTTTCAAATGTATACAATGGCAAAAAATTCACAAATTAAAAGACAAGTGAAAAACTAGAATACTTACAAAATATAAGGCAAAATTTAACCCTCTAATTAACAAAGTTTCTACATAGCAATAAGAAAAATACTGATTTTTAAGGATCAAGAACATTCCTTTTCAGCAGTAACAAATGCAAATTAAGATAACAATGCAATTCGTTTATCATCCATCCAACAAACACAGGTTAAAAGTGGCAAAGGCTGGGTTTTAGCAAAACTGTGGTGAAACAGGCATGTTAATTCACCAAGAGATGAAGTTACTCGAACTTCTCTGAAAGAATTTGGCAGCATGTATAAAGCAAGATTAAAATGTTTGTGGTTTTTAACTAGTAATTTCATATCTGCAAATTTACCTTTTAAATGATCAATTATCTGCTCAAGAATATATGTACAGAAATACTCATCCAAGAGGTATTTATAAAAGCAAAAATGAGGAAAGAAATTAAAAATCAAAAAATAGGGGATGTAAAAATATACTACATTCGTACAATGAAATTTTGCGCTACAGTTAATGCACATATTAATAGACATTTATTGGCAAGAAATATGTTTATGATAATCGGTTAAGCAACAAAAGCAGGTTACACAATAGTAAGTATGAACCAATTTTGTGAAGATGTATGTGTCTGTGTGCAAACAAAAACTAATTGGAAAGGTATAGGTCTGCATGTAGATGGTGGAATTATAGGTAACTTTTTTTTTTCGTTTTTCTTCATTGAATTTGCATTTTGGGTGTACCAAACACTGTGATTCGAGATTTTGGAGATTTGTTTGTTCTTTTTTCTTTTTTCTTTTTTTTTTTTTTTTTTTTTTTTGGCCTCAAGCAATCCTTCCACCTTGGTGTCTCATAGTGTTGGGTTTACAGGAGTGAGCTACCATGCCTGTTAATTTTAATTAATAATCCTAATTAAGAACTACTTTTTTTGACACAGTGTCTTGCTCTGTTGCCAGGCTGGAGTATAATAGCATGATCTCAGTTCACTGCAACCTAGCCTCCTGGGTTCAAGAGATTCTCCTGCCTCAGCCTCCTGAGTAGCTAACACTACAGGCACACACCATCACACCCAGCTAATTTTGGTTTTGTTTTTTTTTTTAAGTAGAGATGGGGTTTCACCATGTTAACCAGGCTGGTCTTGAACTCCTGACCTCAAGTGATCCACTTGTCCTGGCCTCCTAAAGTGCTGGGATTACAGGTCTGAGCCACCATGTCCAGCCCTTATTAGGAAGCTGTTAACACTAGATAACAAGCCTCATTAAACCAAGAGATAACTGGAGAAAATACAGCAGGTAACAGTAGTGAACATGTCCTTTATTTAATTGAAGAGACCAAAATGAAGGTAGAGACAAAGGTGTGAGGATAATATGTAAATATTGTATGTCCAAAAGTAGAAATAACACAACTAAAGAAATCAAAATGCAAAAGAACAGAGGGAGATAGAGGAGAGCAGAATAAGCTACTTGATTGCCATATACATAATAGGCAGAAACTGGAGGGCATCTATATTAGTCCTTCGTCACACTGTTAATAAAGACATACCCAGGACTGTAATTTATTTTTTTCTTTTTCCTTTTTTTTAAAGAAAGAAAGAAAGAAAGAAAAGGAGGAGAGAGAACAGGAGTCTTGCTCTATTGCCCAGGCTGAAATGCAATCTAGAAATAGGTATTAAAAACCACTTTATGCTGATGATTGTGCTTAACAGCGGAGACAGGAAGGAATAAGGGAAGAAAATAACAAACAAACAGCCAACCAGTATTTCATTTAAGTCTGTGAAATGCTGTGCAGGTGCTGGAGAGTGATTTGCTTCCATTTATGTGGTCACTTTCAAAATAGGTGTAATGTGATACTAAAAAAAAAAATGTATGTTCTGTGGACCTGGGGTGTAGAATTCTATAAATATTCACTGAGTTTACTTGTTCCAGGTCTGAGTTCAAATCATAAATGTCTCTGTTAATTTTCTATCTCATTGATCCGTCGAATATTAACAATGTGGTGTCAAAGTCTCCCGCTATTAGTGTGGAGTCCAAGTCTCTTTATAAGTCATTGAAAACCTGTCCTATATATC
>CM052658.1:111836788-111855142 GCA_028533165.1 Leontopithecus rosalia
TGATCATTGACTCCTATTGTTGCATTGATCTTTTTATCGTTATGTAATGTCCTTCTTTGCTTCTTTTAGTCTTGGTTACTATTGTAGTCTATTTTGTCAGAGACGAAAGTTACGACTCCTGTTTTTTTTGTTGTTGTTTGTTTTGTTTTTCTTTCCTCTCCATTTGATTGGTGAGTCTTCCTCCAACCTTTTGTTTTGAGTCTTTGTTGTCCTTGCTTATGAGATGGATCTGGATACAGAGTGCCGATGTGTTTTGACTTTTTAATTCAGTTTGCGTGTCTGTCTTTGATTGGGGCATTTAATCCATTTAAATTCAGGATTAATATTGATATTTGTGAGTTTAATATTGTCATTTAATGCTGGCTGGCTGTTTTGTCCGTTAGTTGATATAAATACTTCATATGGAGATACTCTTTATCTTTTGGTAAGTTTTTGGGATGACTGATACTGGTTGTTCCTTTCTGTGTGTAATGCTTCTTTCAGAAGCTCTTGTAAAGCAGGCCTGGAGGTGATGAAATCTCTGAGTGCTTGCTCGTTCGTGAAAAATTTTATTTTTCCTTCATTTATAAAGCTTAGTTTGGCTGGATATGAGATTCTGGATTGAAAATTCTTTTATTTGAGGATATTGAATATTAACCCCCACTCTCTTCTAGCTTGGAGGGCTTCTGCTGAGAGATCTGCTGTGAGTCTGATAGGCTTCCCTTTATGGGTAACCTGACCTCTCTCTAGCTGCCCTTAGAATTTTCTCTTTTATTTCAACCCTGGTGAATCTAACAATTATGTGTCTTGGGGTTGCTCTACTTGAGGAATATCTTTGTGGTGTTCTCTGTATTACCTGGAGTTGAGTATTGTCCCACCTTACTAGGTTAGGGAAGTTTTCCTGAATAGTATCCTGAAGAATACTTTCCAGCTTGGATTCATTCTCTTCATGACATTCAGGTACACCTATCAAACGTAAATTAGGTCTTTTCACATAGTCCCATATTTCTTGGAGACTTTGCTCATTCCTTTTTACTTTTTCTTCTCTGATCGTCTTCTCGTTTCATTTCATTAAGTTGGTCTTCGACCTCTGATATCCTTTCTTCTGCTTGATCAATTCGAGTGTTAAAACCTGTGCATACTTCTCGGAGTTCTCGTATAGTATTCTTCAGTTCCATTAATTCACTTATATTCCTCTCTAAATTGTCTATTCTTGTTAGGATTTCGTCAGATTTTTTGTTTGTTCTATTTGTTTTGGTTTTGTTTTCAGCAAATAGCTAAGGAAATCAGTTAAGGAAAACCAATGCCTTTTTTAGTTTAATCTTTGCAAAAGACCTCTGAGGTAAGTGTTATCAAAACACGGCCTCACTTTACGGATTCTCAGAGAGGTTGAGTGGACTGCCCAAGGTCACACAGCTAACAGGTGGGGGATTCACTGCCTGGCAGTGTAATCCTGAACAAGCCGCTTGACCAAAGACACTGTAAATGATGAGGGAAGGCCATGTGCATCAGTGAAGGGCTAAGGGCTGTGAAAATGTTGTGGACCCGTATGTTGAATTCCAGCCAAAGTAGATTGACACGCAGCTCTGGCAGTGCAGGAGTGATTGCTAATTAGTCTGCCTGAAATCCTTGTACTTGTCCTCCCTGTTCCTGCACCCAGCCTCAGAGTCTGAGGAAAGGAGCCTCTCTCTTCACAACCTGGGGCTCACGCTCTCTCCAGGAGGACAGTGGCTCATTCTCAGTGTGCTAAGTCTCCAGGAAAAAGAGGGGCCCACCCAGTAGACATTTTGAGAAAATCATCCCCGAAAGCCCAGCAGCCAGCCCCATTCTAGAGACTTAACAAGTGAAATTTGGATTGTAATAGATTTCATCTGCCGTTTGCAGCCGTGAACTGACCTGAGTGCCGTCGATCAGCATTTGTCGGTTTGGGTCACTCCCCACTCCCACGTTTTGGCAGTAAATTGTTTTGAGAAATGCCTGGGAGAATGGGCTGATGAGAAACCCAATCAGGCGTAACAGTTAAAGGGGATTCAGGAGTCTTATCAATACGGCAATAATGCTATTGGTAGGAGGAACGAAACGACAGTTTTAGTACCGTTTTGTCACCTGTTTTAAGCCTCTGGTGTTCCAGGGTTATTAAAATCTCTCTAGATTAACAATCCTCTCCAAGCTCAGAACTGGTCCAGCCACCCCCTGCCTGGCCACTTCTAGGATGCATACCGCTTGATATGAAAAGGAGAGGGGGCAAGAACAAGAGATTATTTTGCTTAGGATGTTGAAACTGAACATGAAGCTTTATCACCAAGTTCTTGCCAGAAAAATAACCAGCAGCCACTCCAAATCTCCAGTGACTTCAATCATTTCTTCTCAACCGTGCATCCGGGGTTGGTCTGGGATCAGCTGTTTTCAACGGAGCTATGTTGGTGTTGGCGCCAAGCTTCAGGTTGGACCCAGGTGTGTGCCATGTGTCTCTCATTTTTCTTGGCTGGGAGTCTGTCCAGAGCGTCGTCTTCTCAATGTGAGGTCAAAATGCAAGAAGGCAGTCTGTGCCTTGTCACCATCAACCCAACAGCCAAGGCCAGTCACGTGACCACAATCAAGCTTACGGGGAAGGTGGCATGACCGCCCAGAGCGGAGAAAGAGAGTGACTATGCCTTATTGTTCTCATCTAATTATACATGTTAAATATACGATTAAGAACAATGTGAAATATATAAATTATTAGGAAACTATGAAGCTTCCTCCTTAAAACTGCCACCCAGAGAGTCACTTTAACATTCTGGAGGATCAGGTTTGTTTTGTAATATTCTTTTAATATTCTTTTTATTTTTATTTTTTTAAGTTATAAAGTCAATAATAGAGCTAATTTTAAGTAAAAAAAAACCATCTTAAATTTTTCACAGTATTTTTGCACTCTTTCCAGCACTCTGCCCCCTAATGCATACATATGTATATGTATATATGTATATTATATATACACACATTACACTGTTACAAGATGAGCAAGTTTGCAATTGGCAGTTCTCGATTCATAATTATTTTCCTCATCACGACTTTGTCTCTATACTCATCATATTTATTGCTGCTCCATAATGTCCTTTTCAGGTACCATGCAATAATCTACTGACCACTCACCTAGAGCAGGATGTTAAACTGATTCGTTTTTTGGTTTTTGTTTTTTTGCTATTATGGAGCATTCTCCTTTAAAAAAAAAAAAAAAAACTTCCATTTTTTAAAGACTATTATCTACAGAATCTCTTCATTTATGCAGCGTCAGACTAGGTAAGAATACCAGGCTTAGCCAATATCCACGAGGTACGTTGAGCTCAGACACCTCGCGTTTCCATTGTCTGGCCTTTCATGCTTGTACCAAGGGTAAACAAAATATCAGCTCTAACTTAGGTAAAAATTCCAGAGTCATATCCTGCAGGCTCAACAGTACAGCACTGTTCATGCCTCAATCAATTCAACAAGTGCTAGCCAGGTCTACTATGTGCCAAGCTCTGTGATGGGGCTAATGTCAATGGGGAAAAGGATGGAAAGATCCCCGGTGCCTATAGAGCTTACAATCCTGAGGGGCAATGCAGATGGCAAATGGCAGTTCTAGAGCCATCAGTGCTGTAGTGTGCACATGCTCCCCTGCAAACTGGAGGAAAGGCTACCTGAAGGAAGAGACACTGTGTTCAAAACAGAGGAACAGAGCTGAAGGTAATTGGGTCCCAGCCACCCGAGGAAGGAGTGCCCTAGCAGAGGAAACAGCACGTGCAAAGGCTTGAAAGCAAGAGGGTTCAGCCTTCCGAGGAGCTTGGTGCAGCTGAACTGAAGCTCATCCAGCAACAGGTGGGACAGTGAGACAAGAGCCTAGAGGGGTGCATGGGAGGCAAATCTCAAAGTGGAGTTTATCCTGAAGGCAAGCTGGAGTCGTTGAAGGGTTTTAAGGTGAGAAAAGGGCATATTTGAATTCTAGAGCATTTGCTGTGATTTCAATGGGCAGGATTTGGTTGAGGGGGAGAGAAGGAAATCAGGCAGCAAGACCAGCTAGGAGAATTCTAGATAATTCTAATAAAAGTATGCTAAGCTAGAAAAGTACAGTGGGGAAGAAACAAGATGAGCAAACTCAGAAGCTGTCTGGAATCAACAGTGGACGATGCACCCTTCCCATCCTGTATACTTTATGAGGTTTCCTCAAGATGTCACCCTCCCCCAGCCAGATGGTTCACCAGGCTGGGGTTGACCCTAGGCTGTCCCCTGGCATCCTTGCATCTCGGGGAGACTGGCTAGAGCTCATTGCCAATTGCAGATCTACCCACAGGGTCTCGGCCAGCCGTTGGAGAGCCATCCCTGCTAGGAAACTTCTGGTGCTTCTTGTTTCTTTGTATCAGAACCCCCAGCTCCTAATATTGATAGTTACAGTGAGCATAAAATCTACTGTCCAAACTACACACTTCTAGAGAAGAGGGATCATTTTCATAATTATGCCACGGCCTTAGCATTAACCCAGACGGGCTTAGACAAGCCTGGATGTCTGGCCACCCTACCCATAGCAGGAGAGCCACGTGCCAAGCAGACTCCACAGTCATGGCAGCACCCAGTGGAGAATCTCAAGCCCCTAACTTACATGTAGAATAGTCTCGGACATTGAATCAGACAGACCAGGGTTCAAGTCCTGTCTGAGCCATCTACAGTTACTTCTTTACTCTAAACTTTAGTTTCCTCATCCATAAAGTATAAATGATGATGGCTACCTTGTCAGGAATTGGGAATAATTTTTATAACAGCATGTTAAAAATCGAATGATTTTTTTCTACCTACATTTTAGCTAAAGCCCTGAGACAATGTGGACAAGTTATTCCCACATTCCCACCCTCAATATTTCTTCCAAATGAAAGAGGAGACCATGTCCACAGAACCTGCAAAGGAAGGGAGTGAAGCCAGTTCTGCCACCTGTCACTTATCTCCAGACTCAAAGGTCCAGAAGAGTTAAGGCTGGAAATGGTTGGTGTCAGGAGGACCGTGGAGCTCAGCTTTCCCTGGGCGGGGACTGTGTGTATGCTTCCACAACTCCATAAAGATGCCACTAAGAGAACTGGATAGGGGTCTGCAGAGACTGAGCTCAAGAGGACTGGTATTGGACACCCCCATACAGAATGTAAGGGCAGTGACCAAGGCAGCAGGACAGAAAGAGTGTGGCCCTGGACAAGGACATGAGCCCTAGGAAGGGAGAGCCAGCCTGGGTCACTGGACATCCTGCAAAGGACGGCCTGCAGGGGCAAGGTGACTTCACAGGGCTTAACTTCCAGCTGACCAGGGCTGAAGCAGCAAACTTAAGTGGCTAGTGGTGTGTAGAGAATGCCCCCATTCCACCATGGAGGTTCAATCACTCTTCCCCACAGCGCCTCTCCAGACCCCCACAACAGCCCTCATTGTAGAAAGTCAGCTTTGGACATCTGCTGGCTTGTGACAGTCACACCCAACTACACTTAGTCTCTCTCTACCACAAGCCTCTGCCAGCAAGGGGAAGGAAAAGCTGGTCAAGTAGACAAAGAAAGTGGACCACATTCCCGTCCCTGGGTACAGATGGCCAGCCTCAGGCCCAGGGTGAACAGGGAGCTAGAAGTTAAAATTGTGAGGACGGAACGTTTTTCTTTTCTGAAATGGAATGGAATATAACCAGAGGCGTGTACGTTATCTGAGAATGAGCACATGCATAATTGGGCTGGTTGGGATTTTCTTCCAGAGCAAGGGATAAATGAGTGGGCAGTGGGAAAAAGAAAGAAATCGTCTCATTGCACCCTGTGAGTGCTGCCTGTCTCATGTGCCAGTTAAAGACCTCAAACACCAGCAGGAGTCTCCCTCGGGGTCTGACGGTGGGAATGCATATTACAAATCAAGACCCTTCAGGGAGCCCAGACGTGTTTCGTTCCATTCCTTTGCTGCACCAAGGACCTGATCGTATTGTGTGGCAAGGACAGTAAATGCTGTAGAAAAACAAGTGTGCATTGTTTTAAATGGGCCCTTCTGCCTTCTATGAGGCTACTTGATACTTCTTTGCCTTTGTCTCCCTATAAGGCAGAATACACATCTGTGAGTCCATCAGCCCATCCCAGCTGTGTCTGCTGAAAAGGAATCCACTGTCTTGGGCATTCTCCCTGCAGTGGCCCCTCTCCTTTCCTGCTCTCGCCATCATCTGCTTACGTAGTGTGGCACCCAGCAGTCCTGTTTACAGCTAATTAGATTAGGAGTGTATTCATCTGGAAAGATATTTATAGTTCAGTAAAGAGAGTATGAAGACTCTCTCATGGTTCCACAGAAACAAAGGGTTCTGAGTCTCATTCCGACCTGTCTGCTCCCTTTCTCCTTCAACAACCAGAGCTTCTCTCTGAAACATCTAAGCCTCAGTAGTCAGGTTCAAATTGACCTACTAGAACCACAAGAAAGACCTCAACGTAGAAAGATGTCAAAGGAAGACGAAGAGCAATCCAAAAACATTTTCATCCTGGTTTTGGTTTTCTTCTTTCAAGGGAAAAAATCGCTGCTTGAGTTGTTTGTTGAAAAAGAAGAGGAGGTGGAAAGATCACTGAGGCCAGCAAGGGATGCTGCCCTCCTGCCTCTTCCCCCATCTGTTCAAAAATTATTTCCAAAATATTAAATGCTGCATTTCACTGAACCAGAATTGCATGACGGGTTGGGGGAGGGGGGTGAGGAGAGAGAAGCAATTCTGAAATACAATTTCCCAAATGTTTATTTTGCTAGCTAAGGCTGTTGCCTATCCTATTATAAAATCTTAGCACGACCCCTGGCAGGCTCTTGTCTGTAGGGTAAGTAGACACAGATTAAATTTCGTGCTGTGTCAAGGACAAAATGAATCCTTAATCTAGCTGCTGAAAATGCATATTCACTGAAGAGCAAAGCGGCTCCCATCTCTCAAGCTTATACGCACTTCATTTCTCCCTTCGAGATGATTTTGAATATCAGGTTTGGCTACTCTTTATTAACCCACAAACAGCACAGGCAATATCAAAGCTCTCAGCCTGCTCTCACTCACCCGCCCTGCTTCCTGCTCTCTGGATTTATCAGTGCGCATAAAGCTTCCCTTAAGCACAGAGGAAGATTTTCACAATGCATACAAAATATAGAAATTCTATCTGAGTTACCTTCGTGTCAACTGCAGAAATATCTAAGCGTTATGCTGCCTTCTTATTACTTTTTAAGATGAAGAAAAGCTATTGTTTAGTAAAACTGGACAAAATTATATCTTCTGCTCCTCAGCCATCTTGCAGGCTAGCAGATGAAATATTCTAGATGTTGAGGAAGAAACCTCAATCCTAGTTACTTCTCATTGATTCTGTCAGAAAAAGAGAGTTGTATTCACTATGGTGAATTCTTCTCTCCAGCAGCAATCAGGCCACAAGAGACAGAATGTTCTTCCGTTTTTTTCCCTGTTCATGAACTGGCTAGATGGGCCATTGTTGAATTCTGATCAACTCGACGCCCTTCTCTCCCTACTCAAGGTGAGAGTCCAGGTCTCTCACCTGCCAGCTGTGCAGGGTGCACTCCCCGGCTCATTGTTCTGAAGATATCCATCATCCTGGCCCTGTTGCCTTCTGAGAGAAGTAAAAAGCCAAATACCAGTTGTTATGAAAACTACACGAGGAAATTATTTTAAGCTTCATACTTCTGAAAAGCATTTATAATTACTCAGCCCACATACCTGCTCTGCCAGCACATGAAATAAAGACTTCTATATCGGGAGGCAGCATGAGTCAGGCAATGCCTGTGCTCTCCAGCCTGCTGCTGCAACTGGAGGACAATCTCTTGCCCCCTGGTCAATTACACCTGTCACCTGCTTCACTCTCCCCCACATTCCTTAGCCATCAAATGGAGCTCATGAAATTACTCATCACAGGGGAAACACCTAGGATCTCAAGTTCATTGGGATGTGGGAAGAGAAAACACCATCCTTTAAAAATAATATTGGTGGTTGGAATTGATTGTCATATACTGTTCATTCATTTTTTTTTCAACTAATTCCTTCCATGCAACTCCTTAGGAGGAGTGGGAGTAGGCAGAGATTATCCAGCCCAGCTCTTTCAAATGGCTAGGGGGCAAGACTGGCTTCTGTATGATTTCATGGGGATTTCCCACTCAAGGCAATAGTTGGGATGTTGGGCAGATGATGAACTAAACCACAGTTCCTGGAGGAATATGAAGAAGAGCATGCCTGAAGTACAAACGTCAAAGATTCTGGAGGCAGAAATGGAGGACAGCATCACTACGCCTGACTGCTAAAGAGCTCAGAGGAAAGTGGAGCAGAAAGTGGCAAAGAGGTCATGGTCTCCTGCTGGTAACATATATTTCAGAATCAACAAGAATGAGTGGATGCATCAGCTCTCCTTAATAGGGCAAGATATGGGCTTAGCTGCAGTCACAGAGTCCCAAATTTGGTGACTTAAGATAGAAATATGTTTCCCTTTCATGGAATAATCCAGAGGGAAGCAGTCCAAGGCTGGAGGAAAGTTAGGTCATCCTCAACATGCAGCTTCCATCCTGGGGTCTGAGATAGCTGCCCCTACTCCTGCCACCTGTCACCTGGAGGGAATAAAAAAGACCAAGGGAAGGCACACTCATCCCTTGAAAGAAGTTGGCACGATGGTGGCAAATATCACTTCTTTCTCACACCTCATTGTGCAAAACTTAGTCACATGGCCATACCAGGCTGCAGCAGAGACTGAGAAGTGCAGCCCCTGCCTAGGCAGCCCCATGCCCAACTATCAGTGTTCTTTTATATAAAGACAGAGAAATAGATAAAGGTGGATAACTGGGGCTCCGGAGGTGAAAAGTACCAGCTTAGCCTCAAAGAATTTAAAGTCTAGTTGTGAAGATAAACAAATAAGCTCACACTAATAATAATAATATAAAGCAAAAATTACTCTGCTTGCCAAATACCAAGTATCATATTTAGCATTATCTTATTTAATACTTGCCATGGTCTGAATGTTGGTGTCCCCCCAAAACTCATATGTTGGAACTAATACCCACCATTAGTATGAAGAGGTGGGGCCGGTGAAAAGGGATGAAGTCATCAGGACTCCATCCTCATGACCGGGATTAGTGCTCTTGCAAGAGAGCTCCCTTGCCCCCATGTGAGAATGCAGCAACAAGGCACCATTTACAAAGCAAGGGCCTTCACCAGATCCAGATTTGCCAGCACCTTGATCTTGAACTTCCCAGCCTCTGGAACTGTGAACAATAAATTTCTGTTGTTTATAAATTACACTATAAGGTGTCTTGCTATAGCAGAATATAGACTGAAGAAATAGAGCAGAATATGGAACATAGCAGGAAATGGACCAAGACTATACAAAAATGACTCTGTTATTATATGTATTCTATAGGTAAAGAAACTGAGACTTAGCTTTAGCTAACTGACCCAAGGTTAAATATGGAGCCCAGATACAAACTGAATCTGTTGGATCCTAGAGTAGAAGCCAGAAAACTATGGCCCTTGGGCCAAAACACTGCCCTTCCTGCTTTTGTACACTAAGTGTCACTGGAACACAGCAATGCCCATTCGTGTACATATTATCTATGACAACAGCAGAACTGAGCCATCACCACAGAGACCAACCAGCCTGCAAACAAACCCGAAATACTTACTGTCTAGTCCTTTACAGAAAAAGTTTGCCAGCCCCTGCCCTAGTGCTAGAAGGTTAGGTGCGATTAGCTAGGCCTGCACAAGCTACCATGTGACCTAGAAAAGGACACCTAACAGAGAAAGGCCAGGGCAGGCGAGGAAGGCTCTGAGAGGAAGTCCAGACGTAGCCAACTCTTGGCTGATGAGCAGAAACTGAGCAGTCATGTCAGTGGAGTAGGAGGAAGAGTTTGTGACGAGACCTGGAAGTCTGAGGGGTAGGGGTAGGTTCAGGGGACCCAGGTGGTTGAGGTGGTGGGGAGAGGAGGGCTGTCAGGAGAGGTGGGGACATGGAGGTGCCCTGTGGTGGAGGACAACATTGAATAGCTACCGTAGCCTGTAGATTAGGTTTTCCACACATGGCCAGTCACTGCAGCCATGTAGGGCAGTATTCGAAATGAGATTCTAGGGCCCCACCACAAACCTACCCAATCGGGATCTTTGCTTTAAATGAGCTGCCTATGAGATTCTGGGAAACACTACTAAAGATGTCAGAAGAGAGTGATGGCCAAAGGCTGCTGCAGCCACCTGGGGCCAGCAGAAGTGTATGCCCAGAGGGGAAATGGCAAGGCTTTGGGATAGCCTCTTGGTATAAAGTGAAAGAGAGGAGAGAAAGAAAATGAGATCATCATTTATGATCGTGGTAATGGGGAACAAGAACCCAGGTGAGTCCCAGTGAGTGGGTGGCCCCAGTGAGGTCTTCTCCACTTTCCCCTCTGTAACTTGACCTTGGACGTCTTTTGATGTCAAATTCCAGTTAACTACCCACATCCCAGACAAAGTGCAGTCTGGCTGTTTCAGAAATGACTGAACTTTGACAGAATCAAAGGTATTAGAAGAGTCAGCTTCTAGGATGTGTACCTCTTCTTGCTTGTTTCTGGACCTTGGAGGATTTTTTTTTTCCTGTTTGTGAAAGAATTTGTTTCACTGGCCTTACGAAAGAATTGACTTGTGGTTATCTCTCTCTATGGGAGGGATATTTTATACTCTTGTTTTCTTGCTTTTATGAATCTAGAAAAAGTACTTCAATCACCCTGGGGGAAAAAAACAATAGAAGGAAGGGAATTTAGTAGAAGGAGTTTAACTGTACAATGTGTTCTCATTTGGAATGCAGCAGGAAGAGAAATGCATCCCTTGACTCATTCATTGAATAAATAAATCATGGGGTTAGAGCTTAAGTAATAAATAATAGAAAGGGGAAAGAAGGAAACTAAGAGGAGCTGACAAGGTAAAAAATAAATAAATAAAAAGCTATATTCAAGCAAAATGATGAAGTAATGAGTGTTATATACCATTTTGTCCTCTTTGTATTTACTGGTCATATTTTGCTAGAATTCTTTGTTTGACTTCTTATCCACTGCCCCCATAAGCTTTTGGACTGGCAGACGGTCAAAGTGGAAATGTTCTACTTTTTCCCCGAAAATGACTTATTTCACTGAAGTTAAATGTGCAGGGAATAGACAGCGTACCAGGTGCTGAGCAGTCATTGCTACTGGTCTGCTGGTGTGTAGTACATTTTAAGTCACTAAATTTGGGGTTACCTGTTACCCGAAAATATGTGACTGTAATACTCGGTGCTCTTGGTCTCCTTTGGACACGATATGATGAATTTGACCCTAAGGTTTTGCACACAGTGTTAGCCATGCTGGAACTATTTACCCTACCCCTCTGTGCTTGGTTCTCTCTGCCTCGCCTTCCAGGACTCACACATTAGATTAGACTTCCTTCGAGATTCCTTTCTTGAAAGCCCCACATGTGGGACAGATGTCCCTTCTAGGTACTGACACAGTATTCTGGACTGCCCTTAATGCTACTGACGGCCAACTTTTATCGAGCTCTTACAAGTCTAAACGACGTGCATGGATTATCTTTTCTCATTCTCTCAACCACCCAATGAGATAGGCACCATTATTAAGCCATTTTATTAGTAATGAAACTGAGGCACAGAAGGGCTAAGGAAAGGCTTTTAGGTTACCCAGATGGGAAGTGTTTATTGTCTGTGCCTCTCTAGATAGTGAGTCCCATGAAGAAGGAGCCCACAGCTGCCGGGTATGATGTTCAACAGAGTGCCCAGCACAGTCTGGAGCCTGATGTTTCTCCCTCTCCCCCTCCCCCACCCTCCTTTCCTCTTTTTCTCTGTGTGCCTGTGTGTGTATGATGAATCACAGGGCCACAGGGACTTTCCCTCAGTATGAGACTCATCTCACTGCATGGGAGATTATAAGGTTTACAAATCAAATGCACAGAGTTAAATTACTTTCTTGAAGTTGTCTATATTAAAGCCTTGGTTTATGAGAACTGTGCTACCTAATCTAATTAAGCCTGAGATGACGGAGGCAGAAACCAGATGATATATCCTCTCTCCCTTCTCCCAGAACTTCACCTGCCAGGCCTCACTGGAAGACAGACCTCCAGAGCAGTGGTGTGCGCCATCTCCCTGGAAGCCTTTCCCCAGGATATGTCAGGCCAGACAGGCCCTAGGTGCAGAAGAATAGGGTCTGTGTGGGTTGCTGTTGAGAACTGAACTCGAGCCCGGGAATCTCGTGCAGCGATAGGGTCCCAAACCTGGAAGAGGGCATGCGTGGAAAGAAAGGAGACAGAGAGAGGAGGGGTCTGGAGGACTGGATGGGCTATGCCCATACAGCGATTTTATTTGTGCATTAGGTTTCCTTATATACTTTTTTCTTTAACATCATTACCTCAACGCAGATCATTACTCAAACAATAAAAGGAACAGAAAATTCCTTGGGGGATGATTCTGAGGAACTGTCAAAGGGAACAAATACTAATTTAAAAGATCAATGGGAAATAGGTGATGCTGATTATCGATATTGTCAGAACAATCAGTAACTTGGATAACAATCTTTAATTAGCTAGAAGTCACAAGCTCAGCAGTAAACCGTGCATCTGCAAGAGACAAGGACCGCAGGGGAGGTCGCTAGGGTGAAACAATGCCTGGTAAGCGAAGTCTTAGATCAGGAGCCAGAAAGGAGAACACAATACCCAGTTAACTCACTTCAGCGTTCACCTGGCCATTATCTCATCGGCCAAGAAGGCTGAGGATCGTGTCCTGCTTAATCATTCTCAGTTTCCTCCTTCATTCTCTTCTTAATTTCCTCTCACTCACAGCTCGACAGCCTCCAGCCAGGGAAAATGTGTAAGGAGTCAAGCTCACCTAATGGCGGAGGCCAAGTTGTTAGCCTCTCGCAGGGGCGACCCCCACAGGCTGCTGTGTATGGTCACATATTGTTTCAATATTCGTCTCCAAAATATTCATTCTGCACTCTTTATCAGTTAGACATGGCCTCCATAAAAGAGAAAGAGAGAAAGAAAAGATGGCAGCAGCTCTCCAGTCATCTGTGGACTTTTGAATGTTTTACCCAAAGTAGTATCTGGGAGACTTCCTCCTAAAGAGGTAACCAGGAAGCCTCATGTTCAAGAACTAGCAAGCCCAGCTTGGTGCATTCTGTGATTTTTTGGAATTTGGCAGATTGAGGGCAAGGCAAGGACCAGATACAAGTGGGCTATGGAAAGCTGAGGATGGTGCCGACCCCACCTGCTCTATGCCTCTCCCTTTCTCGTTCTACAGAACCTGGGCTCAAATCCCAGCCCTACTATTTACCAGATCTATGACCTTGGCAAGTCATCCAGACCCCCTCTGAGTTTAGACCAGAGCAGTCCTGGGCCCTGAACTGCCCTGCATAAGGGATTCTTCCAAAAACAGAAAATACAGAAGCCCTCCAGGGTTCTGAATCAACAAGAGGAGGTGCCCATCATAAGAGGTGCCCTCCCAGAGCCTCTCACGGGTTAAAGGTTGGTTATTTATTGTGCTGCTGTTTGTCTGAGGTGTGAGTACTTGTTCTTTATTAGAGAGAATATCCAATCTGATACATGGTAGTTGCTCTAAAGCATTTGTAGAAGGGAGAGAGGGAGAAGAGGGAGGAAGGCTGCCTCATAGAGTTGTATAATTGAATTGAACAATTTGTGCACGTTTCCTGTCTCAGTGCCTGGGACATAAGGGAAACACAATATCAGTTCCCTTCCCCACTCTGGCTTAAAATGCAGATTATCTAGGAAACAGCACATCCAAGCATCATGAATAGGTAGACATTTATTTATAGGATGGATTCATGTAGCAAAGTCTACAGAATGGGAGTAGGGCAGGAAAGTGTGTGTGAGGGCCAAGGAGGGCTCTGAGAGTTGCATAACGTGGTGTTCACACAAGAAAGGCATGAGGGTGATGGGGGGTGGGGACCCGAGCAGGTGGGAGGCCATGTGGTGGCACGGTGGGACTGAGAGGCAGAAAGCAGGCGGAACCCTGCTCACCTTCTGCAAGCGCCACTGCAGACAGATGGAGAAGGAGCCAACCAGCAGAACTGGGAGACCCATGGTCCCAACGCTAAGCAGGTAACGCTTGTCTCTGATTCTCAGGCCTTGAAACTCTCCTGCATTATTAAAAATACCAATCCAAGAGCTATTTTCTTCTTTTGGTAAAGTAACAATCCCCCATCTGCTTTGAGAGTTTAATGCTGAGGAATGGATAAAACAATGCTTATTTAACTAGTGATGACATTTTTCATCTTTTTCCAACAGTGGTTACTTAGATTTCTCCAAGTCACTTTGTACTGTTTGAAAATAATCAATTCCGGTCTTACGCAGGTACATGTAACAGAAAATTGCCACAATTCTCCAAAGAGAATATACTGTGCAAATTGTCTACAGCAGTGCAAAATGGAGAGAGCCCAATGTAAACAGTGAAGGAAAGGCACTGAGGATGCTCCCTGCGTTGCCGGAAGACTGGCAGAATCAGATGAATGAGGGACTGGTGTCATTATTCTCTTCCTCACATGCAACAAAGCTTTAAGAAACTCTGAATCGGCCGGGCGCGGTGGCTCAAGCCTGTCATCCCAGCACTTTGGGAGGCCGAGGCGGGTGGATCACGAGGTCATGAGATCGAGACCATCCTGGTCAACATGGTGAAACCCCGTCTCTACTAAAGATACAAAAAATTAGCTGGGCATGGTGGCGCGTGCCTGTAATCCCAGCTACTAGGGAGGCTGAGGCAGGAGAATTGCCTGAACCCAGGAGGCGGAGGTTGCGGTGAGCCGAGATCGCGCCATTGCACTCCAGCCTGGGTAATAAGAGCAAAACTCCGTCTCAAAAAAAAAGAAACTGCGAATCAGGGCCGGGCGCAGTGGCTCACGCCTATAATCCCAGCACTTTGGGAGGCGAAAGTGGGCGGATCACGAAGTCAAGAGACAGAGACCATCCTGGCCAACAAAGTGAAACCCCGTCTCTACTAAAATACAAAAATTAGCTGGGGTTGGTGCTTCTTGTCTGTAATCCCAGCTATTCAGGGGCGGGGCCTGAGGCAGGAGAATTGCTTGAACCCTGGAGGCGGAGGTTGCAGTGAGCCAGGGTTGCACCCCTGCACTCCTGCCTGGCGCCTGGCGACAGAGCAAGACTCTGTCTCCAAAAAAAAAGAAAAGAAAAGAAACTCCAACATCAATTGCTTGTTGAAGTTAGGGCTTAAAATATTACCAAATCCAAATTATTGTATTTACTAAATATCCATCAAAATGGGAACCAGTGGGCTTTCTCAATGCATGGAACTACACACATACATACCCATACACAGGGCAACATTAAATGAAAATATTACACAAAATAGTATACATGTGCCAACTATGCCATAAAAACAAATATCTATCTCGATAAAGGTCAGAAGAAATTTTGAAGCAATGCAGCAGTGATCTAACACTCACTAGTTTGCTCATGCTCTTTAAATTTGGAAAATTTTTCTTGGTAAATATTCAGCCTTTTTCATATATGTACATTTAAGGTACATTTAAGACGCATTTCCTGAGAACATAAATACTCAAGAGGAATAAGCAGGAGTTGATGAGGAAAATCTTAATTTGCATTCCTCCTGCCTCAGATGTCTGAAATATCTTGGATATAATGTTGCGTGAATAAGGCTTTTACTGTTTAATGTGATAGGACTTAAACATGCTCTTTTTGCTAGGGTCTATAAAACATTTGCTATTAATAGCCACTACTTTTCATTTTTATCTACCAAATTTACTAAGGAAGAAAAAATATGCCAAGGCTTCTATTGGTCTGCTCAGATCTTTTCTATTATCTGGCAAATAAATGTCACTTCTCTTAAACCTGTCCACTTGGAAAGGGATATTAGGTGGTCTGTCCTGAACACGACGGTTCACATAGTAGGGCTCTGACTTGTCAACTTGCTTATGACTGTGTCTTTTCGTCTTCCCCACAGTCTTGTTGAAGAAAAGAAGGTAATATCTCTATAGCCATCAGAGATGCTGAAACTGAAATACATCTTCCCCGGTTCTGCACACTAATAACAGTAAAACCTTGGCTTAACACCAGACGTGAAGTCTAAAACATTCAACCAGGAAAGCACAGGCTTGCTATATTTTGAGATTAATCGAATGACCAGGATAAATCTGGGCAACTGGACTGCCTGGGCCTTTCAGGGCTCTCGCTGAGCAATACTAACTCACCCTGGCCCCAGTTGTGATTCGGCACCAGCCACTGTCCACTCCAGTTTAAATCCTGATGGGGATGATTCCAGCGCTGACTGCAGTGTCCGAGATACCAGCAAGGATTCCAGGAATCTCCCAGGTAGCTGAGCCCCATTCCTTCAGATTGATCCAGAGAGACTGAGCTTGGAGAATGTAGGGAACATAGAGACCCCACTTCCCAAGATAAGATTGCCTGCCATTTTCTCACCTACCCTACCCCTCCTCTCAACATCCCCTCTTCCACCACTGAAGACAAGAACTTCATCCGCCACCCCTGACCAAGAATGAAGGCTGCAGGGGGTGTGGAATCTATTTCCAGTGATATCAGATCCAATATAGAGTTTTCCTGATTTGTGTTTCTTCTTTGTATTTGTAGACCCAGGCATAGAAGACAGATCACCTCATTTATAGAGCAAAGCCCTTTCTCTACTTTGCTGGCACACTTCAGAATAATTTCCCTCTCAATTAGTATCCCAGGTTACAGAGAGTATCCCTGTGCCTACATAGTTTTTGTCTAACTCCTTCCTGTGAAAGGGAGAGCAGACCCAGACATAATCAAAAACCTAGTTCCACACCCAATTTCCTAAGTCTGGAGTTGCCGTTGCACAGATGACAGAGAAAAAGGTGAGGGAGTGGGGTGGAAAAGAACCAAATCATTCTTTTAAGTTTCAACGTGTTTTGCAGGTTACTGACTCAATACAGCTCATAAATTCTGCCTGCATCTCACAAGCCACTTGCTCACTCACTATCTCTGCTAAACATATCTTGTGAGTTTCATCCATTCTATTTGTTTTTCATGTCTTGTCTGGCAGAATTGAATATTCTAAAATCCTGCAGTAAACACACGTTGTAAGCAGAAAGACATAGGGGAAAATAAGATAAAACACAGAGAAAAGTTTTGCTTTATAGCGGCAGGAGAAATAGAAACTCAAAAAGGGAAGAGCTGAGTCACAGTAACGGTGGAGTTTTGAGCAGGAAGCGGTGGATACTGAATGTTCAGAGGTGACAAAGTACCGATCACTGAGACGGCATGATCCTCTGAGACTTACCAGGAGACTTCTTTCCATGGGGTTGTTTTTGGTTCTTTGAAGAGGTTAAATTATCATTAATACAGATGCATCCCAGGATGCCATACTTGTTGACCACCCCCTCCCTCTTCCAGACCTCGCTGTGCTGGAAATCACACTTAGAATAAGAATAAGGACAGGGATTTCATAGAGGCAATTGAAAAAGGAGGAGCAGAGGAAGCTCAGAGACCCACAGAAAATACACAGCATGGGATGACTGCTGCATTTGAACACAGTTGTTTGTTCTAGGACTTATTTTGAAAGTAAGCATAGTAAAGGGATTCATTCATGTCTTAGCCCATTGGATAATAAAAACAACAAGCATACTGTCCAATTCAGGCCATGTATTATTTCCTTGGCTGCCATATCAAAGTGCCGCAAGCTGGGTGTCTGGAAACAACAGAAATTGATAGCCCCAGAATTCTGGAGGCTGCAAGTCTGAGACCCAGATGTCAGCAGGGTTAGTTCCTCCCTGTGGGTCTGCGAAAACATGTATTCCACGCCTCTCTTCCAGCGTCTCGTGACAGCTGGCAATCCTTGCCATTAACTGGGTTGCCGAAGCATCATTCGAATCTCTGCCTCCACCGTGCATGGCCTTCCCCCTGCGTCTTTGTTTCCATCTCTTCTTGTAAGCACCAGTCATATTGGATTGGGGACCCATCTTATTCCAGTATGATGTCCTCTTACCAGTTACATCTGCAACCACTCTATTTCCAAACAGTCATATTCTGAGGTGGGGGTGGGGCAGAGTTCAGACTTCAACGCATCTTTTTGAGAAACATAATTCAACCCATAACAGTCCACTATTGAGAAAATAAATTTGTATTTTATTTGGAGTACTCATCCTCTGTCTCTCTGAAGTAGGAGAATTGAGTTTTTCCCAGTTTAAAGATTTATGGTAGATTTCATATACAGACTGTTCTATATATGACACAAACTGTTACACGTGGTTATGTCACAAGAGTTATCTCTTAGGGGAAGGTGATGGGGGCTTTCGTTTCTCCATTGTAAATGACTGTAATGTTTGTGTTTCTAAAACAAACCTATGTACTACTTTGTAATAAGA
>CM052658.1:111862752-111880724 GCA_028533165.1 Leontopithecus rosalia
CCTCCTGGGTTCAGGCAATTCTCCTGCCTCAGCCTCCCGAGTAGCTGGGATTACAGGCACGCGCCACCATGCCCAGCTAATTTTTTGTATTTTTAGTAGAGACGGGGTTTCACCATGTTGACCAGGATGGTCTCGATCTCTTGACCTCGTGATCCACCTGCCTCGGCCTCCCAAAGTGCTGGGATTACAGGCTTGAGCCACCGCGCCCGGCCTTCCTCTACTCTTTAGCCTGTACCTTGAGACAAGACATGGCTAATTTTATGGGTCAGAGCCTGATGTTCTTGGAACAGTGTTTGGCCAGGGTATAGAGCCTGTGGTATAGTGCAGTCTCATGCACAGCAAGCCCTGTGCTGTGTGATATTGAGTGCTTGACCAGCTGTTAAATAAAAGTGGGACTCCGTTATTGTCCTTTATGTTTACTATATCTCTCCAGCAAACCCAAAAGAGGAAAACAGGCAACTAAACCCTTAACAAAAATAGCCACCTGAACCCAACACATCTAAACTGAGCATTTCTGGCTGTTCATATCCTCTTGTTCTGAAGGTGGGGCCAGGAGTCACTGCAGTCAGTAGGGTTCTGCAGGCCTAGGGTAAATGACAGAGATGAAAAACAGGGCAGCAATCAGAGCTTTTTCAAAAAGGTAAAAAGCTAAAATTCATCATAAAAAGCCATGAAGATCAAAAGAACCAAAAGCAGCTACCAAAATTATCACACCAAGCTGGAGAAATAAGACTGAGGTCTGTAGTCAGCATCAGTGAGTGCAAACCAGATGACATTTTCTAGAGTAAATGTTCCTCCCTCTGCCTCCAGCTTAAATTTTCCATATCGAACCAAAGATGCAGCAAATGCTCAGACAAAGCCATTGTTATAAGTGGCACAGTAATGCTCTTCAGGGGCATTTAAACACATCTTTAGTGAGAGGTGTCCTAGAATCCAAGCGTTAAAGGTTACCTATTCTCTCCTACCCAATAGATGTTATATGAGAGAATAATTTTGAAAAGCAGTATATAACACTGAACCAAGTCACTTGGGGCAGTAAAGCCAGAAAATTGGAGAGTAGGGAATTGCAGCTAAAATTTGCTAACCTAATTTCATGTTTCAAAAAAGGACTTGTAAGTACTAAACACTAATGGGCTTAATAACCTTATTAAATCCATTATTCGCAAATTACATGTGATACAATTGCAAATGGTTAGCCCTGTTATAATTATACTTTGCAAAACAAATAATTAACCAGAGAGGTGGTCATCTGAAGTTGGATGAGGCTCGGAGTGGGATAGTGTCCATAGCAGCAGTTCTCCAGGTGTGGTCCATGGACTCCTGGGGGAATCTCTAAGACTAAGACAGCATTTGGCTTTTCACTATGTAGCCATTTGTACAGATGGTACAAAAGCAAGGGTAGGTAGCACTGCTGACACATTGGTGTGAATCAAGCGCTGGCAGCAAACCGTATTCATAGTCACCGTGTTCTTCACCTCCACACACTCCGTTTAAAACAAGAGGGGCACATCCTCCCTTAAAAATGTCATGTAGTACAAAGCAGACAACACATTACTAACTTTATTCAATGGATTTTTAAATAATTTAATCTGATGAAATGTGAAATAGGCATAAAGCATTTGTACTGAATAATAAATTAACCAAGTATGATGGCTGTCTTAGGGAAAAGCACTTATGTAGGCGAGATGACAGCTAAGTCCGCTTTTCATGGAACACCATTTTTGCTGAAAAATTACTTGATAACAAATCACGGTTTTTCAGACTTAGATGTATGGCAGATATTTTATCTAAAATGAATGAAATGAGCTTGTTGCTTCAAGGAAAATAATTGACAGTTTGGGTTGTTAATTATAAAATTTGAGCTTTCAAAGAAAATACTTGAATTTTGGAAAATTCGGATCTTCTCGTACGAACTTCACATTTTCCTAGTAGTCTAAGGCTCTCCTAATGTGATACGTAACAACATAAACAAATACGATTTTTTCAATGTTGCAGCATTAAATGTATCAACAACTTTCATAACTCAGGAATCAATATTTTTAAATACTAGTGTATGATTAAGATAATGCATGAGGAAAAGATTCATTAAAAGTGCAAGACAGACCAATGCATTTTAATGTAACAAGGCATAAAAGATCATTGACGTAATTTCAGATTCAGCCTTGCAATTAATCAGTCTTTAAGAAACTACTACTTGTTGAGTTCTGGTATAGAATAAAAGATAGCTATCCATAATTATCTTTTAAAAAAAGATACTACATTTTCTTTTTTTTTTTTTTTAATATGGAGTCTTTTTCTTTTTTTTTTTTTTTGAGACAGAGTTTCGCTCTTGTTACCCAGGCTGGAGTGCAATGGCGCGATCTCGGCTCACTGCAACCTCCGCCTCCTGGGTTCCGGCAATTCTCCTGCCTCAGCCTCCTGAGTAGCTGGGATTACAGGCACGCGCCACCATGCCCAGCTAAGTTTTTGTATTTTTAGTAGAGATGGGGTTTCACCATGTTAACCAGGATGATCTCAATTTCTTGACCTCGTGATCCACCCGCCTTGGCCTCCCAAAGTGCTGGGATTACAGGCGTGAGCCACCGCGCCCGGCCTAATATGGAGTCTTGCTCTGTCGCCTAGGCTGGAGTACAGTGTCACAATCTCAGCTCACTGCAACCTCCACCTCCCGGGTTCAAGCAATTCTTCTACCTCAGCCTCTCGGGTAGCTGGGACTACAGGTGTACACCTTCACACCCTGCTAATTTTTTGTATTTTAGTAGAGACAGGTTTTCACCGTGTTACCCAGGCTGGTCTCGAACTCCTGAGCTCAGGCAATCCACCCACCTCGGCCTCCCAAAGCGCTGGGATTACAGGCATGAGCCACCGCGCAGCCAAAACAGAGTTTCTTAATACACTTTCACTGAAACATCGTAGCAGACTGAATGCGAAGCACATGAATGTAGCTGTTTTCTAGTGAGCCAGACATTAAAATATTTGCAAAAACGTAAAACAATGCCATTCTTGGAGAGTTTTGGAAAACATATTTTTTTCAGAAAAAAAGTGACATGTTAACAGGTGATGGATTTAGTATACTAATGTAAGAATAAATTGATAATTAAATGTACATTTAAATTTCCCAGTTTTCACATCTAATATGATAAATATTGATAGCTCTAACTCACACAAACAAAAGCTCTCCTAGGTCTTCAATAATTTTAAGAATGTGAAGTGGTCCTGAAAGCAAAGGTTTGAGAACTTCTGTTTGTTTTTGTTTTTTTAAAAAAATACTTTAAGTTCTGGGGTACACGTGCAGAATGTGCAGGTTTGTTACATAGGTACACATGTACCATGATGGTTTGCTGCATCCCTCACCCTGTCATCTACATTAAGTATTTCTCCTAACGCTATCCCTCCACGATCACCCCACCCCCTGCTATCCCTCCCCTTGCTCACCATCCCCTGACAGGCCCCAATGTGTGATGTTCCCCTCCCTGTGTCCATGCGTTCTCATTGTTCAACACCCCCTTATGAGTGAGAACATGCGGTGTTTGGTCTTCTGTTCCTGTGTCAGTTTGCTGAGAATGATGGTTTCCAGCTTTATCCATGTTCCTTCAAAGGACATGAACTCATCCTTTCTTATGTCCTATAATAAGTGTTCTGCAAGAAATTAGCAAAATTCATTAAAATATTAAATCACATAATTAACATTAAAATATTAGCCACAGTAATCAACTAATAGGAGAAAATGAATTTAAAAGAAACATCAATTCAGCAGCCAAGTGGGAAAAATGAAACGAAGAGGAGATTTGCTAAGAAGTGAAATTGGCTAATGATAAGTCAGACCTTGATACGAATTTTTTGCCCAGAATGATGTAATTTTGCAACCCAGATTGATCAAAGTCAGTGAACACTCTCAGAGCTCTGTAGCAGAAATTTTGTAACCAACTGAACTTGAGATTTTAGGTTATTTCAATGCTTAAAAATAGATCAGAGAGATAATTCATCAATATTCTTCATAAACTATTCCGTGAAATACGAGTTCCACAAGAGGGTAAAGGGTACTAATGCACATTTTTAAAAAGATGTGGTAAGTCAAATAAGTTTTGGAAACGTTAATTTAAATAAAGGGAAACAAGTTTATTTGGTATAAGGCTTATTATAGCCTTTACTATGCCAAAAAGCATTGTATATCTTCGAAAAGGACTACAAAATATAAAACATTTCCTAAACTTATTTGAACACAGAACTATGTAGAATTTGTATGTGTGTTTTATGAGAAAAATTCAAAGAAACTGGTATTTCCTGGAGCATCCTTTGAGAAATGTCATTTAGGTCATTAAAACCATCTGCTATGTCACGACTAATCTTTTCAGACGTATAAGCATGCACAGCCTCAAATGTCCCCACTTTATCACAGTTTAATGTTTACCCTAATACAGTGGGTTAGAATCAGATCTGTGGCTGGAAAAGGCCAGGACAGAGTTACAACGGCTCCAAGCTCAGAGAGCAGGAGGGGAGGAAATGTTAGTGAGAGGTTCACGTAGCAGGTGGGAAGCCCTGTCTGAGTCTAGCAGCTCACGAGTTATTAAACACAATGCCGATGAAGTCTATTTTCCTGTACTATTTTTCTGGCCCAAATTCAAAAATTATCATGTCGTCTCACTAATCTTTTTGTATGTGAACTCCTAGGACCTCCTCTGTAGCCAGCCTCACCTCTGCGTAATTAGCCTATTGCCAGTGTCTCTGAGTCCACAGCGAGTCATATTCTGCATGTTTATCACTCTCTGAGGCTGCATGCTAGTTGTTCTATGACGCAGTGGGTTAGGGGTTACACAGGACTCTGGGGTGTGGCTAATATCAAAGGTCTGAAAGGAATCTTTAAAGGTCTTTAATCTGCCTTCCTGGCCCTATGCTGGCCTGACCTCCAACCACATTAGAAAGAAAGTTATCCACCCTTGTCTTAAAATTTCCTAGCAGAAAAGGTCCCTGGATTAAGCCTTAAAGCCTGTCTAGTCTCTAAGTTACCCAATTTTATCTTAATCTACTCTCTGCCTCAAGCCTTCACATCAACTGTCCCCATGTATCTTTCACCAACCCTACCGCTGGAGCCCATCTTTTGTAATTTATTCCCTAAGATTCAACTTAACAGAGCCTCATAATTTAAACGCAAGCAAGCTGTGCCTCCAAAGACAGTCAGAAATTGCCTAATGATAGGATCACCTGAGGTCAGGAGTTCGAAACTAGCCTGGCCAACATGGTGAAACCCTGACTCTACTAATAATACAAAAATTAGCTTGGCATGGTGGCGCACACCTGTAGTCCCAGCTACTCAGGAGGCTGAGACAGGAAAATTGCTTGAACCCGGGAGGCGGAGGCTGTAGTGAGCCAAGGTGGCGCCGCTACACTCCAGTCTGGGCAACAGAGCGAGACTCCATCTCAAAAAAAAAAGAAAAGAAAAGAAAGAAACTGGACATTGCCTAAAAAATTTCATCAGAATATGCTGCATCACTATTGCTTGAAACGTATCACATCTGATTTACCTCAGAGATCTCTGACAGACTGCGAAGCCTTTGGAAGAACTCCATTTTAGCCTCTCTCCATAGAGTCAACATAGAAGGCAATCATTATTCCATTTTAAATCAACCTCTTCAATTTGCCTACATTACTCTTGAGGCCCATTCTTGATATTACTCTGGTTTGTTCTACTGCAATGAGCAGAGGAGACATTAGGAAGCTCTCAGAGGCAGTGATTTTTCTGTGTTCCCTGAGCCAACGCTGGGAAGAGTAACAGCCATTCTGGTTGAGTTTTACCCATTTTGAATTATGGTGCTAGAAATCGAAATCCAACCAGTGTGTTTTCACATTGAATGCCTGTACTGCCAGACCCTCCCATAGAAGGAGCTGGTGAAATTGGAAGGTTAACATGGATCACTTCCACGCTGCTGCCTGGAGTTGAAGGTTCAGTTCTGCAGTCATTGGGCAAGGTGTGGAGAAGATAAATTTTTGTTTTTTATTTTTTTGAGATGGAGTCTTGCTCTGTTGCTAGGCTGGAGTGCAGTGGTGTGATCTCAGCTCACTGCAACCTCCGCCTCCCCGGTTCAAGCTATTCCCCTGCCTCAGCCTCCTGAATAGCTGGGACTACAGGCACACACCACCACATCTGGCTAATTTTTTGTATTTTAGTAGAGACAGGGTTTTGCCATGTTGGCCAGGATGGTCTCAATCTCCTGACCTCCTGATCCTCCTGGCTTAGCCTCCCAAAATGCTGTGATTACAGGCGTGAGCCACTGTACCCGGCTGAAGAGAACTTTAAGTGTCCCTCTTGTGCATCCCTCAACTTACAAGCCCAAAAGCAGTCGCCTCCTCCTGGCATGTTGGCCTGGATTTTGTTATATGCAACAGGACAGAAAGAGAAAAATAAAAGCTCACACTGGGATACTGGATTTTTGTGGAGAAAGGAGAGCAAGAGGAGGGGGATTTGAGGTCAAAATGATCATGACAGCTTAACTTCATGATGCACCCCGGTAACCTCAGCTTGTCCTGTGACCACAAGCTGGAGTGACCCTGCATACATAAAACTTCCCATTAAGCCGCCTCCTCAGTTTGCAGGCATATCAAAATGCTATATTAATCCACTATATTTCTGATCACTCCATGAGAAATGCAATTCCTAAAATGTATAAGAGAGATTACAGATTTGGGGTGGGGATGAAAGAAAACAGTATCTTTGATTTTGTGAAATACTTTCTAGTGCTTGGTACAAGACTTTCTTTCCAAAATTCCAGATGCTCTTTCTAGTCAGAAATGTTAATAACACTATTTCCTGTTGGTAAGGATTTCTATATTCTTATAATGAAAGTTGCAACTAACTGTACTATAATACCCACACTATTTACTCTTCATGAGCAGGACATCAGCATAAATTCCATTTTTAGCATTATCAAAAATACATTTGTGACTAAATAGGTAAGGATTACTTTCCCAAAGAAAAATAATGTCTCTATATTGACCATAAAATTATTTTGTATTGAACTCAAATCCAATGTCCATTTCCCACCTGCTTTTCCAAAATATAATAAAATTCTCAAGGCAGAGAGCATAAACGATGCAGCGGATAAGCCTATATCCATTTTGGGCATTTGAGTAAGATAGTAGATTGAACACAAGCATTTACGTCTCTCCCTTGAAAAGCCCTACTCCAACAACAATAAATGAATTTGTCCACGAGGACAAAGAAAGCAGGAAGAGCCAACAGCTGCAAAAGCTGGAAGCTAGAAATCAAACAGATGAGTAGATGAGTCAGGCAACTGACTAAGTAGATTCAGGAAAGCTGCATCCTGAGCTGGTGGGAGGTGCCAAGAAGCAACCCAGTTCGCACTGCAGGAGCCCCAGAAGAGCTGGAGACTGGCTACACCTGGGGTCTCTAGAAATGCAGGTGAGGCTAAACCAGAAGTATTGGTTGGAGGATTGCTGAAGAGCAGTTAGTTCCTCAGATCTCTTCCAACTCTCCACAGGTGAGCAACTGCCCCTCTCTGACTCTGGAATAAGACTAGAGCTTTATTCTCTGGAAACACTAACGCCAAGGGTCTCTGGACTGGAAGACACCAAACATAAATGAGGAGAGGAGTATCTTATGAAAACAAATGAATGCTAAATGTTGCAGACCCTTCCCCACATGCCCCAGAGATCTGGCAACCCAGCCTGTACTCTCCTGGCTGTAGACTAGAAGACCCTTCCATGGGGAATCTGAACATCCCAAGAGGAGAGTCCCGTAGATGCTGACAGCAGGGTTCCCCAAGAAAGGCCCAGACATCTCACACTGTAGTGAAGGCTATAGTCAACAAGCGCAGCCAGGGGCCCAGTTTCCAATCAAAATAAATCACCTTTTTAGCTGACAACCAGTTTCAATATTTAAATATAAGCCAATAACCCAGGATCATTACACATCTGCAGGAAACGTCAAACATGAAAGACAATACAAAAACAAAAGGGAAAAAAAGGAACTTAGAGAAACGGAGACTATGTACTAAGGGAGATAAAATATTTTAGACAGTTTAATAGCCTACATATTAAAATAACTGAATTAATATCTTCAGAAAGATAAAAGAATTCTATAGCAGACAAGTGTTTCAAAAAAGGATAAAAGAAGATGTTACATTCATAAAACAAGAATATTAAAATTAAAACGATATTCACAGAACCAAAAAGGTCATTTGGAAATTATTCTGTGATAGCAGGTGATATTCATAGAATTGTTAAAAAATAAAGTTGAGAATATTATCCAGAAAATGAAGAAAAAGGACCAAGACATGAAAATAGGACAGAGAGGCTGGGTGAGGTGGCTCATACCTGTAATCTCAGCACTTTGGGAGGCCAAGGCAGACAGATCACAAGGTCAAGAGATTGAGACCTTCCTGGTCAACATGGAGAAACCCCGTCTCTACTAAAAATACAAAAATTAGCTGGATGTGGTGACACACGCCTGTAGTCCCAGCTACTTGGGAGGCTGAGGCAGGAGAATCAGTTCAACCCAGGAGGCAGAGGTTGCAGTGAGCCAAGATCATACCACTGCACTCCAGCCTGGACAACAAGAGTGAAACTCCATCTCAAAAAAAAGAAAATATGACAGAGAAACAAGGAAAATTATAAGACCAGTGAAACAAGGAAAATTACAAGACTAGTTCAGATGACCCAATAGTTGTAGGGAAAAAAGAGAAAAGAAAGAAAAAAGAAATCATCAGTGAAATAATTTAAGGACATCTCTCAAAACTGAACATCATGAATTTCCAGGTTGAAAGGGTTTATCAAAAGTCTAACACTGTGAATGAAAGCAGACCCACACCAAGCCTGCCATTATAACATTTCAGAGCACTTGGAACGAGATGCTACCATAGGCTTTCAAAGAATCAAGACACAGAATTCTTCATACTTAATTAACAATGCTGGGGAGGCTAAAAGCCAATGAATCAATTGATTCCTTCAGACTTGGGAGGGAAAAAGATGGTAACTGTGATGGCTAATACTAAGTGTCAACTTAATGGGATTGAAGGATACAAAGTATTGATCCTGGGTGTGTCTGTGAAGGTATTCCCAAAAGAGGTTAACATTCCCAGTAGGCTAGGAAAGGCAGACCCACCTTAATCTGGGTAGGCACAATCTAATCAGCTGCCAGTGCGCCTATAATATAAGCAGGCAGAAAACTGTGAAAAGAGAGACTGGCCTGGCCTCCCAGCCTACATCTTTCTCCTGTATTGGATGCTTCTTGCCCTCAAACATCAGACTCCAAGTTCTTCAGTTTGGGAACTCGAACTGGCTCTCCTTGCTCCTCAGCCTGCAGACAGCCTATTATTACGGGACCTTGTGAGCATGTGAGTTAATACTTAATCGACTCCCATATATATGGGAGTCGATTAAGTATTTTATATATATATATATATATATATATATATATATATATATTCCATTAGTTTTATTGCTCCGGAGATCCTGACTAATATAGATTTATATTATTGTTGTGTAACAAACAGCCTTAAACTTTTGTGGCTTGAAACAATAGTCATTTTATTGTATCTCACATTTTGAAGGGCTCAGGAATTCAGGCAGAGCTTGACTGGCCAATTTTTCCTCTCTATATGACATTGTGGTTACGTGATAACATTGCCTAATGGCTGGGCTGGGCTGGGCTGGGCTGGGCTGGGCTGGGCTGGGCTGGAGGATCTAAGATGGCATCACTCACATGACGTGCCTCGGAAGGGACAATTGGAAGGCTGAGTTCAGCCACGCAGGGCATTTTTTTTTAAATAAGCTTTTTTTTTTTTAGTAGTTTTAGGCTTATGAAAAAGCTGACATGATTAAATCCCAGGGGTGGATTTCTCTTGCATGGTTTAGCACCATCCCTTTTGGTACTGTCCTCATGAAAGGGAGTGAGTTCTCATTAAATCTTGTCATTTAAATGTGTGTAGCACAATCTCCCTTGCTCTCCTGCTCCTGCTCTTGCCATGTGACATGCCTGTTCCCCTTTTGCCTTCTGCCATGACTGGAAGCTTCCTGAGACCTCCCCAGAAACAGATGCTGCTATGCTTCCTTTACATCCTGTAGAACCATAAGCCAATTAAACCTCTTGTCTTATAAACCACCCAGTCTCAGGTATTTCTTTACAGCAATATGAGAATAGACTAATACAATGATAAATACTTAGAAAATTAAGGAAAGAAAGAAAAGGCAGTTATTAACTCTACAGAAATAAAAATGTTATAAAGAAAATAGAAAGCAATCATAGATTAGTAGTCAATAGCTAAATCTATTGACAACTATTGTTCTTCTAGAGTAAGAATCTATTGTTCTTCTAGGGTAAGAAATGAACAGATAATGTCAAGGACTAAAAATGGAGAAGTAGCCTTAAAAGTATGTTGCTTAGAGATGAAAAGAAAAATATCAAAAGACCCAGCCAGTTAAGGTTGGAACTAGTTGCCTATGGGAATGGAGACATGGATACTGGAGGGGAGCGTGGAGTTGCTGTTTAGCATCACAAGTCTCATATACACACATAGGTAAGTTATTTGGTTCTATGAGACTCACCACCTCAAGTCTTTGTCGATTTTAGCTTCTCAATTAGACTTCCTCTGGCCACTCTAATTCTCATGTCCTTTTTCTCCTTCGCTTCATAGAATTTATAACTTTCTAGCATACTCCATCATTTGCTTTTTTATAATGTTTAATGCTTTTATTGGTCTTTTCATGTTGAAATATCAACAATACAGAAGCAGGGATCATGTTTTTTAATTTTCCAATATAACTCAAGTGCCTAGAATAATAATTGGAATGTAGCAAGTGCTCAATAAACATCTATTAAGTAAATTAATTTTTAAGCTATGTGCATGGGTAGCTTTGATTTTAAAAAATAAATACATCATTCACCTCAAAATTCTACTACAAAACAAAAATCTCACACTTAAAACATTACTCAGACATCTTGATCTTCTATTAAAAAACATTATCATTGGTATTCTCAGACTTAAAAAAATGTATACTATTTACAATGCATTCTGAATGCCCAAACACAATATATACTTACCTTTCTGAAGCACCGAGACAGTTGCCATGCACTGCAATACAATGAGTAAGATTTCGTATAACACTTAATAAACAGTATTGTGTGTAAGGTTGTGAGATGTGAACTTATTATAATGAAAAGAAGATAAAATATATTTGAAGATTATGAAATATTTTAAGCTAAATTATTATATTTTAGTTTGTATCTTGTCCTGTTTCAAAAAAGATTTTAGGAAGCCTATGACAGTATAGAGAACACGATATTTAATTACATTTAAATTAAACTAAATTTATTGCATTAATTAAACTACTTATATCTAAATTAAGCAAAAGAAAAGGAAAACTCCAAGATGAGACAAAAGGGAGTCAAGAAAATGACTTAAAATATGTATAATTATAGCCTGATACTGGTGTCAAATTTGTCTGTAAGCTCTGTGTCCATTAGTATTAGATTCAAGGAACAGAGATTCAACATATATAAGTTTATTTCTCTCATACAGAAAGCTTTAGAAAATGTTCAGTCTAGAATTGATATGAGAGCTCCACTCCATGTAGTTGTCAGGGATCCAGGCTCCTTCCAGCTGACCCCTCCACCTTTTCAATGTGAACCTTATTCCCATAGTTTAAGATGGCAGCATTCCTAGTCTGGGCAGGAGACTGAAGAAAAGGTACAGAAAAGGAAACAGAATCATCATCCAATTGGTTCCTCAGGAACATTACCAGAAATTGCCACTGGATAGTTCTAATTCCATCTCATCACCCAGAACTCAGTGATGTGCCACTCCTAGCTGCAAGAGAAGCTGGAAAATGCAGTCCTCATTCTGGACAGACATGGGTCTTGCTAAAAATTCTACTATAATGCATGAAGGGAGAACACAGCTGAAGGACAATAATAGTGTCAACCATAGCTTCGTAGCAACCAAAAAAAAAAAAAAAGGAAACATGGTTAGCTTCAAAATAACAGAGTTACTAAAGATGAGCAGTTGCTCAAGAAATGTACAGCAGTTCTTGGTTAAAAAAATATTTGAAAGGGATGATTCTGGAGGTCTTTGTACAGTACTCTTAAGACACCCATACAACTCATTTCACAGAACTGCTTCTCATAACAACGGCCAATATTACATTCACAGCTCAAAAAAAACTTGTCAGCAGGGATTTGATTTTTTTTAGTTCATTTTAACAATGCTTTTTTAAAACGTGATAGAAACATGTTTTTTTAACATCTTCATGTGAGTATCCTGACCTTAAATATATACATATGTATTTGTTTCAGAATTAAAGAGAAATCTATTTACCTTCGCTTATGGAAAAGAAACCACTGCAATCACAGGGACTACCAGAATATTTCAAGAAATGGTACGTAGCTTTCCATTTAAGCCTTTACCCTGTAATGATTGATTTTATTTTATAAGTACCTCAAAAGCTGAGATTTACATAACAAGGACCACAGAATAAAATGAACAGTCTCCCTTCCAACACCATTACCCTTTCTGAAAGAAGGGCCCTGTGCTTAGAGCCATTTACCCACAGCAAAGGAGAACAAAAATGAGCTGCAGTCAAGGGGTAGACCAAAGGAGAAGATCATTCACCCATAGCTAAGTTCTAGCAAGGCCAAGGCCCAGGATGCTTGAGGCTCAGGAGGCAAGACCTAAATGAACATCAGCAGAGCAAGAGCTGAGCAAAGTTAAGGTCATTGCAAAAGCTCTGCCTTCTGCAATGGTGCAGAGTCTCCCACGTTTCCGCTGGGGTTGGAGTTTTCAGTTTCACCTGTGTGGGTTTCAGCCTTCCCCCTTGAACCTGGATGGAGGTGGTCTGTTGCCACAAGAGTCTGATGAAACTTCTGATTGATAAACCATGGCCTGGCTAATGCCTAATGAATTGCCAAGTAATGTTTTGTAACAGCAGAATGCAGAGATGGTAAACAGTGTGTGTGTTGACACTCCGTCTTCCTAAGCCTGGGAAAGATATTGCTAATCAGCCTTGGCACTCTTTTCTGCTATGCTCAGATTCTGCCTCAGCAGTTCCTGAAACACAGCACGTCTGACAATCATCATCAACAAATTAGGCTTGGCACATGAAGTTAAACCTATTTGCTATCCCTGTGCTATCTCTAATTAACAAAACACGTTGAGGAATTTTCCAAGCAGCAAGCTTCTAAACTAAACATGTGACCTACAAATAATGTATTTCTTATAATATTCTATACAGAATAAATGCCCCCCTCATCTAAGAACAATAGAGATTGTTTTTACGAATAAAATAATTACTGTCGTTAACTGAGCTCTTACCAAGTGCTAAGAACACCTTAGGTTTATTTCTGTTGATCCTTTCAACAACAGACACTGTAAGGCAAGTATTATTCAATTTCTTCATTGCTAAGGTACCATCGATTGTAATAGCTCTAGAGAGTTTTGAGGGAGGAAAAAGGAAGGAAAAATTACAATGTACCCATTGATTGTAGCATTCAACTCGATACCAAACGTATGTTAAAATAGACTTCTCAGAATTGGGCATGAAAATAATATTCACACTGTCGCAGCTGGGGAAATGGAGACATGGAGAAGCCAGGAACCTCTTCCCCTGCCACAAAGACAGTAAGTTACAGAGCAGACGCTTCTACCCACGTTGCCTCACTCCACTCAGATAATAACAAAGATAATACAGTCCTTGGTCATGGTCCCAGATGATCTGCAGAAAGAGATCGGCCTCATCCCTCTGCACGTGAATACAACCAATAGTTAATGGATAATTACAGTCAAATCTGGCCACGTGACCCATCACAGATACAAAGTGAACATCCGGCCTATGGCTGCACTTTCTTTTTCCTTTAGTGAGATATTCAAATAGCCCCCAACACTGTCAAATATCCTCTGTCAATGAAGATTGTAAAAAACAAAGCACAAAACTCATCTGTGTGGAATATTATGCAGCCCTAGAAAATGATGGCTAAAGGTCAAGTATATTTTTATTTGGAAAGACAAGGCACTGCCAAAAGAAAGATCAGGATATAAAATTGAATCATACAGTTTAGTTTATACCATATTTTTTAAAGAAAAGGAAAAAAGCCAGGTGTGGTGGCTCATGCCTGTAATCCCAGCACTTTGGGAGGCCAAGGCAGGTGGATCACGAGTTCAGGAGATCGAGACCATCCTCACTAACACAGTGAAATCCTGTCTCTACTAAAAATACAAAAAATTAGCCAGGCACGGTGGCACATGCCTGTAGTCCCAGCTACTCAGGAGGCCGAGGTAGAAGAAACACTTGAACCCGGGAGGCCAAGGTTTCAGTGAGCTGAGACCATGACACTGCACTCCAGCCCGGGTGACAGAGTGAGACAAAAAAAAAAGGTATACATAGGAAAGATTGGCAGAAAATATAGAAAATCATTATGACTGATAAATTATGGGTGATTGCTTTCACCTTTTTCTACTTTTCTGTTTCCTGATGTTTATTTTTATATAGAAATAACCTCTAAAAATCTTGACAGAAACAGTCTAGGAGTAGTACAGGCCTTGTCCAAGGTTCTGGAGCCAAAGGTATGAGGTTAGGGCAGGACAGTGAGTGACAGGATTCTGCCAGAAATGCAGGCTGCAAGCTGCTGTTTGTAACTTGTGACTCTAATCCAGCATTTCTCCTTCACAACACCCAGGTGTGCAAAGTCAACATCACCCTACGACCCACAATAAATGCAGTCATCGTTCATAAAATCATCAAGACCAGAGTAAGATCATCCAAAAAGTATACCGAGGACACTTGATAGTAAATTGTTCTTTTGCAATCTGTTCTCTTGACAACATTCCTTTAAAATTCAGATTGAAAAGATAAAAATCGGGGACAGGAGACAGGAGGAGAACCTAATCATGTCAAAATGTGCTCGAGAGCTGTCGCTTTCGTCAGACTTTCTGTCTAGTGAATAAATGCCGGGGAAGAGGGGGTATTTTCTTCCTTTGAATTTGCAGTCCTTAGAAATGCATAAAATGTATACTTCATCTAGTATTACTTGACTATCCTTAACTAATTTTCTAAGACTGTAATTCTAAAAAGATATAGTTTTAGTTTCTCAGTTACTCATTATTTAATGCTCCGGTTTTATTCTCCAGCCCCTCTTCCTATTTTCGCTTGAGTTTCCTTGCTGTGGACTCTCTTTTGATATTATGCAGCATGTAACCTGACTACCCACGCTAAATTACTTCAATTACTCTCCAAGGTTTTTATTAGATATAGGAAAAGTCAGCTTTTCACATTCTGCATATTTATGGGGCTACACTTATTTTTCAGAACCAGCAAGAAAGAAAGGGAAAAAAGGAACAGTTGAATAGAATACTAAAGTGTTTCTTAAAAATTGAATAGTAAGAATTAAAGAAACAGCTCCTATTTTCATCCTGATCCTTATGTAAGAGATTTCAAAAACATCTACACATAACTCTATCATGAACCCCAGTCAGTGACTATAACACATTTTTTAAATTTTTTTGAGACAGTGTCTCGCTCTTTCACCCAGACTGGAGTGCACTGACACGATCTCAGCTCACTGCAACCTCCACCTCCTGCATTTAAGCAATCCTCCTGCCTCAGCCTCCTGAGTAACTGGGATTACAGGCACATACCACCACACCCAGCTATTTTTTGTATTTTTAGTAGAGACGGAGTTTCACCATGTTGGCCAGGCTGGTCTCAAACTCCTGACCTCAGGTGATCCACCTGCCTCGGCCTCCCAAAGTGCTGGGATTACAGGAGTGAGCCACCACACCCAACCCTATAATACATTTTAAAACGGAGAATGGAGAAGTCATCTTTAATCCAGGGAATGATTCTCTGGTGCAGGGGTTAGGAACGGGAAGGGTCCTGCTAAGTGTTTTTTATAAACAACAGAGGAGAGAGTTGCAGTTACTCTCAGAACTTCCCAGATACCAAAATCGCTCAAGGTGGGAGGCAGCCAGCATGTGAAAGAGGGAAGGACCTAAGAGCTGCAGAGCAGCCTGGCTCCTCGGGACCTTCTCCAGGATGGAAAGTGGATCCGAAAACAGAGCAGGGCCCTTCCTCTCCTGATTGCCTCACAAAATTGTTTCTCTTCCTTGAAGTATAAAGTAGGCTGGTTTTGAATTCGGGTCCTGGAATTGGTGTGTGGCTTGGCCAGTCATTGAGTCTCTCTTGCCTGTTTCTGCATCTGTCAAATGGGAATCATGGTTCAGTGAGCACAGTTGCCAAAGGTGACCCTAGATCTCATTCAGGGTTGCCCGGACAACTGGCCAGCTTGAGTGAATCATCTTCCCCATCCTCCTGGGGGAGAGGTCACACCCAGACTCAGTGGGGTAAGATGGTGCTGGAGCTGGCTGCCTTCTGATCTTTTGCAAACCCATCTTTTCTCCATTAAAGCCAGTTCTTTATTCCATGTGACATTGTGGAATTCATCATGAAACCTGGTGTGTGACTGACCAGATATGGTCCACCTTGCACACAGGGATGGGAATGGTACATACCTGAGCTTCATGGGGCTGCTGAAGGCTGAATGAGAAACACAGGGCTTCATAAATGTCCAGCATTAGGGTGCAAGTGAAACAGTGCTGCTAATTTCACCTACCACCTGTGTTATTTACTTACTCAGTGTTTTTGAAAAATCAGTTGCTTTTTCTTTTCTTTATTTTCTTCCTTTTTTATTGTTTTTTGTTTGTTTGTTTTTGAGACAGGGTCTCACCCTGGCTCTTAGGCTAGAGTACAGTGGCATGCTCATAGCTTGCCGTGACCTCAAACACCTGGGCTCAAGTGATCCTCCCACCTGAGCCTCCCAAGTCCTGGGACCACAGGCATGCACCACCACATCTGACTTTTCTTTTTGGTAGAAACAGGGATCTCGATACATTGTCAAAGCTGGTCTTGAACTCCAGGGCTCAAGCAATCCTCCTGACTTCCTGACTCAGCCTCTCTAAAAGCTGGGATTACAGGTGTGAGCCACTATGCCTGGCCCAATGGTTTTTTCAATGTCAAAAGATTTTTCTTATCATTGTTAGCAATAACTTTATTTTTTATTTATTTTTATTGCTATGTAATAGATGTACAGATATTCAGAGTATATGTGATAATTTGATACATTTTTATAATCAGATCAGGGTAATTGGAAACCTATCACCTTAAATATTTCTCTTTCATTTATTTATTTTTTATTGTTGTTGTTACATTTTAGGTTTTGGGGTACATGTGAAGAGCATGCAAGATAGTTGCATAGGTACACACGTGGCAGTGTGAGTTGCTGCCTTCCTCCACTTTACCTGTGTCTGGCATTTCTCCCCATGCTATCTCTCCCCAACTCCCCCCTCCACGCTGTCCCTCCCCTATTCCCCACAACAGACCTCAGTGTGTAGTGCTCCGCTCCCTGTGTCCATGTGTTCTCATTGTTCATCACCCTCCTATGAGTGAGAATATGCGGTATTTCATTTTCTGTTCTTGTGTCAGTTTGCTGAGAATGATGTTCTCCGGGTTCATCCATGTTCCTACAAAGGACATGGACTCGTTTTTTGATTGCTGCATAATATTCCATGGTGTATATGTGCCACATTTTCCCAGTCCAGTCTATCATCGATGGGCATTTGGGTTGGTTCCAGGTCTTTGCTATTGTAAACAGTGCTGCAATGAACATTCGTGTGCATGTGTCCTTATAGTAGAACGATTTATGGTCCTTTGGATATATACCCAGTAATGGGATTGCTGGGTCAAATGGAATTTATATTTCTAGGTCCTTGAGGAATCGCCACACTGTCTTCCACAATGGTTGAACTAATTTACACTCCCACCAGCAGTGTAAAAGTGTTCCTATTTCTCCGCATCCTCTCCAACATCTGTTGTCTCCAGATTTTTTAATGAACGCCATTCTAACTGGCGTGAGATGGTATCTCAATGTGGTTTTGATTTGCATTTCTCTAATGATCAGTGATGAGCATTTT
>CM052658.1:111881224-111926618 GCA_028533165.1 Leontopithecus rosalia
TGAATTTTGTCAAAGACCTTCTCTGCATCAATTGAAATAATCATGTGGTTTTTGGTTTTGGTTTTGTTTATGTGATGAATTACATTTATAGACTTGCGTATGTTGAACCAGCCTTGCATCCCCGGGATGAATCCTACTTGATCATGGTGGATAAGCTTTTTGATGTGCTGTTGCAATCGGCTTGCCAGTATTTTATTGAAGATTTTTGCATCTATGTTCATCATGGATATTGGCCTGAAGTTTTCTTTTCTTGTTGAGTCTCTGCCAGGTTTGGGTATCATGATGATGTTGGTCTCATAAAATGATTTGGGAAGGATTCCCTCTTTTTGGATTATTTGGAATAGTTTCAGAAGAAATGGTAACAGCTCCTCTTTGTGTGCCTGGTAGAATTTGGCTGTGAACCCATCTGGACCTGGGCTTTTTTTGTGTGTGGTAGGCTCTTAATTGCTGCCTCAACGACAGTTCTTGTTATTGGTCTATTCATGGTTTCGACTTTTCCTGGTTTAGGCTTGGGGGGATGCAAGTGTCCAGGAATTTATCCATTTCTTCCAGGTTTACTAGTTTATGTGCATAGAGTTGTTTGTAATATTCTGTGATGATAGTAAATAGTTCTCTTTTCTATATGCTAGGAACATTTCAATTATTCTCTTGTAGCTATTTTGAAACATACAATAGGTTAATATGAGCTCCGGTTGCGCTACTGGGCTATAAAATGCCAGGCCATATTTCCTCTATCTGTATATTCATACCCATTAATCAACTTCAAAAAGTTTTTAAGAGAAACAAGTCGATTTGAAAAAATAAATAAATAAATTCAAAAGCTACATGTTAATAAGAAGGCCTGTGGCTCCTAGAATTAGAGGGTAGCAGAAGGACTCCAGGGTTGAATACCTAGGCCCCAAGAGACAGCGGCAGGCAGCCGGGTAGCCGGGGGCAGCTGAATGGGCCTGCAGTATCATGCAGAAAGAAGGAGCTCCCTCTGCCACGAAAAAGCTGGGCTAGGGATAGGAGTGGGAAGTGATGGATGCTGAGATTGACGGAAGTGAGCAGCAGCAGATGGACTCCTGAGGGGCAAGAGATGGGTTCAGCCTGGGGTGTGTGCTCAGGACTCCATTTGGGGAGGAACCAGGAGGTAAGGACATGAATTAAGGGGGAGAGGAGACAGGGCTGAGGGCCAGGCAGCCAAAGAATTCCTGAGGATGGTGGGGCTAAGGATTGGAAGGGGCTGGAGAGCAGCCTTGGCTGATTGAGCTGGGAGCTCTGGAACATGCTGGGGGTGGAAGCTTAAGGTAGAGGAAAAGCAGATGAGGGGTTTCAGCCTCTCTCCAGCAAAAAATGTCCACCCTTCAGGAGACAAGACCATCAGCAAATGGTTCCCGGAAGTACCCAGCTGCGGAGGCCGGCGGGACAAATGTGGTTGCTGAACCGCCTCCTACCCCTGTGGTGTAGATTTCACTCTTCAAGACCTGGTCATTAATCCCGGGGCCTCATTCTCAGTGAGAACTCAGTAAATACTAGACGTTATTCATCCCTCCCCATCTCTGTGTGATCTCATGCCCCTCATTCCCAGGGCATGGAGGCACTTGCCTGTAATCCCAACAATCCAGGAGACTTAGGCAGGAGAATCGCTGGAACCCAGGAGGTAGAATTTGCACTGAGCCAAGATCGTACCACTGCACTCCGGCCTGTGTGACAGAGCAAAATTCCGTCTTAGGAAAAGAATAAATACAGTTCTGGAGCAGGAACAAAAGGAAGTAGAATACACTTGGAAGAGGGCCAAGCAGGTGACAAGAGAGATTCAAGTTCGTGGTTTGACCTTTGACTTGGGATTTTATATGCTGGCATTCTATATGCACATGTGGTGTGCCAGCACTTGGGAGGGGTCTCTGCACAGTGTGTTCACTGAGGTTATACGCATGCTCACATGACGCATTTTTCCCTCACCAGTCAAGTCTTCCTGGAGGAAGTTCAAATACCAGTTAACACCACCATTTTGCCTCTTAGTGCATATGCTTGGGTCCACTCACCTGACTCCTATGAGCTTATGAGGAAGCTGCTGATCACCAGTTTCAGGTGTTTTCTATGTAATGGAAGCCAGTTTTTTCCTGGTGCTGGCTGTGACCAATTATTATTTTAGAGAGATGGTCACCTGGCATTCCTGGGGGCAGGAGGCCTCCCCTGCCCTACTCATGTCTGACTAGCTACATACTCTGACAAGGCAGCAAACACCTGTCCTGGAGATGCTGAATGTCAGAATTAAATACCTGAACCCAGGGAACCCAGCACTCTGCCAGTCCTCTTTGTCAAAAGTGGCCTTCCTGAAACAAGATAGAGGCCAAAAATAAATAAATAAGGATGCAGAGGCACACTATAAATGAGTATTAATCCAGGCTTAGCTGAATTCAGTGACACATATAAGGACTTATTATTTTTGTAAACCTGTCTCTCACCATGATCTCTGTTATGGAACAAAATAGGTTTTGTACCTTTAATTAGCTAACTGAGCTTCTACTATTGTGTTCTTGCCAAAAATTGTATAACCTGAGTTAAATCATGAGGAAACAATACAAACTAACATCGAGAACATTTTAACCAAAAAAAAAAAAAGCCAGTACTACTTAAAAGTGTCAAGGTCATGAGAGACAAGACTAAGCAATCAGTTTAGATGAAAAGGACACTAAGGAGATGTGATGCCTGAATACAGTACGTGATCCTAAATCAGACTCTAGCCCAGAACACAGTCGTTACTGGAACACTTAGTGAAATTTAAACAAGGTCTGTAGATTAGGCAATAGTATTATACCAGCATGGATTTCTTGATTGCCCTCATTGTACTGTAATTATTGAAGATGTTCACATGTGGCCGGGCACAGTGGCTCGTGCCTATAACCATAACACCCTGGGAAGCCGAAGCAGGTAGGATTGCATGATCTCAGGTGTTCAAGGCAAGCTAAGGCATAGCGAGACCCCCTCGCTAAGGGCCTTGTGGCCCTTTCATGGGCTGAACCCCTACTTTGTGACCTGGGCCTCTGTTGGACGCTAGCCCAGCATGCAGAAGGGATCCAAAGATTCCGTGGCCTCACATCCGACCCCAGGTGACTTTCCTTCCTACCTCCATACTAACACTCAAACTGTCCCTCTGCCTGGTGGACCTTCTATTTATTCTTTCTCCTTATCCAGATCACTCTGCTCTTTCAGGCTTATGCACTGATTTCTCCATAGACACAAACACACACACACACACACACACACACACATGCACGCACATACACACACAATGTACATGTTGGTTTTCTTCCCTTTCTCTAACACCCTGGGAAGCCAAAGCAGGTAGGATTGCATGATCTCAGGTGTTCAAGGCAAGCTAAGGCATAGCGAGACCCCCTCTACTAAAAAAAAAAAATCAGCCAGGTGTGGTGGCACACACCTCAGCTATTCAGGAGACTAAAGTGGGCTTGAGCCCCAGAGCTGGAGGCTACAGTGAGTCATTTTTGTGCCACTGCACTCTAACCTGAGCAACAGAGACCCTGTCTCAAAAAAAAAAAAGATGTTTACATTTAGATCATCTGAGTGAAGGCATATACAAATCCTTCATTCTACTTTTGCAACTTTTTGGAAATCATTTCAAAATGAAAATTTGGAAACAATTTTTAAAAAGCCACAGAAGAGTATTGGAAAGAAGTGAAGAAGTCACCTTTGTCAAATCAACAGGCACTTCATAAGTATCTGGTGAGCCCAACTACTGAGCATTTGATCCAATCCAAAACCTTGAGAGGATGACAGAAATTATTTATAACAAAACAATGAGGACATTCTGTTTGGGGAGCCTTGATACAATGTGGCGACAGCAACAGAGACAGATTCCAGTACCAAGTTTTGAGATGCTTCATCTAAAAGGCAAATGCTTATAGATAAACTCAATGCCTACAGCATCAAAACCTGCTGTTTCTGCAAAGGACAAAATGCATCTCCAAGATACAGTGTTTAATCCCTAGAAACTTTTTTTGCTTAGACAGAGCCTCACTCTGTTGCCTAGGCTGGAGTGCAGTGGCACAATCACAGCTCACTGCAACCTCCACCTCCCGGGTTCAAGCAACTCTCTTGCCTCAACCTCCCAAGTAGCTTGGTATAGGCATGCACCACCACACCCAGCTAATTATTGTATTTTTAGTAGAGACGGGGGTTTCGAACTGCTGACCTCAGGTGATTTGCCCGCCTCGACCTTCCAAAGTGCTGGAATTACAGGCGTGAGCCACAGTGCCTGGCCAATCACTAGACACTTTTAAAAAAGAAACAATTCAATATAACATATCTCACATAGAGGGAAACGAATCACTCCTATTACTCGTGTATTTATTATTTTTTATTCCCATTTTTAATACCTTCAAGGTTTTGAAATGTAAAGGTTCATTAAATAGTGGAGACACTCTGATTCAAGTGGGACTATTTCTTAGATGCACCTATGCAACTCTTCCCGGCTTACTGTTTCCAGAAAATGATCTAGATAGGAGCAGGGCATGACAGTGATTGTAATGTGAGGAGTGTGTGCTTTTGATCCATCCATTTTGTCAGGATTTTTATCCCTCAGTGCTTGAAACAGCACAACTACAGAGGGAAAATTCAGAAGCAAATGCCTTACACTTTTTTGATGTCATTGGCAATGTCCAGGGCTCCTGAAGTCTTAGTGGGATGTCCTTTCAACAGATGTCTTTTGTTTAGGGCATGAGATAAAGGACATCATGGAAAGTTATCTGCTGCTTGTATTGATAGCTTGAGCGAGCTGCCATTTCTATGCTCCAAAGCATCGCGGGATAAGCCTTTTACCTCTGCTCTTCTCTTTCACTTTCCTTCTGTTTATTTGCCACTTGACTTTGCCCCACCACTCCCCTCCTCTCTTTTCTCTCCCATATTGCAGTAGGTGCTAGAAATAGAAAGATGAGAAAGACGAAGCCCCCACCCTCAGGGAGATCTTCACCAAACGGGAAACAGAGCCAAAAATGGAAGTCATTGTGCTTCTGGTAAAAGGAAAGTGGAATAAAGGCAAATTGAGGCCTCTGGACGTAAAAAGCACTAACTGTCTGCACAAGTAGAGAAAGACTGAGTTAAAATGTGAGCCGAGAATCCTGAAGAAATAATAGGAATTCAGTAAGGACAGGGAGATGGTGACTCAGAACTGGAAGGCTCTGAGGGCAGGACATCTTTGAGGAAGTGGGAGAGAGAAGTGCGACATGGCTGAACGATGTTTGTGGGGCTGTGTCAGGTTTTGAGACTGGAGGCAGATCCCAGCCACCGCGGGAAGGCTATTATTATACCTCCTTTAAAGATCTGTAGAAATCTGTCTTAGAGGATCATTTAGCTGAAATTCAGAACCACACTTGTAAATCTGAAAGCATTTACAGTAGTAGAAACGCCATCAGCAATTGCCACGACAATTGTTAAGTGCCTACTATTTTGAGCTCAAGGTCAATGTATTAATCTCAATGTTTCTGCTTATTGCAAGCAAATATTTTTGGAGAAGTGAAAGAATTTAAATTTCTCATGATTGATTTTTTTTTCTTTTTCTTTTTCTTTTTTTTGAGATGGAGTTTTGCTCTTGTTGCCCAGGCTGGAGTGCAGTGGCACAATCTTGGCTCACTACAACGTCTTCCTCCCAGGTTCAAGCGATTCTCCTGCCTCAGCCTCTAGAGTAGCTGGGATTACAGGCACGCACCACCATGCCCAGCTAATTTTGTATTTTTAGTAGAGACGGGGTTTCGCCATGTTGGCCAGGCTGGTTTCAAACTCCTGATCTCAAGTGATCCACCTGCCTCGGACTCCGAAATTGCTGAGATTACAGGCATGAGCCACCGCGCCCGGCCCATGATGGATTTTTTTAACTGTATTATACAAATCATTCTCTTGAAAATGCCTTCTAAATCATAGAATAAAAGCAAAATCTGCAATATTTAAAATTCTAATTCATGTTCAGTAATGTTAACAGATGTATTTGAGGTCAGTGTATGACACCGCATTTTTCAAGATCTTTTCATACTCTTCTTAACAGATTCCAGTTTCTGGTTTCAAGTACAATGGAGCAAACAAACCCCACCCTGTCTCTCCCACTGAAAATAGCTATAAAACCTGGATGGAGAGTATGGAATAGCTGAAGCACTCTGTAAAGTAAATAGCAGGCTAGGTGAAGAAGAAAACCAGAATTAGGCCACGAAACTAGCCATGAGGTTAGCATTGTGCTGACCTCCGCTATCTCCCACCCTGGACTCAAGTCAGCCCAAAACCCAGAAGTGGCCTGTGGCACAGAGAGGACACTTCAAGAAGAAACTCTCTAGTTCTCACTCTAGAGATGGAAAAGTGGCCTCCTGGCAGTGACAGCAGAAACAATGGTGACATACAGGTGACTAGAATTCCAAGGAGGTTAGAAGGAGACTGCCTCTCCCCTGGAAGAGTTGTGGTCCCAGGAAGGTAGGGCAAACCCCCATTGCATTTTTTCTTATTCTGCCCTCCCATTACTTGGAGTCATCATGAGTGAATTTTTAGGAAGAGCACAGCAGAGTGGAGCACTAAAGCCCCAACTTTCTGGCTCCAGGACCAAATTGTGGAGCCCAGGAAACCAGAAAGCACTAGAGAGCTCACGGGAAGGGAGAATCTTCAGAAAGCAACTCCATAAAGCTGTTTCTGAATATGCACTTATGGAGGGATAACCAATGCTGGGATTATGTAAACCTTTCTCTCTTTCAATGCCCTGCACCTTATTTAAAAGAGACTGGGTAAATCAGAGTTCTGACTTTAAAGGCCCTTTTCTTCTCTTCGCTGGAGACAGGTGGGCTCTCCGTTCGGACCAACTTGACAAATAAATAAAATGCTCCTATTCCAAGGTCAGATGTCTTTCTCTCCTTCAAACTATGATTGCAGGGATCAGAGGACAGACTTACTAAGGGTAAAGTGCCAGTTCCTGAGACGTTTGCCTTACGCTGCCACGTCCCACAGGCTAGGAGGCATCTACCGTTTCTTGCTGCAGCAGGCATGTTCTCCAACGATAGCAGCAGCAGCAACACAAGCTGCTGGGGAGAAGTCCGTGTGCAGCTGGAGAAAAACAATAGGAACAGGGAAAGACACAAAATGCTGCTGAGTCTGGCAAAAGGATTACGGAGCAACAGAAAAAGGAAATTAAGAAGAAAGTATAATTATGGGAATTACATAAGGGAATTACATAATCTCAAAAAAAAAAAGATTTCCAAAAGGAAATAAAATAGAAGGCACAAAAACTTCAGAGTAAAGAGAATTCTAGGCTCCTAGTATGGATATCTACTATGAGAAATAGACATTTGGGTAATGAACAGACAAGCCCTCACTCTGTGGCTGTTTGTGATTGCTTTTTAAAAACTTAACATAGCCAGTTGCCATCGGTCTCCCATCTTTGTCCTGAGTGGCAAAGCGACCCAGGGGTGTGCGCACAGGAGGGGAAGACCACGTGGCATGTGACAACAGGGTTTCATCTTCATTTCCTCCAAGCTCTGTGGGTGCTCTACACCTCACATTCCCAGCTGGACCTTAAACAATGAAGAAAATTATTGCTCTGACCTGGTGCTTCATTTTTCCCCAGTCATGGCTTGAGCTTTCATTACTTTTCCTTTCTCGTTAAGAAAAAAATCAAAGAATGAGAATTAAACATCTCCTGATCTATTATCTCACTGAAAATAAGAAGCCAAGAGTCCAGGGACTAGAACAAAATGAATGAAGGGCCCAGCCGGTGCGTGTGCCACTGCAAGATTCACACAGTCCGTGGGGACTGTGCTCCTTCTCATCTGTCCTCTGGAGGACGGCAGGGACTGCTCACACCCAGAAAGACAGGATCCCCTCCACTGAGCACTCAGCGTTATGAAATCCAGCACCTTCCCTGAGCAGAGATAATAAGCCTCAAATCACATTGGCTTTTCCTCCTTTTGAGCATTGGGGTTGGATTTTCACTAACCTTTCAAAATTGTTTTCTGGGTGTGGTGGCTCATGCCTGTAATCCCAGCACTTTGGGAGGCCAAGGCAGGTGGATCACCTGAGGTTAGGAGTTCAAGACCAGCTTGATCAACATGATAAAATCCCATCTTTACTAAAAATACAAAAATTAGCCAGGCGTGGTGGTGGGCTCTGGTAATCCCAGCTACATGGGAGGCTGAGGCAGGAGAATCCCTTGAACCCAGGAGGTGGAGGTTGCGGTGAGTCAAGATCGCACCACTGCACTCCAGCCTGGGTGACAGACAAAAAGAAGATATATGTTCCCAGTGCTGAATTATGTGTCTACCCCCATAGATACTATTGGGAAGGTGTTGAGGCTGTGTCCAGCTCATCTGTTAATCCCTGCTTTATGGCAGGCACACGTGAGTGCTCAAGAAATGGATGGAGTAGGTAAAGGAACAAATGCACATTGAAATGAACTGATTACTCTCAATTTGTAAGACTATGTGCATTTTTAATAATTCCTGGGCAGCATTCCCCTTGAGAACTGAAACAAGAATATGATGCCTGCTCTCATCACTCCTATTCAGCATGGTACTAGAAGTCCCTGCCAGAGCAATCAGGCAAAAGAAATATATAAAAATCATCCAAATAAGAAAAGAAGAAGTCAAACCATCTCTCTTCACTACTGTGTGATTCTACACCTAGAAAACCCTAACGACAGTCAGGCACAGTGGCTCATGCCTGTAATTCCAGTACTTTGGGAGACCGAGGCGGGTGGATCACAACGTCAGGAGTTCAAGACCAGTCTGGCCAATGTAGTGAAACCCCGTCTCTACTAAAAATACAAAAATTAGCCAGACCTGGTGGTGCACGCCTGTAGTCCCAGCTACTCGGGAGGCTGACACAGGAGAATCGTTTGAACCCAGGAGGCAGAGGTTGTGGTGAGTTGAGATCACACTACTGCACTCCAGCCTGAGCAACAGAGTGAGACTCCATAAAAAAAAAAAAAACCTAAAGACTGAACCAAAAGGCTCCTGGAACTGGAACTGATAAACAACTTTAGCAAAGTTTCAGGATACAAAATCAATGTACAAAAATCAGTAGAATGTCTATACATCCATAACATTCAAGCTGAGAGCCAATCAAGAACATAATCCCATTTCTAATATCCCAAGAAAATAAAATACCTAGAAATGCATCTAGCCAAGGAGGTAAATGATCTCTACAAGGAGAACTAAAAAACGTTGCTGAAAGAAATCATGAATGATACAGACACACACGTGCGCACGCACGCACACACACACACACACACACACAAATGGAAAAATATTCCATGTTCATGAATTGGAAGAATCAATATTGTTAAAGTGGCCATACTGCCCAAAGCAATCTGTAGATTCAATGCTATCCCTATCGAGCTACCAATATCATTTTTCACAGAACTAGAAAAATACTATTCTAAAATTCATATGGAACAAAAAAAGAAGCCTGAATAGCCAAAGCAATTCTAAGCAAAAAGAACAAAGCTAGAGGCATCACATTACCCAACTTCAAACTATACTATAAGGCTACAGTGACCAAAACAGCATGGTACTGGTATAAAAACAGACACATAGACCAATGGAACAGAATAGAGAGCTCAGAAATAAGAAGGCACACCTACAGCCATCTGATCATCAACAAAGTCAACAAAAATAGGCAGTGGGGAAAGGAATCCCTATTCAATACATGATGCTGGGATAGCAGACAAGCCATAGGCAGAAGAATAAAATTAGAACACTATCTTTCACCATACAATATCTTTCACCTACAAAAATTAACTCAAATGGATTAAAGACTTAAATGTAAGACCTCAACTATAAGAATCCTAGAAGGAAACCTAGGAAGCATTATTCTAGACATTGGCCTTGGGGGAAAAAAATTATGACTAAGTCTTCAAAATCAATTGCAACAAAAACAAAAATAGTGGGACCTAATTAAACTAAAGAGGTTCTGGAGAGCAAAAGAAACCATCAACAGAGTAAATAGAAAACCTACAGAATGGGAGAAAATATTCACAAACGATGCATCCAACCAAGGTCTAATAGCCAGAATCTAAAAGGAATCTAAACAATTGAACAAGCAAAAACAAAATAAGCCCATTTTAAAAACGGGCAAAAGACATGAACAGACACTTCTGAAAAGAAGACATATAAGCAGCCAACAAGGAGATGAAAAAAGACTCAACCTCATTAATCATGAGAGAAGTGCAAATCAAAACCACGGTAAAATACCATCTCACACCAGTCAGAATGACTATTATTAAAAAGTCAGAAAACAACAGATGCTGGCAGGGCTGCAGAGAAGAGCCTTATACATTGCTGGTGGTAATATAAATTAGTTCAGGCACTGTGGAAAGCAGTTTGGAGATTTCTCAAGAACTTTGAGAACTACCATTTGAACCAGCAATCCCATTACTGGGTATATAGCCAAAAGAAAATAAAGTATTCTACCAAAAGGACATATGCACTCATATGTCCATCACAACGCTATTCACAATAGCAAAGACATGGAATCAACCTAGGTGCCCACACAGTGGAACGAATAAAGAAAATGTGGTACATATACACCATAGAATACTATGCAGCCATAAAAAGAACTAAATAATCTTTGCCAGCAACATGGAGGCAGCTAGAGGCCATTGTCCTAAGCAAATTAATGCAGAAACAGAAAACCAAGTACCACGTGTTCTCACTTACAAGTAGGAGCTAAACAATGGATACTCATGGACATAGAGATGACAAGGATAGACACAAGAGTACTAGATGTGAGGAGGGAAGCAGTGGGGCAAGGACTGAAAATGACAGTGACAATGGTGATTATTAAAAAGTCAAGAAACAGGCCGGGCGTGGTGGCTCACGCCTGTAATCCCAGCACTTTGGGAGGCCGAGGCGGGTGGATCACGAGGTCAAGAGATCGAGACCATCCTGGTCAACATGGTGAAACCCCGTCTCTACTAAAAATACAAAAATTAGCTGGGCACGGTGGCGCGTGCCTGTAGTCCCAGCTACTCGGGAGGCTGAGGCAGGGGAATTGCCTGAACCCCGGAGGCGGAGGTTGCGGTGAGCCGAGATTGCGCCATTGCACTCCAGCCTGGGTAACAAGAGTGAAACTCTGTCTCAAAAAAAAAAAAAGTCAAGAAACAGTTACTGGCAAGGTTGCAGAGAAATAGGAATGCTTTTACACTGTTGGTGAGAATGTAAATTACTTCAACCATTGTGGAAGACAGTGTGGCGATTCCTCAAAGATTTAGAACCGGAAATACCATTTGACCCAGCAATCCCATTACTGGTTATACACCCAAAGGAATATAAATCATTCTGTTATAAAGATACATGCACGTGTATGTTCATTGCAGCACTATTCACGATAGCAAAGACATGAAATCAGCCCAAATACCCATCAATGATAGACTAGATAAAGAAAATGTGATACATATACACCACGGAATACTTTGCAGTCATAAAAAGGAATGAGATCATGTTCTTTGCAGCAACATCGATGGAGCTGCCTAAGCAAACTAACGCAGGAACAAAAAACGGAACACCACATGTTCTCACTTATAAGTGGTCACTGAACAATGAGAACACGTGGACACAGGAAGGGGAACAACACATGCTGGGGACTGTCGCGGGAGTGCTGGGGTGGGAGAGCCTCAGGAATAATAGCTAATACGTATGGGGCTTAATACCTAGGAGATGGGTTGACAGGTGCAGCAAAGCACCATGGCACACGTTTATCTGTGTAACAAACCTGTACATCCTGCACACGTGCCCCAGAACTTAAAAGAAAGAAAATTACCTACTGGGTCTGCTATGCTTAGTAACTGGGCAATGGGATCAATTGTCCCCCACACCTCAGCATCACACATATGCCCAAGTAACAAACCTGCACATGTACCCCCTGAATCAAAAATAAAAGTTGAAATTAAAACAATAATAATGATTCCTTGCCTCACTACAAAAAAGAAAGAGGACGATATAGCCAATTCTAAAAAAGTTAAACATAGTATTACCATACAGCCCAGTACTTTCAGTTAGGTATACCAAATGCTGAGAACACTTGAAAGCAGGGACTGTTCACAGCAGCATTATTCACAACCAAAAGGTGGAAACAACCCAAATGGCCATCAACGAATGAATGGATAAACAAAATGTGATGTGGATGAAGCTTGAGGACATTATGCTGAGTAGAATAAACCAGACTCAAAAGGACGAGTGTGGCATGAGCCATCCACACAAGGTGCCTAGAATAGTTAGGTGCGTAGAGGCAGAAAGTAGAAGGGTGGTTATCAGGGGCTGGAGGGAGGAGTTAATGGAAAGTTATTCTTTAATGCATTTCGCGTTTCGGTTTGGAATGATGGAAAAGTTCTAGAGATGGTGGTACTGATGGTTGCACAACAATATCACTGAATTGCACACTCAAAAGGGATTAAAAGATGAAATGAGATGTATATTTTACCGTAATAAAATGGACATAAAGCAATATCCATTTAATGTGCTAACATTCCTGAATCAACCAAGAGAACATCAGTGCTGCTTGTACAGCTTGCAACTAGCTGTCTGTGACAAAGAGGCAATCAACGCATAGCTACACAGCTTCAGTGACACACAGGCCAGCACAGACTCCACGGATGTGCACTGCCCTTTTCTCATGTGAAACTGGAAGAACATGCCTGGGTCTGCGGGAAATGCACCTGTCCCCAAGCTTCCAAGGCTGGAAGTTATAGGAAAATCCTCCTGTGGAAAGGGACAACCGAATGGCGTTTCTCCACTCATCCACCAAGTTGCACCACCCACCTGAAAATTACTTATTTCTAGCAGATCTGCCGCTTGGGGACAAAAAGTCAGCTGGTTTGGGTTCACTCTTTCTCAACTGCAGCCTAGAGGAACATTAGGAAGCCAGAGCTCAGCATGGCAGATGGAAGGGACTGGTTCGAACTGCAGTTCTTCAAATGAGTACTTGTGTGGCTTTGGAAAAGCCACTTAAGTGGGCTTCAGCTTCCTTATTTAAAAGTGGGAATGTTATGGTAACAACGTCATACTATTTACTACAGCTTAAATCAGCTATAAATGTTTAACAGCACCTAGAATAAAATAAATTTTCAACTAACAGGATTTTTTTTTTTTTTTTTGAGATGAAGTCTTGCTCTGTCACCCAGGCTGGAGCATAGTGGCATGATCTCAGCTCACTGCAACCTCCGCCTCCTGGGTTTAAGCTTTTATCCTGCCTTAGCCTCCCAAGTAACTGGGATTACAGGCATGTATCATCATGCCTAGCTAATTTTTTTGTATTTTTAGTAGAGATGCGATTTCCCCATGTTGGCTGGGCTGGTCTCAAACTCCTGACCTCAAGTGATCCACCTGCCTCAGCCTCCCAAAGTGCTGGGATTATAGACGTGAGCCACGACACCCAGCCTGGATTTTCATATAAGAGATACGTTACAGGTGGTAACAGGGATTGGGGCAGGATGGTCATTCATATCATTATAAGAGTTGAAATATATCAACTGTACAATCTGAACCTTGTGCTGGTCAGACAGCCTGCAGGAGCTCCAGGAGTGTGCAGGAAAAATAGAAGGAGATTAAATGGGGCTCTCCAAGGGGGTGGGTGATTCTTAAAACATTCTTTTCATTTTTGTCTAATTCTTCAACTCGTTCCTTAATATTTTCAGTAGTTTGTCTCTTTGGTGGTAGATGTGTACTTTTTTCTCACATCTACTAGAAGGTTTACTCATTCATGCTTAGGAAATGTCTGAAGACCCCTGAATCCAAAGAAATTTTGGTTATGTTAATATGCTGCTAAATAAATAGAAAAGCCCTTAAGGAGAGTTCCAGGATTAAACACTACAGAAATTGATTGGAAGGAAATTCTTTCCATCAGCATGTTGGTCGGAACAACCTCTGACCAAACAGTAACGCTGCTTTCATGAGTTCAGTCAATCAGACTCCCATATTGATGGTGTGACATTGAACTCACTAACTTTAATTGTTTTCTTAATTTTAATTATTCAGGTGCATCTTCCCAAAACCTGAAGACATTTATAGAAAGGTAAGTGGAAGATAAGAAGTTGTTTTTAATTTGGTTTCTCATTTTGAATAAGGAATGAAAACTCTGTTATTATGCCATCATCATTTTTACTGAGCATAAATAGCTTGTTAGTCACTCTCCAAACTCTAGGATAGCACTCCTTGGGCCAGTGAACATAGAAAGAGATTAATTTGCATATGTCCTCAAAGAAGGGTGACAAAGATGCATACAAAGTGGGTAAAACTTAGGTCTGACAGAAGTGACTGAAAACACAAAAGGATGATGTCATATTCCTGCTTTATGAATGAGAAGACTTTTTTGTGCTCATTTGGGGCTTAAAGTTCAGAAGCAAGGCTTGAGGTGTCCTGACCAGAACCCTCAAGAAGCCCTTGCCTTTTCAAAGTTGACTGTGGGGCCACAGCTGCCAGGATATTCTAAGAACGTGGACATAAGTAATCCAATAACTCACCTGTGCTTACTGATGCAATCACTGTGAAAGATGCCAAGAAGACACTATTGTGTCTATTTACCCAGGACTTCAATCCACTCTTTTCAATGTTATGCATTTATGTGGCCTTTCTCTAATAGGCAAGTGGGATAATAATTATGGAGAATAAATGGGAAATGAAAATGGTAGTTGGCTGTACTAAAATGAAAGAAAAATAGCAAAAAGTTTGCCAACAGGGTGGTCATGCCAAGATTGTTTTCAAAGGCCCTGCCTGTGTCACTGGCTACAAAGCTAGGTTTCCAAGTCTCTGACATTCAGATTCCATCTATGCCTTCTCAGCCTGTCTAGAAACAAGATGTTGGACCATCCCGCCATCGTTATATATGCCATGATTGGAAATGATGTCTGCAATGGGTGAGTTATTGCAAAAAAGTATTTTCAAGATTCTTGGGCTCCTCACCAACTCCACTCCATTACAGCAGCATGCTCTTCAATTGAATTTCTCTATCTTAGAAGCACAGCCGGGTGCCTTGGCTCATGCCTGTAACCCCAGCACTTTGGGAGGCCAAGGCGGGCAGATCACCTGAGGTCAGGAGTTTGAGACCAGCCTGGCCAACATGGCGAAAACCCATGTCTACTAACATTACAATATTAGCTGGACGTGGTGGCATGTGCCTGTAACCCAAACTACATGAGAGGCTGTGGCAACAGAATCATTTGAACCTGGGAGGTGGAGGTTGCCATGAGCTGAGATCATGCCACTGCACACCAGCCTGAATGACAGAGCAAGACTCTGTCTCAAAAAAAAACAAAAGCAAGTCCTAGACACATATGAAATCAACAGAACCAATCTATGAAGCTGAAAACCCCTTTTGAAAATGTCTGCTCCATTAATTATCAACTCTGATGTAACAACAAACGTATGTCCTCATCAGCTGTATCACGAGAAATGTGCCACTACGGACTGAGAATCCAAGATTGGGAATTGTGGCTTTTTTAGTAAAACAAGGCAGAAGCACCGCTACCCCATAAGAATATCGATCTCACTCATGTTCTCATCTACTTTACTTCCTCACGTGGAAGAGACAGCATAGATGCTTAGACCTACAGCATTTGCAAAGAAACTATGAATAACTCATGGCCAATCCTATCTGTGCCCATGGCGCCTAGCAAGAAGGTAATTTTGCTAAACTGCTGATATCAGCAGTGACTTCAAAATGGTGAATTCCTTAGTTCCTATACAACATTTGGGGAGTTTTGTCAAAATCTGTGTACACCCCTAAGAATATGATACATGTATGAATGCCATCTGTCCTGTGATTATGGCCAAAAAAGAAAAAAAAAATGGTAAGATAGAATTTAGAGCAACTCCCCAGTAGCAATAGCCACCCACTCACTATTTTAGGAAACAGAAAAGTAAGGCCAAGAGAGGTTCGTGACTTGCCCGAGGCAACAGGTTGATTAATGGCAGAGCTGGACTCCACCCCAACTGTGCTAGAAGTGGGCCATCCTGCTCACTCCCCGCATTTGCTTTCCTGTATTTCGCTTGCCACGCTTTCCAAGCCTGTGCTGAAAACAAAACTCAATAGTATTAAAGTATGGTTGCCCACACAGACAAAATTCAGATGGCAAAGGAGATGTAGACATAATCAGTGAAGTGTGTCCAGGGCAGGATATACCACACAATGATCCAGAGACTCTGATATGCCAGATGTCAACTTGGTGCCCTTAGGCTGGTTTACTGATGTCCTCAGAACCCCAAGTTGCCAAGGCTACATGCTGGGCACCAAGGTCTGTGAAGAGCCACCTGGGACTTTCTAATAAACAGCAAACACCGTGACTGCCATGAGCCAAGGGGTACATCAGTCTCTATCATTCCATCCTCCCAGCAGCTCTAAGAGGCAAGGATGATTGTCCCATTTAGCAGATGAGGAACTGATTTGGCAAGGATAAGGAACTTGCCTGTTCTGGTATCGAGCATCAGAGCTAGGAGCCGAACCAGGTTCTCTACCAAATTCCATCCCCTTTCTACAGTCCACACTGTCTTATTTCCTTTCTTTGACTCATTCACTTTTTTAAGTATACAGTGAACACCCACGATGTGCCAAGCACTGTGCCAGGCTCTAGGATACATTGGCAAAGAAGCCACAGCCCCTGATATCGAGAAGCTAATGGAAGGAGAGCACCATGCTTCAGCCCCTAGCCACCATCATGAAACAGAATAAAGCTACGGTCAGACCAGCCAGTGCTCCCCCAGCCCCCAGAGCATGTCCTTCCAAAGAGGGAGAGAGCAAACTGACTATACCTGACTACACTGAATAAAGAACATGTGCAGAAAGAGACTCTGGCTCCAAAAGCCAAAATCCCTGAAATTATACTTTTCCAGCACAACCTGCCTACCCAGACCCCTCCAGCCCAGTCCTACTTTTCCTTTCCCGAAGAGCTAAAGGGCAGGCAGACATCAGCCAGAGACTTGTGCCAGCCTCTCCCCTGCTGGGGATCTGGGCAGAGAAGCAGTAAGCATTTGGGTGAAAGAACAGAGTTGGCAGTATGGGATGTCCCTGTGGTGCCCACTTTGTGATGTCCTGTGAAGGGGTTAAAAAAATAAAGACAGATGGCAACTACACCTCCTCGTCTGCCAGAATGTCAAGGTGGAGTAGATTTCCCAAAATGAGCAAAGGGATTTTATAAAAAGCTCAAGCAGCGAGGAGTTACATAATAAGTCTGTCCTGGAACAAGTTTTAGGATATTTGCTTGACTTGTTTCTTTTCTTTTTCTATGACGATGCTAGGTCCTACTGAAGTAATGCATTTATGTGTTTCTTTCTCAATTCTCTAAACTCATGCAGTTACTCAGCAAATACTTGTTAAATGAATGAGGGTCACGGTAGGAAGATAGCTTTTAGCATCAGAAAGTCACAAAGAAAGGTCATATGAAGAACCTGACTTTCTCACTGTAACCCTGCTCAATTTGATTTAGGCTGACTCAGCTTCCTTTATGCCTTTCCGCTCCCTGCCCTTGAGAGCTATGTAATATGAGTGATACGGAAGGAGAAACATTCCTGAAAACAGGGCAAATGTGGGGGAGCTACAGCAGCAGAACCTTGGGGTGGCAGAGGCAGCAGTGGGAAATGAGAATGGCCTCAGGATATCCAATCATAAAGTCCAGTGACAACCCTTCCCCAACATCCCAGCATGGCATCCCTGAAATGGACATGGTAATTGCTGGAAATGCCATAGAATTATCCAAGCATCTAGCACTAGCCCCATACATGGATATGGTTTCATTTGTTACCGTGGGCAATCACAGGACAGATGGCATTCATATAAGCATCATATTCTTAGGAGAATACACAGAAAGTATACATTATACATTTTAATCTTATGGAGAGAGCCAGGACCACCCACACAGGTTTTCTGTGCCCCTCTGGCCCCAACCATTGTTTTTCTTCTATGCCAATGCTTCAGGTTACACCCTGGGCAGCAGCACTGCATTAAGAGGAAGCCAGCCAAGGCAGTGACAGGTCGCAGGCCCCAAGGAGCCTGGGCTAGCTCCTGCTGCTCAGAGGAATTCCCTCTCTCAGCCTCCTCAGAGACACGGGTAGCAAAGGGACTGATAAGAAAGTTCCAACCAACCAGCACGTTCCAGGCCACTCCCACATTTAAGGGATGTTTGACATATCTCTAAGCATGGGGTAATGTGGAAGTCCTCATCCCATTTCCAGTGTGTATTAAGATGCCCCTTCTCCCCAGCTACTCAGAAGGCTAAGGTGGGAGGATAGCTTGAGCCCAGGAGTTCAACCCTGCAGTGAGCTATGATCATACCACAGCCCTTCAGCCTGGGTGATAGAGCAAGACCCTGTGTCTGTTTAAAAAAAAAAAAATCTCTTCAAGGGGATAGGATGGGAGCCCGATGATGTGACTGCAACTGGCTGGCATGATAAAAAGGGCTAGCCCTCTTACCTGGGTGTTTTGAAAACACAAATCTAGCTATGCGTGAGGTCTGAGCACGTGATCACTACAGTGATCTCAGGACATCCAATGGGCTTTAGCTACAGTTCTAGGAAGCCGCGTTTTTGCACAAGCTGATCAATTTCTTCCTTGAGAAGGGACACCTCTCTCTGGCACTAGCCAGGTAAAATTTGGCTGGCTTACCTACCAGGGTAATGAAATGATCAGGCTTATTTTGCCTGATCAGACACAATTCATTAGGGCAGGACAGGCTTTAGAGCCACCCTCGGGGGTGAGGCTCTTCATCTGTTCTGAGCCAGTCATGTGTTCCCGACGTGAGAGCATGTCAGTGAGCACCAATTTCTCTCTCATTATTTTCCCTAGTGTGGCCACCATGTCCCAGGCTGGTTTTCACATCTTCTCTGTTAGTTGAGCACTCCTGATCTCTCACCTATCCATCTGAGTGTCTGGAGTGAGCTCCCTGTGAGAAGGGGCGCCAGGGCGCTGGGGTGGGCAGGCAAACTGAGGGTGGCAGGTGACTGGGACACCTGAGTTGAAAAGGGTTAGACACTTTCAGCTCAGCCCATTTGTTCTTTGGCAGACACCAGAGAACCTAGGAGATAGTTTCCATCACTAGGATTCTCTGATCTCCAGAATACTAGCACTAAGTCTCCCCAAGCATCACCAGAGGAGAAAGAGTACACAGATCAAAATGGCATTGAAAACTTTTCAGGGACAGAAGTCAGAAGGCATCTTCTATGGCATCTGGAAGGGGTGACCCCCACCCCCACATAGACTCCCTTGCCCTTACCTGAGCTAAGAGTTGGTTGATGTCGCTCTGCAAATTAAAAGTAAGTTAAGGGCTGGGCGCGGTGGCTCACACCTGTAATACCAGCACTGTGGGAGGCCGAGGCGGGTGGATCACGAGGTCAAGAGATCGAGACCATCCTGGTCAACAAGGTGAAACCCTGTCCCTACTAAAAATACAAAAAATTAGCTGGGCATGGTGGCGCGTGCCTATAATCCCAGCTACTCGGGAGGCTGAGGCAGGAGAATTGCCTGAACCCAGGAGGCGGAGGTTGTAGTGAGCCGAGATCGCGCCATTGCACTCCAGCCTGGGTAACGAGAGCGAAACTCAGTCTCAAAAAAAAAGTAAGTTATATAGTTGTGCCAGAAGGAACAAAGATAACTGGCAAATGTTCCATTAACAGCACCAAGGCTTCCATTTGATTTCACTTAGCAATTAACCATGTTGATTATACTTGCCTAATTTGAGGGTGCCCTTTCATAAGCACAAATTAGCTCAAATTCTTCATTTAGCATCAGGGTTGTGTCTCTAACCAAAAAAATAATTATTCAATGGGGATCTGGGGAGACTTTGTCCGTCTTAACTCATCTTGCCTTTATGTGGTTGGAGAACATTAGCTCAGCATAATTGCTTTGTGCCAAAGTGCTTTTGTATTAGCAAGAAAAAAAAGATGTGGCAAGGCAAAAGTTAACAGGCAGTGTGTGCTGGCTTTACCAACGACAGAAAGAAGGATGTGGACACCCAATTTGCCTTTCATTTCACCCTTGCTGTCACACTTCAGACACACAGTGAATGTAGAACCTGGGTACTTTGGGCAGATTCTCCAGTGCTGCTTCCGTGCATATGGGAATTCAGTCAAAGCCCCTCCCCACCTCTCTCTCCTGGTAGGTAGGCCGCCTAGTCGCAAATCTTTGTAGCTGCTTTTTATCAGGTTAGAAAGATTTTTATTTTTAAAATAGGATAAGTGTTTCATGACAATGGAAAACATGAATTTAGCATGCAGTTTCACATCCTGAGGGAGGTTTTGTAAAATTAGACATCTTCTTCTCTCCCCGCTCAGGAGACCCCAGCCATCCGTCACATAGTGTAGAAGCTCATACACCAACCACAGCTGCCACCCTACTGGCTACCCCCACAGCTCCAAAAGCACTGTTGTAGTCAACGGTAATTTTTAGCCATCTTTCTATATTAATACATACAAATTACTTCATTTGCTTTATTCAGGTGAAATTCACGTAATGTAAGACTAACCATTCTGAAGCAAGTAATTCAGTGGTGTTCCCAGTTCACCGCGTCGTTCAACCAATGGTACCTGGTTACTTTATTCTTTGTAATGATTGTATAGAGCTCTATTCTATGGGTGTACCATAATTTATGCATTTAGGCTTTTATCTTTTCCAGTTGTGCACTGTACCAAGTAATATTGCAATACTCGTACGTACATTTTTGCATATTTGTGGAAATGTTACTGAAGGATAACTTCTTGAAAGTGAAATTTCAAGGTCAAAGTTAAGCCAACTTTAAATTTGGACACATCTTTAAAAACTGCCCTCCAAAAAGACAGTGCCAATATTCATTTATGAGCTCCCTTAAAAGTGAGAAGTGTGGATCCCTGAGGACCCCTTTCTGTCCCCTCTTCCCAGATCACTTATGCCCTGGATCCAGCCTCTGAGTGATGGGCTTATTTTATCTAGTTCACAGTATATATTAAGTTCACTGGAGCTGCCATAACAAAGTACCAAAACTGGATGACTCAAAACGCAGACACGTATTCCATCACAGTTCTGGATGCTGAAAATCCAAAATCAAGGTGTCCGCAGGGTCATGCTCCCTCTGAAAGCTCTAGGGAAAAATCCTGCCTTTTCTCTTTCTGCTTCTGGTGGCCCCCAGCGATCCTCAGCACTTTTTGGCTCCTGGCAGCCATAACCTCAGATTCGGCCTCTGTCTTCACGTGGCCTTCATCCTGGCACATGTCTGTGTGTCCTCTCCTCTTCTTAGAAGGATTCGGTCATTGAATTTAAGGCCCACACTAATCCCATATGACCTCATCTTAACTAATGACAGCCATAAAGACCCTGTTTTCAAGTAATGTCATATTCTCAGGGACACTATTTAACCCACCGCAGGATCATTAGGGAAACTGGAATTTTAAGTACATAAAATAGAAAGTAACCCTGTAGCATTATTCCACTTAGGGTAAAGACAGGCAGTTAGAGCCTAAAGAATAGATGAAAACCCTAGAAAATTCTGTATTCTACTCCCAAGTTAATGCAGGTTAGGATCCTAATCCATATTTCATGTGTTCCTGAAGGTGTGTGCAAAAGTCAGTTGTGCAAAAAATGAACAATAATAAACAGATATTAATGCCAAAAATATTTTAGGATCCCTTGCCTTTTAAACATAGCTTTTTAAAATAATTTCAACTTTCATTTTAGATTCGGGGGTACATGTGCAAGTTCATTACATGGATATATTGTGTTATGCTGAGGTTTGGAGTACAAAGGACCCCATCACCCTGCTGGTGAACAGGGTACCCAATGAAACATAACTTTAAATCAACCAATGAACACAATTTAAACATAACTTCAAATGATGGCCTTGCAGTATTTTGTACATTCCTTACTTCTTTTCCAAACCAAATGAAAATAAGTCAATCAGCTTAAATTCAATAAACGTCTGATTGAGGGTGAAGACTGGCCACTTTCAGAGCACTTAGGAATTTTACCTTCATCTGACATTAACTTAAAATTTCAAATACCCTCTACAGAGCACAAGCCCTGCTATATACAGGCAATAATGCAAGCTGGAATTGTTTGTTAGAAATGGTGGCAGGGTATAGCCTGGAATGGAAGTCCATCGGGAAATGCATGCAAGTCCAAATCCAGCACAGAAAGAAGGATAAAAAGCAAGATACAGTGTGGACATGTAGTACAACTGTGTCTGTAAGATTCTGTTTTCTAACTGTGATACATTTGAAAAGTTTTAAAGACCAAGTGACAGATGTCAAAGTGTCAAATAAACCATAAGCAATACCAGACCCCTTTCATTTCAAAAACTGTGTAAGTCAGGCCAGTGAGGTTATGCTACAGGAACACAGGAACAGACAGTCCCTAAAATCTTAGTAGCATAAAGAAAAAACATTTACGTCTCTCTCATACTACCTGTCCATCAGAGATCACCATGGGACTCTGTTCCGGGACTCAGATTGTTGAAGCAGCTATCTTGAATGTTGCCTATACCCACTCAAAGACAAAGAGCATTCTAGAAGGTGTCACATCACCAAATATGTCACATGTCACTTCAGCTCACCATTTCACATGCTCCACTCAACCACAAAGAAGTCAGGAAATATAGTCTGACTATGTGCCAGAAAGGTAGAAATCCAGGAATATTTTGCAAATGACCCCACAATTGCAATGGGAGCCCCAATTACCACCACATTGTGTGTGTGTGTGTGTGTGTGTGTGTGTGTGTGTGTGTGTGTGTGCATCTTGTATTTGCTTGCAATTTGCATGCATCTATCCCTATAATTAAGCAAGATATTTTCTGTTTATTCCATCAACAGGAAGCATGACACAGTCCCAGCCATGACCACTCCTGAGAAATTCTACTCCAATGTCATGCAGACTCTGAAGTATCTAAATTCCCACCTGCCCAATGGCAGCCATGTTATTTTTTACGGCTTACCAGATGGAACCTTTCTCTGGGATAATTTGCACAACAGATATCATCCTCTCGGTACCAGTTTTAAGATTCTTTTTCTCTTTAACGATATCAATGTATATATAGTTAAATGTATATATGGTTCAAGCCATATAGAAATGTGCCTAAAATGCCATCATGGAACATGAGTCAGAGCTGATCAAGGCAAGAGCAGTATGTAAAGGTCATTACCCAGAGGTGGCAGAATCAGATCTAAAGCCAGAAAGGGCAGAAGTAATTCATGAAGAATTAAGACACACTGAAAGGTAAGCGCTCAAACCGAGAAACTTCTCCAACAGAAGGTGAAATGCAAAATGAGCTGAGGAAGCTCAAACAGGAGACAGAACCCTGAGTGAAAGGCATGGGTCTCTCAGAACCTCGCTGGTGAGCGCCTCCTGCTGGCCTGTTAGAATTCTCCAGAGCATGGTTCTCCAGCCTGCTCGTCACCTGCTTCCACACTCTCTTGGGGTCCTTGGCTCTAAAATGTCCCTGGGACCTTCTAATGGCAACTCAAATATTCCTGATACCATGCAAACATCAAAGTACCAGTAATTCATATTAGGAAGGTGTGATCCTTACCCCTGTGAGATAGGGGTCGATGTTTTCATCGACCACAGTAATTTCATTTTATAGATGAGAACCAAGGCTCAGAGAGGTCAGATAGCTTGCCAAATGCCACAGAGCTCAATGAATATGTAAGCTGGTGGTAGCAGGACTCTGCCTTCTGTTTTCCAGGGGAGAATGTATTTATACATTCTCCTATGTGCCAGACACTGTTCCAGGCACAGGGTAACCAGCAGCCAACAGAACAGTGTTCAGTTCCCGCACACAGAAAGATTATATTACAGTGGGAGAGTGACTCAAAAGTACGTCAGAGGGTGATGAGTGCCACAGGAAGAAAATTGAGCAAGTAAGAGGAACAGGGAGCTGGCCTCAGTCGTCCCTGATGAGCATCTATAAGAAGAGGCCTGGGTACCCTCCTCTCAGCCCCATATTGACAGCACCTGCACCGAACTACCGTGAAGAAAGGGCTGTCCCTTCCCTGGTGTGTGTTACCTCACTCACCTCCTGAGCCCAACCCCCTAAAAAGTGCTGGCAGTCCAAGCACCTTCTTAGGAATCCATTGAGACATTCAAAGAAGACCTGGAACTCATTTCTTCATGCCCTCCTTAGAGTGTGCGGGTGGGGAGCAAGAGTCACATTTCAGGCCTTTTCTTGCATATACAACTTTGCATGTATCTTTTCAATCTTCCGTTGTCCTCTTCCTGCAGTCCTTGTCTAAGACAACCTCCCTACTTCTCCCTCAGGAAATTCCACCTCTCCACACCTGGGAGAAAAGTAAGGGTCCTTTAACCAGCTCTCAAAGAGCCCTGATCTCTTAGTTGGAGGGACAATGATGGACACACACATTCCAGATTCTCCACCAATAAGGATGAAGCCGTGTTCCTCTTGAGTTACTGGTGTGTCACAAATACTGTTGTCCAAGAAAAACACTGTCCAGCGTCCCCTAAGTAGAGCATAGTTGGTGCAACCTTGACCACGCCCCCTTAGAAATCACGTGCTTGCACATGGAACTTCACTCCATTCTGGGCTACTTTGCATGCATAAAGGACAACAGCCTGGGCTAAGAATGTCTCTTTGAACTGCAGGATATGAAAATCGTACATCTGCCCTAACTGATTCTTTCAGATTTCTAAATGTCTCTCCCACACTAAGAAATGCTTAGGAAGGAGAAGCTGAGGGCAGGCAAGTTTGTTCCCAATTGACTCCATCACAATCATAGCGACTCGACTTCCATTTTTCTGCTTTCAAATCCCATTTTCTTTCCATGAACTCTGGTTATGCCACCACCATAAATTCTTTCCGACACGCCATACAGTTCACTTGATTTGTGAGATATGTTTGGTTTCATAAATGTGAGACCAAATGTAAGAATGACTCCATGCAATTTGGAAAGGACTAAGGGAAGGCAAAACATAAGAATGTAAGAATGAGGCCCGACACGGTGGCTCACACCTATCATCTTAGCACTTTGGGAGGCCGAGGCGGGTGGATCACCTGAGGTCAAGAGTTCGAGACCACCCTGACCAACATAGTGAAACCTCGCCTCTACTAAAAATACAAAAATTAGCCAGGTGTGGTGTTGCACACCTGTGATCCCAGCTACTTGGGAGACTGAGGCAAGAGAATTGCTTGAGGAGGCAGAGGTTACAGTGAGTCGAGATTGCACCATTGCACTCCAGCCTGGGCAACAAGAGCAAAAAACAAACAAACAAACAAAAAACCTCTGTCTTAACAAAAAAAAAGAAGGTAAGAATGGTATGTGAGAATGACTCCATGCAATTTGGAAAGGACTGAAAAAAGAAAGAAGGCAGCACTTTGGGAGGCCGAGGCGGGTGGATCACGAGGTCAAGAGATCGAGACCAACCTGGTCGAAATGGTGAAACCCCGTCTCTACTAAAGATACAAAAAATTAGCTGGGCATGGTGGCGCGTGCCTGTAATCCCAGCTACTCGGGAGGCTGAGGCAGGAGAATTGCCTGAACCCAGGAGGCGGAGGTTGTGGTGAGCCGAGATCACGCCATTGCACTCCAGCCTGGGTAACGAGAGCGAAACTCCATCTCAAAAAAAAAAAAAAAAGAAAAGAAAAGAAAAAAGGATGATTGGGGGATTTCTGTGGATTCTCTAGGTCAGTGGTTCTCAACTGGGGCAACCCACTCACCCCCACCCCACTTTTACCATATCTGGAGACAGAAGAGGGGTACAACTAGAGTAGGCACGGTGGCTCATGCCTGTGATCCCAGCACTTTGGGAGGCCATGGTGGGTGGATCACCTGAAGTCAGGGGCTCGAGACCAGCCTGGCTAACATGGTGAAACCCTGTTTCTACTAAAAGTACAAAAAAAAAAAAAAAGCCGGGCATGGTGGTACGCACCTGTAATCACACCTGAGGCAAGAGAATTGCTTGAACCCGGGAGGCGGAGGTTGCAGTGAGCTGAGATCACACCACTGCACTCCAGCCTGGGCAACAAGAGTGAAACTCAGTCTCAAAAAAAAAAATCAAGAAGAAGAGGGGTGCAACAGCATCTAGCGAGTAGAGGCCAGGGGTTTTGCTAAACATCTGTAAGACACAAGACGGCAGCCACAATCAAGACTGTCAGTCGTGCAGGGTTGAAAGACTGCTCCAAACTTTGCCTTGTCCTCCTCAAGTTGACTCTGTCTGGCTGCTGATCACAACCCGGCACGTCACAGCACAAAATGGGAAGAAGAAAAAGACAGAACAAGTTCATTCTATAGAAACATCAGTAGTTTAAAAAAAAAAACTCCTATCATGGAGAAAGCTGAAAACAACTAAAATTTGTTTGATGTTTTAAGTGATTATTCATATCCTAAATTATCTCTGCTGCCTGGTTGCCATGGGAAATAAATTTAAAATTTCTCAGCAAAGCATCAGGGTCCTTCCTAGAAAGCCTGGGGAAGGAGGTGGGATTTGTCCAGCATCCCCAGGCCTCCTTTGGCAGGTCTTATAACACACAACATGACAGACCTCAAAAGAGGCCACATTAGGAAGGTGTTATTTCTTTTTTTTATTTCTTTTTTTTTTTTTTGAGATGAAGTCTCATTCTCATCCAGGCTGGAGTACAATGACACAATCATTGCTCACTGAAACCTCTGCCTCCCAGGTTAAAGCAATTCTCCTGCCTCAGCCTCCTGAGTAGCTGGGATTACAGGCACCTGCCATGACACCAGACTAATTTTTATATTTTTAGTAGAGGCAGGGTTTCACCATGTTGGCCAGGCTGGCCTCGAACTCCTGACCTCAGGTGATCCACCTGCCTTGGCCTTCCACAGTGCTGGGATTACAGGCATGAGCCAACGAGCCCGGCCAGGAAGGTATGATTCTGAGAATGACCCTGTGAGACAGATGCTTGCCTTAACCAGAATGATTTCGTTTCTTGCTCTCATGCTCTCTTGCTCATATCTTTGGATATCGCGCCAGCAGTGAAGCAGGGTTGGTGCTGGACTGGCCTCAGCGCTTGGTTGCTCTGTTTAGACCATCACAGGTCTCATCTCAGCAGCTGGACACGCGAGTCTGATTCCTGGCCACCGTATTAAGGGTTGTGTTAAGGACGTTGTGCAAATTTGAAAAAGCAGGAAGAAGGGGGTGAGTTCCATTAATTCGAGCCTAGAAATGTGGTGATCATAGTGTCTACACTTGACTTTGGCCACTTCTTGAGGATTAGGAAAGAGTCCAGGGAACAGAAGAGTTGGGGGAGCCCCTGGTCGGAGTGACACAGTCTCTGCTGCCTCCTTTCCCCTCAGGACAGGCAAGAACTCAGCCTGAGCAACCAGCGAAGCCACAGTTAGATGCCACAGCACCCACTCAGCAGGTCACAGAGGCCCAGAACAAGAGCAGGTGCCTGTGTCACTCCTGCCAGGGAGGAGGGGCGACGAGCCCCTCCCAGCCTCCCTCCTCCTCAGCGGGGTTTGTGACTCACTACCCAGTCCGTCGCTGGCCACCGAAGCACCCCACAGCCTCCACCAGTCACTAAAATTCCTGGTGAGAGTTTATTGTCTTTATGAGGAACTACCAGACAGCGAGCCTCAGACGTTGGGATTCTACTGACATAGGTCTTTTAAGAAAAGTCAAGCTTGGGGCCGGGCGCGGTGGCTCAAGCCTGTAATCCCAGCACTTTGGGAGGCTGAGGCGGGTGGATCACGAGGTCAAGAGATCGAGACCATCTTGGTCAACATGGTGAAACCCCGTCTCTACTAAAAATACAAAAAAAATTAGCCGGGCATGGTGGCGCGTGCCTGTAATCCCAGCAACTCAGGAGGTTGAGGCAGGAGAATTGCCTGAACCCAGGAGGCGGAGGTTGCAGTGAGCTGAGATCGCGCCATTGCACTCCAGCCTGGGTAACAAAAGCGAGACTCCGTCTCAAAAAAAAAAAAAATTCAAGCTTGGCCTGTTACAAGCCCTCTCAGCCATGCTCTGTGAGGAAGGTGATCATTCCAGAAATACATCTGAGGTTCCTATTCTGTGCTTTTAAGTAAAGATGACATAAGATGCAGTCTGTGTACTCACATGAGAGAGAAAAGACAACTCCACTGGAGAACACAGCACACGGACTCTGTGGGCCCTGACGGTGAACGTGCCGAGTGCCCATGAGGATGGGCAAGTCACAGGCATTCCAGGGCTGTCCCAAGGGTTAGACTCTGGGGAGGAAGCCACCGACTCCTGGCTGCAAATTCGTCTACTAGTGGGCCCGCCTTGAAGGGCTTCTGCTGCAAAACAGCCACTTCATCTTACTCCAATTACTCTTTTTTTTTTTTTGAGACGGAGTTTCACTCTTGTTACCCAGGCTGGAGTGCAATGGTGCGATCTCGGCTCACCGCAACCTCCGCCTCCTGGGTTCAGGCAATTCTCCTGCCTCAGCCTCCTGAGTAGCTGGGACTACAGGCGTGCACTACCGTGCCCAGCTAATTTTTTGTATCTTTAGTAGAGACGGGGTTTCACCATTTCGACCAGGATGGTCTCAATCTCTTGACCTCGTGATCCACCCGCCTCGGCCTCCCAAAGTGCTGGGATTACAGGCGTGAGCCACCACGCCCGGCCTCCAATTACTCTTAAACTTGAAACGAAATGTCTTTTTAAAATACTTTGGTGTTTCTATCTCTCTGAATGAATGTGGTTTCAATACTTTTACTTTGCATTTCATGGAGGTATGACTGATCTTTATTGGAACTAAGTTTCTATGGTACCTAAGATTTCAATTACATTTCCAGAATTAAATAGATACGAGAGACCCTGCTCTAAAGAAATTACAGATTACGAAGACACAAACTGTCACTTAGCCAGCTGGGGAAGAACATGCCTTTGATCTTCAGAGGAGTTTGTAGCAAACACTGGGCCAGACCACTGGTTCCCCACAACACGCACGCAGGCACACAGACACACAAAACACACCCACACAGAGACACAGACACCCACACAGATACATACACACAGAGACACAGACACACACACAGACACAGACACACACCCACACAGACACACACAGATACACACCCACACAGACACACACACATACACACAGAGACAAAGACACCCACACAGACACATACAGAGACACAGACACATACACACAGAGACACAGACACACACCCACACAGACACACAAAACACACCCACACAGAGACACAGACACCCACACAGACACATACACACAGAGACACAGACACCACACAGATACACACCCAGACACACACACATACACACACCCACACAGACACACACATACACACAGAGACACAGACACACACCCACACAGATACACACCCAGACACACAGAGACACACACACACCCCCACAGACACACACATACCGACACATACAAACACATAGAGACAGACACAGAAACATACGGACACACACAAAGACACAGAGACACAGACATGCAGACACACACAAAGATACAGATAGACAGAGCTCCTCGGCCCCTGGTGATTCCTGGCCACTGTGGGACAGTCCTCCTGGCCTGCCCCTGGGCTTTCGTGATCAGCTTTTCTATCCAGATGGACTTTCTGACCAGGGAGTCACAGATACAGTCTCTTTGCAGGATCCCCATAGAGGCAGGATCAACAGGCAAATAGTACATTAAAGCAACAAAGATAAAAGGTAATGCCTAAAAAGAAAGTTTGGGGACCAACTGATGGAACCAGTAAAGCAGAAAGCCTAAGAACCATTTCCCTCTTCCCTTCCTTGAAGCCATAAGCCCATCGCAAGCACCCGTAGCCAGGCTTCCACGTGTCCAGCTTCAGAGGCCCTACCCTCTAACAGGCAGAGACACCAGAGAGGAGGGACACTGACTCATTACAACTTTCCCAGGTCCTTCTAAATGCACCTAATGTGCCCTCATCCTGTTCAGCAGAGCTAGCTCCCCACAGTAAGGACGTTCCCTTTCTCCACAAGGTCCAGTCGGAGGTGGAGCCAGGAGACGGAGGGGAAGGGAGAGGGACTGGAGGAGGTGTGAAGGAGGGCACCCCTTAGGGCCTGTGCTGGCCGTCAGCAGTAAGACAGCAGGAGAGGGCCTCAGGCAGGGTGGAACAAGGCTGAGGCGGGCCTTCGTTCCCAGGAGGATCTGGCAATGAGGTTTCCAGTGTCACAGGAGCAGGACAAACTCCGGCCCCTCTGGATATCAAAGCAATCCAGGCCTGAAGGTGGGGAGGGGAGAGTGAACGCTCAGGCATGAGGTGCCACCTCCTGTCGGGCTGCAGAGAGATGCTACCCCTCAGGGGGAGGGGCACACCAAGGCCCAGAAGGGTGGCAGGACCCCAGCCAGGCTACCTAAGTTTCACTATGAGGCCCCATCTCCAACCTAGAGACAAGATGGTGCCAGGCACCGAGGCAGAAGCACTCAGAGACACTGGGCCCTCACAGAAGGTGGGGAGAGGGAAAGCTGGGGCTCAGTGGCAGCCCCCAAGGGGAAAGAACCATGCCAGGAGAGCATGTGGAGGGCCCAGGGTGGGGAGTGGAGAAGGAAGGTGTCAGTGACTGCAACTGGGACACATCAGGAAGGGGGGAAATGACAAAACACACACACGTGCACACACACACACGCACACGCATGTACACACACACAGACACGCGCACGCACGCACACACACACACACACACAGAGAAGGAACAAAGCCTCAGTGGGTAGAAGTAGGACTTTGGGGGAAAAGGGGACCTCAGCGTCGGGCCTATAAAATGAAAGCAAGGACAAAAGCCAAAGACTTGGGATGCGTCTAAAATGCGAAGATACAGATGCCCGTGCAGAAGACAGACCTGGCGGGTCACTGCGACTTTAGTGGCCATAATGAGCCTGCGGCTTTCCCGTCCTGGGACTCACTCACCCTCGCAGACAGATAATACATTTTTTCTCTATGACAAGGAAATTGAATCTATCTTCCAGTCTAACTAATCAGAGGTATACGTGAAAAATAAGACTGTGTTCTGTCACCTTCAATCTTTCTCTTCGTTCTGAGATAGATACTATTATCTTCCTGTATGTTTTCAAGAGTGTGGGGGGTGTTAATGGATACAGTGTCAGTCATTCACCCCTGAGATTAGGAGACCTGGCTTTTGTGTGAGCCACAGCATGAAAGTCGAATTGCTAAGCAGGGTGGAAATGCTGTAGGCGGGGTGGGGCGGTGTTGGGAAGAGAGAAGAAATCACCTCCACAGATTCTGGGACTAGAGCTGAGGTTTAGAAAAACTGGATGAACCCTCACCTGGGTCATGAACCAGATGAACCTTTTATTATGTACCTCTGTAAGCTGCACTAAAAAATAAGGGTAGGGCTAGCTACTAATTAGGGCCAAATAAGGGATCCACTGGATGCTCTGACTCCAGTGCCACAAAGGGAGACATGAGGTACCACCTCCCCATCCCGTGAGCCACCCAAGCATTTTTGAAGGTTTCCAGTTCACCAAAGTGCAGGGAACTATGTGATCAAAGCTTCAGTTACTCAGAATGTCCTGCCAGGCCCTCAGCATGGGATATTTGGTCAGGCCTGAGCATTTCATAAACCTAGAAAAGGGGATTAGGTCAACTGCCACCTCAAATGTTCCCCGTGCCCCATGCAGGGAGCATTTCATACCAGGGCCGGGAGAAAGTGCTATTCTTAAAGGGCTTTGTTCAAGGCATCCTGGTTCACCTGGAGCTGTAGGATACTTGCATTTCTTTTTCCTGAGTCCAGTTGACGCCAGCTGCCCCAGCCCCATCCTAGCCCATGCTCAGAGCTCTATATGGAATTGAACTCCTCAGGAATTCAGACCGCAAGTCTGGGTCTGAATTTCTAGAGGCTCAGAAAAGAGGAAAGCACAGGCATTCCTGAAGAGCAATGCTGCATGAAAAATCAGGGCAACCCCCTGGAAATGCGACCTTCTACAAGAGAGGCAGGGAAGCCCCCAAGTGTCTCTAAATGCTGCTATTGCCGAGTGCATTCAGCCTACCATACCTCTCTGTTTTCCAGGCCAGCTAAATAAAGACGTGACCTACGCGCAGCTGTACTCCTTCCTGAACTGCCTCCAGGTGGGTACTCACTGACTTGCTTCAAGCCCGCTTGCCCGTCCTGTTCCTCTGTAATCAAAGTGTTTTCCTGCTCTCAGGTCAGCCCCTGCCACGGCTGGATGTCTTCCAACAAGACGTTGAGGACTCTCACTTCAGAGGTACGACTGTCACAGACCTTTTGATACCATCTTTGATCATTCTTTCCCTGTGTTTGCTGCAGAGTTTTCACTGGGGATGGGATCCTAGCAGGGGAATGGCCTCCAAAACCTGGGTGCTTGGGGAGCGGAGTGAACCTGGTGCACCCTGTCTCCCTCTGCCTCGCTCTGGGTCTGTCCTCTGGCTGTGTTTCTCAGCCACTGTCTCTCTAATGTGTGCATGTGTATACACACATTCTTCTGCACACACACACACACACACACACACACACACGTTTTAAAGCTGGTCCTAGGCATAGTTGTGGAGGCGAAGAGAACTGGTTGCAGTTGGCCCCTATGCATGACGAAAGTTCTCCCGAGGCAAATAAGAACCTTCCTCTCTTCTCTCAGAGACTCCATTGCTCAAAGACCATAGTTTACACTTCTATCACAGATGGTGACAAATGTCTTTGTAAAAGACTTATTGTGGCCGGGTGTGGTGGCTCACACCTGTAATCCCAGCACTTTGGGAGGCAGAGGTGGGCAGATCACTTGAGATCAGGAGTTCAAGACTAGCCTGACCAACATGATAAAACCCCATCTCTACTAAAAATACAAAAATTAGCTGGGTGTCATGGCGGGCGCCTGTAGTCCCAGCTGCTCGGGAGGCTGAGGCATGAGAAGCACTTGAACCTGGAGGCAGAGGTTGCAGTGAGCTGAGATCACGCCACTGCACTCCAGCCTGGGCAACAGAGGGAAACCCTGTCTAAAAAAAAAAAAAAAAAAAAAAGAGACTCATTGAATTTTTTTTTCTCATTGAATATTTTTTACATAAAAAGCATATTTTAATTTTTTTAGAACTTCGAGAACACAAAAAAGCATAAAGAACAATAACAAAAATCACCCCAAATTCAGTGTATGTGTATGTCTTTCCATTACCACTCCAGAGATCAATATATCTGGTTTCTGCCTACATAGTGTGAGAATGCACATACTCTTTCAGGGTTTGCAGTGTTCCTAGATCATTTCTCCACATCATGATGTTGTAACCGTTGGAAAGCTCACGTATGTGAATACATTAGGATTTATTTCATCCTTTGGTGGTGGACATTTAGATGGTTTCCAAATTTACACTATGATAAATAGCACCATGATGAACAGTCACGTATCTCAAGATGTATGTCTCTGTGAACATCTCTACTTCCTCAAGACAAATTCCTAGAAAAATTACTGGGCCAAAGAGTATGTCCGTGTTTAAGGATTTGATCCATACTGCCAAATTGCTCTTTAGACAGGTTAAGTTCATGACATTCTCATTCACCTGCCCATGACAACATTCAATATTACGGTTATCTTACCTTTGCCAATCCCAAGGGTGGAAAAACTAGTATCACTAATTTACACTGATTCCATTCCTAATGAGCGTTAACATCCGTCACATGTTCATTGGCCATTTGTACGTGAATACGGTCAACTCTATTGTGCAGAGCTGTGGCCTGCTGATGGCTTGGGGAAATGAAAGTGGGGTAGGATGTGGAAGAGCTATTTCTTTGTTCTGCCTGAGTTATCTCACTGAAGTCAAAGTCTAGATTTCATGGAATTCTCCCTGTTTCCTCTATCTTCAGAGAGCAGAGCAACTCTCCAACACACTGAAAAAAATTGCAGCCAAAGAGAAATTTACAAACTTCAATCTTTTCTACATGGAGTTTGCCTTCCATGAAAGTAAGTGGCTTTGTTTGGGTATTGACAGAAGTTGAAAGCAGCAGCTAGTTTAGGGCCTGGGCAACTGGTTTTATAAGCCAGCAGGCAGCAGATTGGGCAGGGTTACTCCTACCTATTCTGATACACTAATAGCTCTCGGTATTGAAAAAAGATGAAGTGTGGGACTCTTTCTGAGAAGGTTGGGCTCAGCATGACTTCTGCACGTCACCATCAGTCTACAGTCCCCGATGCAACAGAGCCAGTGGCTGGTTAGAAAGAGCTTTGGGCTGGCAACCTAGAGGTTAATGCACTCACTAACATGTTCTTGCCAGTTTAAATGCCCTGGTTACCTGTGTGCCACAGATGGATGTGACAGAAATGACAGACAGGCTGGCATCTCTCACAGTGGGCCCTGAATTACACAGGGACTCAGGAGCAGTGCAGATTCCCAGGCCCCATACATGACCAACCTAATCAGAACCTCTAAGGGAGGGACCAAAGAACTTGCCTGTGGCAAAGTGATCAACCCATGTCCCAGCTATCTAGAAAGGACATTGCTAAGTTTAATTTTTTTTTTTTTTTGAGACGGAGTTTCGCTCTTGTTACCCAGGCTAGAGTGCAATGGCGCGATCTCGGCTCACCACAACCTCTGCCTCCTGGGTTCAGGCAATTCTCCTGCTTCAGCCTCCTGAGTAGCTGGGATTACAGGCACACGCCACCATGCCCAGCTAATTTTTTGTATTTTTTTTTTAGTAGAGATGGGATTTCACCATGTTGACCAGGATGGTCTCGATCTCTTGACCTCATGATCCACTCGCCTCGGCCTCCCAAAGTGCTGGGATTACAGGCTTGAGCCACCGCACCCGGCCTACTAAGTTTCATTTTTAGCATTCTGTCCACACACTGGTGTCATTGCTAAGTGGCCTCACAAAAACAGACATGATGACTATAGCTACTGATTTACCCTTTACATCTTGAGTCTGAAAAATTATTGCTGATTGAATGTAATCCTTCCTGATTCATTTTCATTGCTAAGCAATTTTTATACCAGAGCAAAGCCCCCCACTGACTGCCAGATGAGATAACGCTAATGAAGAGTTTCACGGTATAGGCGAAAGATGGAAGATTCCTCATCCAGACTTATCATCTCTGTCCGACACTCCCAATGCCCCGTCCCCAGCATCTGGGTTATAACAGATGGCCATCATGAATTGTCAAATACTACATTCGCTGACAGGTTTTGCCTTGCAGACTCTAGGAGTTCAATTCCAAACATCCTTTCAACAAGACTGATCTCCCTTAACTAGATTTCCTGCCTAGGTGATACACATTTCCCTCATGGGGAGAGACATTTTGATAAATAACCTCTCATTACAATGCAGAGTTAAAGACTCATTAATGAATTCCTGGTGTAAACAAATGCACCACCAAGTGATCTTTGATCATCATCAACCTTGAATATAGATAAAGTTATTAAAAATATAATAATGTCTAACACTCACATGGGGCTTTTTTTATTTTCCAGAGTGATCTCTAGCTCTGTCATTTATTATCTCTGGGACTACAGGCAATTCTCTGAATATTTCTAAATTCCCTTTCCAGTCCTGGAAATGGGGATACCATATCTTCCTAACAAATCTTTGTGATGATTCTATGAAATAATGTGCCATCCTCCTAAATGTTATGCCTGGTACACAGAAAAGGTACCATTTCCTTACTCAATGTATGCTTGTGGATAAGCAAAATCAATACTGCCCAGGAGCTCGTTATAAACGCAGAATTCCAGGCCCCCCTCCAGACCTACCTAATCAGAATCTGCATTCAAACACAATCCACAGGTCATTTCTATGCCCATTAAAGTTTAATAAATGGTTTGTGAGGCTGAAGTGGGAGAATCACTCAAATCCAAGAGTTCAAGACCAGCCTGGGCAACATTGCAAGACCTCACCTCTCTATGGCAGGGCATGGTAGCTCATGCCTGTAATCCCAGCACTTTGGGAGACTGAGGGAGGCAGATTACAAGGTCAGGAGTTGGAGACCAACCTGGCCAACATGATGAAACCCCATGTCTACTAAAATACAAAAATTAGCCTGGTGTGGTGACACATTCCTGTAATCCCAGCTACTCGAGAGGCTGAGGTAGGAGAACAGCTTGAACCTGGGAGGCGGAGGTTGCAGTGAGCCAAGATTGCATCATTGCATTCCAGCCTGGGCAACAAGAGTGAAACTCCATCAAAAAAAAGAAAGAAAAAAACCATCTCTACAATTTTTCCTTTTAATTAGCCAGGCATGGTGGTACATGCTTGTAGTCCCAGCTACTCTAGAGGCTGAGGTGAGCGGGGGATCACTTGAGCCTGGGAGTTTGAGGCTGCAGTGAGCTGTGATCACATCCCTGAACTCCAGCCTGGCTGACAGAGACCTCATCTCTATAAAAATAAAAATAAATTCTAATAAACAGAGTTCTGTAATGCTTTAAGACTAAGAGCTGGGTCAGTCATCAGATTTATAAGTCCTGCTATGTGCCAGAAGCTATGAAGGTTCTGGGAACGTAATTGTCAACAAAACGGAAGAGTCCTTATCTCCATGAAGGAGACAGAGAGAAGAGCTTTTTTCTTGACTGGCCAGAATTCCACTGGTGAACTGCCATGCTTGGAAGCAGGGCCTCATCTGCCCATTCTTGTCCTCACAGCAATAATAAATGCAGTGAAAAAGCACAAAGTTGAGTTAAGCTGAACCGAACAGTCTACATCAATGTGGCAGAAAGCTCATAGCCACTTCTCCATTCTTAGTGATTCCCATCAACACTTCAAGGAATTTCCTGTTTTGTAATCTCCTGCCATTTATTTAAAAGAAATGTGAAGATCCAGCTTTGGTGCAGAGTCTCCTTTGTCTTCTCAGGAAGTTAGTGGGCACCCCACTAAAGAAGGCATGTGGGCACTGTGGGAGCACTGTGGGACCTGCCTCCATGAACATCTGATACAGCACCTGCATTTGACACCTCGGTGCCACCATGCCCACCCCCGAAAGAGCTAGCATTTCTATCTGGTTTTCAGTAACTGTGGTAATGTCTCAACTTAAGCCCAGAGTTGGGTACTGCAAAACACATTTTTAACTTAAGATTTTAGCATTTCCAAAGCAGGTGGAGGGATAATCCCATCCCAGACCCATCTCCGTGTGTCACCTCCTGTGCCTGGGAAGCTCATCTTCCCAGAAACCCACCTCATGTGGGTACGATGTGTGGTTACAGAAAGAGCACAGAATTTACAACTGTGTTCCAGCTCAGACACAGAGGAGCTGGGTAACCTCAAGTGAATTAAATAACCACCCAGCCTTTGTTTCCTTGTATGTAAGCTAGAAATAACTAACCCATGTAAGGATTAACTAAAAGAAAACGTGTTAAGTTGTAAGGGCTCAGTAACTGTTAGCAGCCATCCCCACTGCCACCATCATCAGTGTGTGTGAAGCAACTCCTTCACTTCTGAGGTCCAGCCCATCCCCCAGCTCCATTCATGCCTGTGAAGTCCTTTGAGTTCCTTCGAGGAAGGTATGGTAGAAATGCATCTCATTACCAAGAAGAAATGTAATTTTCTATCAGAAATTAAACCCCTACAGAGTCGCTTATTAAGTCCACGGTCCTAGTCGTCCCATGAAAACCTCTTCTCTCATTTTGGTGCTTTATGTGAGCTGACTGTTGTGTCAAAAATATTCTCATTTTTCATGATACTAAAATTCACAATTTCACATCCTTGTGACAGAGCAAATTGCATTGGAGGGTCCCTGTCACTTGAGGGTAGGCACGAGACCTATTCATTTTCTGCCCTGACAGCCTCAGTCCAGCACTGAAAGATGATTGCTCATCTCCAAAGACTCTTTTATCTCTTGCTGACTCATTCTCCAACTGGCTATGAACTAAACAGCGGCGGCAACGTTTCCTCCCCTCAGGAAATGCCAACTTGAGCAGGTGATGTTCTTTCTCTTTGTCTGCACCACACGGCCCCACCAGAGGAAAGAAAATGCTACTTGGCTAACAAAGCCATTTTTACACCGACAGTTTAAATATATCTCCAGCTGCCCTCAGCTTCCCAGACAGCTCAATTGGAGGAAACCTGGCTCTTGGTTCCCGCCACCATGAATACATCTGTCAAATCAGCCAATGACTTTATGGTGCAGACCAGAATGCAGCCTTTTCTTTAAAATATCTGCTAGTGTTGCTTTTCACCCAAGAGCTACCAAGAGTTTTATGAGTCTTCCTCCACTCTCTCTATTGCATCTTTGAAAAGGTGGTCATCAGCAGTTTCTTTGACTTTGCAAATAAAGGAAAATACCTTAAAAAGAAGAAAACAAAACAAAATACGGTATGTTCCAAATCTCCGCAGATCATCCAGGATCATTCAAGAAACTTAATCCAGATCTTCTGAAGAACAAATAGGAATTCACTAGCCTATTTTAAGTTATGATCTGAAGTAGAAAGCAGTTTCTTTGACTTTACAAATAAAGAAATTACATTAAAGAAGAAGAAAACAAAACAAAATACATTATGCTCCAAATCTCCACAGATCATCCATGGTCATTCAAGAAACTTAATCCAGATCTTCTGAAGAACAAATAGGAACTCATTGCTCTGTTTTAAGTTATGGTCCTACTTACAAAGGAAACTGACCAGCTTACCATGTTATCTTTGATTGGACCTCCCACTTTAAAATCAATTAAGGAAAAAGTAAAGACCAGTGTCTGGTATTGCCTTTCTCCCAAGAAAGCAGAATTTCATCCTGAGATAAACAAACAAAGGATCTTTCCTTTGACACTGGTCATGATACAGATAAAATTCTAAACACTTGCCTGTGAGTTACTGAGGCTCCCTTAAGTTTTCCTGTCCTGATGGCTACATATATGTGATGACCCATAGCCATCACAGACATAACAATCCTGTGGGGGGAAAATGATGTTTGCCTCTGTAAATAGATAGATTGTAGCCTTAGTAGACTTGGAGACTTTTCTTTTAACACCTATTATATTATCTTATATAGGAAGCAAGTTCTTCCAAAGGCTGGACTCCCTTGTAGTTGCCACCTAATATAGAGAAAGGATGGGGGCTGGGAGACAGGAATAATTTCTTAGCAGGGAGGAATGTGTTATGATCGACATCATTTAGAATGGCTGGACCTCTCCTACTGCCCCCAAACCTAGGCTGTGCTCCTGTTCCCCTGCAAATCTTGGCAAGTAAATATCCCTTCTCTTTCTTTGTGTTTTTGTTCCTGAGATTTCCTTCCATAATTCCCACAATTATGGAATTGCTCAAGTCTCCCTCCAAGGGAAGGAAAAGGGAATGGCCATCTCTTCGCATTTTAAAAACACAGTATAGGTTGAATATCCTTATCCTGAATGCTTGGGACCAGAAATGTTTCAGATTTTGGATTTGGGGGGATGTTTTCAAATTTGGGAATATATACATTACATATACTTACCAGTTGAGCAACCTGTATACAAAATCCAAAATTTCCCAGTGGGCATTTCCTTTGAACATTATGTTGGCACTCAACACGTTTTTAATTTTAGAGCATTTTGGATTTTGGCTTTTTGGATGTGAGATGCTCAACTTGCGTCACTATCTCTGATAATTGAATTAATTATCTTGTTCCATGAAGACATCTATTAACACCTCTCTTTCTCTAAGGACCATAGTTTTTAGTTTGGTGATTAGTAACACACATAAAATGCGAATCAAAATGAAAATAGCCTAAAATTACTTTAAGCCTAGATGCCAAAATTGAATCACAGTCTAAGAAACTCACGTATAAGCAAATCTCGCCTTGGTATATCAGGTTCCTCGTAAATATTCTTCTCAAGGAACACGATCTTGTTTAAACTGCTTCCTTAACAGGTTCAAATTTGCTTTCTACTTGAGATTTTTCAGAGCTCTGGATCACCATAAGCCTTTTCTAGATGTTTTCTTACCCATGGCAGGCATGGGTTTGATTCAACATGTCATTCAACTCTTTGAGAGTCACAAAGTATTGAAGAGGCTTCCTACCCCTACTGCATCAGGTGACACCAGGGTACTCCAGGTCAGGCCCATGGCTTGCTGTGCATCTGCTTATTACAAGAGGACTCTGCCTCATGTCTTATTCATCCAACTCTTCCTAACTTTTTAGCAGGCTCTGTCTGAGGTCTTGATTGGGCTCAATTCCCATTGACCTGCTCTTATTAGCATGCCTGGGAATTTTTTAATATCTGTCTCATCTCAGAATGCTGTAATAAAATACCATAACCTGGGTGGCTTATAAACAACAAAAATTTATTTCTCACAGTTCTGGAGGCTGAAAGTTTAAAATCAGGATGCCAGCATGGTCAGGTTCTGGCGAGGGCTCCCTTCTGTGTTGCTGACTGCTGACTTCTCACTGTATCCTCATATGGTTAAACAAATAAATAAAGAGTGAGAGAGCCCTCTGGGTTTTTGTTTTCATTTTTGTTTTGACAGAGTCTTGCACTGTCAACCGGGCTGGAGTGCAGTGGCGTTATCTTGGCTCACTGCAACCTCTGCCTCCCAGGTTCAAGAGATTCTCCTACCTCAGCCTCCCAAGCAGCTGGGATTACTGGCACCTGCTACCACGCCTGGCTAATTTTTTTTTCTTAGTAGTGACGGGGTTTTACTATGTTGGCCAAGCTGGTCTCGAACACCTGACCTCGTGATCCACCCATATTGGCCTCCCAAAGTGCTGGGATTACGAGCATGCGCCACTACGCCCAGCTGGGGTCCATTTTATAAGGGCATGAACCCCATGATGAGGGCTCCATCCTCATGGCATAATTACCTCCCAAAGGCCCCCACCTCCTAATGCCATCATACTGTGGATTAGTATTTCAACATGGGAATTTGGAAGGGACACAAACATTCCGTCCTGGCAACACCCTGTTGGAATTTTCTTTCATTCTTTCTTTTCTTTCTTCTGTTAGCATCTGTACAGTATAAGGTGAAACCCAACTAGAAATAAAGGGAAAAGGGAAAAAGTGTTCATCAAGAACTTTGGTGAAGCAAAATGGAGCCCAAGTAGGATGGAGATGATGTCACCTCTGAAGTCACGGAGGGGACTCGGAGGCTGACATCTCACCTGGCCTGGGCCTTTCTGCATCGTTGCCGATTTTTGAGAGACTCCTCAAGTCTCTCGAAGGACTGCAAGGAGAGATGAGACAAAGATTATAAAAGGACAAAGAGAACTTTGAGGGCTCAGTGGTGATGACCCTGGCTCTGCATTTGGATAAATCTTTCCCAATGCCTGGTTCTTCATTAAGAGCAATTTGTTGGATGTTCAGATTGGAGGTAGCTTGGACAGAGAATCAGCATAGAGTTAGAAAATAGAAAAGCAGGACCCAAAAGGGAGAAATTGGCCCATTCTCCTGGATAACAGGGAGAACAAAGAGCCCAAAAGAAGCATCAGGGAATGGCAGAGGATGGGCTGGACAGCATCCCTGACCCAGCAAAGCCAGCATCGCAGCCAGGAAGGCAGTCTGGAATGCACAGGAGCTTCGGAGGGTCAAGTGCAGAGGGAAAGATGAGGCAGCTAGAATTGAACCTCAAGCAGAAGGTTGGATTCCAAGGTCATGCCTAAAAATCAGGCAAAACAGTCCAGGCAAACTGAAGACTGAGCCAGGCAAGCTTCTCCAAAACTGTGCCTTTACAAGACATTATAGCCAAGGGCAAGAAAGAAATTGTTGAGAGGTGCATGCTGGCTTGGCAGAACAAATCAACTTTCACATGAGTGATGCTGTTTAAGCATCAGTGCAGCTCTGCCTGCCATTTCTTTAGAGAGAAGTTATTTACCAACACACTGCTGCTTCTCCCTCGAGACTCTGTGTGGCAGACAGCACGCGACACAGTGGACAGTGTCCTCAGTTTGAGTTTTCAAGAAATGCAAAGGCAACTTACCAATAGCTGCTGCTTCTAACAGCCTCCAGTAAAAGCCAGAAGCATAATATGAAACCGTGGCTCAGGGGTGGTCATTCTACCAGAGAGTCAGCTAGCAGGGACCCCAATTCAGTGTGTAGGACTCCAAACCATTAGCATGAATTTTTTTTTCCTGGGCTTTGAGAAGAGCCGTGTTATCTTCAGCACCCGCCCCTGCCTCCCCCCGCCCCCGGGGAACCGGGATTGGGTAGTAAACGGGGATGGCATGCTGGGACAGTAGGACTAATTGCAGCCTCATATTGACCCAGCCTGGGGAAGCCCAGCCCCTCTTGTCCAATCAAAGCCCCCAACAGAATCTCCATCCTTCCTTTGGGATAAGAAAGGGAGATTCAGAGGGCACAGACCTCTGTTCTTGAGTTTACTGGGGAATGAAGAGTAAAGAAGAGGAGGACTCTTAGCTGTGCCTGCCCCCCTCGCTGGACGCTGGAGAAGTGAGGGCGTAACTTTGCCGGAGCAGCTCAGATGCTGCTCTCCGGAGGCTCCCTAAGGGTCTGAAGTTTCCTTGAGGAGTTCTTACTGACAGTGTGATGGATTGACGTCAACTTACTTGTGCTGTTGCCTTGCAGCAACTGACATTCTTGGTCTCTCACCCCTGTTGAAGGACAGTTTTATTGCTTTTCATCACTTTGGGGCTCATAATATTTTCTCTGCAGCCATATTCCCTCTAAATGTGGCGATGAGATAATTTTATGTAATTATATTCCTGAAGTACTGTATGATTTTGAAAGGCAAGTGCTTGACACATGCAGGCAGAGTCTGCAAATGGCAACCCATGAAAGGGGATGTTAACAAAATGTTGGATTTTCCCCTCCTGTGATACTGTCCTGCCGCACCACTGAAAAATGACATGTACTGAAATCGGTGTTGAATATTTTAGAGCTCACCTTTTCCCACTGCCCTCCCTGCTACACAAACCACATTCATCTAACACTCTCACGTATTCTCTTCCTTAGAAAAAGGCACACACACACACACACACACACACACACACACACACACACACACACACACACACACAGTGGGAAGATCATTTCTGTTCAGAAAGCCCCCAGTGCAAGAGAGCAGCTCAGGGGCAGCCGTGGCTGGGTCAACATGGGCCTGTGAGGGCCTGGGCAGCTCTCACATCCTTGCCCTTGGACATTGGCTGTTGCTTGTGCAAGTGTGTCTGTAACCCTCTGGTTCTGTGCACTGCAGTCATACAGGAGTGGCAGAAGAGAGGCGGGCAGCCCTGGCAGCTCATCGAGCCTGTGGACGGATTCCACCCCAACGAGGTGAGTGCAGTCACACAGTGGTTGCAGAAGGCTGTTTATTGGTTGTTGGTTTTTAATTGCCCTTACACATTCATGTGCTTATTTTTATCCTGTTTTGTTCTAGAAAGGACTTGAGGTAATGTACACACGTGTATAAGACAGAAGATTAAAAAAAAAAAACAAAGTGAAATTCGGGATGGTAGGAAAATAGAGTAGAAATTATACCTGGATTCCTGACTTAATTTCTACAATTCATAAAATACGTGCAGGGCAGTCCTGAGAAACTGCCAGAAGGGCCTTACAAAATCAGCTCTGTGCTTCCTAGCAGCCATGCTAAAAGGGGCATTAAGCCATGACTTCCATAGGATAAAAAAAATTAATCAAGAATTCAAAAAAAACAAAAAAAAAAAGGAAAATTACAAGGATTTTTTGGAAGTGAGACCCACGAGAAATTAATTCTAAGGATCTTTCTAGAAAGCGTGCTGTATAGGAGAACGATGTCCTTAGCGCTATCCTGCAGTAAGAGCTGTTTCTCACTGAGGGTCCAAAGTACAGTTCTGTCAGATAGCTCTCCTGGCCTCTTCACAAAGCAAGGGGAGCCAGAGGGTGGGACTCGGTCCCCTCCCGACTCCACTCCCATTCCATTATCCTGGCTTCAACCAGGGAAGCTCGACTTTTATCTGTTGTATGGTCCTGGACTTACTCATGACATTTCTTTATTAAGAAGAGAAAGAGTGGGGGAGTTGCTCTGCCACTTGTAAAATGTTGAAAGCTGCTCCTCTCTGGGGCGGGAAGGGCCATTGACTCTCAGGGAATCCTGCATCACGGAGCAAAGCATCGTGTGGCTACCGAAGGGTACAAACCTGATGGGCATGCCTGGGGGATGCTCCTTGGCTGGCCATTGAGACCCAGGCCACAGGAGGGCTGATTGTCCCCTCAGGAGCCTGAATGAAGTGCACACAGCCCACCTTCCTCCAACTCTAGGTTCAGCCAGTGCCCATGAGCAGGCTAAGAATCACCTCCAAAAGGAAAAGAATAGAAGGGTGCCCACTCCCCAACAAATGAGTAAAAGTGGTGTCCCACGAATGCTGAGCAAATTTTAAAGTAAGTGTTAAATGCCCACTCACAGATTTAAATAGCCCCTCCCCCCCCACACACACACAATCAGAGTCATGACCTCTGAATAGCTAACCTTCCTGTGTATCAATTGGATGAGTTGATCAAAGAAAAGTATTGTCTAGATTCTGGTTCAATATCAGGGTCTTGTCCCCCAAAATTGATGTCTTTGGTTTTAGAAGAGTTTTATATGTTGTCTGTCCCTTCTTTCTAGCAGTTATGAGGTGGCAGTTTTGGTCATTCTCTGAACAGAATAGCATCTTACACTTCTGATTCTGTAGAGAATGGGCATATGAAAAGATGCTCACGTAGCGTGTCAGGAACGAGCTAAAAACAAGAGAGTCAAAGACAGCTTTGTTTGACTCCTCAGGATATATTTATCCCATGTATCAAATAACCATTCTGTCCCTGACTCTTAAAATGACTTTGGGGTTCAGGTCTGTCAGATTGAGGCTCTATCTTGCACTCAAACAGTTTCGCCTGTATCTGGTTATTGGAAACACAGTGAAAACTGAAAATCAATATGTGCCATGATCTTATGCTATCCCTGCAAGATTTGTCCACATGCCGGTAGCCAGTGATACAGTGGCCAAGAATAAACAGCTAGGCCTAAACCCGCCTGTTTATCATGTATATTGAGCTGAAAAGTCCAGATTGGCTACGTGCCATCCAAAAATATTTATTGCCTGACTACCCAGTGTCAAATGCAGTGAGAATTCAAGAGTGAACAAGAAAATACCCTGCCACTTAAAATTACAGTATAGAGTAGGAAAATGATGAGTAAACAGACCACTAACTATAAAGTAGTAAATGCCTTCCACTGTGCAAGTGCAGCACACACGGGGCATTACGGGGTGGGATGGGAGAGGGGGGTTTTCGAAAATGTTTTCAGAGGAGGTGATGTCAGAACGAAGGCCATTAACTGGCAGAGTGAAGGGAAGCGAAGAAGGTTACAGAAAGTGTTTTGAGCAGAGGCAACTGCATGGGCCAAGACCGGAATGTGAAAGAAAGCATGGCATATTAGAGGAAAGAAAAGCGCGGGCCGGGCGTGGTGGCTCAAGCCTGTAATCCCAGCACTTTGGGAGGCCGAGGCGGGTGGATCACGAGGTCAAGAGATCGAGACCATCCTGGTCAACATGGTGAAACCCCGTCTCTACTAAAAATACAAAAAATTAGCTGGGCATGGTGGTGCGTGCCTGTAATCCCAGCTACTCAGGAGGCTGAGGCAGGAGAATTGCCTGAACCCAG
>CM052658.1:111927118-111947731 GCA_028533165.1 Leontopithecus rosalia
GGTGTGTGGGGTGTATGTGATATATGTAAGTGTGGTGTGTGGTGTGTGTGGTGTTTGTGGGGTGTGTGTGATGTATGTATGGTGTGGTGTGAGGTTGTGAGGGGTGTGGTGTATATGTGTGTGGTGTGTGTGTGGTGGTGTGTGGTGTGTGGGGTGCATGTGATATATGTATGTGTGGTGTGTAGTGTTTGTGGTGTGTGGGGTGTATGTAATATATGTAAGTGTGGTGTGTGGTGTGTGTGGTGTTTGTGGGGTGTGTGTGATGTATGTATGTGTGGTGTGGGGTTGTGAGGGGTGTGGTGTATATGTGTGTGGTGTTGGTGTGTGGTGTGTGGGGTGTATGTGATATATGTAAGTGTGGTGTGTGGTGTGTGTGGTGTTTGTGGAGTGTGTGTGATGTATGTATGTGTGGTGTGGGGTTGTGAGGAATGTGGTGTACGTGTGCGTTATGCTGCGGGAGAGACACTGCACGGATATGACCGAGATGACACAGCAGGATAAGTGAAGTTTCCATCCACCTCAGAAGGCTCAGAACACATTAAAATACCAGGGACCCGATGCAGTGGCTCAATCAGTCCTAGTTTTTTCTGACTACTAAAATCTCACACACAGTTGGACACAGAAAGGACTTTGGATCACGTACTGTTGCCCACGCAATGTGCAGATGAGCGGGCTGGGCCCAGACCCGAGTTGGCCACGCTGCCTATTAGGAAGGGGACTTCGAGCTGCCCTGTGGAGCACCCCTCCCGAGCAATGCCTTCCCTCTGGGAGGCCTTCAGCAATCACATTTCTCTTCCTGCTCAGCACTGAAAACCACTGTTGAGTTGGAGCCCTCTGGAGCCAGGCCTAGCCAGCTCCTATTTGCTTAATGAGGGCATTGTCTGCAGAGAAAGAGTGTCCTCTTCAAAGGCATATTGATGACAAGCCAGACACTGGGCAACCAAGAATGGACCCAGCTAATGTCATGGATAAAGGGAAACCTGACATGCAATGACAGAACCAGAGAGCAAGCCTTAGGCTAGGAGAGCCAGAATCCAAGCCTCAGGCTGGGAGAGCCAGAGTAGAGCCTGCTGTGCATTAAGCAAATTCCTCTCTGGTGCTTTGTCTGGACTCCACGCACTCACAGCCTGCCAAGATACACCCCCAGTCAGGGACCCAGCCAGTCTCCACTCCCAGCACCTGTAGTTCCCCAACCGTGACATTCTCTCGCACAGCTCTGAGCCTTTACATATGCTGTGTCCTCTACCATTGCACTGTTTTCCCACATCATGTATCTGGGGAACTCCTAGGAAATTCATCTCAGCTGCCACCTTCTTCAGAGAAATCCCACCCCTTCCCCCACCCAACAGAAGTGTCACCTCTTCCCTTTCCGGTGTGTGCATTCTCCTCCCAGCCCTCCCTGTGGGCTTGGTGGTGTCATTTTTGCATGTCTAGTTACCTTACTATGACTTTCTTAAAGGAAAAACACACCATGCTCATCTCTAAAACCCAAGCCTTAGGCCTGCAGTAAATGCCAGCTGTCCACAGATAAACGAGTAAGTGGATTTCTGAAAAAGTAAATTTGTAATCTATTACTGAAAAAACAAATTCCACAAACTTAGCAGCTTAACACAATACACACTTATGATCTCACAGTTTCTGTGGGTCACCATTTAACTGGGTCCTCTGCTTAGGGTCTCACAAATGAAAATCAAGGTGTGGCATCCAGACCATGTTCTCATCTGGAGACCTGTCTGGGGAAGAACTGCCTTCAAACTCACTTGGGCTGTTGGCAGATTCATTGCTGTGAGGTTGCAGGACTGAGGAACCAGCTTAAGGTTGAATGGCAGCTGGGTCACCGTCAGCTCCCGCCCAGAAAGGAGAGTCTCCAAAGCAAGTCACTAGCAAGGTCAAGCCTCACACAACGTGACACCATCGCTGAGGTGGCATCTCCTCACCCCGGCCACACTTCCTCTGTTAGAACCAAGGGATGGGTCCTGCTGTCAGGTCTGACCTACAGACCTCGACCCAGGGACGGATGAACAAATGCAATCAGACATAGATACCTGGTGAAAGAGTGGGCTAGGGGTCCAGGCCACTCCCAGACACTGAGGAGGGTGCTGTAAAGAGTTAGCAGCTGTGGCCCTCACAAGCTAGCACTGCAGGCATTTATTCAGTATAGATTTAGTGACAAAGGCTTTGAGTCAACACACTTGTGGATAATTAACATGGTCACCCTCCCCGAGAGAGGAGTCTTACAGATGATTAAAGGCCAGGTTCAGAAGCCTAAGTAAACTAACTTATCTAGATCAGTTTCTTTACACCCCCTAGTTATCTAACTTAAGCATTCAGGCACTGGGTAAGAGAATCTGGCTGTCTTCAGCCAAATCCTATTCTGAGGCTTTTTCAAGACCCTCCAACCTTCTAAAAGGTTTGTGTCCATTTTTTTTTACCCCACCAAATCCTATTCTCCAACCTTCTAAAAGGTTTGTGTCTATTTTTTTTACCCCACCACCCTGACTGAACTCCTACATCCCACCGCCAGGAGATTACACAGAGAAGTGGGCACAGGAGTCAGGGTGACACCCTAGAGGCTGTCTCTAGCAGAGAGCATGTAGGAAATCTTGCTGGTGTGTGATTTGTCCTAATTTCCCTTTTCCTCCTCCTTTGGGTTCTCTCTCACAGGTGGCTTTGCTGATGTTGGCAGATCGCTTTTGGGAGAAGGTGCAGCTCCAGTGGCCCCAAGTCCTGGGAAAGGAGAATCCATTCAACCCTCAGATTAAAGAGGTGTTTGGAGACCAAGGGGGGCACTGAGCATCTCAGGAGCACACACCCCTGGGGAGCACATGGAGGCAGAGGCTTGGGTAAACTCATTCCACAAACCCTAGGGGGGCTGCTACATCACAGGCCCAAAGGACTCTCCTTCAGCAGCATCTTTGCAAAATGCCTTTCTCTCAATGAGGAGCGTATCTGGATGAGCATGCAATGCTGTGTGCTTCTGGGATCAGCAACCCTCCCGTTGTTCCCTAAATAACCTTTAATAAAGTGCTTTTGGTGCCATTCCAAGCAAGAGAGTATCTGTGCCCTTTAGAGCTAAGTGTTCAAAAGGAGCTTCTGAAAACACTTAAGAAGTCCAGCGGGCCTGGCGCGGTGGCTCACGCCTGTAATCCCAGCACTTTGGGAGACCGAGGTGGGTGGGTTGCTTGAGCTCAGGAGTTCGACATCAGCCTGGGCAACATGGTGATACCCTGTCTCTACAAAAAATGCAAAAATTAGCTGGGTGTGGTGGCACACGCCTGCGGTCCCAGCTACTTGGGAAGATCACTTGAGCCCACAAGGAGGTCAAGGCTGCAGTGAGCCCAGACTGCACCACTGCCCTCCAGCCTGGGAGACAGAACGAGACCCTGTCTCAGAAAAAAACAAAAAACAAAAAACTCTCTCCTGTTATCAGAGGAGAAACGTGGCTTGCCCTTCACTATTGAAGTGGAGCTCACCACTTGCCACATGAATAATTACCAAAATTTCTGTTTCCACCCACTGTTGGCATTTTTTCATTTCATGATGAGCCTTTTTGGGTTTAGGCCCTGGTGGGAAAAAAAAATGTCAGTCCCCCATAAAAAGCAGATCAGATAAAGATTTCTACATGGGCCTTGTATTGATACACAACGTAACTGGGCCTTAATCTCCCCAAAATCCGCACCAGATTCCCTATCCGTCCCTGCTCCCTGTCACTGATTTAATTTCACTAGAGAAAATATTCTTAACTAGGGTCCTTAGGGACCCCCAGAATTAAGAGTCTCTGTAAATTTGAATGTGAAATAAGTAAGTCTTCACCGTCTTCTAAATGCTAATGCTAAATTTAACAATACCACTTCATAAAGAATGTAGGTAACAGAACAGCTGAATTCGTCTGTCACAAACATTTTCACATCACATTGCAGTTGTTGCAGATACTGTCGATTCTTCTTTTTTGTAGCAGTTATGTTCTATAAAGCTGCCATGAACACTGAATTAGCACATACTGAACCATTGTCCTTAGGGGAAGTACAAGGCGAGGTTCCTGAGCCTGCAGTCTCAGTGTTTACACCAACCAATCACTACATAACTTGTGTGGTTTTGTTGAAAAGACACCTTATTTGCTATACAGTGGATTCATTAACATTGACCTCACAGGCAACAGCACTGCAAAGAGCTCATCTACCCCTGGAGTGATTTTCTCCACGCGGTGCATCGCAGCCTTCTGTGACTCAGCTCTTAGCAGCGCTAGACAGCACTTCAGCACTGCCCTTCGTGGCCATTTTCAACAGCAACATCACCAGGAAAAAGTGTGAAGAGGACACAGGTTTGCAGCTTTAGAGCTGAAACAAGAAATCAAAACTTGGCTGGGCGCGGTGGCTCATGCCTGTAATCCCAACACTATGGGAGGCCAAGGAGAGTGGATCACCTGAGGTCAGGAGTTCGAGACCAGCCTGGCCAACACAGGGAAGCACCGTCTCTACTAAAAATACAAAATATTAGTCATGAGTGGTGGTGTGTGCCTATAACCTCAGTTACTCTGGAGGCTGAGGCAGGATCGCAGGAACCCGGGAGGCAGAGGTTGCAGTGAGCCGAGGTTGTGCCATTGCACTCCAGCCTGGGCAACAAGAACGAAACTTAGTTTCAAACAAAAAAAAAAAAAGGAAGGCCAAACCACCTTGCCAACCAATCTCAGCTGGGGAACGTGGCAGTTGGGCAATTCAAATTTATCATTGTTCTGTGCATGGGCACTGAGGACTGCAAAGGCGCCACGAATATACATTCAGGTTACAAATAAATTTTAGCAAGGAGGCAAATTCACAAACATGTTATCAGCAAACAATGAAGATTTACAGTCATCGATATTTCAAAACAACTGTAGTTATTAGAGCCAACTCTGGACCCTGTTATTTTGAGGAAGGAGACCCCAGCATCTGGGGTCACCTCCCCCTTGACCTCCACACTGCGTTTCAATAGGAGAAAAGGCTGGCTGACTGGCGACGCCTCCCGAATCACCTTCCTGTAAGATAGCAGGCGTGGTATGGGGGAATCTCTCCGGAAGATGCTGTTTTTACTTGCACAAGATCAAACCCCACTCCTCCATCCGGAGACCAGAACCCTTTCACATGTAATTCCTAAAACTGTGAACCCAGAACCCTTTCACATGTAATCCCTAAAACTGTAACCCCAAGACCCTTTCATATGTGAGGTCTAAAGCTGTAAACCCAAGACCCTTTCACTTGTCATTTGTAAAGCTGTGAACCTGCGGTCCTTTTACATGTAATATCTAGAGTCTGAGCCTATATAAAGGCAGAGCTTCTCTTTGTTAGGGGAGCTTGGCCGTTTGGACACAGCATAAAGCTTTGCTCCTGGGCCGTAATAATAAAACCCCTTCCTTTCTAGTTCGGTGTCTGAGGGGTCTGTTTCTTGCGGCCGCTTCTGCTTCAATTTAATACATTCAAAAGAAGCACATATATTCGTATATGTTCATTTTTTAATATCTCAAAATAGTCTTTAATATTCTATTTCAATAGAATTGGTTTTCTTTGTAACCCTATGTGTTTTTTTGCTTTTTGGGTTTTGGGGGAGGGTTTTGTTTTAAAAATGTTATTCTGGCTGGGCATAGTGGCTCTCCCCTGTAATCCCAGCACTTTGGGAGGCTAAGGTAGAAAAATTGCTCGAGCTCAGGAGTTCCAGACCAGCCTGAGTATCGCAGTGAGATCCCATCTTTACAAAAAATCAAAAAGATCACTCAGGTGCAGTGGCACATGCCTGTGGTCCCAGCTACGAAGGAGGCTAAGGCGGGAGGATGGTCTGAGCTTAGAAGTTCGAGGCTGCCATGAGCCATGATCTCACCACGGCCCTCCAGCCTGGGTGACAGAGAAAGACCCTGTCTAAAATAAAATAAAATGAAAATGAAAATGTTACTCTGAGAAGCGATCCTCAGGCTTCCCCATCCTGCCCAGGGTCTGCATGGCACAAAAAGGTTGTATGCTCTGGGGGGGCGGTGCTTTGAGAAGGAAGAACCCCACAGTCTAAAAAGTTTGGATGCACAGCATAACTTATCTGCTTCCTGGAAAGTCACAGAGTGGACGTTCTGCAGTAAAAACATCTGCTCAGCTCATCATTCACCCAACATTTTGACCCAAGCTTTTTGGTCACATGATACCTATTAACACCCCGTGGAGTCCGGTTCTTCAGAAGCACCTTGGAAGATGTGTTGAGAGGAATTAGCCTTTGTCTAACACACTCCCTGGCAGCGTCAAGGAGGGATTTCCCAGGCATATTAAGACCAGAATTCCCAACCCTCATATTTGGTGTGAGGCAGAATGTCTTTGGAACCCCTTTTATTGCAACAGCAGCTTTCCCGGTGGAACCAAGAGTGACAAAGGACAGCATCTCTCCTGGGCCCCAAGATGTGCAATGCACATTTGTTGTGCTGCATGAATTTCCTGATGGATGGATGCATCAATATGCTATTAACATGTCAGTTTCTCATTCAATCTGAGTACAGAATCCGTGTTTGCCTGGCAGGATGAACTCCCCTAATCTGATTTGGCAGAGGCTCTAGCATAAATATTCATATAAGCTAAGGCTCTTTTAATCTGGGCCTTTGCTTGGAGTAAAGGGGAGTGGGAAGAGGTTGCTTTTAAAGCCTGTTTTCTGGGTCACTTCTTAAAACTGCAGTATCAAAAATAATGGGCTCATCATCATAAATCAGTCGTTAAGGAGGATTACAGTTCTGAAGCTCTCGGATGGATGGAAAGGCAGAGGAAAACTAAAGAACACACATTGAGGCTTGCTAAGGATTTCTTTGGGTATTGTGCTCCTGGCTGGCTGCTTTGTTTATAATTAATTACACGGAACAGTTATAGGAAGGCTTCCAGCCTCAGGCTGCAAATGTAACTCACAGGTTCACACAGCGCCAGTCAATAAACCTCAGCAGAAGGATGGCTGAGAGGTTGCACTGAGGGCTTCCATGACTGGTCCCGGCACAAGGCAGCTTCAGACCCCAGAGACTTTCAGTTTCACCTGAGGACTCTGCCCTCCCAGATGCACACTTTGCACAGGGTCAAAAAAGCCCCCAGCTGTTAATATTACTACAGTGATTCTCTGCAAATATCAGCTGGATCCAGGAGGTTGAGCGAGACTGAAGGGGAGCAGAGGACTCTTCAGGGACAGGTAGAAACTCCAGGTTCATATAAGTCTCATGAAAAGAACATAATTCTGCCCAGCTGCCTCCTGGAGCTGGGGACACATGGAAACACAATCAGTGGGAATTCATGAAGCAACAGGCTTTGGAAGCCTTAAGTTCCTGGTGCCTCAGTTACCTCCTCTTTAAAATGGGAGCACTAGTACCTTTTCCAGCACTGTTGCGAGCATTAACAAGAGCTAATGCTTACAGAGGGCTAGTGACAAAGTGACAAGCAGAGTGCATATATGATCTCACTTAACCCTTACAGCAAACACATGATTCCCTACTTTTACAGGTAGGAGTCTGAGAACAATTAAGTGACTTGCCTGAGACTGCAGGGCTAATACATGATGAGTCAGGGAGATCCCAGCGCTTTGGGAGGCCAAGGCAGGATCGCTTGAGCCCAGGAGTTCGAGACCAGTCTGGACAACATAGTGAGGCACTGCACAAAAATAAAACATCGGCCAGACTTGGTGGTGCACCTATATTCTCAGCTACTCAGGAGCATCGCTTGAGCCCAATTCAATGACCGCACCACTGCAATCCAGCCTGGGCAACAGAGTGAGAGCCCGTCTCAATAATACTGCAATGAGTTATGAAGTTGAAGGCAAGCCATTTGGCTCCAGGGTCCTTGCCCCTGGCTGCTAGGCCACCCTGCATTTATTATGAAGATGACGTTTGTGAAACATGCTGCGTGGTGAATGAACAGTGGCTCTTAGCAGCATCATAACCAGGGTGTGGTCTGGCCACCACACGTGCTAGAGTCACCTTTGCCTACAACGTAAACTGCAGACGCTTCACCTGCAGAGTCCATGTCTCTGCAGGCTCTCTTCTGCCCATTTCTTCTTTGATCCTGCATCCCAGTCACAGGAAGGAAGCTTGTCATTCCAAAACACGGGCTGTAGGTAAGTCTCCAAAGCCGGCCACGAACGATGGCCACCCTGCCGTGTGTGCCTGCTGCTCCTCCAATGAGAGGCGCAACTATTCCCAGCCCTTGAAGCTGGGCTGGCTAGAAAAGGAAGTGCAAGCGAGACTGCCACACCCAGGCCTTACCCTTAGGAGTGAAGCTGCCCTCTGCATTCCTCCAGATCTCAGAGCCACTCTGCTGAAAGGCATATTACGTAAATGGGCTTTTTAGTTGGTCAGTGCCATCTTGTCTGCTCTTTACTGTACACGTGACTGACAGAGAAGGGAAGATGGAGCCTCCATCTTGAACATGTGCAGTCCCTAGTTCCTGCCAGCATTCACCCATGCAAGCTCCCAGCTTGCTTATCTATGTCTGCAGCTCGACTTTACAGGCTGTTCTTTGTTAGAAAATGATTTGGGGCTGCTTTTCATTAAAGAGAAAAGACTTACCAGGGACTCCCCTACCCTTACTATCCGCCTAAGTGATTGCTTCTTAACTCCTTCATCAACGTGGGAAGTCCAGGCTATGCTCCTGAAAAAGAAACCCTGGGGGATGAGATGCCACATGAAGGAGAAAGGCTGCGTGGAAAGAAACCGAGGAACCTCAGCCCGCATCGAGGACTCAAAAGTATGAAGGGGAGTTTTCGACCTTCCGGCCCAGCTCGAGCCCAGCCAACCCATAGAACCATGGGCTACAATGCACTCTTCCTGTTTCAAGCCTCTGAGTTTCCAAGGGGGGTTTTATGCAGCGACAGTAAACTGAAACCCAGGCTTGCCCTCTCACAGCTCCATGCCTTTCCATAGGCTGTTTCCTCCAGGAAAATGGAATACTCCTCCTCTTTCAAGATTCAGCTCCTGCATGGTTGCCATAGATATGTTTCCCACATATCGACATACTCCTAGCCTACTGGATGGCATACGTGTCTTTAGGATTAGGTTCAGCTGCTTGTGGGTAAAATCCAGAGTAATGATAGGTTTTTCTTTCCCTTCTTTTTTTTTTTTTAAGACAGAGTCTTGCTCTGTTGCTCAGGCAGAAGTGCAGTAGTGCTATCTCAGCTCACTGCAACCTCCACCTCCTGGGTTCAAATGATTCTCCTGTCTCAGCCTCCTGAGTAGCTGGGACTACAGGCACGCGCCACCATGCCCAGCTAATTTTTTGTATTTTTAGTAGAGACGGGGTTTCACTAGGTTGGCCACTATGGTCTCGACCTTTTGACCTCATGATCCACCCGCCTCGGCCTCCCAAAGTGCTGGGACTGCAGACGTGAGCCACCAGGCCCAGCAGCGTTTTTCTATTTAAAAAGATAGTCTATTTGTCTCACATAAAGGACACCCAGTGGTGGGTGGTGCAAGCCTCATCAGACAGGACTCTATGTTGACTCCTTCTCTCTGCTGCCACCACCTTCAGCAGGTATTTTGTGGTTCAAGACAGCATCCTGAGCAACGCCACCAGGACTGCATTTGAGCCAGCAGGAAGAGGGAAGGAGAGAGGAAAGGCCACCCTTCCTTCCTTGAAGGTGCAACTTCTAGCTACTTTCACCCCAGGAGGCCCAGCTCAGTCCCATGGCCATGCAGCTTTAAAGAAAGCTAAAAATGTTTGTCTAGCCAAGCGGATAACTGAAAATAGGCAGTTCTATTAACAGGAGAGAAGGGAGGATAGATATAGAAGGACAAGTAGCAATCTCTACAAAGTGTAAATTAGAACCTTCTGGAAGCCAGTTTGGCAATATGTGGAACCCACATGTCAGCTACCTCAATCACTTGCTACTCAAAATGTGGTCCTCAGACCAGCATCAATAGCATCACCTGGAAGTGTGTTAAAAATGCAAAATCTCAGGCCTGCCTACTACTGAATCATAATTTGCATTTAAACAATGTCTTCGAGTGATTGGTGTGCACGTTAAAGTTGGAGAAGCACTGATGTAGACGGTGGTTTTCAATTATGGCTGCACGTTGGAATAACCTGGGAACTTTCAAATCCCTTGTGACGCCTGGGTCCCCCCCACCCCACACAGCATCGAATTTAACTGGCCCAGGTAAAATCCGAGGCATCTCTGGTTCCAAAGGGCTCCCCGGTGTGAGTCTACTGTGCAGCTCAGGTGGCAAACCACTGCTCTAGGCTATTTGGGGGAAAGAAATTGCCTCCCAATTACTCCTGAGTCAGACCCAAACTGCACCTTCTTATCTTCCTTGCTAGAAATCCACTTTAGCCTTCTTCTGCTTTATTTCTGTCTAGAGTGACGTGGTACGATCGCAGCATGCTGCAGCCTTGACCCCCTCCCCTGACCCCCTGCTCAAGCAATCATCCTGCCTCAGCCTCCCATAATGGGGACTGCAGGCACACACCACCACCTTCAGCTAAATTTTCTTTATAGTTTTTGTATTGACCTCTTCTCTTTATGTTATCCAGGCTGGTGCCTAACTCCTGGGCTCAATCAGTCTTCCAGCCTCGGCCTCCCAAAATGCTGGGATTACAGGGTGAGCCACCACATTTAACCTCTGCTGCTTTCTTGACCATACCTTATCCATTTTCTTGTTGGCTGTGCCCGTGCATACTTAATGATGGTTTGGATATAATGTAGAAAGTTATCCTGCAGCACAAAATAGCAGATGACCTGAAACTGGAAGTCAGTCACATGTCCCTGCCTTTTAGCACCCCATCCTGGAATTTTCCACTGGGCCCCTCCTCTGCAGCCGGCCCCAGCACACTGCTCATGGGTCCTCTTCTCCCTCCACTCCTCCCTTGAGGCCCTTAGGGAGGTACTCCTTGAAACTGACACAGTCTTCATCGTTGTGCAGACCAAATTATTTCTTCTCTCATGACATTGTTCCTCTGAGGACTCTCTTTTCACATTAAATGATTCATTAGTTGTGGCATGGAGGGGTTGCCAAAAACTCTGCTCTGGAGGGAAAGAATGCCACCCCCTTGGGAGACAGAGCAGTTATGGCAAATGGTGTTTTCAATAATAATAATAAAATAATTCATCTTTAACGTTATGCATTTCCAAACTCTTTTAGAATTCATGCCTCACTCAGGACCAGAAACCATTTTTTGTTGTTTGTTTGTTTGTTTTCAAGACAGGGTCCAACTCTGTTGCCCAGGCTGGAGTGCAGTGGCAAGATCTTGGCTCACTCCAACTTCGGCTTCCCAGGCTCAAGAGATTCTCTAGCCTCAGCCTCCTGAGGAGCTGGGACTACAGGTGCAAACCACCAGCATTCACCTAATTTTTGTATTTTTTGTAGAGATGGGCTTTCACCCATCTCATTTCACATGTTGCCCAGGCTTGCCTCAAACTCCTGAGCTAAAAGCGGTCCACCTGCCTTAACCTCCCGAAGTGCTAGGGTTACAGGCATGAGTCACCAAACCCAGCCCAGAAACCATTTAAATATTAATAAATGGACTTCTTAAAAGTAAAAGGTTTGGAAAGGTGAAAACATACCATAAGTGGAGTCAAAAGACAGGTGGCAAAATGCGGGGACACATTCCCCATTTCACAAATGAAGAGCTAATCTCCCTGGGACATAACAGTTCTTAAAAAACAAGAATAAAGGAGCCAACAATTCAGTTTTTAAACTGTCAGAAGAAATGAATGGCCAAAGTTCAGAGAAGATCAAAGGCACCTTATACATTAAAAAATATAAAAATGTATTCAACTTCACTTATAATTAAATAAATATAATTTAAAACTACACTGAGAGGTTTCTGTTTTCTGATCCAGCATGTGATGAGTTTGAAAGTTGTCACTCCATCCTAACAAGAAAAAGGTTGGACAGGCTGAAAATCAACAACCCTTCTTGGATCTGTCAGAGATTTGAAGTCACGGGGCAAATCATTTCCTAAGCATTGGAGAGAGAGGCAGATGCAGAGAATTCCGACTCACTGAAGCAGAAACCCAGAAACAGAAACATCCAATAGAAATAGCAGGGTGGCGGGTGGGTGTGGGGCAGGGGGGACATGTTTCATTTTGTGTGTGTGTGTGTGTGTGTGTGTGTGTGTGTGTGTGTGTGTGTATGTGTGTGTGTTTTGAGACGGAGTTTCGCTCTTGTTACCCAGGCTGGAGTGCAATGGCGTGATCTCGGCTCACCGCAACCTCCGCCTCCTGGGTTCAGGCAATTCTCCTGCCTCAGCCTCCCGAGTAGCTGGGATTACAGGTGTGCACCACCATGCCCAGCTAATTTTTTGTATTTTTAGTAGAGACGGGGTTTCACCATGTTGACCAGGATGGTCTTGATCTCTTGACTTCGTGATCCACCCGCCTTGGCCTCCCAAAGTGTCATTTTTGGTTTTTGTATAGACGGGGCCCCACTATGTTGCTCAGGCTGGTTTTGAACTCCTGACCTCAAGCCATCCTCCCTCCTCAGCCTCCCAAGATGCTGGCATGACAGGCCTGAGCCACCATGCCTGGCCCAATTGAAGTAGTACTAGATATGTCATGACTGGCTCTCAACAAAAAAATACAAGGCACAGTAACAGGCAAAAACAGTTTGAAGAGACACAGCAAGCATCAGAGCACACTCAGATACGGCAGGGATGTTAGAGCTGTTACAGTAGGAATTCAGAATAACTGACCGGTATGCTAAGGGCTCTAATGGAAAAAGTAGACACCATGAGATGACAGATGGGTAAGTGTATGTCCAAATGCAGAAGACCTCAGTCTATGAAATGACTAAAGAAAGCACTGGAGAGACTCTCCAGGACATTGATCTGGGCAAAGATTTCTTGAGTAATACCCCACAAGCACAGGCAGCCAAAGCAAAAACAGGCAAATGGGATCACATCAAGTTTAAAAGCTTCTGTACAGCAAAGGAAACCATCAACAGGCCAGGCACGGTGGCTCACAAGGTAATCCCAGCCCTTTGGGAGGTCGAGGTGGGCAGATCACCTTCGGTCAGGAGTTCAAGACCAGCCTGGCCAATATGGTAAAACCCTGTCTCTACTAGGAATACAAACGTTAGCTGAATGTGGTGGTATGCACCTGTAATTCCAGCTACTCAGGAGGCTGAGGCCCTAGAATCACTTGACCCTGGGAGGAAGAGGTGGCAGTAAGCCAAGATTAGGCCACTGCACTCCAGCCTGGGTAATGGAGTGAGACTCTGTCTCAAAAAAAAAAAAAAGAAAGAAACGATCAACAAAGTAAAAAGACAACCCACAGCATGGGAGAAAATATTTACAAATTATCCGTCTGACAAGGGATTAATAACCAGAATATATAAGAAACTCAAACAACTCTACAGGAAAAAATTCTAATAATCCAACTTAAATATGGGGAAAAGATCTGAACAGACGTTTCTCCAAAGAAGACATACAGATGCAGACAGACATATGAAAAGGTGCTCAACATCACAGATCATCAAAGAAATGCAAATCAGAACTACAAAGAGGTATCATCTCACCTCAGTTAAAATGGCTTATATCCAAAAGACAGGCAATAACAAACGTTGGTGAGGATGTGTAGAAAAGGGAACCCTCATACACTGCTGGTGGGAATGTAAATCAGTACAACCGCTATGAAAAACAGTTTGGAGGTTCTTCATAAAGCTAAAAATAGAGCTATCATCTGATCCAGCAATTCACTGCTAAGTATATACCCCCCAAAAAGGAAATCAGTATATCAGAGCAATATCTGCACTCCCATTTTTTTGCAGCACTATTCATAGTAGCCAAGATTTTGGAAGCAACATAAGTGTCTATCAACAGATGAATAGATAAAGAAAATGTTGTTACACATACGCAATGGAGCACTATACAGCCACAAAAAGGAATAAGATGCTGCCACTTGCCCCAACATGGATAGAACTGGATGTTATTATGTTAAGTGAAATAAGCCAGTCACAGAAAGACAAATGTCACATGTTCTCATTCATTTGTAGGAGCTAAAAAATGGAAACAATTGAACTCATGAAGATTGAGAGTAGAATGATGGTTACCAGATCCTAGGCACAGTGGAGGGAAGGAAAGTAGGGAAGATTAATGGATACAAAAAATATTTAGATAGAAGGAATAAGATCTAGCATTTGGGTCTGAGCACGGTGGTTCACACCCGTAATCCCAGCAATTTGGGAGGCCAAGGCGGATGGATTACTTGAGATTGGAAGTTCAAGACCAGCCTGGGCAACATGGCAAAACCCCATCTCTACTAAAAATACAAAAATTACCTGAGTCTGGTGGTACATGCCTGTAATCTCAGCTACTCAGGAGGCTGGGGCAGGAGAATCACTTGAACTTGTGAGGCAGAGGTTTCAGTGAGCCAAGATCATGCCACTGCACTCCAGCCTGGGTGACAGAGCAAGACTCCATCTCAAAAAAAAAAAAAAACAACTAATATTTGGTAACACAACAGAGTTTCTATGGTCAATAATAATCTATTATAATTTTTTAAATAACAAAAAGAGTGGAATTGGAATGTTTATAACACAAAGAAACAATAAATGCTTGAGGTGATGGATACCCTGTTAACTCTGATGTGATTATTACACATCATATGCCTGTATCCAGCTACTTGGGAGGCTGAGGCAGGAGAATCGCTTGAACCAGGGAGGCGGAGGTTGCAGTGAACCAAGATCACACCACTGCACTCCAGCCCAAATGACAGAGGGAACAGTGTCAATGAAAGAGAGGGAGGGAGGGAGGGAGGGAAGGAGGGAGAGAGAGAGAGAGAGGAGGGAAGGAGGGAAGGAATGAAGGAGAGAGAAAATAATATCTTGCTGAAAGTTTAAAAGAAAGAGAGAGAGAATTAACAGTATCTTGCTGAAAGAAAGTTTAAGAGACCTAAATAAATGGATGTATGTATATTAATGCCATATTCATAAATTTAAAAGCTCAATGTTCTCAGTTCTACTAAAATTTATATAGAGATTAAATATAATCCTAAATATAGGATATTTTAAACTGACGCTGATTCTAAAATATACAGAGATACAAAGAACCTAAGTTAGCCAAGCAATTTTGGGGGGAAAAAAGAAAGAAAATATAGAGATGTTTCACTACCTGACTTAAAATGTAATAATATAATTATAATAATCAAGACAGTATGTTACTGACATCAAGACACACAACTAACTCAATGGAAGCAGAATAGGGTGATCAGAAACACCCCCCATTTTATGGTCTTTTACAAAGGTGCCAAAGAAACCAAGAGAAAAGAAAAGTGTTTTCAATAAATGCTATTGGAACAATTGGATTTTTTTAATGAATATTTACCTCTATATCATACCTTATGTAAAAACTAATTGGCCAGGTGCGGTGGCTCAAGCCTGTAATCCCAGCACTTTGGGAGGCCAAAGTGGGTGGATCACGAGGTCAAGAGATCAAGACCATCCTGGTCAACATGGTGAAACCCCGTCTCGACTAAAAATACAAAAAATTAGCTGGGCATGGTAGCGCATGCCTGTAATCCCAGCTACTCAGGAGGCTGAGGCAGGAGAATTGCCTGAACCCAGGAGGCGGAGGTTTCGGTGAGCCGAGATCGCGCCATTGCACTCCAGCCTGGGTAATAAGAGCGAAACTTTGTCTCAAAAAAAAAAAAACTAATCTAAAATAGATAATAGAATTAAATATAAAAGCCAAAACTTGAAAAGCTTCTAGAAGAAAACATCTTCCCAATTTAGAGGCAGGCGGGAGTTTACTAGACAAGACATAAAAACAATAATCAAAAATGAAAAAGAACTTGATAAATCCGTTTTTAGAAAGAATTAACATTATTCTATCAGATTAGACAAAAGTTCAAACTTTTGATCATTCAGAGACACCACTGAGGGGGAGAAAACATTCATAAAACACAGGTCTGACAATGACTCCAGAATATTTAAAGAACTCCTATAACTCAGTAATGACGAGGCAATTTATGTTTTTAATGAATCAAGTTTTGAACATAGACATCACAAAGGAAGGTATAGAGGCGTCCAAAAACCACATAAAACAATGTTTAACATTCTTAATCATCAGGTAAATGGAACGTAAAGCCAGAGAGATCCCCTACATCCCGTCAGAATGGCAAAAAATGAAAAGATTGAGAGCAGCAAGTGTTGACAAAGATGTAAAGCAACTGAAACTCTCAAATAGAAGCACTTTTGAAAAGCTCCTAAAACTAACGATGCACGACCCTATGACCTAGCGAGCTCTCTCCCAATTATCGACTATCGCACGTCTATGGAAAGACTTGTGCAACAACGCCCATTGCAGCTTCATTAATAAAAGCTAAAACCTGTCCAGTGTCCATCAATATGGATAAAAGCATGAAATACAACTCAGCAATATAAAAGAAAGTACTGATACACACAACATACATGAGTCTGAAAGTTATGCTGAATATATATATATGTTGAATATATATATATATATGAAATTCTAGAACAAGTAAAACTAATCTATGATGCAAAAAATCAGAAAAGTATTTGGGGATAGGAGAGCTGGAGATTAACTGGTAAACAACATGACATAATTTTCTGGAATAATGGCTCTATTTTGATAAAGGTTTGACTTACACAGATACATGCACTTATCAAAACTCATAGAATGAAACACATATGATTTGTGCATGTCATTAAATATAAATATTACGGAGAGATAGAAGGCTGGGTGTGCGAATGCATGACTGTATGTATCCACTATCTATCTTCATAAAAATTAGCCAAGGGGACTTTTAAAAGCACCTTAAGAATGACATATTGGCATACATACTTCTATAGACGAATCATTTTTCTAACAAATCTTGAAAGTCTATAAAAGGTTTAGTCCATTAAAATGTTACGAAGTTTATTGTGTCCTTCAATATCTTTACAGGCGTGTAAAAAGAGCTCTCATCCATGCTTTTGCTAAGTTACTGATTTCATTATAAGAAAGAAACATCAGGGAAGAAAAAGATTATATACCTCTAAACTTTAGACGATAAATAGGTTATAATTTGGCACAGGGAAAGAAATAAGAGAAAGGAGAAAAAGGATAATTATGATGCAGAAAAAGAACGTGGTTTATGAATTACCTTGAAAGCATAATTTTAACTATCACGTACCCCTAAACTTCAGACTATAAATTAGGTTATAATTTGGCACAGGGAGAGAAATAAGAGAAAGGAGAAAAAGGATAATTAGGATGCAGAAAAGGAACGTGGTTGTGAATTACCTTGAAAGCACAATTTTAAAATATAACTATTTTAATTCATTCCCATCCTGAGACAATGCACAGAATAAAGCCAATGGTTCCTCCCTGGCCTGCTGACAACTTGATTAAACCAAGTGACTTCTGATGTCCCCATTCAAAGGAGCAGAAGTCCAAGCTAGTGCACAATATGCAAAAGGAAGTGAGCAACATTAACGAAATGTTGGATAATTTTGCAGACATCAAGGCTGACTGGCTGTGTGGACCAAGTGCACTGCAGGAGTCTCCAGCCACCAGAAAATCTGACGCTTGCAGAGCTGACTGTCTTGTTCTCCGGCACTGCAACCCTGCTCTCTCCCCAAGTCCGTCTGCTGCTCTGCAAAGGTGCCACCCAGAGCCTTTCCCTCCATCCTTCAGAGCACAAATTGTTCACTATGCAACCATATTCTTTCTCATGGATGCCAAAGAAAATAAAGAACAGTGCAGAATGTAGGCAGAAAGCCAAACAGAGGCAAGGAAGTTGAAGTTTGAGCATTTTACTAATTTAGTAAAGTGGAAACCGATGTAACATTAAGCCTGTCTAGAGCCAGACCATAGTTTGAGTGTTGGCTCTGCGGTAGAACCTTAGGAAAGCTACTTAACCACTCTGATCCACAGGCTCCCCATACTCTTACATCCTTATATTTAACACGGCACTTCTAAGAGGCTCAGATGAAACAATACACAAAGCACCTAACACAAGTCCACGTTACCTTATTCACATTTCCCAATTCCAAAACGCTCTGGCAACCAAAGACGTGTTTCATAGCTCAATTTGGAGGCCCAACCTGACCTGCCTTGACACCAGGCAATTTAGGCTCTATTTATCCCACTTAATGTGAACATTTATGTTTCCCTGCAGAAAAATTACTTGCTTGGTTATAGGGAGTTGCCCTGGACCCTTCCAGAGCATTATGTAATAGATAGCATATGCATAATATTAGCTCTACATATTCAAAATGCTCTGAATTCCAAAGTACATTTAGCCCAAAGAATTTCAGATAAGGAACTGTGAACCGGAGGACATCTGCATTGGATTATTAATTTATAAACCCCCATTCCCAGTTCATTGAGTACCAAGACCTCCTATGTATGCTTTCAATTTATGATAAAAGAACTTATGTGAACTGTTTATGTTGTTTCTGAGTGAATTCCATGATATCAGTGAGGTCATCTTCCAAAAGAGAAGCAGAGTTTCTGAGCAAAGCATTCCACTACTTCTAAGCAACCCTTGAGTGTCAAGTCACAAAGTTTAAGGAGGAAAAGTTATAACCTCTTTTGTTCAGGAAACACCACTGAACAAATAAATGGAGTCAAGGAAAAGAAACAAGGAATGACCAGACCACAGAAGTCCCTCCACGCCACCAGGAGCCTGGAGAGGACACTGCGGAGCACTGAGTGACTTCCCCTCCGCCTACCAGGTAGGTGCAAGCTGCCAGCTCCAGGAAGCCCTCCAGGAGATATTCAGCTGGTGCAAAAGTAATTGTGATTTAATAATTAGTGCAGTTAAGCGTGCAGCTTCGGAGCAAGTTTTCATATTACATGGCTGGTCCACAATACAGCAGATGGCAAGCACATGGAAATTTGAAAAGATTTAACTTGTAGAAGCTGGTTTTGGGCAAAGACTTCATGATTAAAACACCAAAAGTAATGCCAACAAAAGCCAAAGTTGACAAATGGGGTCTAATTAAGCTAAAGAGCTTCTGCACAGCAGAAGACACTATCATCAGAGTGAACAGGCAACTGACAGAATGGGAGAAAATGTTTGCAGTCTGTCCATCTGACAAACAGCTGATATCCAGAATCTACAAGGAACTTAAACAAATTTACAAGAAAACAAAACAAACAACCCCATCAAAAAGTGGGCAAAGGATATGAACAGACACTTCTCAAAAGAAGACATTTATGTGGCCAACAAACATATGAAAAGAAGTTCATCATCACTGGTCATTAGAGAAATGCAAATCAAAATCATAATGAGATACTATCTCATGCCAGTTAGAATGACAGTCATTAAAAAGTAAACAACGGATGCTGGAAAGGATGTGGAAAAACACACCATTTGTGGGAGTGTAAATTAGTTGAACCATTGTGGAAGACAGTGTGGCCATTCCTCAAGGTTCTAGAACCAGAAATACCATTTGACCCAGCAATCCTATTACTGGGTATATACCCAAAGGATTATAAATCATTCTACTATAAAGACACATGCACAGGTATGTTTATTGCAGCACTATTTACAATAGCAAAGACTTGGAACCAACCCAAATGCCATCAATGATAGACTGGGTAAAGAATATGTGACACACATACACCATGGAATACTATGCAGCCATAAAAAAGGATGAGTTCACGTCCTTTGCAGGGACATGGATGAAGCTGGAAACCACCATTCTCAGCAAACTAACACAGGAACAGAAAACCAAACACCACATGTTCTCACTCATAAGTGGGAGCTGAACAATGAGAACACATGGACACAGGAAGGGGAATATCACACACTGGGGCTTGTCAGGGGGTGGGATGCGAGGGGAGGAATAGCATTAGGAGAAATACCTAATGTAGATGACGGGTTGATGGATGCAGCAAACTGCCATGGCACGTGTATACCTATGTAACAAACCTGCACACTCTGCACATGTATCCCAGAACTTAAGGTATAAAAATAACAAAAATAAAGAAACAGGTTTTGGGTAATCGCATAAATTAAACATAAAGTAGGATATACTTATAAAAAATAAATTGCTCTCCATTCCTTTCAGGCTGCTTAATTCTGTGGCATAAATTTATCAGAAGGATGTCATACACTTGTACTCATTTTTACTATATCTAGAACTGAATTAATAATAAAAACCTTAACTTTATCAAGAGTATAATTAATCTTCTCAAATGCCACTTCGGAGGATACTAGAGTAATTTGGCAAAACTACTAGTGAAGTATTGGCACCATCTGATGGGTGAGATTGGAAACTGCAAGGGTACACGCACCACTTACGGCTGAAGTTATCAACAATCTTTCAACTCAGAGGTTATGTTGATTGACAAGCAATCAATGGAATGTGTTCTTTCCTCAAGTGCTGATCTCCTTCCAAAACTTTCATCATAAATCCCACAAATTCACACTAATAGACTGATAGTCTCACTGGTAGACCGAGATCTTCATCAAATTGTTAAAAGAAAATGTAAATCATTCTACTATAAGGACACATGCACACGAATGTTCATTGCAGCACTGTTTACAATAGCAAAGACCTGGAACCAACCCAAATGCCCATCAATGATAGACTGGACTGGGAAAATGTGGCACATATACACCATGGAATATTATGCAGCAATCAAAAACGATGAGTTCGTGTCCTTTGTAGGGACATGGATGAATCTG
>CM052658.1:111947831-111964526 GCA_028533165.1 Leontopithecus rosalia
TCGGGCGGGGGGGAGCAGGGGAGGGATGGCATGGGGAGAAATACCAAATATGGGTGAGGGGGCAGAAGGCAGCAAAACACACTGCCACGTGTGTACCTATGCAACTATCTGGCATGTTCTGCACATGTACCCCAAAACCTAAAATGCAATAAAAATTAAAAAAAAAATAAAATAAAAAAAATAAAAAAAAAGAAAATGTAAATGTAAACATTTTATAAAGAACTATTTTATAAGAATTAAAGACGTACACAGATATACATATTTTTTCACAAGCATATTTAAATTTCGTTCTCTTTAGAGACTGGACAGTGCACACTGGTTGTTTATGTAAGGAAGAAGTCGTTGTCTTCAGGTTGGTACAAACGTAAGCGCAGTTTTTGCCATTACTTTCAACTGCAGAAACCTCAATTAAAAGTAATGGCAAAAACCACAGTTACATTTGCACCAACCTAATATAACCCATTCTGCAGACTCCTGCTCAATGAAAAGGCCTGTCCTTGCAATACATGTGATAAAAGGGAATGTTTGAGCTGTGAGTGCAATGTCTTTTTATGCTTTCCCACTTTACGTGACTTTTTCAACTAGTTGATTGCATTAAACAAAAGGGTTTTTTCTGGGATGGGTGTGGTGGCTCACACCTGTAATCCCAGCACTTTGGGAGGCTAAGACAGGTTGATGACTTGAGGTTAGGAGTTCAAGACCAGCCTGGCCAACATAGTGAAACCTTGTCTTTACTAAAAATACAAAAATTTGACAGGCATGCTGTGGCACCTGTAATCCCAGCTACTCAGGAGGCTGAGGTTGCAATAAGATGCACTCCAGCATGGGCAACAGAGCAACACCCTGTCTCAAAATGAAAAAAAAAAAGGTGGGGGGCTTCTTCTGAGTATATATATTTGCGCTTTTATCTAATGCAATCAATTGAATATATACATATTCCCAGGTTCCCAACATTCAATACTTTTAATTTTTTCCCTCTTCCTCAGAAAACTTTACATAACATTTAAATGTATTAAATAAATAATAAAGGCACAAATATTTTGATTAATCATTCTCAGCCTTTGGGTTAGATATGAAAATCAGGGACACTGAAAAACTGTGGTAATTGTGGAAATAAACAAAGACTACCCAAAGGAGAACAGAGAAGGACTATTTATTCAGAGCTTACTCTAGCAAGGGAGTCAGCTACTGTCACTCGAATTTGGCAGAGACTTAAAGGCAGGCAGAGGAAGGCTTTATCACAGGGCTAAAAGAGGAAGGCTCCCAATATGCCCTGATTAGAGGTTGTTGGCATGGGGAAGCTGGAGGTGGTTAAGTAGAAGCAGGGCATCCTATGTGATTGGTAACGGAAACATGTTTGGCTTCCTATGGTTGGTCCTCAGTTGGAAACAGACAAAAGCTGTCAGTTACTAATTTAGTGACCTCTCAGGGTTGGGGAAGCACAGGCGTCCATCTTGGCTATCCTTTGAGAGACCACCCAGGGAAGAGGACTGCACAGCCCCAGAAGCAGACTGCAGCCATTTGGGCAGGAAATTCTGAAGACCCGACGCCAGAGCAGGGTCTAGAAAGGGAAACGCAGGCCCTGGGTGGACATGTCCCCTTGGCCTTGCAGAGGATGTGTGAGGCTGGAGATGGGTTGGAGGAGGGAGACAGGGAGGCGGTCTAAAGCTGGGAGCCTAAGGGAGGGACCCTGTTGTCTGAGAAGCCACTGTCTAGAATTTTTGTGAGAACTCAAATCTCCCACGATGCTGTTTTCCTCTTCCTAAGAGACTCTTATCCGCAGATCCTGGAGTGAGACTTCGAATCCTCCCTTGGCTGAGAGAGATATCTCCCGTCTCCAAAGGCCTGCTCAGGGATAGAATAGAATACTACAGGCAGCTCTCCAGGGAGGGTCCAAATTTATATTCTCAATAATTTTAGCAACGGTCACAAACCTTTCTTTATATAAATCCATAACAAAAAGTAAAGTTCATGTCGCAATTTCAAATATTCTGTCTCACTGGCGAACCAGTTTTCTGGACTTTTAGTTCCAGGAATATGATCCCTGTGTGTGTTTGTATTGGCCGTCAGGAATAGGTCTGGGATCTCATTATGCCTCAAGACACATGGAGGTTATAAACTATTTATGTTAAAAGAGAGAGGGAAGGAGTCCTATCTGAGAGTCCTTGGTTATTTACCTTTTGTAAATTAATTCCCACTAGCCAGTGTGTCAAGGTAAGCATGACAGTATCTTCCAACCCTGTTATGTTCTGCATTTGAAACATGTCAAGAGTCGCCTGAAATGACTTGCCTATTTTGTTGTCAAACCTATTGTTTAACTTTTCAGCTATTCTTTCCACTGCTCTGAGACAAACAGTGTAATTCAAGTTAGTTTTATGACAAGGCCTAAGAGTTTTTCTAAAACACTTCCAGCCAGTGAGCTCAAAACATTCATTTTCTTAAAAACAGAATTTATCATACGCGATCTTATTGTGACAGGGGAAAATGTTAAAATTAAAATTCAGAAGAAGCCCTTTTATCTAATGAAATCTATTAATTGAAAAAGTCACATAAAGTGGGAAAGCATAGTAAGAGATTGCACACACACACAGCTCAAATATTTCCTTTTATTCATCACACATATTATAAGGACAGCCCTTTTTTTTGAACAGGAATCTGTAGAATGAATTATGTAGCTCTTCCTTATGTAAACAACCAATGTGCACTGTCCAGGTCAACTGAAACCTAATCAAACCAGAGCAGAAGATGAATTCCACAGGAATCACCAGCATCTGCCTCCTGCATCTTCTCCAGCCTGCAGCAATTCTATATATTAAAGTTTTAATGTATTGTATTTTTTAAAATTGCACTTTACCACTTATTAAAACAACCTGACTTTTTTTTCCCGTTTTCATCCAAATTGATGCAATACAAGAACTGCAGTAAGTCTCTCCTCTCTGCCAGGCAGTGGGTTGGTACTGGAAGCCCAGAGCCCTGCACAAGGAGCTGCTCTCTAGTGGTCAGATATGGCCCAGCATTTTAGATTTCATAGGTCTGTTGGCTGCAAAGCATTTTCTACCTTGCTAGTAATACTCTTTCATAAAGAAGCTCCAAGCTACCAAGCTATCGAGCCCAGAATGCAACACCGGTAACACTGTCACCTTCAGGGACAGAGACACTGTCTCTAAGCCACGAGCAAAACCTGCCAGCAACCTGTCAACAGCTTTCTTTCACAAGTGGACTGTCAGGTTTGAAAAGCCTTTGGCTTATATTTCAAAAGGCACTGAGCCCAGAAAACATCAAGTGATCATGGCTACAATTTATCTTCCTCACTAACTTCTCTGTGTTAAGAAACCATGGCTGAAGACAGGAAGAAAGTTACATTCCCCACAATTAGACAAAGTGCGTTTGGATACCGAGATGATTCTCTATAAAGCCGTTCTCACCTCTTCTTCTACCAGTCACACCGAAGAGGAATTTTAATTCTAAAGCACAGACATTTGTCTTTTACTACTCATGGCAAATACAGAGGATTCTGTGAACTCTTTGAGGGGAAAGACCATGTCATAGTCAACCAGATGTCACCAGCCCTACCTCAGGGCCCGCGCCCAACAGCGACTCAGTAAAGATGTGTTAAATAAATAATGACAATATGGTCAACTTTTTCTAGGAGGGAGGTTAAGTAAAATGACCAACCATCTGGTTTGTCTGGGACAGAGGAGCTTCCCAGGAATTTCAATACTAATGCCAGGAAAGTCTTGGACGAACTAGATGAGTTTGTCATCCTACTTAAAGGCTTTTCAATTGGACCAAGATGGCAGACTAGAAGCAGCTCATGTGCTTCTAGTCAAGATGGAAAGGCTTTTCAATTGGACCAAGATGGCAGACTAGAAGCAGCTCATGTGCTTCTAGTCAAGATGGAAAGGCTTTTCAATTGGACCAAGATGGCAGACTAGAAGCAGCTCATGTGCACTGCTCTCACAGCAAGGAAACAAAAGGGCTAGGGAACACTGACCCCGACACGGCAGCGAGCCAGTATCATGCCACCGTACTCCAGCCTGGGCAACAGAACAAGACTCCATCTCAAAAACAACAACAACAAAAGATTTATAGGAACATTATGCCCTGACTGAGGACAAAGGAGTTTTGCAACCTCCTTCTCCTGACGCCCAGCTACCCATGGTCAGCTGTCACCTCCTTGTTCCCCCATCCCAAATATACAAAGAAGCTTGAGATTCATGCCAAGACGATTCTTTAGGACACTGGTCTGCCACCTTCTCTGGTTGCTGGCTCTCTGAAATGAAACTGTTTCCTTCCTCCAACTCCTTGTCTCTTCACTTACTGGCTGTCCTGCAGTGAGCAGAATAAGCTTGGACTCGGTACATTTTCAGTCTGAAGTCTCACATTTTGCTAAACTTCATACGCTGCACCCAAACCTCTGAACCTTGTGAAGTACAGATTGTTTTTTTTTAATACTTCAGTCACATAAACTGTTAACTTTTGGAAGAAAGCAAATTAAATCCATTTTATACAGCCTTTTTATAGAAGTAAAAGTTGTTTTAACTTCTCAAGGGAGTTTTGAAATGAATAAAACGATGTTATAATGGAGAGTAGCGAATTCTAAAATTGTAGTATTACTGTTATTTTCTCTGTGACAAAACTTCAGCAAATGCCATAAAGTGTTGTTCTTCGCCAAGGGAATTTCTAGGCATTTTCAGAGTGCAAGAGCAGAAAGCTTGGTCTTGGGAAGACAATTAGCGTGAAGAGATTTATTTCTGCCTGTGTCCAAATCTTTCTGGGCAGTTAATGCCACAATAGAGAATCACTGCCATTTTTGGGAATTTACTCTTTGCCTTTTTACTGGTCTGAGGAGTTAACATTCATTGTCTTATTTAATGCTCCCAACAGATCTATGTGGTAGGTGCTAAAATATTCCATTTGTAGCTAAAGAATGCACAGCTAGTAAAGGAGATGAGCATAGATATAAGCACATACAACCAAATACCAATAACCCTAACATATAAGTCAAATAATAAGGACAGCAGAAAAATGGACAAAAGACACTAACATGAAATTCACAAAGCAATAGGTAGATCCAATAAACACACGTGAAGATACTCAATCTTATTAGTAATCTACTAAAACTGCCTAGGCAGTTAAAAACAACTCACAGCTTTTGGGACACTTCTTAATAGAACTGATTAAAGAAAACAGTTCACAGCCAGGCATGCCTGAATTCCCAACATTTTGGGAGGCCGAGGTGGGCAGATTGCTTGAGCTCAGGAATTTGAGACTAGCCTGGGTAACATGGTGAAAACCCATCTCTACAAAAAAATACAAAAATTATCTGGGTATGGTGGTATGCACCTATAGACTCAGTTACTCAGGATGGGAGGATTGAGACTGGGAGGCAGAGGTTGCATTGAGCCAAGATCACACCACTGCACTTCAGCCTGGGCAACAGAGACTCTATCTCCAAAAAAAAAAAAACAGAAAAAAAAAGGAAACAATTTACTCCATAACAGAAAGGATCCTTTAAAGTAACATAATTAAACCCCACAATATGTGCTTGAGAACCCATGAAATTATAAACGGTTATCAATCAACAAGTCCAAGATGGAATAGAAACATTTCTCCCAATTCCCCCTGCTAAGCATAGTTAACATCCTGGGCATCATTCATAAAAAAAACACTAGAAGACTAAAAGGTAGAAGAAAAAAGCGAGGCCCTCTAGAAGCCCTGAGACCCAAGGAAGCTATACTCAAGCCTATATGCTGCGTACATAGCAACCCGTAGTGACTTCTCTGGGTGTTCTTATTGCATGCTGTATCTTGAACTGGATGCTAGAGAAGCCCACAACCCAGAAATGTCAGTGGCAGCCAACAACAACAACAAGCCCCCAAGGGCAGCCTGCACTCTGTAGCCAAAGGAGCAGGAAAGCAGCAGTCTAACAAGACAGAAAATGTTTCGACAGTAATCACCCTCGCCCAGCCAAACACCACAGAAAAGTACACGGCCCTACCTTCACTCATGTCAGCAAAGGCCAGGTGGGGTACCTAGATTTCTACCCTTGACGAGCAGGAATCAGGAGCCTGACTGAGTCAGTAGAGGCCACTTGGGATCCTGACTTCCAACCCCACCCAGTGATGATGAGCTCCCCTCACCTGCCAGTGTTAGAGGAGGTCAACGGGAAGCCGGATGTGTCACTGCTGTCCACTCCCTCCCCTCCTGTTGGCAGTGAAGATTATTTGAGGAACACTAGCAAGATACCTCCCTCCCAGCCTGGGTGCTATCACAGAAGCCTAGTGGGAGCATGGACTCCCACTCCCACCCACCTGGCACTAACAAGGAGCCCCGCCTCCCCAAGGGCCAATGGCACCTGGACTTTCACCTCCACCTGATAGAAATGAGGCAAGACCCCCTCCCTCCCACCAGCTTGATGTCAGAGGAGACCTGGTCAAACACAAGGTTCAGATAAAATCCAGAGTGTCACAGCATAATACCCTCAACGTCCATTGCACAATATTTAAATCACTTATACAAGATCGGGAAAATCTCAATTTGAACAAGAAAAAGCGATTGACAGGTGCCAAGACAGAAATCACACAAATGTTGAAACTATCGGAGAAGGATTTTGAGCAGCCATCCTAAAAATGCTTCAGTGAGCAACTATTACACTAACATACTTGAAACAAATTTAGAAAATCAGAAGTCTCAGCAAAGTAGTTGAGGACATAAAGAAGAATCAAGTGGAAATTTCAACTGAAAAATGCAATAATCAGAATTTAAAACTCTACGGGTGTTTTCCCTTCAGCAGAATAAAGAGAATAGAACAAATTATTAGTAAACTGGAAGAGAGGACAAAAGAAAGTATCCGACCTGAACAACAGGAAGAAAACAGACTGGAAAACACAAAAGATACAAAAAATCAGCCAAGTGTGGTGATGCTCGCTGGCAGCCCCAGCTACGCAGGAGGCTGAGGCAGGAGGATCCTCGAGCCCAGGAGGTCAAGGCTGCAGTGAGCCTTAATTACACTACTGCACTCTAACCTCGGTGACAGAGGGAGACCCTGTCTCAAAAACAAAAAACAAAAACAAAATTTTTTTAATTATCTGAAAATAGAATGTACAGTTTTACATTTAAAAGCCTAAAGTATGAATGAGTGTCTAGAGATAGATCCATTACCAGATCTCTTTAAGAGGTAGAAATAAGGCCAGGCATGGTGGCTCAGGCCTATAATTCTAGCACTTTGGGAGGCTGAGGGGGAGGATTGCTTGAGGCCAGGAGTTTGAGGCCAGCCTGGGCAACATAGCAAGACCCCCATCGCTACAAAAAATTTAAAAACATTAGCTGGGTGCAGTGGAGTGCACCTGTATCCCAGCTACTTGGGAGGCTGAGGCGGGAGGATCCCATGAGCCCAGGAAGGCTGTGGTGAGCTATGATAGTGCCACTGAACTCTTGAAAAAAATTATTTTAAAGAAATGAAGTAGAAATATTATATATATGAGCCAAGAAACACAGAAAAAAGTAAACATTATAATAAGATTGGTAGGAAGCTTCTAAAATGCCCCCCGATGATTCCTTCCACTTGAGCATGGGTTAATCTAGTGATTTGATTCTAGTAAATAGAATATGGCAAAAGCAATGGGATGCCACTTCCGGGAATAGGTTGCAAAACGAGACTTCCATCCTGCTTGTCCTCCCCCAGCTCTTCTCGCCGGCTCGCTCTGTTGAAACTGCTCTTTGCCTTCTGGGAAGGCCCCTGTGGTAAGGAATTGAGGGCATCCTCTGACCAAGAGCCAGCAAGGAGCTGCGGTCCTCGTGCTAACATGATGTGAGGAATCAAATCCTTCCACAACCAGATGAATGAACTGGAAGCAGGCCCTTCCCTGGCCGAGCTTTGAGATGGACAGTAGACCCATGAGCGACACCTGACTGTGGCCTTGTGACAGGCTGAACCAGAGCAGAGTCCAGATTCCTGACCCACAGAGACTGTGACATGCTACATGTTGTTGTCATTTTAGGGCACTCAGTTTTAGGGTAATTTGATACCCAGGAATAGATAACTAACGCACAGACTATCTCCAAAACATGTACCAAGACTAGGTTGGTGTAGGGGAAGTCTTTAACATACCAAGAAGCGGACGGGAGCAGTGCCTCACGCCTGCGATCGCATCACTTTGGGAGGCCGAGGTGGGCAGATCACAAGGTCAGGAGTTTTGAGACCCGCCTGGCCAACGCAGTGAAACCCCGTCTCTACTAAAAATACAAAAATTAGCCGTGTATGGTGGCGAATGCCTGTAATCCCAGCTACTCAGGAGGCTAAGGCAGAAGAATCGCTTGAACTCAGGAAGCAGAGGTTGCAGTGAGCTGCGATAGTGCCATTGCACTCCAGCCTGGGTGACAGAGAAAGACTCTCTCTCAAAAAAAAAAAAAAAAAAAGGAAAGAAAAAAGCAGATAAATTCCAGGCTATCTAAATTTTTCCAGAGCACAGACACAAACTGGAGCCAATTTATGAAGTAATGTGGTTCATAATTTTCCTTTCGGGGGCAATGTTAGATTTTTTTTATCTGCATTGTAAATTTGGAAACTGACCATTGAAAAACAGGGATATAAGGAAATTTCCTTTATATAACAAAAACTAAAGCTCTATCTCACATGAACAATTAGCATTATATTTAACAGTGAATACTCGGACGTTCTTATTAAATCAGCAATGCCTGCTATCACCATTATATCGTTCTGGGAGAACAAAAATAGAAGGCGTGATATAAATGTTGGAAAGGTGAAAACATTATTATTATTTGAAGTTGGTATCTCTGAACACCAAAAAGAATCATGAAAAATATTATAACTAATCAAGTAGTTCAATAAGGTGACTAGTGCTTATCGACAGCAAATCTTCCAAAACAAAACTACAAAAGGACTGGAGGAAATAGTCAATATAAATTTGACAAGTAGATAAATAGAGATGTAGTTAAAGACATGAGAAACTGGAGTTCTCTGAGGAAGGAGAGAACGGTGAGCTAAACATGAGCATGAGAAAGTGAACACCTGGCTGCCTGCAGGGAGGGCACCAACACTACTCAACGCTCCCACCCGCCAGCTGTGGCTCCAAGGGCTCTCCTTCTCAAGGACGATCTGATAATGAAACGAGCATGAAAGCTCAGCACTTGGGAGGTGTCGCCATGTACCCTGGACACTCTGATTTGCCCCCATGACCGTGTAACCCACTGCAGGTCTGGGTGCTCACCGCTTGCAGGGTCTAATGAAGAACAACATCTGGTAGAAAGAAAGTGATTTTATTGATCTAAATTAGTAAAGAAGTGACCAGATTTCCAACCAAGGCAACCACTTTGATTTTTTGCAGGGAAGGCAGGAGTTTAAAAAAGGAAAACTTGATAAGGAAGGCATGCAAGAATTGTGCTGAGAACAATGTCTGCGTCTCATGTTCTGGTGTTATCTTGGGTCCCAGTGCGCTTGGATCTTGGGCTGGCGTCATCGCGACGACGACCAGGTTGTTAACTAGTTACCTTGAAGTCATCTCTGGAATTCTGCACCGTGTCTCCAGGATGGGTCTGTCTCAGGATTAGCCTCTGGAACTTCTAAGAAGGCACAGTTAGACATTAGCTAACGTTGGATAAACGTGAAGGGAGCATACACGGTGACAAAGGGAGGGACGCAGAGTCTGTTTTAGGCTTAGGGAAAAGGCTCCTGCTGTTTGCTGCAACGCAGGAGAAAAAGAAAAAAACGTTTTTAAATGCATTTTGATGTTAAGCTGCCCAGTTACAACCTAATGTCCCAGATCTGGGCAGGCGCCTGCCCATGAGCTTGGGCAGACTTCCTAGAGGGCGCATGCGCATAAAGCTACTTTGCCATCCTCTCGTTCAACGAGCCGAACTGCCTGTAAGTGTTCTGTCTTCCTTCCTCCCTGCCGTCCCAATGGCACCCCTCCACTCCCACTTCACGCAGGAAAGCCGTGCTTCCTGCCTGACTCTACAGTCGCTTTCCTGGGACATAAAACCCTCCCAATACTAAAAGAAAGGGGAGAGTCCAAATACTGGTTTTCCTGGACTCTAAAGGCAGATAAACCCTTTTGCAAGTCAGGTGGTTTTTATATCTTTGCTTTCAACGAAATGGAAGGATTTAGAAGCAGTGGTAGGGCCTGCTGCTAGTCCCCCGAATGCACCTTTGTTTAGTAGAACGCTGGTGAATTTCAGCAGGGGTGGCTGTGATTACTCAACCAAAGACTACATTTTCCAGCGACAAGGTATGGCTGTGTGATTGAGTTCTTGCCAACGGATGTGAAAAGTGACGTGTGAAAATTCTTGGTGTTGATCTTAAAATGACTGGGAATGAGCTCTCCACTTCCCCCTTCCTGAAAGCTGGACCACGGAGGTGACACAGGTGAGCTGGCTTTGCCATGAGGACAAAGGCCAGGCTATGTCTGGGACAAAGACCTTGGACCCTGGACACCCTCAAGGCTCACAGCCACCTCTCTGCCCAGGACCAGTTCCCTCTTTGCACTGTCCTATGAGAAAGAAACTGCCTTGTTTTACCTCTTCTATTTTTTCTTTTATAGTAGCATAGTCTGTACCCTGCTTATTACATCAGCTAAAAATAATTGAGCTTATTATTTAAAATAATTTTTGATCAATCATTTAAAAGTTCAAGGAATTGAGTGACTTTGCTGTAACAAAATTCCATCCATTTTTGTCTACTTTGGTTATCTATAAAAATGAAAAAGAAATAGACTTGTTACTACACCATGCCTCATCCTAAAAATAAACATTTATTCAATCATAAATGAATCAATAAAAAACCCATCTATCTCATGAAGAAATATATTTCTTATAAAATTTTATTATTTATATTTAAAATGTTTCAAATAGGTAATCAATTGTAAACTAATAATAAATGTAATAATAATTCCATCCAGAATAATTTTTAACATTTAAAATATATAACATAACATTTAAAAACTGTATTTATTTATTTATTTTGAGACAGAGTTTTGCTCTTGTAGCCCAGGCTGGACTGCAGTGGTGCAATCTCAGCTCACTGCAACCTCTGTCTCCTGAGTTCAAGCAATTCTCTTGCCTCAGCCTCCCAAGTAGCTGGGATTACAGGCATGTGCCACCACGCCTGGCTAATTCTGTATTTTTAGTAGAGACAGAGCTTCACCATGTTGGTCAAGCTGATCTCAAACTCCTGACTTCAGGTAATCCACCTACCTTGGCCTCCCAAAGTGCTGGGATTACAGGCATGAGCCACAGCACCTGGCTTAAAAATTTTATTTCTAAACAAATAAATGAAAATGTAGCTAGGCATGATGGCTGGCATCTGTAGTCCCAGGTACTTGGGAGGCTGAGGCAGGAGGACTGCTTGAGCTGGAAGTTCAAGACTGCAGTTAGCTATGATCATGCCACTGCACTCCAGCCCGGACAACAGAGGAAAACACTGTCTCTAAAAAATAAATAAATAAAAATTTTGATTTATTTTTCTCAAGCCTAAAAATATAAATTACATTAACATAAAATTATGTGAGAGAATTAAAGCAATTCAATAAACTATAAAAATCTTTTTAAAAATCCTGTGTATTTTTAAATAGAGGATAGTGGGATCAAGTAACAGTTGCATTTAGATTCTGCTGGATTTGATTAAAAGAATTATATAATTATTATATATATAGAATTCTATATCTGTTCTAGTCTCTAATTCTATCTACATCGTCTATATAATACAGAACTCATATATGTAATATAAGAATTATAGATATGCATTTCTTACATATATATTTAGATAATATAGAACTCATATATGTAATATAAGAATTATGGATATGTAATTCTTACATATATATTTAGAGATGAGGTCTCGCTATGATGCCCAAGTTGCCCTCAACCTTCTGGGCTTACGGGATCCTTCCAAGTAACTGGAACTGCAAGCAGGTACCACCGAACCTGTTTAAAAATCTGAATCTGAAATGTTACTGTTCCCAATATAATGGAAATTATATCCTTTGCAACATTTTAAAGTTCTGATACAATATTTTAAATATCAACTGGAAGGTGGGAAGAAGGCATGTCATTTCTTAGGGTTTAGACTCCTTTTAGGGTAGAAACGCTTCCAGGGATTAGAGGCTACTGCCCTACATGCCTTTGCAGGGCCTCCCCGTCTGCGATGGTTGGCTGGGCCCGGTTCATATTTTGAAACAGTGGCACAGTTGTTTCACAGTGCAGTTGCACCTGCCTCCCCAGGGCTCCCATTGGCCAGTCTACGTCATGAACGAGGAGTAGGGCCTGCAGATCACTCCACGGCTGCCTCGTCCTGCATGATTGCATAGTTCGGGTGCCCCATTGCTTCAGTACTTACTCCCAGATCTACCATGTCAAATGCTGGCTGTAGGCATGGAGTTCTGGACTCCACCTATCTTCTGGGTCCTGCTCCACAAATTCATCTCTCCCCATCTCTTATACTCTTTGTTTGAAAAAATACCAGTATCTTCAGGTTGTCCATCACCACTGGCTTCCCCATCGGCAGAGTAACATGCCCATTTCTTCATCCAAAAATACTGTAGGGGCCACGGGGAACTTGGGGTCAAGGGGAAAGTTACCTTTGGCCCTCTGAAGGTTCATGGAAAAATTAATTCACAAAAGTTAGATTCGTTGGAGAAAAGCCATGCAAATTTATTTAATGTGTATACACAGGAGCCTTCAGAATGAAGACACAAAAATACCAGAGCAATTGGCCATTTTTATGCCTAGGTTCAACAAAGTGTAGACCAATGAGTAGAAGAAGTTGGACAGAAAGCTTGTTTTTTTAATGCAAATAGACTGTGCAGGGAAAGCCAGCAAGGCCTGTCTAGATTCTTCTTGGCCTCTCTGAGCCGTATTCCTTCCTTCTGAGTGTGGAGCAGGACCCGCTCTGGAACGGGGGTCTCCTGACCTACAGTCAAACAAGGTAGGTCAAATCTTTTTTTTTGAGATAGTCTCGCTCTTGTTACCCAGGCTGGAGTGCAGTGGACAACTCTCAGCTGCCACCTCCACCTCCCAGGTTCAAGTGACTCTCCTGCCTCAGCCTCCCAAGTAGCAGGGATTACAGGCACCTGCCACCACGCCCAGCTAATTTTGTATTTTTAGTACAGACGGGGTTTCTCCATGTTGGTCAGGCTGGTCTCAAACTCCTGACCTCAGGTGATCTGCCTGCCTCAGCTGCCCAAAGTGCTGGGATTAAAGGTGTCAGCCACCGCCCCCAGCTGGTCAGAACATTTCTTTATGGCCAGTTTTACACAGAAAGGCATAGGGAAAGTTAGAGAAATATGTTTAGGTTTTGCGGCTGGCTTTGGAGAAAAGAGGTTCTTGTTTCTATGACTCACCATGGGGAAGAGGAGTTCTAGTTTCCACGGCTATCCCTGGGGGAGAATGGGACTGACAGGTAGGAGGGCAGGAGAAGATCAGAGAAAAACTCTTGCTTCTGAGGCCTTCTTTTTGGAGAATTGTTTTCTAATCCCAACAATACCCTTCCCTGAATGTTTTCCCACCAAGATATTGTCCCAATTAGGCCTTTATCTTCACAACCCAACTCCTGAAGTCTCTTCAGTCTTCCATTCATTCTTCATTTTGATTTTAATTTTTGAAGTGTTCACAAGCCCACATACATGAGTGATATATGAAAATATTCTCATTGTAAACACATCGAATACTCTAAAAACAGAGTCAAAGGTCAAAGCATTCCTCCCAACGTTTTCCCCATGTACAGCTTCATGTGGTTCCTCCCACACTTTTATCTAGCTGTTGCTGTGCATCTATGTTACATACATGGTTCCATGTTGCACGGCATATCCCTTTCCCCCATAAGTTGCTCTGGAAAATTTTCCAAGTCAATATATATACACTTGCTTCATTTGTTTTGACCACTACATGGTGTCTTGTAGGAAAAATGGACCATAATTTCTTGCTAATGAGCTTGCAGATTATTTTTTCACTATCAATTTCCATTTTTTCCCCTTTAAAAACTGTCGCTAGCCTGGAGTGGCAGCGGGCACCTGTCATCCCAGCTACTCCAGAGGCTGATGCAGGAGAAGCACTTGAACCAAAGAGGCAGAGGTTGCAGTGAGCTGAGATCACGCCACTGCACTCCAACCTGTGCAACAGAGACAGTCTCAATAAACAGGTAGATGATTAATTGACTGGTATAGATTGACAGATAGATAGATGATAGATTAAAAACAGTATTGTAATGATCATCCTTTTGTATACATCTCTGCTCACATGTAAGTTTGTCTGAGAAGTAGGGAAACAGGAGTTAGCACAGCTGGCCTTTGATTCCAGTAAGGGAAATTCCTGGAAAACGCACTAAGAACTGAACATCCTAGTAAGTAGACAAATGGTATTTGCTGAGAGAACTCTTATATGTGACAGCGCTTAGTAGGATATGGCTGGTTAAGGGTTGCTTACAGTAAATAATTAGAATTTATGGATTTGAGACGAGATTCCTCAGAGAAAGCCACAAAACTATACGATGTAGGGCATAAAATGCAACGTTTCCATACATGAAGCCTCTCTGCCGAGATGACCACAAACCTCCCTTGAGATCTCACCTATTAAGCTGGGCCACAGAGCAGGTGTCTGCTGTGTGAATGAGCCTGGGCGCATGGAGGACACAGGCCTCCCCTTGCTTTGCCAGGGCTTTCTGATGCCTTGTGTCCTTGAAACTGAGTAAAGCTTGATATGGGTAAGACCTCTGATCCACGGAAGTCAGATTTGACAGTCTGATCCTGTGTGTTAGACTCCTGGAAGTTAACCAGGTTGCCATTCAAGTAGGCCATTTCAGCTTCTATTCCCAAAAAGAGTGTACATTTGTTTCTCAGCGATGTTGGTTATGGTTTCATCACCGGCGGGCCAATAACCCACTGCCATTCAAATCTATTATTTTTATTAGTAATATTTTTACATGTTTGCTGGCTCTTTGGATTTGTGTATATGCATTTCCTGCTAATATTATTTGCCTCTCTTCTTTAGGTTAAATTTTCTTTTTCTTATTAATTTGAGAAACAGCAGAGTGTAAGTATGTGGATTCTGGAGCAGAGTGAGTTCACATTCTGGTCTGCCACTTACTAAACATGGGACCTCAGAAAACCTCAAAACTTTAGTTTCAATGCTTATTTCATAAGGTCTTCTGAAGACGATCTGAGGCACTGCATGCAAAACACCAAGAATAACACCTGGTGCACAGTAAATGCTCACAGATAACCAGTCATAGTTGTTTTTTTTTTCTTTTACTTAATTCCCAATGTGATAATGTAACAGTGAACCACTTGTTGGTTCTTTTGGTTTTTTAATTTTGGCTTTTGTAGAGACAGGGTTTTGTTCCGTTGCCCAGACTGGAGTGCAGTAGTGTGATCACAGCTCAATGTAGCCTTGACCTTTCGGGTTCAAGCAATCCTCTCACTTCAGCCTCAAGAGTAGCTGAGACTATAGTCATGTGCCAACATGTTTGGCTGATTTTTTCATTTTTCTGTAGAGGCAGGGTCTTGCTATGTTGCCCAGGCTGGTCCTGAACTCCTGGCCTCAAGTGATTCTCCCACCTCAGCCTCCCAAAGTGCTGGGATTATAGGCATAAGCCACCACACTTGCATAGCTCTTTATATTTTTTGCATATCAATGCCTTATTAAATGTTGTAAATATTCTCACTTTGTTGCTTAGTGTTTTAACTTTACAGACATTTCCCAGATTTTTTTAACGCAATCATTCTTTTCTATACAGATTTTACTGTAATCTGATTTTTTTATCAGAACAGTTTTGTTGAACTGCTCCAAGTTTCAGTTCACATTTTCTTTAACCTGCATTATGATTTTCTGGTCAGAATCTTTTTTTTTTTTTGTGAGACAGAGTCTTGCTCTGTTGCCCAGGCTGGAGTATAGCAGCACAATCTCAGCTCACTGCAGCCTCCACCTCACGGGTTCAAGTGAGTCTCCTGCCTCAGTCTCCCAAGTAGCTGGGATTACAGGTACACACCACCACATCGGACTAATTTTTTATATTTTTAGTAGAGACAAAGTTTCCTCATGTTGGCCAGGCTGGTCTTGAACTTTTGACCTCAAGTGATTCACCCACCTCAGCCTCCCAAAGTGCTGGAATTACAGGCATGAGCCACTGTACCTGGCCCAAATCCTTTCTTCTTTGGTCTCACCAGACACTATTGTTTTTCTTCCACAGAAGATAATCATTAAACCTTTCTTTTCTACTTTTCCCTTAAAGAAGAGTGTTCAGGCCAGGCACGGTGGCTCCTATCTGTAATGTAAGCAGTCTGAGAGGCCAAGGTGGGCGGATCACTTGAGGTCTGGAGTTCAAGACCAGCCTGGTCAACATGGTGAAACCCAGTGTCTACTAAAAATACAAAAATTAGCTGGGTGTGGTGGCACGCACCTGTAATCTCAGTTACTGAGGAGGGTGAGGCACGAGAATCACTTGAACCCAGGAAGCAGAGGTTGCAGGGAGCCAAGACTGAGCCACTCCACTCCAGCCTGGGAGACAGAGTGAGACCCTGTTTCAAAAAAAAGAAAAAGACAGGGCTCCTTTTTCCTTCTCCTCTTCCCACATCATATTCCCTGGATGATCTTATTCACTCCAATAGTTTCAACAATCCCCCTGTGGCAGATGACACTGAAAATCTTCAGAGTGACATTCTGTGCTATCTATGGAGTGTTTGT
>CM052658.1:111965026-112027497 GCA_028533165.1 Leontopithecus rosalia
TGATGAATGACAGAAATCAGTTAAAGTTTTACATACAAAAGATATAAATACTGCATAACATGTAGTGACTATTGGCACAAACCCTTCGTACTTAAAGCATAAAATGCAATCAATAAATCTGATGCCCTTAAGTGTGTTTCTTAAGATGACATCGGTCAAAAAACCTGTAGATAGTATGGAAGTTTCCCAGATTAAGGCTTTCCAATAGGTTTGTAGCAAGCATCAGGTTGCCAGAGGCGAATATCAACAAGAACTTGATTGAGTTTTTGCATCCAGAGATCCCGCTCTTCTTTAGTATCTGCAGACAGCCAGTTCCTACAGGAACAACCAACGAGGTCAGAATTCTTTTCCCCTCATTCGCTACCCCCGTGTACCCCTGGTAGGGAAAAAGAATGACTAAACCAACCAGTCAAATCAATTACCTTTAACCATCTTTATGGATGCGAATCCAGAGGCACTTAGTGAGGGCTTCTCCAAATAAAACGGAGGAAAATTATCCCCAGTTTGGTTAACCGATGCTAACTGACACTAATTACACGTGGTAAAGGCTGGTGTTTCCAACAGGTGTTTTATAGAGTAGTGTGTGGCCTGGGTAACTTGATGGCATAGGACACTCACTAAGTGCGGGCAACTTCTGAGCAAGAGCATCAAAGGCCTGAATTTAGGCACTCTCAATATCCTTCAGTTAGGTTCCCCAACATAACTCTGAAGTTATGTTGAGTTGTGAGTTAGGTCCACAGACTCGTGGACCTTCACTGGCTTTACAGGCAATATTGTTTTATACCATCTCCCACTAGATTTGTCTTATGTTAGTAGAACATGGTATTTACAATAAACCATCTAAAGATCCCGAGACTTCTGTCTATCCTAACCTCTCTGTCCATATTAAGAATATTTTCCGGCCGGGCGCGGTGGCTCAAGCCTGTAATCCCAGCACTTTGGGAGGCCGAGGCGGGTGGATCACGAGGTCATGAGATCAAGACCATCCTGGTCAAAATGGTGAAACCCCGTCTCTACTAAAGATACAAAAAAAAAAAATTAGCTGGGCATGGTGGCGTGTGCCTGTAATCCCAGCTACTTGGGAGGCTGAGGCAGGAGAATTGCCTGAACCCAGGAGGCGGAGGTTGCGGTGAGCCGAGATTGCGCCATTGCACTCCAGCCTGGGTAACAAGAGCGACACTCCATCTCAAAAAAAAAAAAAAAGAATATTTTCCTTGCATCCATAATTAGCTACAAGTTGAATAAATAACTAGTTGATGGGGCAGGCCAGGGTGAGCAAGGGGGGATTCCCTAACTCATAGCCAGAGCATCCTTCTAGAGAACAGCCAGCCGTTAGGTTTTTATATTGCATTCATTCTGCAACTTTGTAAGTTCTCCCCATTGGTACTAGAAATGGTGTAAACATGAGTAAGTGGAGTTCATCACCTCCCAGTAGTCAATGAAGAAAATACTGCACTCATAATAGCCGCCACTTACTAAGCTCATCCCATGTACTCAAAACTGTGCTGTGTGTTTACTCATTCATCTCTATTGTCTGAAGTCTCTGCAAACCTATTCTCGTTCAAGAGTCTGACAACATTTTTAAAAACTCTGTTGTCACTGTGGAGTTTATTGTTCCCTTTTGACACAGAAGATTTCAGAGGGCCAGTGAAGTTAAGTGACCTGCCATGCTTACGTTTGGTAAGTCACAGAGTTAGGATTTAGACTTAAGTCCGTTGACTTCAAGGCTCCACTGTACTGCCTCCCATGTGATGAAACGTTCTAGTTTCAATGTGTAGTCTCTATTTTGAAGTAGGCAAGAGAGATCAGAAGAGAAATCTTTAGTATTGATAGCAAGCTTAGTTAGTAGAAATGAAAATGAGGTACATTAAATTCAGGTAAAAGGCCTAAGTCCAAAAGACTCAAGGCCCCGTAAGGAAACAGATCAGTGAGGCAAAGGAGAATGCGAAATGCACAATGTTTATATTCTCATGATCAGAAAAACAAAATAAATTTTAGGCCACAAGCAAAGCCAAGACTGAACTGAGAATGTACCACTCTCATATGCTTGGGCAAAGGGCACCCATCCACATTATAATTTTATAGTGAGAAAGAGTACACGTAAATGAGGTAAAGAGTAATTAAAGCAACATATAACACAGGGGAAGGTCTACAGAGAAGTCTAAGAGAGTTTATGCAACCCGTAAGAAAGTTACATGAAAACTGTGAGTGATATTTAAAACGGCTGCAGTGGGCTGCTGTGGTCAGGAACTACGTAAATACTGCGTTTTGGTTGCTTCCTCTGCTGACGGTGGCCATGGACAGGTCGCTATCAAACACAATGATTAGAAAACCACTTTGCCTGTCCTGCTTTGCCTGATTCCACCACTGCATAGAAAACCGCTGAAAGAATAAATGAGTTAAATAAATCTGGAAGTAATCTAGACATCAAAAATTTCCATCAAATGAGTCCTCTGTCTACCTATTTTAAAACAAATTGGCAGTCTCTGGGCAACTCTGTTCTATTTTAGTATTGTGTCTCCTGGCTATAGCTTTCTAATATTTTCACATTAGAAACTCATAACAACGCCGGGCGCAGTGGCTCACGCCTGTAATCCCAGCACTTTGGGAGGCCGAGGCGGGTGGATCACGAGGTCAAGAGATCAAGACCATCCTGGTCCACATGGTGAAACCCCTTCTCTACTAAAAATACAAAAAAATTAGCTGGGCATGGTGGCACATGCCTGTAATCCCAGCTACTCGGGAGGCTGAGGCAGGAGAACTGCCTGAACCCAGGAGGCGGAGGTTGCAGTGAGCCGAGATCGCGCCATTGCACTCCAGCCAGGGTAACAAGAGCAAAACTCTCTCTCAAAAAAAAAAAAAAAAAAAAAAGAAACTCATAACACTAGTTCTACCAATCTCCCCATATCTGCATTATCCAGCAACAGCCTAATTACTAAAGATCTTATCAAATTCTAACTTTTGTCCCTAATGACAACTTTGTACATGAAGTTGCTCTTCAAGCTTCTCTTAGGCATCCTGCTAAAAGAACCTATCTTGGAATCTTAGCACTAAACCTTTGTATCTTACACTTGAGCTTAGGGTTCATTAAAAAAGAGGCACTCCCCAAAGTTTTACTCTGCCAATCTCCATCCAGAAATTTGCAGAATAGAATGAGACTGTTTTTGTGAGTCATTTGATTACATGAGGGCATTCCGGGAATGGAAGGAAGGGATGTGTAGAGTCTCTATGAATAATGCTTGTCTCCTCAACTACATATGAAATCTTGAAACTTAACCCAAAGATTATTAGCTAACTGCCAAGAAAATGTGAGCATACTGAAAAATATTAAGCTAAGATACAACCTGAGTATTATACTTTCCTCAACTACATTAATTTAGTTATGATAGACGGTTCTCTTATTGCTTTGTGTGTGTTTTGTTTTCTCACTAAGGCTGTGCTCTTTTCAAAGTCAATGACCATCTCTGATATTTCTCGTAGTGGCAAGTACATAGTGGGCAATCAATTGCTTAGTTGACAGGAATGTTTCTAGGCCAGTACATACTTGGTGACACAGAGTGTGTCCCTGCATTGGCTGACGAGAGTCTCTCGGTCATCTTCTCTTTGTGGTCGGACAGTAATTAATTCAAAAGTGTTGCGTCTTGCACAGAATTCTCTGTTGGCTGGTTCTATCTGATGACTGGTACAATTAGCCAGATTTATCCTTCCTATGGGATTCTTTAAAAACAAATTAAGATAAATTAGCAGAAAATAAGACTATTTAAGTCAGTAAGCATTAAGCAGCATTTAAGTTGGTGCAAATTAAATTAAAATTAAAAAGCCATTCATTTAAAAGTTCAAATTTAGTTATACTGGGCTTAGAGAAACATATTCAACATTTATTATTGTTCCTTGCTAGACATAAAAATAAAACCCAAAAATATCAACTGGTAGCTCTTGCCAACTATCCTATAAAGCTCTTTATTATGGGGGGCTTCTAATAAAAAATACAAAGAACAGTGTAATGAGCCCCAGGTACTAAAACCAGCTCCAACAATGAGAAACACACTCAGCCGCCTTTTGTCTGTACCTCACCCACTTCTCCCCTTTCTAGAAAAGGAAGCCTAGACATCGGATTTCATGTGTAAATATCTCTTTATGTATCTGTGAAACATAAGGGCAAACAATTGCCCTGGGTTGTTGGCAGCCATGAATTCCAGTGGTGTGAGAGTCGAAGTGCAGGAAAAAGTTCCTGAGACCAAATGGTCCTGAACGTGGGAAGAGGAACACATACAGGCACACACAGTGTGAGTCAACAAACAGCACATACATGTGTCCATTCTATCAGAAGTTTTAAAATAAAAATAGAACGCACCATTTTAAAACCTTAGATTGGCTAAGTCTGGAAAAAACAGTAACAACCTCTGTTGATGGTTAGGGAGTGAGTAACAGATTCTCACGCATCACTGGTGGAAGTATACCGTGACCTGTCACTGGTGGAAGTACACCGTGACCTGTCACTGGTGGAAGTACACCGTGATCTGTCACTGGTGGAAGTATACTATGACCTGTTACTGGTGGGCAACTTGGCAACAGTAATCAAAAACCATTAACAATGAGCACTTTCTGACGTGCAGTTCTAACTAAGTTTATCCTCAGCAAATACATAATATGTATACACAGATTTTAATATGCACAGTCACTGTTTCTTCATAATAGCAAAACATTCCAAACAAATTAAATGATAGTAATAGGAGACTAATTAAATCAATCATGGTATTGTTTCCAGCAAAGATGGCGCATTAAACAGCCTGAAAATCCTCCCATTAAGCCAACAAATGATAGATGATTAAATTCACAAGAAAGTAAAAATATCCTTCAAAGGCCAAAATCGATGAGCAAGGGAGAATGGAGAACAGTAAACCAGTTTGAAACCCTCTCTTCCCTTGGGGCGTTTGCCACCACTAAGACCTGCAAGCTAGAAATGACAGAATATAAATTCTGGTATTTGCTTTAAAACACCCTAGCAAAAGGCATGTGTGTTGTGGAGAGAGACATGAAACCTGAAAACTGATAATGAAGCTGGAAGTTCATGATACCATTTTTGCTTTGTGTACATTTGAACATTTTCAATTATAAAAAGCAAAACAGAGCCAGGTACAACGGCTCATGACTGTAATCCCAACACTTTGGGAGGCTGAGGTGGGCGGATCGCTTTGAGCTCAGGAGTTTGAGACCAGCCTGGTCAACATGGTGAAACCTCAGCTCTACTGAAAATACAAAAATTAGTGTGTCTGGTAGTGCTTGCCTGTAGTCCCAGCTACTTGGTAGGCTGAGGCAGAGAACTGCTTCAACTCAGGAAGCAGAGGTTGCAGTGAGCCAAGATCGCACCACTGCACTCCAGCCAGAGTAAGACCCTGTCTCAAAAAAAAAGAAACAAAAAGTAAAACATACATGTATATATATTTCCATGGGGTGATGGCGGGTGTGTGTGTGTGTGTGTGCACACGCGCAAGGGTGTGTGGAAAAAGCAAGGACCAAGAACAGTCATACAGTAGCCCCCCCCGCCCACTTATCCATGGTTTCACTTTCTATAGCTTCAATTACCCAGTCAACCATAGTTGAAAAATATTAAAAGAAAAATTCTAGAAACAAACAATTGGTAAGCTTTAAACTGCACGCCATTCTAAGCAGCATGATGAACTCTCCCCACTCCATCTGCGGTGTGGATCCTCCCTTTGTTCAGCGTATCCACGCCGTACCTGCTACCCGCTCGGCACTCACTTAGCACTCTGAGTTACAAGATCAACTGCTGTAGTATGTAGTGCTTGGGTTCAAGTAGCCCTTATCTGACATAATAAGGTCCCCGAAGTGCAAGAGTAGATATGCCAAAAACAAGCCATAAAGTGCTTCCTTTAAGTGAAAAGGTAAAAGTTTTCAACTTAATAAGAAAATAAAAAGAAATCATACGCTGAGTTTGCCACGGTCTGCACAGTAAGAATAAATCTTCTGGCCGGGCGCGGTGGCTCACGCCTGTAATCCCAGCACTTTGGGAGGCCGAGGCGGGTGGATCACGAGTTCAAGAGATCGAGACCATCGTGATCGAAATGGTGAAACCCCGTCTCTACTAAAGATACAAAAAATTAGCTGGGCATGGTGGCGCGTGGCTGTAATCCCAGCTACTCGGGATGCTGAGGCAGGAGAATTGCCTGAACCCAGGAGGCGGAGGTTGCGGTGAGCCGAGATCGCACCATTGCACTGCAGCCTGGGTAACAAGAGCGAAACTCCGTCTCAAAGAAGAAAAAAAAAAGAATAAATCTTCTATCCATGAAATTGTGAAGAAAAAGAAATTCATGCAAGTTTTGTTGCCACATTTTCAACTGCAAAAGTTACTACCACGGTACATGGTAAGTGCCTAATTAAAATAGAAACGGCATTAAATTTGTGAGTGTAGGACATCAACAGAAACGTGTCCTGACTGATGGCAATTGGTCTGGTACTTATCCACGGTTTCATGCATTCACTGGGGGTCCTGGATTGCAGCCACTGAGGATAAGGGAGAACTACCGTCCATTACTGTATGTCAGGAGACCTGCCTTAGCAGACAGTAAGATTTATTTTAAAGCTATGTTCATTTAGATTGGAATAGAGAAACCGACCAAAGGAAATAAAACAGTGAGCCCAAAATTAAACCTACACATATAATGACATCTTGATACACACGAGAAGCGGCACTGTAGATCAGCGAATACAGTTTGGATATTTGTCTTCACCCAGATCTCATGGTCAACGGTAATCCCCAGTGTTGGAGGTGGCGCCTGCTGGGAGGTGACTGGATCATGGGGGTGGATTTTCAAGAAATCCCCTTGGTGCTGTCCTCAGTACTGACTGAGTTCTCACATGAGCTGATTGTTTAAACTGTGCGGCTTCTCCCCTTGCTCACTCTAGCTTGTTTCTGCTTCTACCACGTGAATCACCTGCTCCCACTTCACTTTCTGCCGTGAGTGAAAGCTCCCTGAGAGGCCTCCCCAGAAGCTCAGCAGATGCCAGTGTCATGCTTTTAGTATAGCCTGAAGAACCAGCAGCCAATTAAAAAATGACCCAGTCTTGGGTATTTCTTCATAGCAATCCAAGAATGGCCTAACACAGAGGGGAAGGAACCAACAATTCAATGATGCTGGCACAACTGGTTATCCAGGTGGAAAAAAAAAATCAATTCTAGGGAAATTAAATGTGAAGTATAAACATTTATCACTTTAGAAAGAGGCATAAAAGAAATCTTTGACTGCTGGGTAAGGATAGTTTCTTAAATTAGACACTAAAAAGTACAAAGCAATAGACTGACAGGTCTGATTACCTTAACATTAGAAAAGTCTGTGCATGAGAAGACACTATAAAGATAAAAGATATGTGAAGCCTAAGACTAGGGAGGTATAATTGTAACGTGCCAATATGAAACTGGATAATATCCAATCAGTTCATAGGAGAGAAAACGAAAATGGCCATACACACTCTTAGGCTTAGAAAAGATACTTAGTCTAGCAATCAAGAAGATATAAATTTTTTTAAATGAGAGAACATTTCCCATCTATCTTATTGATGGAAGTTTCAAAGGCTGCCATATGAAGTGTTGGTGGGAATACAGAAAACTGAGAACTCTCAAATATCCCTGGTGAGAATGGAAAATCGTACAACCACTTTTGCGACTAATTTGACAAAATAAAGTTGTAGATGTGCAAACCCTACAACCCAGCAATTCTGCTACTAGATCACATTCAAAAAACAACTCTCATCCATGTTACCAGAAACTAAGTCTTCCCGTAAAAGGTACAAACCAAAAGAAAACGAGAAGAAAGTGAATCCCAGCAGCACTGTCTGTATACAACAATTCAGAAATAACCTTAAGGGTCTCTAAACAGGAGAATGGACAAATTGTAATGTGCTCTTACAATAGAATACTATACAGAGAAAAGAGGACAAAACAGAGCTGCGCATACCACCCCAGACAAATTTCACAAACCACACTGACCCAAAAAAGGCAAGCTGCAGAATGACACATACAGCGTGTGATTATCTGTACAATGTTTAAAGACTTTTAACCTTTAACATTTCAAGACTGACTACATGAAAGTCAATCAGGGCTTTCCCCACTAACCAATACAATTTTAATTACCTTTCGTTTCTCATCATCTGGATAAGTCCAATAAGATATACAGTTTCCAGAGAGAACACACCATCTTCGATGCCAGGCGCCAAAACCACTAACATCTTCAAATATGGTCTGGAAAAGTCAATTGAAATGCTGGCTTTAGAAAGCTGAGGAAAATATCCTAACAGTGAAATACTGATTCTGTATGTTAACTGCAGTATGTTGACATATTTCATACCTCAAAATCTATTTGTCTGATTTCATGTCTTTTACCTTAGTCATGAAAATCACTGATTATTCATATGAGAAATTCACTTCAACATCATCTACAAGCACTTAAGAACATTCAGATATCAACCCTAAATTAAATACATCTACCTAGTTTTAGACTTTAAAAAAGGGTAGTGTCCCTAATCAAATGCTCCTTAAACAAGGGAAATGCCTCTAGTGTTGGAGAATTAATATGAAATTATCACACCATACTTATTTTAAAAAACTAATAACATATTAAGTAAAACCTATCTTAAGATGCAAGACTGGGATTTAATCTTTATTCAGCAGATGAAGTTTTCTAACAGGATTAGAAAAGAGTCAGCTTATGATCACAGGCCTTGGTCCATAACCGTGATAAACATCGCAACTCCAAGTCCACTGCCGGGCCGTGAGACCCGCTTGGAGTGATGCTTCCCTGCAGTCAGGCGTTCGTCCTTAGGAATGCTGGTTATATTCTAAAGGTAGGCAAGGCGGTGGTGTTGGCTGGAGACAGGACTCCAGAATAGGCAACTATAATAACACCTAGTTTTGTTCCACGGAAGCACTTCCACTTAAACAGTGAAAGTAGAGGCTAAGAGTTTTTCAGCTACTATTGTTTAGCTATAGTCATAACAGATCCCTCAACTGTATAAAAGCCCTCACTTTTCATTAAAAAGGAAAAACAGAAACCATTCATCTGGGAACTTCTCTGTTAAAGAACAAAGCAAGGTAAAGACATAACAATGCTGCAGATCAGGGAAACCTTTTCTATAAGGGCCGGAGAGTAAATATCTTAGACTTTGGGCCATGAGCTCCCTGCCACAGCTACTCAGTTCAGCTGCTGCGCACAGAAACAGCCACAGATGCTAAGTAAGCTGATGAGCCTCTGTTCCAATCAGAGGCTATAAAAACAGTCAGCGGCTGCTGTGCTGCCCTCTGACACAGCGACTCAAAGGCATCTTTGCACCTGATTTCAGATTACCTTCACATCACAACTCTACTCGCCTGACTGTGGAGAAGCTCATAATAAGCTAGTATGACTTGGCTGTTGCTGTGAGAGAATATTCTAAGAGTATCTGTATTTTAAAATTCTCTCAACTAATCCTTACTCCAACTCTGTGACAGTTGGGTATACACTCTTCTCAATTTACTGCTTTATGTAAATTTCCCAAAAGGTGGCTTGAATTAGGAGTCTAATTTCTGGCCATGACGTGTGAGAGCAAATGTTACCAAGCTAGATTGAAACCGCAGATTTTAGCTTGCTCCAACCACATGCCCTCCTGCCTCACCTTTTTCCTCCTCCCCTGACCCTTCCATTTTCCTCCCCAAGCAGCATTTTTCTAGGCAACACTGCTCACAGCCCCCGAGAGAGGAAGGGAATCTTACTTCAATCTCGAGCATGTAAGTTAACACAATTGACTCACCAGCTCCCTCCTGTGTTGACGTTCACCTTTTACATCATAAAGGTAATAGACAAGGTAACTTTTGACAGACAAGATTAACACCAGCTGTTATGACATCCTACTATAATCGGAGCGGAATAAGAAAAGAACAGCCTTTTTGTTTCTATAGCTAAGGAAACGGAAGGCCAAGAAATTAAGTGACATCACACAGACAGCAAAACCAGAACCTTTTGGCTCAGAGCACCTGCCTCTTGATGCTCCTCAGTGGAGGCAGAGCTAGCCGGCACCCTGTCAGAACCACTTACCAGTCTCTGGTTGGAGTCTCCCTTCTCCTAGCCAGCCCTGGCACATCAGGAAAGGAAGCTGAGCTGAGGAGCTTTCATCTATCTCCAGTGCTACCTCTAATTTTTTTTATAGGGGGTAGAGGCAGTTAAAATGCAATGTTTAGGCAGATAAGTCAGGGAGTCCTGAGCTCTTTCTTACTACATTTCTGTCAATGTGGATGTGAGAAGAATGGGCTATAGGATTCAAGACAGAGTAAACTTGAAGAGGTCTAACAAGCTAGTTAAGAGCCCAGCTAAAAAATTAATTAGGTGAGATGCTAAATGCAAATGAACCAGCTACCTTAACAGAGCCTATCCATTGCTAGAGGCATCTACATTAAATATAAAAATGTTTACATGAAAATAAAAGATCATTAGGCAAACACTGCCTTCAACTCAGAAATTCTGTGTGCTTTTCCAAGACTATCTAGTGCCACCTGCTGGATTCACATGTGATAAAAACCTAATAAGGAAGGAGAAAATCCTTTTATTAAGCAGTAATTCCCATCCTTTGGAAGTGGCTACAGTTACTTAGGCCACCCGGCTGCTTTCCCTTTCCGTAGTACTCTCTAGCTCTTCCTTCTGTACTTGACAGCAGTTACAAGCTGACCTGTAACATCCCTTGCATCATTCAAGTTCTTGCTTCGCAGAGAACACCCCAAAGCAACCTGATTTGCTCTACCTCGTATACCATACTCACAATCTTCTATGCATTCTATACACATACTTGCCTCCTCTTAATGAGAAAGCTGTAATTCTGCATAAAATAAATCCTGTGAACTGGGGCTCGGGCTTAATTCTTCCCACTCTCGACTTTGCTCTATGAGTTACCCCACAAGACCTAGTTCAGGTCCTCCATGGCCTCTATCTTCAATCTCTTTGGCCCTATTAGAAGCTACCCATCTATATTTAAAGCCGCTTACATCTCTCCCATCTTAATAAAATGTTGACAAAATCCTCCTTTCACCCTACATGCTCTGCAAGCACGACACTCTTCTCTCCCTACTCCTTCACTGCCAAAGTGTTTCCAAGAGTTTCCAAGCTCCTGCGCTCATTCCTCATCTCCCACTCGCTCTGGAACCATTTGCAGTCTGGCATCTGCTCTCACCTACACCAGAATGATCACCTGGTAATAAGTCCAACAGTCCCAACAGAAGCTGATCTAACTTAGCCACTCCCTCCTTTCAATGCTCTCCTCTATCGGCAACCATGATGGTAGATTCTCCGTTTCTCTCCCTGCAGTCTCCTCCGAGGCTTCCCTCCTTCTGTCCATCCCTTCAATGCTGGCACTCCTGCAGTGAGTTGGCTCTGCTTCCCCAGTTACCCTGGGCTTCCCCATGCTGCAGAGATCCACTTCTTTACCTCTACCAAATGTCTGTCTTGAGCTCCAAACCCAGAACTTTCACACGTCTCCAGGCATCTAAAATTCAAATCAAGTAAAACTTAACTCATTAAAATTTCCCACCTCGGTGGGAACTGACTAGTCTTCTTCAGGGTTGTTATTCTCCAATCTGCTTTCCACATCGGTCAGAATGATTTTCTCAATCCCCAGTTGGATAATTTCCTCTGCGTAAAATCCTATAAGAGCAACTCACTGACTCCAGGATAAAGTCCAAATTCTTTAAAAGGCCCTTGAACTCTTGCCCCATTTCCCCAACCTCACTTCCCTCCCGAGTCGCTGTCCTCATTCCCCACCCACCAGTCACACACATGCACTCCAACTGCAAGCTCGAGCTATCCAGAAACACCTTCCACTGTCTGCATGTGTCATCTTTCTTTTCTTTGGGTGGGCGTGGCAGAGAAGGGCCCTCCAAGCCACTGTGCCTTCTCCCCCTATCTGGAGCACTTTTCCCTTTCTCCCTGGATAACTTACTCGGTTAGCAGTTTAGAAATTACTTCTCTCAGCAGCTCCCTTTATCCCACCCCACCCACAGTCAAGACCTGGTGTCCCACCAACTGACCCCAATGCACCCCGTTTTCTGCTATTACAGTACTATGTTGTACCTGTCTGTTCATTTGTATTTCTCCGTTCTAAACTAAAAGCTCATGAGTAGAGAAATTATTTTTTGTAGCCTTTTACATTCCAACAGTCACGCAGTGATTGCCATATAAACGACATGGAACAAATCTTTACTGAACCAACTTACCGCTTAACACAAAGGATTTCATTCCTGTGGGAAACAAGTCCATATTTCACAACACGGAAAAAAGAAAGTTAAAGACTAAGTGATGTTACTTACTAGAAAACCTCTTTCTTCAACACTGGAATTCACTTGACATTTTATTTTTAAATAAATATGACCTTCCAAAGAAGATAAAAAGGGGACCTGCAAAGAAAACAGGTAACTTATTTGCCAAAGAGGTTCAAAGTGAGACTTTTCTGCATAAACGATGCATAAATTATAAACAGAGAATATTACAACTTGAAAACACAGCATTTTCTAAAGGTGGAATATAAAAGGCATGGCCAAAAAGCCATTGGTTCCTTAGCAACAAATACTTTTAAAGAATAAATTCATTCAAGGTAAAGCTTGACAAAACCAAAAGCCGTAAGTCTCAAGTTAATGTGAGAAGGAAAACAGAAGAGAATATTTGTGTTTATCTATTCTCCATCAACAGAATACACTCAGTAAGAAACCGGATAAACCAACCGGTAAACTTACACCATACAACACCACCCAGCTATAAAGAACAATAAACTGCAGAAATGGAAAAGCCCGTCCTTGAATTCATGTGCAATTGCAAGAGACCCCAAACAACTAAATCAATATTGAAAATGAAGAACAAAGTTGAAGGAATCATACTTCCCAATTTCAAAATATAATGTGCAAAGCTTTGGTAATCAAAACAGTGTGGGCTGGCTGGACATGGTGGTTCATGCCTGTAATCCCAGCACGTTTGGAGGCCAAGGAGGGGGGATCACTTGAACACAGGAGCTCAAGACCAGCCTGGATAACATAGCATGACCTTGTCTCATTTAAACATAAAAATTAGCCAGGTGTGGAGGCACATGTCTGTATCCCAGCTCCTCGGGAGGCTGAGGCAGAATCACCTGAGTCCTAAAGTTCAAGGCTGCAGTAAGCTGTGATCATGCCACTGCACTCTGGCCTGAGCAACAGACCAAGATCTTGTCTCAAAAAAAACAAAATCAAAAAAACCCAGTGTGGTACTGGCATAAGAATAGACATATCAACAAAAGGAATGGAACTGGGAGTTCAGACACAAATCCATACATCTTATGGCCAACTGATTTGACAAGGATGCCAACACCATTTAAAGGGGAAGAGCAGCCTTTCAAAAAAATGGTGAGGAGAAAATTAGATATTCACATGTACCAAGAGTGATGGTGGACTTCCAACCTCACGCCATTTATAAAAATTAACCCCAAATAGATAATATCCTACATATGAGATCTAAAATTATAAAACTCTTAGAAAGGCTGGGCGTGGTAGCTCATGCCTGTAATCCCAGCACTTTGAAAGGCGGAGGCAGATGGATCGCCTGAGGTCAGGAGTTCAAGACCAGCCTAGCCAACATGGTGAAACCCTGTCTCTACTAAAAATACTAAAATTAGCCGGACATGGTGGCACATGCCTGTAGTCCCAGCTCCTCGGGAGGCTGAGGCAGGAGAATCGCTTGAACCCAGGAGGCAGAGGTTGCGGTGAGCCGAGATCGCGCCATTGCACTCCAGCCTGGGTGACAAGAACAACAACAACAACAACAAACACTCTGGACCAGGCGCAGTGGCTCATGCCTGTAATCCTAGCACTTTGGGAGGCTAAGGAGGGTAGATCACAAGGTCATGAGTTCGAGACCAGCCTGGCCAACACAATGAAGCCCCGTATTGCAGGTGCATACCACCATGCCCGGCTAATTTTTATATTTTTATATAAATATTTATATAATTTTTATATAAATATTTATAGTATAATATAAATTTAATTTTTATAAAATATAAAAATTAGCCGGACATGGTGGTATGCACCTGCAATCCCAGCTACTCAGGAGGCTGAGGCAGGAGAATTGTTTGAACTTGGAAGGCACAGGTTGTAGTGCCATTGCACTTCAGCCCAAACAACAAAGCGAGACTCCATCTCAAAACAACAACAACTGTCTTAAAAAAAAAGGAAACCTACCATATAACCCAGCAATCCCACTTCCAGGTATTTATCAAAAAGATTGAAACCGGGTTCTTGAAGTGATATCTGCACTCTCGTGTTCACTGCAGCATTATTCACAATAGGTAAGAGGTGGAAATAATCTAAGTGCCCATCAATAAATGAGACCAAAAACATGTGGTACATACATACAATGAAATACTTCTTAGCATAGAAAAGGAGATCCTGTCATACACTACAACATAAACAAACTTTGAGGACGCTGTGCTAAATGAAATCAGCTAGTCAGAGAAGGACAAATACTACACGATTCTACTTAACATCAAGTCGAAAAGTTGAAGGCTACAGTGAGCTATGATCATGCCACAGCACTCTGGCCTGGGCAACAAACCAAGATCTTGTCTCAAAAAAAACACACCAGTGTGGTTTGATCTTATCCAAAAGCCTGAGAAGAACATACGAGACCTTTAAAGCAGCCAACCTCATAGAAGCAGAAACCAGAGTGGTGGCTGCCAGGGACTGAGGGAGGGGATAGGAGGAGCCGCAGTTCAATGAGTACAGAATTTCAGTCATGCAGTGATTCTCGTGCCTCAGTCTCTCCTGTAATCCTGGGATTACAAGCATGTAAAAAATTACACCTGGTAATTTTTGTATTTTTAGTAGAAATGGGGTTTCACCATGTTGGCCAGGCAGGTCTTGAACTCCTGACCTCAACTGATCCACCCGCCTTGGCCTCCCAAAGTGCTGGGATTACAGGCATGTGCCACTGCACCCGGCCAAAAAGAAGTATTGAAAGGAAAGGAACCTAAACATGTAAGAAAATATTCTTAGTGACTTAGCAGAGAAGCAAGTTTGCCATAAGCAACAAATTCTGCAGGGAAAAAGGGAAACCAGTTGCGCCTTCAGTGGTAGAGCATGGGCTGAGGTAGACTGGCATCTGAAGCGGAGGCAGAGCTGGCTCTCCCTGCCCGCCAGTTCTCCCCAAAAGGAATTTTGCTGAGTAAGTGCTGGTTGAAGACAGGTCTGAAAAGCAGAGAGAAATCTTGTAGACAGGCAGTACTTAGATCTCAAAGTTCTGCTCAAAGGTGGGGCCTGGCACCATTCTCAAAGCATTTAAAGCAAAATTTGAACCAAATCTCTCCATAGCCTAATTTCAGCTCAATTTCTGATTACATAAGAGACCAGTCCCTAATCTATACAGTCTGAAAGACAAAAGAACAAGTTATTACCTATTTCAGTCTCTACTGTTCTTTTCTAATATCTAGACTACAATTAAAAAATTACAAGACATGTAAAAAGGCAGGAAAACATGGAACTTCTCAAGTGGAAAAAAGAAATCCTGTCAATAGCAGACCCACAGATGACCTATGTGTTAGAATTAGGAAACAAAAACATTTATACAACACTAAAATATTTAGAGGAAAGGACGGAGGAAATTAAGTGAGAAGATGGAGAATTTCAGCAGAGAAATTGAAACCCCCCCCCACACACACGATCCAGATAAAAATTTCAGAATTAAAAATCTGTCTGAATTTAAAAATTCACTGGATAGGCTTCACAGGAGACCAGATCACATCAGGAAATAACAGGTGAACTTGAAGAACTAATAAATAGAAACCATCAAAAATAAAGCACGAAGAAAAAGAGAATTAAATGAAAACTAAAAAGAATATCACAGGCCTGTGGAAAAATAGTCAATAGTCTACATTAAGTGGAGTTTCAGAAAGGAGAGACCAGGGCAGAAGAAATAACTTTAACAGACAATGGCTGAGTATTTGCTAAAACTTATAAAACAATTAGCCACAGATCCATAAAGCTCACTGAAACCCAACAGGGTAAATACAACGAAAACTATACTTAGGCACATTAAAATCAAACCACTAAAAATGTAAAATAAAAAAGCAGAAAAGAGGAATGATGGCTGGCTGACTTCTTATTAGAAACAATTAAAGCCATAAACAATGAATTAACGTCTTTAAAAGAATGAAAAGGTAAAAACCTGTCAACTTAGCAGTCCCAGTGACAATATCCTTCAGAAATTAAGGCAATATCAAAACATTTCTGGACAAACAAAATCTAGAGATTTCACTTCCAGCAGACCTATATAACAAGAAATAATAAAGACAGTTCTTGACAGGATCTTAGACGGAATTCTGAATCTACAAGAAGGAAGAACACCAGAAATGGTAAATATAAGGGCCAATTTATAAAAATATATCTTAAAATTTCTTTTCAAAATTGATTCAAGAGGCTGGGCACAGTGGCTCACAACTGTAACCCCAGCACTTTGGGAGGCAAGGTGGGTGGATGGCTTGAGCCCAGGACTTCATCACCAGCCTGGGACACATAGCAAGACCCGATCTCTTAAAAAACAAAAAAACTGATTAAAGAAAAAGTAACAACAGTGCATTAACAAAGAAATATCGGGATGAGCAAATTAACTATACCGTTGTGAGGTTCATATTGTAAGGTACATGAAGTAGCGTAACAGTATTTCAAAGCAGACTAATAAGGTAAGGATGCAGACAGTATTTCATAGCAACTACTAAACAAACAAAACAGCTAAGTACAGCTAAAAAATCCAAAAGAGGAGATTCAAAAGGATTGTCAAAAGAATTAATCCAGAAGAAGACAGGAAAGGAAAAACAAAGCAGCAAAGAACAGATGAAACAAATAGAAAATAAGTAACAAAATCGTAGACCAGGAGTTGGCAAACGTTTTCTTTAATTTATATAGACCCTACATTGCCGTTCAGTCAAGAGCAATGTAAACAAATATAAAGATGTACTTTTTGTGAAATATCTTTTGATCTTATACTGAAAATACAGTTTTTATGTGAGTGCAGAACTGCTATAAGAAGGCATACCTATAGACTCTAATATAGGATTAAAAGAAGGTGAAGGATCTTCAGCTGGAAAGTTTAATATCAGCAAAGGATGGTTGATAATTTAGAAAGAGGCTTTAAAAATGTTAAGATAGAAAGGAGAAGCAGGTTCTACCAAATGACAGGAGATGAGTTCCCAGACACCATTAAGAAAATCAATGAAGAAAAAGGATCCCTGCCTGAACAAGTTTGTTTTTTGTTATTCTTTTCCAAAACAAGATCTCACTGTGTCACTCAGGTTGGAGTGCAGTGGTATGATCATAGCTCACTGCAGCCTTGAACTTCTGGCTCAAGCAATTCCCCCACCTCAGCCTTCTGAGTAGCTGGGGCTACAGGTGCGTACCACTACACCCAGCTGATATTTTTTCATTCTTTGATGAAAAAAAACCTTTTTTCACCATCTGAATTACTCAGGCTGGTATTGAACTTCTGGCTTCAAGCGATTCTCCCACTTCTGGCCTCCCAAAGTGTTGGGATTGTAGATGTGAGCCACAGTGCCCAACCTGAACAAGTTTTTAACACAGATAAAAGTGCCCTATTCTGGGTGGAGGGGGGAAGCCACAAGAAACACGTAAGGAAGTAAATTAGTAAGGAAGTAAAGTGAGTACCAGAATTTAAGGCAGAGGGGATAGGCTAACTCTACTGTTTTGCGCAAATGCAAATGGGTTTGTGATCAGAACTTCCCTTATCTATAGAGCTGCTAATGCCCAAGCCTTGAAAGGAAAAGATAAATGCCAGCTGCTAATCTTTTGGTTATACAAGAAGGCACGGATTGGTTCCATTAGCAATTTGTCCCGGAAATCAAGACCAAATGGTTACATATAGATACCCATTATATATATATCTAAAGCAATACAGACTTCTGAGTCAACACAGAAGGGAAAGCGGAACTGTCTGTCATTCCTATTGCCCAGGGAAAAAGAACGGATCCCAACTGGGTTCATCTTAGTTAAGTCTAAATTTCAGTTTCCACCATCATTAGTTTCTAACAGTTTTCTCCTCTAACCTAGTAAAGGTCACTTTAAAGGGGGGAATTCTAAGACAAAAGGTAAACAATTTCAATAGACTAATTCCATGAGATGAACCTCCAGCTGCCCGAATTTGAAACCGATCTACTATGTAGACTCAAAGTATCATCCGCCTCATCTTTCTATTTTGTAAAAATTCCCTTTCTGCTTTTCCTTACAGTGAGTTTTAAGCTCCTTAGGCTCTTTCCTCTCAACGCTATTTAACAGAATTCCATTGTTTAGCATAGAGAATGCTACTGATACCAAAAATCAGAACCACGAGAAGAAAACGTGCCCTCTGACTCTGTGGCTGAGGAAAAGCAGACAATATTTTTGGTTAGAAGCTTGTCCTGATAAAGAAGTGAATTGAAAATATTCACAAAAAGGTCAAGTTTACTACCTCTCCCCCTAGTTGAGTGTGGAGGGAGACTTGTGTGAAAATGCATGATACTGTTTTGTTTTGTTTAACAAAGGAGTCTTAAAATATCCACACTTCAAAGATTATGTTAAGAGCTGTAAAATATAACCTATAACCAGGGAGACTGTGTAATGTGTTATATGCTGGGATATTTTTGAGGGTGAAAGGGGCACGATTAATAATTACACAGGACCAACAGGCATAAACTGGCAGGTTAGGGCATACCAGAATGCCTAACCATTTTCTTCAATCCAAAACTCCATAATCCTAACTGGCTGTTTTACTTCAAAATTGTTTGCCCTAATAATATTTAAACTGACATTTGTATTTCCTAAAAGGTATAAATACCTATGAGGTTGCTTTAAGTCAGAAGAGGAACTTCGGGACATCCGTCTCCCTTTATCTATAATAGTATAATAAAACCATCATGGTTTTGGATTCCCTATTCAAAGAAAGGGTTTGAAAGTCTGACTCATTAAGATTTGTATATTTAAATTCCAGGATGCCAGGCTTTAATTGAGATCTGAATAGCCTCAAATAAGATGGCAATCCACTGACAGTGGTGTCCTAAATCTGTAGAGCAAACCAACTGGATTAACTTCAACAGAAATTCCATTCTGAAAGGACCTCAGGGATAAGCCCTGCGATTGCTGTATTACTGGTCAAGGCACCAGTAAAATAAACCAAGACTCCTTTGTATTGACAGTATCTGATAAGACAGGAAAGACGTGGCTCACGCCTGTAATCCCAGCACTTTGGGAGGCCGAGGCGGGTGGATCACGAGGTCAAGAGATCAAGACTATCTTGGTCAACATGGTGAAACCCTGTCTCTACTAAAAATACAAAAAATTAGCTGGGCATGGTGGTGCGTGCCTGTAATCCCAGCTACTCAGGAGGCTGAGGCAGGAGAATTGCCTGAACCCAGGAGGCGGAGGTTGCGGTGAGCCGAGATCGTGCCATTGCACTCCAGCCTGGGTAACGAGAGCGAAACTCCATTTCAAAAAAAAAAAAAAAAAGACAGGAAGGAAAGACATGTCTACTCTTTCAGTGACAATCAAATAGGATTACTACATGAGTATAGAGGGTCTTAAATTTTTCCCACCAACTTCAAGACCATTTAAACTTAATTTTAAATATTCTCCTACATCAAACCCAAGCAATTGGAACAAATATTTGCTTCCCCTCCTCACTCAGAAAAGCACAAAATTTGTTCTGGATTTTACTTCTAAATTGTACTGTAGCTGACTGAGAAAGAGTCCTATGAGTAAAAGACACAACAAATTAAATTGAGTGGTTTGATTTTGCACTCTATCATGTGGTTGGCTATTTGAGTTATAAATTCAAAGGAGTTAAGTGAATGGAAATATAATTTTAATTTGTAAATGTGACATTTTGATTTAAAATGGCAGCCAAAAAAGTTTTCAAAAGAACAGTCTATATTTAAGATATATCACTGAAATCGCTTTCATTTTAGAGATTAATGAAATCTCTTACATATGTAGAAATTGGCTATGTGACAATACTGAGTAAAAAATACAGTTCATAAAATCCCAATTCTTACAGTTATCTAATTTGCAAATCCTATTTTAAGACTTTAAAATAAAATAAAGAATACTATCCAGCATTTTATTAAGTAGCATCTCTTTAACCCAGAGAAAGTTTGTAACTGACCTTTATAAGAATATTAAATTTTTTAGCTGGGCACGGTGGCTCACTCCTGCAATCCTAGTACTTTGGGTGACCAAGGTGGGCAGATCACCTGAGGTTGGGAGTTCAAGACGAGCCTGGGTAACATGGTGAAACGCCACCTCTATTAAAAATACAAAAATTATCTGGGCATGGTGGCATGAACCTGCAATCCCAGCTACTCAGGAAGCTGAGGCAGGAGAATTGCTTGAACCTGGGAGACGACGGCTGCAGTGAGCCAAGATCATGCCATCGCACTCCAGTCTGGGTGACAGAGTGAGACTCCATCTCAAAAAAAAAAAGAAAAAATCTTTTAAAAGTCTTCCAAAATATATTATTATATTCAGTATAATTTTAGTGCTCAATGTATTATAACTTCAAAATTAATAAGAAAGGGTCATCTAGATAGCAATATACCTATTAGCCAATTAAGATCATAAAAATTTTCTACTTTTGGCCAGGCACGGTGGTTCCTGCCTGTAATCCCAACACTTTGGGAGGCCAGGACGGGCTGACCACCTGAGATCAGGAGTTCGTGACCAGCCTGGCCAACATGGTGAGACCACACCTCTACTAAAAATACAAAAATTAGCCAGGTGTGGTGGCAGGTTCCTGTAATCCCAGCTACTTGGGAGGCTGAGGCAGGAGAATCACTTAAACCTGGCAGGCGGAGGTTGCAGTGAGCCGAGATCACGCCACTGCACTCTAGTCTGGGTGAAAGAGCAAGACTCTGTCTCAAAAAAAAAAAAATCTGCTTTTATCTAAAACACCACCAACAGCCCTTCCAGTACACAGGAGGCCAAAACTATTGAATAATTTTTAGTTTTAAATATAGTTACTAATTTGGTATTCTAACTGTACCCAGAAAAATCAATACTGAAGTGAATATAGGATTTTAATGAACTATAAGAAAGAAGAAAAGACCCCAACACCAAACATGCATTCAAAAACAGAAACTTTTCAAAGAGGGCTTTAAAGTACTATGAGAGTGGAGACAGAGACGCCCATCTGTAAGAGTCTCACGATAGAATAATGTACATAATGGCCTTAATTATTCAAAGTAAACAGAAAAGATAGAGTAGTTAGTAAAACAAATACATGTAGATAAAAAATTAAGGATTGATTTTTAAGCTCATTAGTTTCAAGCAAAGAAAATAACGCAACCTTTTCCTGGAACAAATAGCCCAGTAGCTCTCGCTCTCTTACATCATAATTTATCTAAAACAGACAAAATAAAAGACAGAGAAAAAAAGACCCAGGATCACTCAACTGGTTAAAATAGCTGAATCACTAAATAAAAGTTACAAAAAAAAGTTTAAATTAACTTGTTAAAATACATTTATGCATTAACATAATCGAAACTTCAAATATAGTCTGCTTTTTGTCCATCAACTCAAAGCAAGCATTTCCTAGAATTTTTTATTGTTTCAGGCTAACCTCATATTCTGTACTGGATAACAAGACCCTAGAGAAATGAGGTGACTTTGCTCTATGTTAAAGAGTAAATCAGCCAAGCAGGGTGGCTCACGCCTGTAATCCTAGCACTTTGGGATGCTGAGGCGGGCGGATTAGTAGGTCAGGAGATCGAGACCATCCTGGCCAACATGGTGAAACTCCATCTCTACTAAAATACAAAAAACTAACTGGGCATGGTGGCACATGCCTGTAGTCCCAGCTACTAGGGAGGCTGAAGCAGGGGAATCGCTTGAACCCGGGAGGCAGAGGTTTCAGGGAGCCGAGATTGCACCACTGCCCTCCAGCCTGGGCAATAGAGCGAAGCTCCTCTCAAAAAAAAAACAAACAAAAAAAATCACGCCTATAATCCCAACACTTTGGGAGGCCGCGGGTGGATCACGAGGTCAAGAGATCAAGGCAATCCTGGTCAACAAGGTGAAACCCCGTCTCCACTAAAAACACAAAAATTAGCTGGGCATGGTGGCATGTGCCTGTAATCCCAGCTACTCAGGAGGCTGAGGCAGGAGAATTGCTTGAACCCAGGAGGCGGAGGTTGCGGTGAGCCGAGATCGCACCATTGCACTCCAGCCTGGGTAACGAGAGCAAAACTCCGTCTCAAAAAAAAAAAAAGTAAATAGCAAATACTAGAAACCAGGCCTCCTAATTTTTATACTTCATCTCTATATTCTGACTACAGAAATCTCATACAATATAAATTATCACTGTATTATATAGAAGTCAACTCAAGAAATAAAATTTGCCTCTAGTTCTCTCACTCCTTAAAATGGTCTTGTTAGCTATTTAAAAGTTATTTCACATTATGGTGAAAAAGCACTCAATAGTGATGTTAACACAGATTTGATTTTTGAAGCTTCTAATATGAAAGGGAAGCATGAGAAGGAAATGCCTTAGATTTGGAAGTACTTTTCTAGGAGATTAATCTACCTTTCACTATCTTGTCAAAACTAAATTCATAAAATATGGCTCATTTCAAAACATAGGTTCAAACATAGGCTGGCCAGGCAAGGTGGCACACATCTATAATCCCAGCACCACAGATGGCCAGAGCCCAGGAGTTTGACACCAGCCAAGCCAACATGGCAAAACCTCATCTCTACAGAAAACAGAAAAATGTAGCCGGGTATGGTATCCGTCGCCTGTTGTCCCAGCTACTCGGAAGGTTAAGGTGGGAGCCTGCGAGGTTGAGGCCGCAGTGAACCACCATCTGGCCACTGCCCTCCAACCTGTTTGACAGAGTGAGACTCTGTCTCAAAAAAAACAGAAATACAAATAGGTAAGATATTATGTTTTAAAATTATAAACTTAACATCTAAACGCAAGAAGTAATTCTTCTTCAGTCAGAAGTGAAACAGAATAAACCAGCATTCACTGAAGTTCTAACTATCAAAAGGGAGAAATACTTCCAATACAAAAAAAAAAATCAGCAAAACACTCATACTTAGCAAAAATGTGCGATTCTAAGAACATGTGTTTTCAAAGATTCCAAATACCTAAAAGCATTGTGGCATTTCAATTGAGCTAATTTTTCTAAGATTAAAAACAAGTAACACTACACCCTTACAAATACAGTAGGGTTACCTTGTCCAGAGCAAACTTAGTATTTCCTACTGAAGCCAATGACAACGTGTAAGATCCGACAAGGGTGAAGTTGCTGGTTCGCACAGCATTGAGCCCTCCTGGACTGGCCATGACTGTGAAGAACAAAGAAATTAAGTTTAGTTCAGAACGATTTTTGTTAAGTACAAGTAACAATTCCTCACCCCCCCCCCAGTAGGAGAAAATTAAGCTGCCACAGAGGAAAAAGACCGCCTCATTTTCCTTCATCTTTAAATATGGGGGGAAAAAATCAGCTTTTTTCCTAAAGAAAGAAAACTATTAATTTAAGGGAGGTACAAGCACTCCTTAATAATTGGGATGGATGTATTTTTAAAGATACAGACCTAAAAATGTATGCATAAAAAACAACTTCCAATAAAAAACATGGAAAAGACTTCAGTGCTAGTTAAAATGCAGGGTGACAAAATCAGCAGCAGAAACTATCTCTGCACAGGTCTTCTTAGGAACTCTCTTGTCCCACAGAGAAGAAACAGACCAATAGTCCAAAGGAAGTGAGGGAAACCAGCTCCATCCTAGTTACCTTTGGAAAAATGTAGGCCTAAAGTCATTCTAAAGAAGGCCTTTCATGGCTTAGAGGCATTCCAGTTTCCAATGAACTAGAAAGAGGCATTTCTGACATGAGACAATGCCAGTGATGATCAGTAAAGCTAAAAGAAGTAAAACTCTACAGTATGGATAGCACAAAACAAATCCATAGAACAACAGTTAAGGAGTAATGCTACCTACTGCTAGAGCTGAATGACCTCTACGGCGGTACCTAACAAAAGTGCGAGCAAACTGCATGCCATTCTGGCCAGTAATCTTGTTACTAAAAAATCCAAATAGAAAATATCACTCCAAAGGAGACCAAGGCAAATACTCATAAATCAAGATGGCCTATATATGTAAATACATAAGGAACTAAAGTTCCTTACCTTATTCTAAAGTTTCAAATAGTTCAAGGTACACTCACCTGAAGAATGAATGTTGCTTTTCTAAAAAAAAAAAAAAAAAAAAAAAGGTGTGAAGAAGAAACATAAGTTATTTCCCTTATTTGATACAAAGATTTAAATATGAATCACAAACCTCTTTTAACACAATAAGGACTACATTTCAGAAAACACTTTTCCTATATAAATGACAGGGACTTTCCCCCTCATTAATATATGTTACAATTTTCCACAGTGCTAAAAGTTTAGAAATGGTTAACCAATTTAAAATTGTATGTGTAAGATGAAGATTTCGCAAGAAAGCTCAATTTCTTAAAAATTCTACTTACTGCGGTTATAGATGTGAGGAGTCGCTTTGGAGTAATAGCCTAAAAGAAAAGATAGCTTACTATATATGTTTCTTATTAAACATTATGACTCAGAATGTAAAACTATCCAACCTTGAGAAATTCCCACATAGAAAATAGTTAATTCTTAAATATGAATACATTACACTCGAGTCCCTGATTAAGGCTTTCTTATACTGTTAGTCCTTTTTTGTTAGAGTTGAAAAAAAAAGTTTTTAAAATGATGGCTTAAGAAAAGAAGAAAAGAACAAAGACTAGGAAGGCTGGAAAGCAAGTTTTTGCCTGCAAAGTGACCGCATAATTCCGGAGAAGAGAAAAGTTTTAAGCAGTCATAAAAGTTAGATATCAAGTAAATGTAGAGAAAATAGAACTATCCAGCCTGAGTATATCAGGAACATATATTGAGAATCATGATCACTCAGTCGACTTTCAGTATTCATACCTAAGTAACACCGAAACTACAAATTAGAACGTGAAACTGATCCAAAAACAGCATCAACATTAAAAGTTGTACATAAAACTGGTATGATGACATCTATTACCTCTGACAAAAATATTTTTACTGGGTTTAATTCTCACCTTAGACTTGGATGTTTTTTTCTTCTTATCAAGGCCTGTGGGATCTTTCTTTTGCACCTATACACAAACCCAAAGCATAATTAATTTATAGTCTGATATGGTTCAGAAAAAATATACTGCTGATTATTTTAGAAGGCTCTATCAGCTTACCAAGCTGTAAACTTCAATATTTATTTCAAAGTCATTGGATACATCTTGCCTGGAAAAATAAAGCATTAAATAAGACCTTGATAGAAAAACCTCAATCATATAACTAAAAATGGTGCTACAAATACTCTTCCAAGACTGAGAGTAAAGGAATCCACTATGTCTTTAACTAAAGACAGAAAAATCATTAGGAAGTCTATTTTTTCCTATAATACAAGTCCAAAGTATTTTCCTCAGTATTTTGCAACTCACAATCTTCAATTATAAAAGCAGTAATTATTTTTCAAAACTGCACTTTGACTCTTATTTAAAAATAAATGTTTCACTAAACATAAATGTCTTTTCATTAAGACTGAATGTTAAGTACACTATGAGATTTAAGGCATATGTTAAAAATCTATGGTCCAGGTTTAATATAGGTATCATTTCAAACGTGTAATATCTATAGTCACATAGAAAAAAGGCGATACTCAACAAAAGACAGAAACATGAGTTAAAGCAACAAACTGAAAAACGGATTGTTAATATAAAAGAATGTGCATAATGCATTTCAAAGATTATAAATGCCATCTGAATGGTAAATGCTTAGGCTACATCAACTCTATGAAAAGAAAAATGTATTCAAATCATCAAAAGCCTGATTTACTTACAGAGTAAATGTAGTAGTGAATGTCAGAGCATCACCGTTAAGAGAGTTTGAAGTGCTTGCCAATGGTGTGGCTACCATATTTTCAGCTCCTGCTTTTAGTATAATTAAGTAATAGTAATTTGCTGCATCTGCAAGAAGTAATCACATTGCATAGTAAGCACAAGCAAAATCAGATTTAGCTAATCAACATTCTGGAATAACAAAGAAATAAAAGGAATACTGAACTGATGTATATATAATTTATTTTAAAAATTACTAAAATCAACTTTCCAGATACAGAAAGTTAAATAAGACGTAAGCAGGCAGTATAATCCTGAAATAAGCCTCATCAAGGTCTCTCCCCGTTATGTAAATTGAAATAACTTCACTCCACATTCCTCAATTTCTGCTGACTTTGAATTTTACCTATTGACCCTTAATTCTTAACCACTAGTGTATACCTCAAAAGGATAAATCATGGTTTGCTATTTCAAAACTGAGATTAAAAACCATATTTCCATAAAAGTTATTCAGAAATAAATGATAATAAAAACACAAACTACTTTTTCACTATTTGTTATTAATAACCCCGTACCTCAAGACGCATCCTAAATCACGAATACATTTCTGACCACACCCCATCAAAATCAGATGACAGCAAGAATTAGAACCTAAGTTACCCTATTCCTACAAAAATGCTCAGACTTTTCACAATCTCCATTTACTTTCCCTATACTGAAATTTACTTCTCACCTATGTCTAGCCCTCCTTTTCCCTCAAAAAGAATGTTCCACACAAATAAGTTATTTTATAAAAATTTTAAAAACTATATCCAACATTTAATAAAACTTTATATTCAAACTTTCAGTAAGAGCAACGTCCATTATTGCCTAGATTGGTATCCCTATAAATATCTGAAGTTTTCCCTTATTTTTTATTAAATCTTGATAAAAGGATCTAAAGGCCAAAGATACAAACTTTGCATTGTTATGCAGGATTTACGTGTTTCTATCCTGTATAATCCAATCTAGGTGAGGTTCATAACTTAACACACAACCTAGAAAAATCACCACCATACCTGGTTTCTGAACCGTACTGCAGACAAAATCTGCTTTGAGAGGCAAGCGGATTTCTGACAAAGTAACCGATCCTTTGGATGGGATAAATTCACTTTGGGATACTGGACTAGCCTTATTCTTCCTCTGAGGTCCTTCATTCTTCAATTTATTCAATTCATCAATCAAAAGTGTTCTCTTTTCAGCTATGTAAAATAAGAAATATTCCAAATATTAAAATTGTTAATGTTTCTAAATGAGAGCAAATTCACCAAAGTGTACTGATGTGGAAATTGTATGAAACAGCAAGATGAAATCAGTAACGCTATCTTTATAAAACAGACGGAAGGTGGTTGGGGAAAACCTTGATTGCTCATTTATTTACTAAGTCCTTATAATTTAATACGTAACTTTCAGCTGGTTTTCTTGTGTGGCATCATCTGTCCACCCCAATATGCCCCATCATCACCACACATACTCACACAGTAAAATTCACAGAAGCTGTTTTAACTATTTATTGATAAGGGAAGGGGAAGAGAGTGAGAATATATATGTACATGTGTATATATACATACACAGATTCATTCATTCATCCATTCAATCTGCACAACTGCATTTCTTCAAATGCATTTCAATTGCTTTTACCTTTCATGCAAACTACAATTTGTTTGACATAGAGTTTTTACAAACTTATTAAAACAAGAACAAAAAATAGATCAGCTGGAACAGATAATTAGGAAAAGCCCTTTCTCTAAACTTAAAGATTTCTAGATATCAAAATGAGTTTTCCCTGGTTAGAAATGTGTCAGAACGTTTTCAGGTACATCACACATACTTGCAATTAGAAGAAGTCTTTCTGCTTCAGCTTCTTCTAGGGACCCTTTTCCATGCTCTTCATCAACACAGCAGTTAAGAGCCTGGCTAGCTTGATAGATCACTGTCTGTTGCATATTTATTTCATTATTTAGATCCTAGTAAAACCAATGAGACGAGGAAAAAATATACACATTTTAAATCATCATTTTCAGTGTAAACTCTAATTCTAACTAACTTGATTGGATAGTTTCAAGAATTTCCAGATGGTAAAGTCAAAATGTTAGGTTCACTGCTCAAGTTTCTAGACTGCACCAAAGCATTTAACATGTTATAACAATTAAGCCATAAATATGAAAAAACTTCCAACTCATACTTATTAAAGTGAAAATTGGGGTTATGTCCAACAAAGTAGAAATTTAGAAAGTATCTACTTCATTTTATTTAAATTACAATTACATTGTTTTTTAAATATGCTTCCTTAGGCCAGGCACGGTGGCTCACACCTGTAATCCCAGCACTTTGGGAGGCCAGGGCAAGAGAATCAATTGAGCCCAGGAGTTCAAGAATCAGCCTGGAAAACATAATGAGACCCCATCTCTATTTTTTATTATAATTAAACTTTTTTTAAAAGCTGGGTATGGTGGCTCACACCTATAATCCCAGCACTTTGGGAGGCCGAGGTGGCTGGATCACCTGAGGTCAGGAGTTTAACACTAGCCTGTCTCTACTGAAAATACAAAAATTAGCCAGGCGTGGTGGCGCATGCCTGTAGTCCCAGCCACTTGGAAGGCTGAGGCAGGAGAATCACTTGAACCTGGGAGGCAGAGGTTGCAGTGAGCTGAGATTGTGCCACTACAATCCAGGCTGGGCAACAAAGAGCAAAACGCTATCTCAAAAAAAAAAAAATGCTTCCTTAGCATGAAAGAACCTTGAAGAGCCTAACAAATTTCACACTCCATCATTATCCAACTAATAGTTATACTCTAAGGATATGTATGAAAAAGCTGTCTAAAAAATAAGTATTTCAGCGATAGCAAACAAGTTTCCAACTTTTCAAAAAGAGTACATTTCTGAAAATAAACTGAATTCAAATATGATTTACTGAGCTTCTATGCATCAGACACTATTCTGGCCACTCAGGGGTCAGAGAGGAGTAAGGCTGGGCCTTTTCCTCACAGAGCTCACAATCTAGAGCAGGAAAACTTTCCAAATCTCCTTTACATAAAAGTGCATACCTGCATTTTCTGTTTGATATTAACGTGACAAGGAAAGGCGTTATTTTCTTCAGTCACTTTTGAAGTAGTATCTTCCTTCCGAACAATCACCTGCTTTATTGACGGACGTTCTGTTTCTTTGAATCTTTGAGATCTATATGCATCGATGCTTCAGGAGATAAGTTATACTGTTAGAAATCCAGCCACACACTGAGCACACTCTCCTTTATTGGACATATCAGCAGAACATTTCACAACAGAATGGAACTCCCATTTGGTGAAAGAGAGGCTAACAAGTTATTCTAAACTTTTATACAGATGAGTTATTAATACTATTGCAATTACAAATTATAACCCAACTTCTGTCGATCTATACCATGAAAGTGAGTGCATGCCTTCCAGAAACGTTCTCACCTGTAAAGAAGATCGCGATCTTCAGAACCAAGGCTATCACCAGATTCAGCTCGAGGGACACGAGTTCTCTGGAATTTTCCTGGTTTTGGACTTTCATCACTTCTGCTGGTGTCTTTCAATTCCAATCTAGGTGTGGACATTAAACTCTGTGGGAAAACATATCAGATATGAGTGGATTTTACAGACAGTTAACATTGATCCTAAATGATGATTCATTTTATTCTGTGAAAATAAATGAATTCTCCATTAAGAAAAAGATCCAGTAAGTTGATTGATTCATCAAAAAACAAAGCAAACTAAAATAAGTTCCTAACACATAAAAGAATAAATAAAACTACAAAGACAGCTGAAAGTTATACTTTAAAAAAAATTTCTAGTTGCATAAATCCCCAGAGCTGCAGTTACTCGATTGAGATGAAAGCTAGTAACAGTAGTTAGTTGTAAATAAATGTTGGTTATACGTGTTTGGAGCTAAGTACCAATACACTCACAGAAAAATGTTCACATCGACTCCACGACGTAGGTGTTATTAACCTCATTTAGCAGAAGAGGAAATGGTGGCACACAGAGGTTAGATAACCTGAGCAATAAACAGGGAACGGCAGAGCCGAAGCCTGAGCCCAATGTCCAGCCTCTTAAGCCATGTTACCGTTTGGGATTTTATCTAAGGTCAAAAGGAAACCACTTGACAACAGGTTTACAAAATCCCCCGGCTACGGAGTGCCAAACGCCCACCTGTCAATGAGAGAAAGGGAGATAGGAATACTCTGTTTACCTCTGCCCTGGGCCTGTTTAGTTTAGCCTTTTCTTACCTCCGGACTTACCACACCAACTGTTTGTGCCAATGGTGCAAGTAAAGACATCGAGGAGATATTCAGGGCATCCTCCTGTTCTTCACTGCTTTCTGCTAATGCCTGGTCCATCTCCTCCTGGCTCTTCTCCACATCGAGTTCACCTTCCTCCAGGACGTCACTGAAGATGTCATTAATTACTTTTGAACTATTGATATCATCATTATCCACACTCATCTCAATTTCACGTATCACTTCTGAAAAATATTTCAATAGGTGGACACCGTGACTCAGACATTTCAGAATTAAAGGCATAACAAATTTAATATTCATATTCCTAATAGAAAAAATGCCTTTAAAAAAGAACATCCTAAAAAGAAAAATAAGAAAATATACTAATAAATGAAACCAAGATAATCTTCAGTTTCAATAACACTTTCTAAGAAATGATTATTGGGTCTATCAAAACTGATTCAATGTCTTGGGTTTAAGTAAGAGCATTAAGAACTTAAATGCAGAATAATAGCCAAAGGCTTCAGACTTTCAACAAATGTTCTCTCAAATGACTTTTTCTATTGTTGAAAGCTACCCTTTCACATAACAGTCAATAATAGGAAAATATTATGTCACTTAGGGCAGAGTTCGCTAATAAGCTTCAGGGGCTGCAAACCCCTTGTATTATGACATACACTAGATTTTGTCCACGGCTCCTAGCTCATAACTGCCATATCCCTAGTTACTGTCCTTCCTTATTATGTTGGGTGTGTTATGCCTCAGGAAACAGAACTCTCCTGGCCTCCTTTCACCTGCCCCAATGTAGGACGTGAATCTTCTCCCATCTTTGGGATTGTGGTTCTCAGGACCCTCCCCTAGAGAGGATCCAGCCTCATACCCGGGGGAGGGAATGCTAACTACTAGAAGCTTCCACTGCAACCCAAGAGAACTAGATTCAGGGAGCTTCAGGATAACTAAACAAGTGGAGTTTCCTGGAGGGTGGCGCCCCAGGGAAGGCAATGGAAGCTCTATGCCACTTTCCCTATACCTCACCCATATCCGTTATAATAAAGCAGTAAACATAAATATTTCCCAGAGTTCTGTGAGGCAATTAATCAAAGCTAAAGAGGGGGGATCACAGAAGCTCTACTTGAAGCTGGTCGGTTAGAAGTTTGAGAGGTCTGGACCTGAAACTGGTATCTGAAGGAGAGGGGGCAGTCTTGGAGACTGAGTCCCCAACCTGTGGGATATGACACTATCTTCATGTGGCTAGTGTCAGAATTGAATTGAACTGAACTGGTCACATAAGTCTTCTATGTTGATAATTACTGTGGTGGTACAAGAACAGAGGAAAACACAGTTCCAGACAGTTTTTCCCTAAAACACCCCTCTCCCAGTGCAGAGCATGGGAGGGCAGCACCTTTCTTATCCCTGTGAAAGTTATTGATGAGAGTCTTAACCACACTTTCACAGGTACCTGTGAGCTAGCAGTAACTGTTGACAGTACGACATCTTGGTAGAAGCTAGAGTATATTCTGATTTAAAAAAACAGAGTATTATAAAATCGTAAGCCACTCCAAATTTGCATATGTGCTTCTATCAATGTATTATTTCCTATAGTATATACAAAGTTAATCATAAATACAGAATAAAAACCAACCAATTTGCTGCTCAACCTTTGCGTCTGATGTTACTTTTAAGGATCTGTCCTCTTCTAAAAACAATGTTATTTTCAAAGGGCTAGATTTCGTCATTTCGAATTCAGTGGAACCTAAAAATGTTTAAGAAAGACCATATTAATATATGTAAGAACCTATAATATTCTAGTTAAGGAATCTTATGTATCTTTTCTTCTGATTGCAAAAATATAGATTTGTTTGAAAATATTCAAACCTAAAAATGTACAGAAACACCTTTCCCTAAACACCTGTCCTCTCTTAACCCACTTATGCCAGAGGTTGCAAACTTTTTGTGTGTGAAAATTCAGACCATGGCAATGACCTTGAGCAGGAAGGATATAAGTAACTCCCACAAGCTTAGCGTTCCAATAATGGAACACTAAGCATAAATGTGCTAACTTTTCCCCGACTGAGAGAGAAATGGGACAGTAACATTACCAAGTCATTGTTTGTTTTTCCAGTTTTCCCCCAGGTGTAATATTGATAAATCACCTTGTTTTATGATCATACCATACATACTACTCTGCGATGTGTTTTCCACTTTAAATACAAAGTGTAAGTAAAATTACTCAGAACCTAGGAATAGAAGGAAGGTATACAACAGAACAAAGGCCACACATGAAAACCTCTAACATGACACTAAACGGGGAAGGATTAGAGGCTTTTCCTCTAAGACGTGGAACAAGACACAGAGGCCTGTTTAACTACTTCTATTCAACACAGCATTGAAAGTCCTGGCCAGAGCAGTTATGCCAGAAGACAAAGGTACCTGAATCAGAAAGGAAGAAGTAAAATTATCTCTGTTCACAGATCCCATGATCTTATATATAGAAAACCCTAAAGATTCCCAAAAAAAACCCATTAGAACAAACAAACCCAGGAGTTACCAAATACAAAATCAACACACAAAAATCACTCTGAGTTTCTACATGCTAACCATGTACAATCTGGAAACACTGACCTGTAGGTTGTGTACTGGAATTTTTCGCTGGTGTCTGGTTTTCTGTCACCTTTTCTGTTGCTGGAAGTGACAGAGTTTTTGAAACACTTTGATAGTTTTTGAGAGGAGTGCTCTGACAGTGAGTTTCCTGCAAAAAGCAAATGAAAAAGTAAATTTTACTTCTCAAAACTATAGCTTTTATCTTCCTATATGTTATTAAATGCAACAAGATTATTATTAAATATGATTCTGTAAAAATCTCCTTAGAACAAAAGAGACAGTGTATGTGAATAGGCCCAGCCTTGTTTAGAACACAACAAACCCTCAGTGCTAGTTCACATTCTTGGTAATTCTCAGTACGTAAATCTCTTTTGGAGATGAGGTAGCAAAAAATAATAAAAAATCACCTCAGGGCTGTTTTACATAAGCCAATCGAAGTGAAAGTCTCTCCTTGAAGTCTGGGTATTTGGTAAAATAAAATAACACAAAAAGTGAAAGCCACACAGAGAAAAACGACCCATGTCACTTCTCTCAACCCACACCTACAACATCTGACAGCTCCTACACATCAGGATTCATTTAGTCATCAGGTACTCAGAGGGCACGATCAGGAGGAAACACCGACAAAAACAGATCGTAAGGAAAGAACAGAAGAAAACATTCCCTCATCTGAGTCTTTTTATTCATTAGCAAGGTTATTTCAGAGGAACATTCACTATTTTGTATGTTTAAAGACTTTATATTGTTGTACAGATTATTTTTTGACAAAGAAGACTTTATGAATAAAGACATAGTAGAAATGATCAAAGCAGAGTAAATAAAGGCAGCGAATACAGAGCTCAATACGTGCCAGCGACTTTTCTAAGTACCTGATATCTACTGCCTCAACTAATCCTCCTAATAACCCTCTAAGTTAGGTACTAGTGTCTCCATTTTACAGATGAGAAGACTGAGACACAGAAAAGTTAAGTGTCCTGCACACAGTGAGTGACTGGCAGAGCCAGTATAAGACCCAGGCACTCTTGTTCCAGGTCTACTTCCAGACTTCGTTGTCTCTCAAGTTAGAAGCAGCTTTGGATATGTAAAAACAACATAATTCGTGTGCAGATGGGTAAATTAAAAATACAAAAATCAAAGTAAACTGTAAAAGGTTCCACTATAAAATGTATCATTTCTCATGTCTCACCTAAGTCTCAACACTGCCCCCTACTCTTCCTGTTTGAGTCAGCTTTCTCTTCTTTCCTGCAGACAGTATTTCACCTGTCACCTTCCCTTTCCTACAGATGAAAACAGCTTTCAGCAGAAAGTCCATCACTTTTTGCTATCATAGCTCTAGGACTACCAGCACCCTACATGCTACTTTCCTCCTTCCTTTTCGTCACACAGGAGATGGTCCTCATCAGTTCTGTTCCTTTCACCATGCAGAGGTTCATCCATTCTCACCTCATTGCATCAATCATCACCCTTTATCCCATCACACAAAGTGACTTAGGTCTTAAAAAGGATAAAACACATACAAACCATACTTTTCTTCATCTTCTCTAGCCACTAAATCCTTTCTCCCCTCTATTAAGACCAAACTTCTAAGAAAAGCCTGCACTCCTTGGCTCTGCTCCTCATCCCCGTTCCCGCCTTGACCCAGCATCACCTGCAATCCATCTTCACTAACACTGCTCTTGCCACGTTACAGCAAACTTGTTACTTCAAAACTCAGTGGATTTGGCTCAGCCCACATTTGAAACTTGACAATACCAACTACTCCTTCCTTCTTGAAAGTTTTCTTTTTTCCCTTGATTTTATTACTTTTTTTGGAGATGGAGTCTCAATCTGTTGCCTAGGCTGGGGTGCAGTGGTGCGATCTCGGCTCACTGCAACCTCCATCTCCTGGGTTCATGGGATTCTCCCGCCTCAGCCTCCTGAGTAGCTGGGATCATAGGCACCCACCACCACGCCAGGCTAATTTTTGTATTTTTAGTAGAGATGGGGGTTTCACTGTGCTGGCCAGGCTGGTCTTGAACTCCTGACCCCAAGTGATCCACCTGCCAAATACTGGGATTACAGGCGTGAGCCACCGCACCCAGCCCTGGACTTTAAAAACACAGCACTCAACTGCATTTTCCTCCTCGCTCTTTGGCTGCTTCCTCTCTGGAGACCACAGATGAGGGTTCTGGGGAGAGGGGACCCCTGCAGTGTTTTTGTGTTCAGAATTTTGTTTACATGCATATGTGCAACTTTCTGGGAAGAATTTCACAGGTTTATTGGGAATTATTCAGTGCAAAATAGTTTAAGAACCTTGATAGATACTTTCTAGAGACACAGGCAGAAAGCCATGGGGATAAGATACACCGGCAACCAAGGGAAGAAGGTGCTCCCGATAGAAGAGGGATTGACGATGTCAGACGCTATGATCAACTGGAAATTGATGAGTAGGTAAAGACCACTGACAAACACGATAAGGATACTGGGTCTGGGGAGGGAGCGGTGGCAAAGCTCAAGCAGAGTTCTAGAGAGAAGGGGAAACCTGAAAGCAGCAAGTAGGAATAACTTGTGGAAGAGTCTGCATGAAAAGGCGGGGACTGGGGTCAAAAGAGTTGTTTTTGTTTCCAGATGGCAGATAATAGCTTGTTATGTGCTGATGGGAAGGTCAGCAAACAGTTCTTCCTTCCTTCCTTCAAATACAAGTTTGTTGAGCCGCTACTCTAAGCTAAGCACCAAGAACACAGAGGTGGAGAAGACGCCCATAGGCAGAGGTAGAATGCAACGTACAACATTCACAGGAAGATAAATATTCTAGTTGAGGTATTGACGGCTGAGAAAAAGTGGAGCCCCTTGAGAAAAGAGCCCAGGAAGAATTCCCAGGGGGGATTCAAGTTTGACCTATTCTTAATGAAGTAGGAGCTCACCCGGGAGATATTCCTGGCAGAGAACAGAAGCCAAAGGCAGAGCGATGTAAAAACATGGGTGTATTTGAGAAACTACAAATAGCCTGCGTAGCAGAACTGAAGCACCCCTGTGGAGGAGCAGCGGGGAGGAGCCAGGGGAGGAATCACTCCATGTCAAGCCAAGCAGTTTGAGCATTTTTCTGAAGATGACTACGGGGACCACTCCAAGATTTTAAGCAAGCGAATACACGAACACGCATCTTTTAAAAACACTTCTCTGGCAGCAACTGGTAAGGTGGATTGGAGAGTAGCGAGACTAGAAGCAGGGTGTTTAGTAACTACAGTAATGGCAGAGGAAAATACGGAAGACGAGGCAGGCTGGTGATAGATTCAGAAAACGTATCACTGCATGTGTGTGTACGCGTATGTGTGCTGGGGCAAGCAGATGGGAAGACAATCAACAAGAGGAAGAAGCCAAGGAAGAACTTCCAGATGGTTTTAGATGACGAGGTACAGAGTAAACCAACCAAGAAGACAGAGACCACAAAAGGAAGACACTATAGCAAAGCACAGCGGGTTCTGCCAGCCAACCACACCTAGAGCTCAGGAGAGACCAGCACAGCAGAGCTGAGCACAATCAGCATTTCTGTGCTTGTCAGAATCTAGGTATGAGGACAGGGAAGAGATGTTCCAGAGAAACAGTAAAACAGGGTGAGATCAGAGCTCTGGGAAACACGATTTATTAAGCAAGTGAACTGGTAAAAAATCAATCAAGTAGATCTTTCTCAAAGAATATGGGTTAAATTTACTCTTGTCTCCTTTGTTAGCCCCCACTGTAAATATAATTCTCTTAGCTTAAAAACATATTGTAACACAGTACTTTGAGGTAAGTAAATGAAACAGAACACAGCTTACATCGTACGGATTTTGTTGAAGACTGATTAATGAACTTTGACTGGAATAAAGAGAATCTGGGAGGTATGTGGTGACTGAAATTCCAGATCGTCTAAAAACATGGTATACAGTTATCAATGGGAGAAGTAGATTCTGAGAAATATTTTAGAACCAGCATCTAAGAAGAATATTAAGTAGACTCTGAGATAAAACGAATAATGAAAATAATTTTTGTAAAATTTGATTTTAAGGTCACCAGTGAATATGATGAAGAGTTCCACTGAAACAGAAAAATATCACCAAAAACATCAGAGCTGGTTTGCACATTTAAGGGATTTATAAACAAAGAGGACCGTTAATTGGAACAGAAAAGTGTGTAAAGAACCATTTGACAGTACAGAACTAGACCCCAACACTGTTTGGGGACCGAGTTTGCTTTCGTATTTCTTGTTTCCATTACCTGTTTGGTTTCTAGTTGTTCGTTTTTTGAGTTTCCGCCTTTTTCTGCACTCCATATATTGCCCTTGTCAAATCGGCCACGAAGACATGCTAGTTCTTTTTGACGTTCCTAAACCCATCAAAAGCTGTATTTTACACAAGAGCCAGTAGCATGTGTAACATCCAAACAGTACTAAAATTTCCCTTGATTTCAGTTTTAAGCTGTTTAAAAAGTTTAAACAGTTTGCAGTTTAAAAAGTTCACAATACACGCGGAATACAGGATGAAATTTCTAATTTGAAATGAGTGATTCTGTCCACAGCCACCCCACCCTGAACGTGCCCAATCTTGTCTGAAATTAGTGATACGGAGAATCAAGATGCTACTTACCTCAGTCAAAAAGACTAGGGTCAGAACCCATTTTGACTTCTAGGTTCTATGCAGAGAGCATGTGATGAATAATGTAAAAGGCAGCGTATCATACCTGCTTGAGCTGTTGTGCTAAATGGGTAGTAGATGAAGATGTGTTTTGCTTGAATAACCTTTCTTGGATGGCCTTTGTATTTGGAGTAATAATGGGGGGTCTCTGGGGTGTGCTACGAGCTGGACTTTCTTTGCTATGTTCTTGACAGCGCTCTCCAAAGCGTTCCAGGAAAGGCTTAATTCCTGCTCCTCCTACAGAAAACACACACATTTTGGGAGGCTATTCAAGAGAAATTATTATTATGAATTCTATGGATAAAGTTCTCAACTACATCACAGCTTCAAAATGCTTTGATTCTATCAGAAATATTCATTCATAAACTATAAAAATTCTTCAAAAATTTAAAAAGTTTACCTATTCTAAGTACATGTCCTAAAAGCTACTCATAGAATTTAGTTATTTTTCTAAAAATAATTTTAAAAAGGTAGAGTGAGGAGAGGGCAATGGGCTTAGAAAACTCCCCAACTGAGCAACTAGAACTTAAATGATTCGTAATTTATTGTATATCTATTAATAAGTCTACCTTCATCACCAAGTGTGCTGGCCATGATAACTTCCAACAACTTACATTTCTACAGCCAGGTTACTTCATCTTGCTTTTAGGAAGCCTGATGTGAAAAAGGGAACATTTTTCCCTTTTCTCTCTCAAAAGAAAAATTAGGGATTATTCATTTTATCAAAAGAACACCTTGATTTTACAGTGTCTTAAAATAGTACTCAGCCGGGTGCAGTGGCTCACACCTACAACCCTAGTACTCTGGGAGGCTGAGGCAGGTGGTTCTCTTGAGCTCAGGAGTTCGAAACCAGTCTGGGCAACATGGAGGAACCCCATCTCTATAAAAATACTAAAATGAGCCAGGTGTAGTGGCATGCCTGTAGTCTCAGCTACTTGGTGGGCTGAGGCAAGAGGATCGCTTGAACCTGGGAGGTTGAGACTGCAGTGAGCTGAGATCAAACCATTGCACTCCAGTCTAGATGAAAGTGAGACACTGTCTTAAAAACAAAACCAGAAAAACAAACCCAAAGGAAAGCCCACAGCACTCATTTGCCACAGCACTCATTTGAAATAGTGTGCAGTAAATTTAAAGTAGGGCAAATGGGGCATATATCACCATCAAGAGGATTCTAAGGTTGTATTGTATAAAAATAGCTTTATCTATATCAGAGGTTAGCATATATTTTCCTGTAAAGGGCCAGATACTAAATATTTTCAGCTTTGTGGACCATATGGCCTCTGTCACAACTATTTTGCTCTGCATTATAGAATGAAGGCAACCACAGACAACATGTAAGTAATCGGGTATGGCTGTGCTCCATAACTTTATCTGCAGAAACAAGCAAAGGGCTGAATTTGAGCCATGGTTATAATTCGAGGACTTCACCTAGCACTTATTACTACTTGAGGCCATATTCCCAACTAGAGTCCATTAAGAATACAATGAAGTATCTAAAATAAATATCTCTGAAACCCTGGAAATGTGATTCTGAGTATATCCAGCAGCCAAGAACAATAAAAAGAATGCTTCTTATCTAAGCCTTAGGTCTTTAGAAAATTGAGAATAACTAGTTCTATTCTATCTGGGGATCTTGCTATTGTTTCCAATTCTCATTTTGGCTCAACTGGAAACTGCTGATTTCTACCTACCCCATAACCGCTTCTCCGCTCTCATTTCTGCCCCTTTATAATGAACTATAGTTTCTGGAGAGGTTGTATTTTCAAAAAGTTAAACCTCAGAATTAAAAGTCTTTCCAATGAAAAACAGCACAGTTCGGAATAAACTCGATTACCATGTATTTTAGTCCTGTGTTTCTCAATTAACCCTATTTGGAAGTGTGCCAGAAGGTATAAATCACCACAAGATAAATATGGCATTTCCTGGAGTATCAGTTTACTATGGTAAGAAATTTTGAACTTTTATATGTAAATGCTCACACACAATATACACACAGATAAATATAATTGGGGGATAAAGAGAGATTGATTAATGAGTACAAATATACAGTTTCGCAGAAGAGAAAAGACCCAGTGTTTGATAGATCAGTAGGGTGACTATCGTTTACAATCATCTATTGTATACTTCAAAATAGCTACAAGAGAAGAATTTAAATGTTTCTAGCATAAAGACAAGTATTTAAGGTGATGGATATCCTCATGACACTGGTTTGATCTTTATAAATTATATGAATGTATTAAGTTATCAAATATACTGCCAATATACACCTATTATTTATCAATAATGAACAATTTTTTCAAAAATTTCTATCATTTATCAATTTAATGAATAAATAAAATTAGAATTGGAGTCATTTGTATGCACATTCACTTCTCTCTGCTATTAGAAGTACATTCATACTCAAGATCAGGAAGCACTGCTCTGCACACTTGGCTACAAGAATGTTTCTTGATTAGGCCCCTAAAATGTGATTTATAGTTGAATATGCTTTGTCGGAATCAAAAAATTAAAAATCTAGCATGATCATCCTGGAAAAACCATGTTTAAACTGCTAACAAATGCAACATATTAAGTCTTTTGACCAGTAAATGGGCTGGTCTACATTAATAAATACTCATTGAATCAATTCAAGCTGAGGTCTCATTTGGAACATCCAGGCATTTGCCCTGGCAAACCATTGCTGTATCGTTCCCAACTGGATATTTAAAATGCTGAGAACAGATACCCTGAATATAGTCAGCAATCACTTTAGACTTTTTATAAATATGTAACCTGGTGTCGTAGATTTGTCCTTAGACTGAGACTGCAGACAAATTTCTCTATTTGGTTCTCCTTTGGATGGAACTGTCTGGGATAAAGCTGACTTCACAATGGGTTTCGATGCTCCTGTTTTCAGAGGACTAGCAGTTTTTTGAAGTAGCTCAGGATTTTGTCCCTTATAACTTTTGGCATCAGTGGTAGCAGACGTAGTAGATTTCACTGGAGAAGAAGTAGCCTGAAACATGAAAACACTTAGGGTAAACAACATTCACAATATCTAAAAGTAGTCCTATAACAAAACAATTCATGTCCTATTTACTTGATAGCCTTTATGTAAGATTTGTGAAAATGAAATGATTTTCCTAATAGATCAAACAAATTTAAAAGATTTGGGGGAAAAACCAACTTAGAAAAATGCTATTATTTAAATTATAATATGTGGGTTAGCCTGCACAACAACTTCATGGGTAACTAAGTATTCTCAGTACAATCACTCTTTAAAAAAATTTTTATTCATATTATTTTATTCATATAATTTTTATTCATATTATTCATATTTATGCATATTATTGCACATATATTTTTATTCATATTATTCATATTATTATTGAAATTCAAAAATTTCAAATATCAAATTTTTAACTGTATTAGACCAAATTATCAAATTGGTCTGTATTAGACCAAACCTTTATCAAATTTTTAACTGTATTAGACCAAATTACATTTTAATTAAGTCAATAAGAATTGAACAAAATAGTATCATGTACTTGATGGTTAATAAATTAAGTACTTATACCTAACCAGATACTATGCGAAGTGTTTTATGACTCTTATTTAACCCTTCAAATAACCTTTTCTTCCCTATTTTAAATATAGAAAAATAAAGCCTTGCAATATTAAGCACCTTGTCCAAAGTCACACTTCTAATTCTGTGGTAGAGCTGGGATTCAATGCAGGTCTAATTCTAGAGCCTAGGTCTACACTAAAAGACAATGGTCAGAAACACAACATTCTTTTTCCTTTTTATTTAAGATTGTTTTGTGAAAACTGCTGACATAATACACATACAAAATAAAAGTTTCAAACATATAGTGAAGTATCATACCCTGTTTGGCAACTTGCCTTCCTGGAGGCAACTAATTTGTTATACATCTTTTCAGAAATATTTCATCAATTTATATAAATTTCATATGTACATAAAGCATTATAACAGAGCCTAATGTCAGTGCTCTCCTCAACTCAGAAGAGGCTCTATCATTCCATTATAGACGGGATTTGCATCCAATGAGTGTAATTTTACTTGTCAACTGCTAATTTATCTTGGGATAGGGTACCCAACTATGATTTTCACTTTTTAAGAAACCGATATCCTACAAATACATAAAACTCACTATGCATCTATTAAAAACACATATCCACCCACCCACCTGAACATATACACAAATGTATTTTACCACTAATAGCAAAAAAAGAAAAGGCTTCCAAAGACCAAAATTATATTGACTTACCACAGAGCTGGAAATTGAGGCATTAACCAAAGATGCATCATCAGCACTTGAGGATGGAGCTTTATTCAAACAGGCATCGCCATCCCTTTGGGAACAGCATGTAGCTTCCTGCTTAACACTGCTGCTATTGATCCTAGCAGATGCTCCACTTGCAGAGGAAAATTTGGATAAACAAGTGGTACCAGGCTGTTCTAGCACACTGTTTTGTTTTGCAGATGAGTGATTTACATCATCTTCCCAGGAGCAAATAGTTGCAGCAAGGTTGGCCAGACGGCCCCTTCTCCCAACTGGAGTTGCTGAGGCATTTGAAAGTGGTGGTTTGGGAGGGGAAGCAGCCTTTTCCTCTGATGGCATTGGTGAGAAGAGTGAGCTTTCAGGAATATCATCTGAAAATGTTTTCAGAAAAGAGTTAAAAACTATGTTCAAGAGTATTCGTTACGTATAATACCAGGATCACTCTATGCAGAATTTTTAAATGAGATTAATAGGTTTAAGGACCAGTGTAAAGTTCTAGCATGCATGAAACTACCACGCTATTTAAATTTGACAATGTCTTTTAAAATCAAATGATATTTAATCCAATTTTTTTAAAAACACTATTTTACATATTTTTTCAACTTTTCAATGGATCATATATGTTACAAGACAGGTTATACTTTTAGAATGAATTCATGGTTGTTATATATGATACTGTACAATTTAAGATTATGATCTCACAGGAACTTTCTGTTTTAAGAATGGATTAGACCGTTGCTGTACAACAGAACGTTTTATTGTTCAACACGTTAACTATTAGCCACTTGTGGCTAATGAGCATTTGAAATGTGGCTACAGCAGCTGCGAAACTAAATTTTATTTCATGTTAATGAACTTAAACATCCACATATGGCTAGTGTCTTCTGTACTGGATATCACAGGGTTCGATCAAATCAAAAACAATCAAATGTTTTTCTGCATAGTTATTTCATTCGGAGAGAAATCCCAAATAGTGATACTTAGCTGATGAAGGACCTAGGCCTTCCCTAGAGTATGTATATAGGGAAGCCAAGGTTCATGGCACTTCCTACTTCACAAATTTGGTCAAGGAAAGAGGAATCTCTCCTGTCCAAAGCTTCTACTTCAGCTAAAGTTTCAATTCTTCCCTTCTAAAACCTTCTCAGGGATCTTGTTCGAAATAAGCCCTCTCTTTTTCTACAAACTCTTCTCTGCATATAAACATAGTCATGAGTTGCTTAACAATGGGGATACATTCTGAGAAATGTATCGTTAAGTGATTTTATTATGTGTCCATCACAGAGCACAATTCCACAAAAACGATGTAGCCTACTATATACCTAGGATATGTGTTAACACCTATTGCTCCTAGGCTAAAAACCTGTGCAGCATGTTATTCTACTGAACGTTGCAGGAAAAGCTGGATAAACAGTGGTACCAGGCTGTTCTAGCACACTGTTTTGTTTTGCAGATGAGTGATTTACATCATCTTCGCAGGAGCAAATAGTTGCAGCAAGGTTGGCCAGACGGCCCCTTCTCCCAACTGGAGTTGCTGAGGCATTTGAAAGTGGTGGTTTGGGAGGGGAAGCAGCCTTTTCCTCTGATGATGGCATTGGTGAGAAGAGCGACACAATGGTAAGTAAACATCTAAATATAGAAAAGGTACAGTAAAAGTACGTAATAATCTTCTGAGACTACCATTGTATATGCAGTCACCATTGATCAAAACGTCAAGTTGTGATACAACCATACAGTAGCCCACACCTCATCCTCAGTTTCAACTACTGGAGTACGCAGTGCTCGTGTTCAAGGAGGCTTTATTTGATTTAATGATGTCCCCAAAGCACATGAGCAGTGATGCCGGCAATTCGGATACGCCTAAGACAAGCCATAAAAGTGCTTTCTTGAAGTCTAAAGGTGAAAGTTCTCGACTTAATAAGGGAAGAAAATCATATGCTGAAGTTGCTAAGATCTATGGTAAAAATGAATCTTCTATCCACAAAATTGAGAGGAAGATAAAAGAAATTCATTTAGTTTTGCTGTCATACCTCAAACTATGAACGTTCCGGCCACGGTATATGTAAATGTTTAGTTGAGATGGAAGAGGCATTAAATTTCCAGGTGGAAGGTGCATAGAAAGATGGTTTGAATGATGACAGTCGGGTTCGGAACTGTCTGAGGTTTCAAGCATCCGCTGGTGGTCATGGAACATATCCCCAGCAGATAACTGGGAGACTACGGATGCTCAAGTCTCTCTCATCTTAAAAATAAACATCCTGGCAAGACATGAAGGCTCACGCCTGTAATCCCAGCACTTTGCGAGGCTAAGACGGGTAGACCACTTGAGGTCGGGAGTTCAAGACCAGACTAATCCAACATGGTGAAACCCTATCTCTACTAAAATACAAAAATTAGCCAGGCGTGGTGGCAGGCACCTGTAATCCCAGCTATTCGGGAGGTTAAGGCAGGAGAATTGCTTGAACCCAGGAGGTGGAGGCTGCAATGAGCTGAGATCGTACCACTGCACTCCAGCCCAGGCAACAGAGCAAGACTCTCTCTCAAAAAAATAAATAAATAAAAATAAATAAACAAAAATAATAAACATCCCGGCAAAGGGCGGTGGGCTCATGCCTGTAATCCTACCACATGGGAGGACAAGGCAGGTAAACTGCTTGAGCTCAGAATTTGACCAGCCTGGGCAACATGGCGAAGCCCCGTTTCTACAAAAAATTCAAAAATTAGCTGGGCTTGGTGGTGAACCCGTAGTCCCAGCTACTTGGGACACTGAGGTGGGAGGATCACTTGAGCCTGGGAGGTGGAGGTTGCAGCAAGTTGAGAGCATACCACTGCACTCCAGCCTCGGTAACAAAGTGAGACCCTGTCTCACAAAAAGTAAACATCCCCTCATTGATACACATCGTCTTTACTACCCCTCTTTCCCTGAACAATATTCACTCACCACCTAACTCACTCAACTGGCCTTCTGCCTACACCACTGCCCTGGGGTTGGTTTTGCTATTGTCACTAGATGCCAGTACACACTTTGCTTTGTATTTCTTCACATCTCTAAAAGATATCACTTGCTTTCCATTCATGACATCGTTCTCTACTATCCTCCCTGGCCTATCCTTCAGTCTTCCAACTATCAAATGCCTCCATTTGGCCTCCATTTGGCTCTCCCACAGATATCCCAGATAACGTATGTGAAGTTGAAATTGCCCTGAATATATTCCTCCTCACCTTAGGCAAAGACATCACTAACTACCCAGTCACTGAGGCCAGGAATCCGACCCCTGCCTCCCTCCTCCCTTCTCCTCCACTACTCAGTCATTAACTCCTAGAGTTTGTCTCCTCAATCTCTCAAATTCAGCTTCTCCTTTTCACTTTCCCAGGCCTTCACTCTTTGCAACTAGATTATATTTTATTTTTTGAGATGGAGTTTCGCTCGTTGCCCAGGCTGGAGTGCAATGGCACAATCTTGTCTCACTGCAACCTCTGCCTCCTGGGTTGAAGTGATTGTCCTGCCTCAGCCTCCCAAGTACCTGAAATTACAGGAACGTACTACAGAGCATAGTTACAAGAGCTAGAGGTCTATTAAGCCCATTCTGAAAACATGACAATAAAACTGTCACCTGCTGATAGGACAGTGCTTATTCTAAGGAAAATGACAGAGGTACATAAAGGGTATTGCAGGGAAGGTGGTGGTCAGGGAGGCTTTTCTGGAGGAGGTAGAGACGCCTTAAGCTGGACTCTGAAGGACAGCCGGCTTCAGAGAATGGAGATAATCTAGATAGAAAAACAAAAATGTATACAAAGCAGAGGTAAGTAATATGAGCACAGTGTGTGTATAAGTAGATCCCGTTCTGGCGTTTAGAGCAGGTGGTAGAAAAGCAAGAGTTACATTTTCTTTCCATCCTGAACATGTCAAAATAAAGAGACACATTTGAAAAACCAGTGGGTCCAGACTGGAATTGAATCAGGAGGTGACAGGGAGTTGCTGGGAGAGTTTAAAGCAGAAGCAGTCAAGTGTTTTAGAAACATCACGCTGGTGTGAGAATTGAGGAGGGACTGGACAGGGCAGAGGTTTGAAGCAGGAAGACCAGTTACAAGACTAATATAATCTAGGTGTAGGAGAGACGCGGTGGCTCATGCCTGTAATCCCAGCACTTTGGGAGGCCAAGGCAAGCGGATCACTTGAGATCAGGAGTTCGAGACCAGCCTGGCCAACATGGTGAAACCACATCTCTACTAAAAATGCAAAAAATTAGCTGGGTGTGGTGGCACGCGCCTGTAATCCCAGCTACTCAGGAGGCTGAGGCAGAACAGCTTAAATCTGGGAGTCAGAGGTTGCAGTGAGCCAAGATTGCACCACTGCACTCCAGCCTGGGGGACAGAGCAAGTCTCAAAAAAAACAACAATAGCTTTATTGAAGAGGCAATGTCACAGCTCTGTGCAGAGCAGGGTTACACTTCAGGCACAGAGTGACAGTTCATGGCAGTTTTATAGTCATAGTTATACCTACTCTTAATTGCATGCACATTAAAGGACAGTCTATGTAGAAATTTCTAGGAAAGAGATAGTAACTTTTGGGTTATTACCATGAAAAGGGGTGATAACTCCTGGGTGTTGCCACGGCAATGATAAATTCACAGGGCACACTGGTGGGCATGCCATAGGAAAGCTGCTTCCCCCAGGCCCTGTTTTGGCTAGTCCTCAATTTTTTTTAAATTTCTTATATCTTTCCTGTGGTTGTTATTTCTCAGTCTTGTCCAGTGTCTGAGTCCCGCCTCTGGAGTTGAGTCCTACCTTTTACCGCACCACTATTAAAATAAATTGGTATTAATTGACACCATAGACTATGCTGTGTGCCAAAAAGCATTAGGCACCCAGTGGCTCATGGCTATTATCCCAGCACTTTGAGAGGCTGAGGTGGGCAGATCACCTGAGGTCAGGAGTTCAAGACCAGCCTCACAAATATGGTGAAACCCTGTCTCTATTAAAAATATAAAAATTAGACAGGCATGATGGCACGCATCCGTAATCCCAGGCACTCGAGAGGCAGAAGCAGGAGAATCACTTGAACCTGGGAGGTGGAGGTTGCAGTGAGCTGAGATTGCATCGCTGCACTCCAGCCTGGGCAACAGAGTGAAACTCCATCTTAAAACAAACAAACAAACAAACACCAGGCAGGTCACAGGAGTTAAGAGCTCTAAAGTCAAACCACTGGGATTTGAATTTGAACTGGCTAACTGTGGACATGTTTCTTAGCCTCTATGAACCCAGTTTCCCTCTTCTATAAAATGAAGGTAAAAGTGGTATATACATATATACAAAGATTCTAAGAATTAAATGCTATTAGAACAAAAAATTTATATTAAAACAAAAATTATTTGCAATGCCTAGCGTTTTACATACTAAGTGTTTGCTCTTGAGATTATCATCACTGCCAGAAAACATAATCTTAAACTCTGTGCTTCCTAATTCTTACTAAAATTTCAGTTAAAAAAATTGATATGTATGGAAGACTGCCCGAAATATATGTAGTCCATCTAGTTTAATCCAGTCTAAAATATGTGTCATCCATCTAGCCACATTCTTCAGACCACTTGGTCTCAATTCTGGCTATGCATCAGAATTACCTAAAGAGCTTTTAAAAAAATAAGACCAAAGCACACCTTGGGGCTCCACCACATTTCTGAAATTCGAATCCCATGGTCTATGTGATTCTGATACAGTCAGCCAGACTGAGAACCACTTAAGGAATCCTTCCTTGGGTAAGGCCCAGTAGCCACTGAGCTGTCTGCAAGCACCATGGGGTCTACCTACACTGTGTAGCTCACTTTAGAAATGCTTCTACTGCCGGGTGTCATGGCTCATGCCTGTAATCATAACATTTTGGGAGGCGAAGTTGGGTTATCATTTGAGGTCAGGAGTTTGAGACCAGCCTGGCCAACATGGTGAAACTCTGTCTCTACCAAAAAATACAAAAAAAATTAGCTGGGCATGGTGGCATGCACCTGTCATCCCAGCTACTTGGGAGGCTGAGGCATGAGAATCACTCGAACCCGAGAGGCAGAGGTTGCAGTGAACCAGGACAGTGTCACTGCACTCCAGATTGGGTGACAGAGTGAGATTCTGTGACAAAAAAGGAAAAAGAAATGCTTCTACTGAATTGAGCTCGGAGCCAGGCCATCTGCCTACCTTGAGAAACCTTGTAAGTTCATTGGCTCCCACAAAGTCATCTTTGAGGACACATGAAAGAAAGTTCTCTCAGGTCTTAGCGCCAAATCTCAAGTATTAGTGCCAAAGATGGCTCTGCTTTTAGCTTGTCAGTCATGTAACTGGTGAGCGTTTCATCTCTTTGCATGGGCCGCTAGCAAAGGAAGACTTTACAGCCTGCATTCAATAAAACGACTTCACTTTTCGCTTCTTTGTTTTTCCTTCCCATATTTTCTTTCCACCTTGATTCTTTATTTTTCTTGTTTCATAATACAGATATTTTATAAGCCATCTCAAAGCTTTTTCATTTTGTAACAAGGCGGGCAATAAATGAAATCGATCACAGCATAAATAACGTCTTGTGTAATTGCTGATCTTCTTCTCAGCTCCCCCTTCTCATCACAGGCTCACAAAAGGAAGGAGCAAGGCACTTGGTTTGCTTCCAGCACTGTGCGTAATAACATACTTTGCAGGTGCTCAATTTGTTTTTTGACATTTATTTCTCCCCTACTGAACAGCATCGCATACCTTAGTTTCCCAAGTTGAGTCAATTATTGAATCCATGAAATAAAATTTCTTTAACCTGGAGCTGAGGGTCAGCAATGCTAATGACAAGCATAGTTTGCTCTCGACTGTTTTTCACTGCAGGTATTAGGGTGTTCCAATTGTAAGATGGGGTTTCTACAAACTAGTCCAACAATCTCATCGTCATCTACTTCAGCCTAGACACAACCAACTTACACTTCTGGTAGACAAACCACTTGCCAGCACATGACACTCAGCATATAGGTGAAACAAAAGCATTTACCTTTCATGAGTTAACTGAGAAAATGCTCAACATACCAAACTGAATCTTACTGGAACAGATGTACGGGCCGTAACATCTATACCAAACGTACCTGTCATTTCATCATTATCCCAACGGCGCCGTTGCTCTGCAAGCTTTTGCATACGTGTTTTAACTGAGGAGGCTGCAGTTGCTTCCAGTCTTGAGTTCAGCCCTTTCCTCATGCCCAGCAGCGACGCCGGAACAGCCACAGAACCACTGACAGTATCTGCTGCTTGTGGCTGCACCTGAGGAGACACAGGCCTTAGAGAACAAGATTTTGCAGTAGGTGGTTCAACTGGTTGTTTATTTTCCAAGTTAGAAGCTTCTACTTCAGTGTCGTCAGAACAGCGTTTTTTGGATGGTGATGGTTTCGTACAAGATTTCTCTACATTAAAAAAGACAAAATAAAGGCATTCAAAATTTGTAATTTCTCACATGAAAAACATTACCTCTCTCTATTCTTTAAATGATTTTAGTTAGAAGCAGAAATATATAGAACCCCATTCTCTTTCAGCAACTTAGAAATCTGATATGAAAGAACTTTTCAAGCAAACATAATTTATGGTATAAAAACCTTAATGAAAAGATATTTAGACCTAAACTATGGGAATGCAAAGGCATAAGAAGGATGCAATGGACTTTGGGGACCTGGGGGGAGAGTGAGAAGGGGGTGAGGGACAGAAGACTACAAATATGGTGCGTGTATACTGCTCAGGTGACAGGTGCACCAAAATCTCACAAATCACCACTAAAGAACTTATGTAACCAAATGCAACCTGTACCCCAATAACTTACGAAAAAATAAAAATAAATAAATAAAAAATATTTAAATATTTTCAAAATATATGCATAACACTTTGTAAGGTGTCAAGACAATAGTAAATAAAAGTACATACACTCAGAATCAAACAGCCCTAACAGATTTTAAAGATTACACAGCCCAAGCATCTCATCTTCAGGTAAGAAAAATCAAGTCTACAGAAATTCAGTAACCCACCTAAAGTCACACAACTGAGCCAAGTGTGGAAACCAGGTTTTCTGTTTTGGAAACATTCTTTCACGAAAAATAACTAAAAGCATGGTTAGAAGGGCAACTGGCAGGCTGGGTGCGGTGGCTCACATCTGTAATCCCAGCACTTTGGGAGGCTGAGGTGGGCGAATCACCTCAGGTCGGGAGTTTGAGACCAGCCTGGCCAACATGGAGAAATCCTGTCTCTAGTAAAAAATACAAAGTTAGCTGAGCACGGTGGCTGATGCCTGTAATCCCAGCTACTCAGGAGGCTGAGACAGGAGAATTGCTTGAACCCAGGGGGCAGAGGTTGCTGCCATGAGCCGAGATAGCGCCATTGCACTTCAGCCTGAGCAACAAGAGTGAAACTCCATCTCAAAAAAAAAAAAAAAAAAAGAAGGGCAACCAGCTTGAGGTTTAGAAGAACGACAGGAGACAGAAAAAGTGACTGAATTATCTGGTCAATACCAAACAAATTCATTCACCAGTACAAATATTTAACATTTCATATTTCAAGCTTCTATGAACACCTATAAAATAAATGAAAAAGCCCTAAAACTAAAAAAAATCTATTGTAACCATAAGGCATATTATTTCTAACTATGACTGAGTTTCAACATATTTCCTGGAAAACTAATTTTTTAAAAGTAAAAATATAAATTTCATATGGGGTCAGTTTTATCAACTACCTGACCAAATGTTCTTATTCTGGCAGTCACCAAAGTAATACCAGGGATAAATCATGATTGCCCTCATTACATCAACCTAAGTAAATAGACATCATGAAACTTTCTAATCTGTTTTTTCCAACTCCACTTTTTTTGTCTCTTTTTTCTTTTTTTGAGACAAGGTCTCACTCTGTCACCCAGGGTGGACTGCAGTGGTGCAATCTGCAGCCTTGACCTCCTGGGCTCAAGCAATCCTCTCACCTCAGCCTCCTGCGTAGCTGGGACTACAGGTGTGCCACCATGCCCAGCTAATTTTTGTATTTTTTCTAGAGACAGGGTCTTGCCATGTTGCCCAGCCTGGTCTCCAAGCTCAAGCAATCTGCACACCTCAGTCTCTCAAAGTGTTGGGATCACAGGCGTGGGCCACCACACCTGACTCTTTTATCTTTTCCTTTTTTTATTTTTGAAATGTTCTAATTTTTGTAACTCGTTTATGGATTTATCTTCTATGAACACATCTAGTCATTTTTGAAAGTGTTCCTCCATGCAACGCCGTCTGGAAATATATAATTCTTCTAGTTTACAAGTATTAAAACAGTAAATGTGAACTTCTACCTAAACATCAAAATGGAGTTTTGAACTTCGACCTAAGCATCCAAACTCTAGTTTTCAAATCCATAGTACTCAATAGTACAAACCCATCTCACAGTGAACACAGAAGCTCTAGGGCTAAGACCAGGGCCAGGCCCCTATTTTCCCAGCTGAATACCATATAATATGTGATGTATTTCCTTCACTCTCCCTTCAAAATGGATAAATGTATGAAAACTAATTCTTGTTGTATGGTTAGCTTCCAAAATAACTGAGCTAGCCCCATATACTCTTCTCTGCTTTTTTTTTTAACATTGGTTTTTGACCTCTGTAATATTTTATTTCTATATGTATGTACTTTACAGTTGTACTAAGGAAGATTATTATCTCCAGACTATTCCACACTCCAGGAAAAGACTAAGGAGACTGGCTGACGTTGGTTGGGAATGCCAGAATTTAGGAAAGAGTAAGACTACAGGTGGGTTCGTGTGCGTGTGCGTGTGTGTGTGTGTGTGTGTGTCTGTTTTAGTTCAATTCCACCACTTTTGGAGATTAACAATCTGAACTTTAGAGAGCTGGTTCAGCAAACAGAGGATTAAAAAGGCTCATTAAATGTAAAGCATGGGCAGTGTGCCTTCCGTTGCCTTGCTGGTACCAAAGACACCATTCGAACTCAGTGGTCAGCTGTTCTGTCGCCCTGGGGATAAAAGACTCCACATGGCCGGAGGCAGTGGCTCACACCTGTAATCCCAGCACTTTGGGAGGCCAAGGTGGGCAGATCATGAGGTCAGGAGGTCGAGGCCATCCTGACCAACATGGTAAAACCCTGTCTCTACTAAAAATAAAAAAATTAGCTGGGTGTGGTGGCACGTGCCTGTAATCCCAGCTACTCGGGAGGCTGAAGTGTGAGAATCCCTTGAACCCAGTAGGCGGAGGTTACAATGTGCCAAGATCGTGCCACTGCCCTCTAGCCTGGTGATAATGCAAGACTCTGTCTTAATATTTCAAAAGTGAAACATTAATCAGTTACATCAAGATTCACTAAATGAGCACCCCAATGTCATAATTATTACAGGAACATTACAGGGGAGTAAAATGTGTAAAGTTAGCTATATGAGATTTTTAATGGCCACAACAACTCCGTGCTACGGTAAGTATAAATGTTACCCTACTCCTCTATTTTTCTTCCCTTGAGTTTTTAAGGATAACTTCAGATTGAAGAAAAAAGTTCAATCAATTAATTAAAAATATTTGTTAGAAGAAACACTATTCCAACCCGACAGATTCTAGACCTAATACAATAACCCTGAAATAGAATAGAAGGCTGTTATTTCCCCCAGAGCCTGTTATATTTGTCTCCCAAAGAGCTTGGTTTTTCTATATGCTAATGAAATGTTTGGGGCTTGTCTCCTTTAAAAAAAAAAAAGCAAATGTTATTTTTCCCCAAAGCCTTTTACCTTTACCCCCAGCGAGGGGCTGCTGGTTACTTGCTTCTGAAAGCGGCTCTCTGGCTCGCTTAGTATGAGTCATGGACCTCGGAGCTGCTATGGGCCTCTCAGCCATTTTTCTCTGAAGATTCTCTCGCCTGGCACGGGTTCGCTCCAGCAGTTTCTACATACATAAATACATCAGTGTTAAAACATGAGTTTATGCATACGTAGCAAGGAGCAAATAAAAACAAACAAACAAAAAACACACGTTTAATCAAATGTTTACAAAATTGCAACATCTTCTAAAATCACCAGTTGCCATATAGGATGACAGTTCAACATATTTCAAAAGTGAAATATTAATCAGTTACATCAAGACTCACTAAATGAGCACCCCAATGTCATAATTATTACAGGAACATCACAGGGGAGTAAAATGTGTAAAGTTAGCTATATGAGATTTTTAATGGCCACAAATTCTTTCTGCTTTCATCAAAAGACACAATCTATTTCTTCATCCTTGAATCTGGGCTCGTAAATCTGCTTTGACCAATAAACTATGGCAAAAGGGATATTGTGAGGCTTCCACGCATCAAGACATTTTATAGTTTGGGGTTTCTCTCTCTGCCACTAAGTGAACATGCCCAGGTTAAGTCCACTAGAGACACATGGCCCAGCTGATGGTCAGTATCAACCACCAGACATGTGAATAAGGCCACCTTAGACCATCCAGCTCCAGATAATCTGCCAGATCACTGAAGATTCCTGCATGACCACTGCAGAGACAAACAGAAGAACAGCCTGGCTGAGCACAATACAAATTGATGACTCACTGAATCATGAGAAAAAGAATATTGTTTTAAGCCCCTATGGTAGGCAAAAATCATGGTCTCTCAAAGGTTTTTTTGTCCGGATACCCTAAACCCGTGAAGATGTTGCCTCATGGGACAAAAGAGATTTTACTGATATGATTAAGAATCTTTAGACAGAGATAATCCTGGATTATCTGGTCAGGCCCAACATAATCACAAAGGTCCTTACAGCGGAAAACAGAGAGACAGGAAGATCAGAGTCAGAGAAAATATGACCACAGAAGCAGAGGTCGGAGTAATGTGATTTGTGGCTTTGAAGATGGAGAAATGGGACGAGCCAAGAAATGCAGATGGCCTTTAGAAACAAGAAAAGTTAGGAAACAGAGCAAGACCCTGTCTCTGAAAAACGTACAAAGTTAGCCAGGCATGGTGGGGCACACCTGTGGTCCCAGCCTGGGGGGTGGGGTGCCTGAGGTGGAGGATTACTTGAGCCCAGGAGTTCAAGGTTGTGGTGAGCTGTGATTGCTACTGCACTCCAGCCTGGGTAACAGAGTGAGACCCTGTCTCTAAACAAATAAACAAATAAACAGGACCTAAGGCCATGCCAAGCAAGGGTTAAGTCACAAACTCCCTACACTTAAAAAATAAACTATCTTCTAATTGCCACAAGGTTTTTCTTTTACTCTAGTAGCTGCATGAGCACAGACCAACATAAGCCGTAAACATTAACAGTGGCAGCTCACTCCCCATCAGACACTGACTAATCCTCCTGTTCCATAAGCTACAACTACAGGTTTAATTGGACAAGAGTTTGATTTCAGTAACTCTCTCAATAAGAAGACCACCAACCATGAACTGGTTCCGGCCAGTTTACAGAGGCTACTCACTTGAGTGCCTTCATGTCCCCACCTCACCTTTTGACATATAGAGCCCAACTGTAATGTATTTGCATGTTAAGTCTCCATCCCAAAGTGAACGTGGGATGCATGTAATTGCATGTTTGTTCAGTACCCACCCATCAGGACCCCTTTTGTAAATACTCATGGCTCTGCCTACAACCTGTTGAATATGAATACTTGGCCAACTCTTTAGACATAAAACCCTGCTCCACCTTCTCCTCTCTTAAAGTGCCTGTTTCCAGTCTCTGCCCAAAGCTATTAAATATGTTGCCCAATCTGTCACCATGGCCACGCTGTAGGTTATAACCCTTTGTAAAAAAGTCTCTGCTGGGCACAGTGGCTCATGTCTGTAATCCCAGCACTTTGGGAGGCAAGGCAGGTGGATCACTTGAAGCTAGGAACTCGAGACCAGCTTGGCCAACATGGTGAAACCCTGTCTCTACTAAAAATACAAAAATTAGTTGGATGGGGTGGCGCACACCTGTAATCCCAGCTAATTAGGAGAAGAAAGAAAGAAGAAGAAGGAAGACAGACAGGAAGGGAGGAAGGAAGGAAGGTCTCCTTTCTAAATTAATAAATTTGTGATTTTTCAATTGCTATATCTATCACTTCCCAGATATAACACTAGCCTAATTATGTTCATTCATGGACACACCCACATTCCATTCTGGTCAGTTAGAACGTTGTGAGTCAGTACAGTGTCAGTTACCATGAGCAGTAGGTCACAACAAAAGAATGTGGTTTTGTCATTCAAACATACATGAATGTTCTATTGCTTAGATTCAAAAACCCCCAGATTTTAAAAAAATTAAATACATAAGCAAAAATGTTTCCTAATCTCTGAAGTAAAGCTTTAAACCCCAAAGATGATTAATTTAAAAGAAACTGTGTATCTGAAATATATAAACTCAATAGTTCAATAAATGTAGTAGCTCTGCCCTTCCTTATAACAGTGTATCAGGAATGTTAACACTCTTTTAAATACAAGGCATATTGCTTGAAAAAAATCACACCTTTCTCAAACAGTGTAGGCATTAAAAAAAATAACATATTCAAGAAGTAAGACACCCACATGAATGCCTCTCAGATAACTGAAGCTTATAGCCCCCAAACAACTTTTGCCACATACATCCCAAAGTCATTCCTGACAAATTTTTCTAGGAGCTATTACTAATTTCCTTGCCTTCTTAAACAGAGTAGACTCAATATAAATTATTATTTTCAATATGCTCTAGCAGCTCTTGCCCAGAGACTTTCATTTAATTCTGGAAAACAAGAGAAACTCCACTCAAAATGGCAGTGGCACATTTGTTTGTTTACTTATTTATATGCAGCTTGCAGACAGAAAAGGATTTAAAGTGTCTACAATAAAAGATGTTTCTGCTAAGTATTTTAATTACAGCTTTTTCTCTTTTAAGGTTTTTATAAAGAAAGTTCTGGCTTGCTACCCCTCCCTCTGGGTTTTTCTGCAGTATTCTTGGACTGGGATGACTATCAACTGTGAGCAGAGCTTCAAACTCTGATCTTATGAGCAGTGAGTTTATGGTTTTGTTGATAAAAACTCTAAAACATTTAAAGTTTATTCTGAGCCAAATTAAGATTGACCAAGGCCCATGACACAGCCCCAAGAGGTCCGGAGAACATGTGCCCAAGGTAGTTGGGTTACAGCTTGGTTTTACACATTTTAGGGGGACAGAAGTTACAGGCGGACATCAATCAATATATGTAAGGCATACCTAGGTTTGGTCAGAGAATGTGGAACCTGGAAGAAAGGGCTTTCATAGGGGGATTCAAGGATTTTCTGATTAGCAATTGGTTGAAAGGGTTAACATATTATCTAAAGACCTGGGATCAAGAGAGAGATGTGTCTGGGCTAATAGATGGTAAATGTCTCCTCTCAGACCTAGAAAGATGCCAGACTCTTAGTTAATTAATTCTCTCTTGGATCAGGAAAAGACCTGGAAAGGGAAGGGGATTCTCTACAGAATGTAGATTTCCTCCACAAGAGACAGCTTTGACATATTTCAAAATATGTCAAAGAAATATATTTTGGATTAAAATACAAGGCCTGCTTTCTGTCATGTGATGCTATACTACAGGCGGGTTGGATTTTGGTATCTTATTGCTAAAGAGCCTGTTTTGTCAGTCTTAAGATCTTCGTTTTTTTTTTTCTGAGACAGAGTCTCACTCTGTCACCCAGGCTGGAGTGCAGTGGCGCAATCTCGGCTCACTGTAACCTCCACCTCTTAGGTTCAAGCGATTCTCTTGCCTCAGCCTCCCAAGTAGCTGGGATTACAGGTGCCTACCACCATGCCCAGCTAATTTTTGTGTTTTTAGTAGGATGAGGTTTCACCATGTTGGCCAGGCTCGTCTCAAACTCCTGACCTCAGGGGATCCACCCACCTCAGCTTCCCAAAGTGCTGGGATGACACGTGTCAGCCACCACGCCCAGCCAGTGGCACTAAGAAGTGACAGACAGGGTTTGAACCAGCCTCCCAAGTCTGGGCTCTCAACCATTTTGCTATCAACTATCTGTTGACTAAATCCAATTATTCTTTTTAAGAATTTATTTTCAGCAGAACTAACCAGCTTCATACTTTTAACAAAACTTTTGTTTGTTTGAGACGGAGTCTTGCTTTGTTGCTCAGGCTGGCCGTGCAGTGGCACAATCTCGACTCAATGCAACTTTCAGCTCCCAGGTTCAAGCAATTCTCCTGCCTCAGCCTCACAAGTAGCTGGGATTACAGGTGCCCAGCACCACGCCTGGCTAATTTTTGTATTTTTAGTAGAGACAAGGTTTCACCATGTTGGCCAGGCTAGTTTCAAACTCCTGTTCTCAGGTGATCTGCCCATCTCAGCCTCCCAAAGTGCTTGGATTACAGGGATGAGCCACCACACCCAATAAAACTTTTTTAATGCTGTCAGCTGATCATAGTAGATGTCTGGCCTGCTTGTTAGTTCATGAATCAGTAAGAGATGGATTCATTTTTCATTTCTGAGTGATCCATAAAGAATATTAAGGACATTCCCCAGGGGACCCTGTCTATATTCTGATTTCAACAAACAGCTAAAATGTGAAACACCTGGGGAACATTGACATCTGAACATTGACAAAATATTTGATATTAAGGGAATTTTTAATGTTTTAGGTGCGATAATGGCATCATATTTGTGTTTTTAGAAACGTCATTAGCATTGGTCGGGTGTGGTGGCACACGCCTGTAATCCTAGCTACTCGGGAGGCTGATGCAGGAGAATCACTTGAATACAGTAGGCGGAGGTTGCAATGTGACAAGATTGTTCCACTGCACTCCAGCCTGGGCAACAGAGCAAGACTCCATTTCAAAAAAATTAAAAAAAAAAATAAAGTTATTAACATTTAGTGATAAATACTGAAGTATTTATGAAATTATATGACGCCTAGGATTTGCCTCAAAATAATTCAGTGGGATGGGTAAAAGGAGGATATAAGGATATAGTGAAATAGTATGGCCACATGTTAATAACTGTAAAAGCTGTGTGATAGATGCATAAAGGGTTATTATTCTATTCTTGTGTGTTTTGAAATCTTCAATAAAAAAAGAACAAACTAAAATGTTCTCTTACGGTTGTGTTTGATTGCTTGTAAACTAACTGGCACCTAACAGTTCTCTTCTATGTTAATTCAGCAAAATGTAATTGGATTGCTTGATGTTAGAGGAAATACCTCAGAATAGAAAAGAATAGTCCCTGCCTTCATGAAGCTCATATTCTGGCAGGAAATAGGTTCAACAGGTAAATGCATTCATCAGGTAAATACAATTGTGATGAGCACCATGAAAAGTGATCTCTCTTCTAAAGGGAGATCAAAATTGGACAAATGGAGGTCAAATCTGTTTGCCAGGCAGATGAAGCAGAAATAGAAAGAGTGCCAGAACACGGATCACCTAAGGTCAAGAGTTTGAGACCAGCCTCGCCAACATGGCAAAACCCTGTCTCTACTAAAAATACAAATATTAGCCAGGCCTGGTGGCAGGCACCTGTAATCCCAGCTACTTGGGAGGCTGAGGCAGGGAGAATTGCTTGAACCGGGAAAGAGGTTGCAGTGAGCTGAGATCACGCCACTGCACGCCAGCATGGGAAACAGAGCAAGACTTCGTTTGAAAAAAAAAAAGAAAGAAAGAGTGCCGGAATAGGAATATTATCAGCGACAGCAGGGAGGAAGACCAATGCAGAACAGTCTTGTTTGAGAAAATTAGAGTTTACCATGATTGTAACCTTTCTCAACTGGAGTTACCAAAAAAATTAAGCCCTAATACCCTGGCGTTAATGTAACGGACTGGCTTACTTCCTATGTTTGTAGGATGGCATTGAATTCTCCTTGGGATAATTGAGAAAATAAAATAGTCTCTCAATTTTTCTGTGTACCATGGTTCTGAGGGGGAACCCTGGTTGAGAAGTCATTTTATACTGACTTTCAGTCCTTCACAGACAACTGAACCAGTAGCTCACTTCGCCATACAGATGTTATGAATGCTATGATTAAGCACTCAAGAGTTGGAATCAATTCAAGTAGTTCACTCATTACCTATTAAGGAAAAGATGTCTAAGCTGTTTATTCCAACTGCAAGTGATCTAACTTTTCATAATATAAACCAAACATATTTCTGAGCACATTTTAAAACGATCTAAACAGGCAAAGTTCCTTGCAGTTGAGATTTGTATTACCTTCAGAATTACATTTTTAAGTAAAATGAAATGCAATTTTCAGCCAGCTTAAAAATACTTTGTTCCAATCAGCTACTTAGGAGGACACATACGGCTAATGTTTTAAGAAATCCAATTCTAGGTTAGATAAAATAAATAAACCGTTTTCAACCACAGTGTAAGTGAAAGATATTTGATGCATGAACAGCCCTATTTTAAGGCTAATAATATGCTCTCGATTTTTCTATTAGAACCTTTAAGGAAGGTGGAAAAAAAGTGATGTATTTTCCCCAAGATAATTGAGAATTTTAAACAGAAAAATATATTGTCATGTTAGAATACAAGTAAACTGATTGCTGAAACCTGCAATTACTATCTTACACGTAACTTATAGAATTATAATTACATCTCCCCGAAATTACTACTCTTCACAGCATTTAAGTTTTCGAATCAGTGTAAACACAGTTTTTGGTCCACTTTGCAACACTCAAAAAGTAACAGTTTGAAACTTGCACAACAGCCTCAAGAAACAGGAACCATCCTGGCATAAAAGGGAGTGGACAAGTGGCAACAAGACGCTCCAGAATGCGACAACGTACAGTCTCCACAAAAGCTCAAGCTGGAGAAATGGACACAATGACGACGTGATCCATATCCTAACTCAAAGGAACAAAAGATGAAATAAGTTCTGTAATGACACGCCCCATAAACACCGAAAGGTTTACTTCTTTGCTCCCAAACCGCGAGCTGATGGTTGCGGTCTGTCCACCTGCGCTGTGTCCTTCCAGTTAGTGTCAGTCGGGGTGTGAACTCGGCGAGTTAGCTACTGGGATTTCAAGAACTACGGACTTTTCATGAACGAATGCAGTGGTCTCCAGCACCTGCTTATTTTAACGTTTTGCTGTCATTTCATTAACAGCTCCTCCGCGAGCCGCGTCAGCTCCGCAAATCACACATCGCACAGCCTCTCCCCGCGGCGGCCGCACTGGGTCACCGGCCCCGGACTCCGCCCTGCAGGACATGCCAGTGGCTTCCGGCAGGACCCGTTTCGCGGGCCCGCGCCTCGCTCTTGCTGGGCCACGACTGCAGCGGGACGTGGTAGGAACTGGGGCCGAAAGACCTCTCACTACCGCCTTTAGGTCAGACTCGGAACCCTCCTGCCTGAGTTTTATCTGCAGGACCGGAACGAAATCGCAGACGAACCCGCCAGCCACGGCCGGCTGCAGCCGCGGGCCCCGCTCGGCTTCCGCACCCGACCCCGCCGACCCCCGCCCGCACACACTGCGCGTGCGCGCACGCGGGCCCCGCTCGGCTTCCCCACCCGACCCCGCCGACCCCCGCCCGCACACACTGCGCGTGCGCACGCGGGCCCTGCGCCCGCCGGGGGTTCTCCTGGAGGTTGACAGAGGGAAGGTTGGGGCACAGAGCGATGGGTCATGGCTGGCTGCACCGGCAGACGCGCTCACCTCTGTAAACGGATCCATCGCCCCAGGCGTCGGTCTACGAGACGACGGAAACGGCTGTTCGGATTCAGGAACAGAAAAGTGAGTCTCGGCTCAGCGCAGCTCCTGGGAAAAAACAGGCGTCCGAGGCGGGGGGACTCTCCCGCGACCCGCCGTCCTCTCGCCTCGGCTTCCAGTGTCAGACTTGGCCTCCGCAGCCGTTCAAATTTGAATTTCAGCGCCGAGCCGCGAGCATGCGCGCTGGGCGGAGCGGAGGCGCCCTCTCCCCGCCCCTGCGCTCGGTCACGTGGCCGCGCCGGGCCTGCGGGTTCCCAGGGGCGGCCCCACCGCTCTCCCTGGCGGCTGGGTGGAGGCGGCAGCGGGGCGCCGCGTGCTCTCCGACCGCCTCGGTTCCCGGCGCCGCCCCTAACACCCACACACGCCTGTGTTTAAGGCGTTTGCTTCGCACCAGCCGCGTTTGGGCGTTCCATCCCTGTAATCCCAGCATCTGGGGAGGCTGAAGCTGGAGGATCACTTGAGCGCAGGAGGTCAAGGCTGCAGCGAGCTGTGATCTCACTACCGCACTCCAGCCTGGGCGGCACGGTGAGATCTCGCCTCAAAAAGGAAAAAAGGATAAAGAGCCCTGGTGTTTCAGGTGCTGGCCCGCTGGCCCTCGGCAGCTTTCTCTTCCCGGTGACACCCAGCTCCTCGTCCCCGAAAGGGAGACTGCGGGCCTGGCCCTCAGGAAAGGCAAGTCCGGTGGGTCCTCGACACTCTGGACCGATGAAATGAAGCGGAAATTAACAGACCGAAGGGTTTATGAACAATTTTTTATTTTAAACTCCAACTGTGTACAGTGTTAGAGCGGGAGGAATTCTGACAAGCCCTGGATCTAGTTCAGTCGTTCCTTTTACAGCTCAGAGAAGGGACGCTTGAAAACCTTAAGGGAACTGTTACAGGGAAGTGAAAATCCCCTTCTCAGCTCATGATCCGTTTTCCATCCCTAACTGAAGCTGTGACCCTGCTTATTCTTTGTAGAGTACCCCAAATTGTTAAGATAGGTTACATGATTTCTGTATCAGATTCATTTCTTCTGTGACAAGTCTGTGCAGATAAAAATGACAATTCTTGATTTGTTATCTGAGAAGAGTGACTGCCCATTAGCTGAACAAAACAAGCTATTCCTCCCAACTAAGGGGTTTCAATATGTTTAATAACATGTCCATCTAGCAGTCAGTCAACATTACAAAAAGCATTTACTAGTATTTTTATTTGAATTTTTGTATGATAGATTATAGGTAACCGAAATCAGGGCAAGGGGCAAGGGAAATATTGCTTGGTGTCAGGGCCCTTCCACGTTAGCCAAATCGGTTAACTCGTGGGAGTTTTTTTTTTTTTTAAGTTTTGGAGGAAGTCACGGACTCCTTAGAAAATAGATTAAAACTGACCCTCTACCTAGAAAAATGACAGTTTAATAGTAAACTATTTAACAGGATTTTGTGAAGTTCATGGACACCAGGCCAATAACCTCTGAGTTAGCCTCTTTGTATTTTAGTCTACTCATCTGTATAACGGGAATAATCATCTGCCCTGATTTGCTCAGAGTTGTTAGGAGGGGCAGATGAAAAATGGAGAGACATGATCCAAAAGTATTCTGTAATAAGTAATAAGGCACTGTCCAAATGTGTAGTATATGGAATTATTAATATTTACCCCAGCATGTGCTACTTATGAACAAAAGGAAAAAGATGCTTGAATTTTTTTCAAGTGCAACGGAAAGAGGTGTATGTATTTGGGGCGTGTCTGCATGTGAAGGCCTGTTTTAAACAGTGTTGGAAAATGAGTCATTAGAAATGTATGTAGCCGTTGTGCCTTCTGGCTATCACTTCAATTAGCTTTCTTTTCTTTTTAACTACCTCAACTGGATTCTAATTAAGAGGGGAAGAGGTAAAGCACCTAGCACAAGAAAGCCGCTCACAACATAGTGTCTCTTTCTTCGTGATCCCACTCTGTCTTTGGTCTTTTTTTTTTTTTATATAATTTTATTGCATCTTAGGTTTTGGGGTATATGTGCAGAACATGCAAGATAGTTGCATAGGTACACACGTGGCAGCGTGTTTTGCTGCC
>CM052658.1:112027597-112117196 GCA_028533165.1 Leontopithecus rosalia
TTCCATGGTGTATATGTGCCACATTTTCCCAGTCCAGTCTATCATCGATGGGCATTTGGGTTGGTTCCAGGTCTTTGCTATTGTAAACAGTGCTGCAATGAACATTCGTGTGCATGTGTCCTTATAGTAGAACGATTTATAGTCCTTTGGATATATACCCAGTAATGGGATTGCTGGGTCAAATGGAATTTCTATGTCTTTGGTCTTTACCTTGATGATGATGATAGCAATAATGGCAACCTTCACAGGTAAATAGCTTCTAAGACTGAAACACCTACTATGTGCCAGAAACTGTGGTAGATATTCAAGTCTACTCCCCTAGGGTACTGCAGTTTTCTTCTACCATACCTCCTTTCATTCTTAACCCCTGGTAGTTCATTCTTCAATTTCTAAGCTAGAATGATTTTTATCTTTTTAAAAATTGTTATATAAAAAATAACCAAAAAATTAAAAAACAAAAAAAGTTATGAAATACAACAAAGTTGTGAATAGTAAAACATAACCATGTACAGCCACCTAGCTTAAAACATATGAAACATCCCACATGTAATCAAAGTCTCCAGGGTGTCCCCCCCGATTCTCACTCATCTTCCCACGCTTCCAGGGTCAAACCATCTAGAGTTGATGTTTATCATTCCTGCAGAAATATGTGTACTTTTATCACATCTGCATCTATACCCATAACAATATCTAGTCTTTTATATACATTTTATTTTCAGTATATATGTTTTTCTGCAACTTTTTTAGCCCAATAATATCTTTATGAGATTTATCCTCACTAATAACTATAGCTGCGTTTCGTTCATGTTCGCTGCTAAATTCTATTATATAAATATACTTGTAATTTATGTACACATTATCCTGTTAATGGACATTTAGCTTAATTCCAGTTTTTCATTCCAAAGATCCCATGATGCCACGACTATCCTTTACATGCACTTGCAAAACTTTCTCTAGAGCAGTATACCTAGGAATTAGTAGCTTATTTCAATATTATTACCAGATATTAAAAATAAACTGCTCTTCAAAATGGGCATAACAATGGATACTCCAGTCAGTGGTATATGCCCCTGGCTGCTGCTCTAGTTCCTCCCCAATATTTAGATACATTTTAAATTTCATCATTCTTCTTTGAGTGCCTTTCTCTTATCACTAGTGAAGGGGAACATGATTTCATACTTATCAGACTCAGTTTTCCTTTTCTGTGATTTTCAACTTTATATCCTTTGCCCATTTTTCTGTGCAATTTTTTGCCTTTTTCTTTATTGATTCATAGGGGTTTTGTTGGTTGTTTACTATTTTCCAGGAAAATAAACTTTGTTGGTTTTTTTGGTTTGCCAATTTTTTGGTTTGTGGCTTGTCTTTTTATTTTATGATGTCTCAGATGTACAGAAGTGTTTAACTAATGTTATGTGTGTGTGTGTACATAACATACATATAACTGTTTATATAACGTATATATCTAATGTTATATATATGTGCGTGTTATACATACATATAGATAACAGTTACATTAAACATTAGTTACATATATATGTAACTAATATGTGTGTATGTTATATACACATATATACATATAAATGATATATATTTATCATATATAACATGTATATTATATATGTGTATGTGATATATACATGTTATATATGTATGTGTCATATACATATATACACGTTATATGCACACATATGTGTGTTATATACACATATATGTATATGTGTGTATATATGTGTATATATAACATGTACATGTATATAATAGCTACATATATACACGCATATATACATACACACATACACACACGCACACACATATACCGTATATATCTTCCTTTAGAGTTTGTGTTTTTTTTGCCTTTAGACATACCCGGAGATGATAAAGATGTTCTCCAGTACTTTCTTCTAAATATTTTAAAGTACGGCTCTTCATGCTTTGGTCTTTATCTGGATTGATCTTGTTTTTGTATGAATAACCAGTTGTCTTAACAGCAGTTATGAAATTGTCCATCCTTTCTCTCATTGACCTATAATGCCACTTTTATAATTTATTAACTTTTTTCCCCCCACCAAGACAGGGTGTTGCTCTCTTGCCAAGGCTGGAGTGCAGTGGCGTGATCTCAGCTCACTGCAACCTCCGCCTCCCAGGTTCAAGTGATTCTTCTGCCTCAGCCTCCCAAGTAGCTAGGACTACAGGCATATGCCACCATGCCCAGATAATTTTTATATTTTTAGTAGAGATAGGGTTTTGCCATGTTGGCCAGGCTGGTCTTGAACCCCTAGCCACAAGTGATTCACCCACCTCGGCCTCCCAAAGTGCTGGAATTACAGGCATGAGCCACTGTGCATACCCAACTGCTCTTTCTTTATTTTATTTTATTTTTTTGAGATAGGGTTTGCTCTGTCACCCAGGCTGGAGTACAGTTACCCCATCATAGCTCACTGCAGCCTCAAATTCCTGGCCTCAAGCAATATTCCCACTTCAGCCTTCCAAGTGACTGGGACAAACAGCTGCATGCTACCACACCCCACTAATTTAAAAAATTTTTTGTGCAGACAGGATCTCACTGTTTCCCAGGCTGATCTCCAACGCCTGTCCTCCAGTAATCTTCCCACCTTGGCCTTCCAAAGTGCTGGTATTACAGGCGTAAGCCATCATGTTCAGCCTCAACTTTTTATGTACACTTAGGTCTATGTCAGGCTTTATTCTGTTCTTCTGGTCTATCTATGTATTCGTCTCCCAAGATCACACTATCTTAATTATAAATGTTGATATCTGGTAGGGCAAATTCCAGTTCGACTTGGTTTGTTTTGCCTCATTGTTCTTCCACAGGAATTTTAGGGTCAGATTCTCAAGCTCCAAAAAGGAAAAAAAGAAAATCCTCTTAAGATTTTTAATTCAAATTTCACTGAATTTATCACATAATTTGGAGAGAATTTATATCTTTGTGACACCAATCCTACCCATTTATGAGCATGGTATATGTTCATTATACCTTCTAAAAGTGCCTACAACATACTTACATAAAGATCTGTAAACTTGTGTTTGTTAAATGTGTTCCTATGCATCTTTGTTGTTGCTGATATTATTAGTTTTAGTAATTTATTTATAGAGATGGATATTTTTAAAATGTAAATTTTACAGTGCCAATTCCTTGTTTGGAGCTGCTCTATGTCTTTCATTGCAATTAAAATGATATCCAGTAATATCCTTATCATACTACAAGGCCACGCCTGATCTGGACCCAGCCACCTCTCCGAACAACCTCATATTCTCCTAACATCACAATACTCTTCCTTTTTTTTTTACACTAGTCTCCAGCTTCAGGCCTTTTTTCTGGTTATAAAAAATGCCAAGTTCCTTCCTGCCTCAAGGACTTTCCACTGCCTGGACACTGCTCCTCTAGATTGAGTAAGTCTGATCCTCATTATTTGGGCCTAAGCTTGCACGTGCTGCTCCCTGAAAGCGGACTTCTTTGCCCAGGTGGACACCCACCTCATCTCTGCCCACTAATCACTTTCCATTCATCACATTCGCCACTATCTGACATTATTTGGGTTATGTTTTATGTCTATTAGCTAGGCCTTCCTGCAGGAGTATAAGCTATGGCAGGGCAGGGACTTGTTTATAGCTGTAACCCAGCTTTTTCTGGCACATGAGTGCAGTAAATATTTGTTAAATAAATGAATATAAGAATAACTCTTTTTTCTATTTTAGAGATGGGGAAACTGAGATGCAAAGAGGCTAAGGGATTGGCCTAAGTCATCAAAAGTGTCTTCCTTACTTATTCAAATAAAACACTAAACTTCCCAAGTTATGTAAATAAAGAAAATGAGTATTTGCTCTTTCTAAAAACTGCTCTTTTAAACAAAGGAAATAATAATCATGTCTTTTGCAGATAAAATTGCTGATAAAAGGGCTGAAAAACACAAACGTTTTAAAGCATGGACTGCAACGAGGACTCTCCAAATGCTGCATATTTACAAAAAAAATTCTTAAAATACAGTCACCCACATTCTCATTTGATTCACAAAGTAATACAATAACACAAATCTTTTTATTTTTACAGGGAGAGAAAAGGCCAAGGCGTAATCATAAGGCAGCGGCGAGAAGAACTGAACTCAAGTTCTCTACTTCAGGTTACCTGGCTAAAGGGCCACTTCTTTTACACATTTCTTATAACGAAGTGACAAGAACTATAAAAGGACATTATCAATATGTTACTGAAAAGGGCTGCTTTACTTGTTACTACTCTTACGATTAATGATTAATGGTATTAATCTCTACTATTAATGATTCTTACTGTCACAGAGATTTTTTTCCTGATTTAATTGATGAAGATGTTTCAGATTCTAGAGTGAGTATAAACGTATGGTGCTTTCTGAATGTATTATATTGTTTCCAAAACCAGTGCAACTACAGGCGTAACTCCTTTATTCAATAGACTAATCTCAAAATGCATACAACTTTAATCTCCTTTTTATTTTCTCACATGGTTAATAAGGATATTAAGGGAATTCATTCGTGCATAAAGGACTACAGTAAATCTTTTCATAAAGAGGAAGAATTATTTTATGTACTTATCACACTATAGTTTTTATATTGATAACTTTTCCATACCTAGATTTCTTAGTTATTTTTACAAAACTTAACTTTTTATTGTTACCATAGAAGTCATTCTTAAATATTACAGAAATAACAGCAGCCAGTGTTTCCTGAATATCAGAGTCCCCTTATTGTATAACATCTTAAATTTTTCTCCCATGCAAAGAGACATTTTACAAATCTTTTTGTTTGTTTTTTTTGAGAGAGAATCTTGCTCTGTCACCCAGTGCAGTAGTGCATCTCTGCTCACTATAATCTCTGCCTCCCATGATTCTCCTGCCTCAGCCTCCCAAGTAGCTGGGATTATAGGTGCCTGCCATTATGCCCAGCTAATTTTTGTGTATTTTTTTTAGACGGGGTTTCACCATGTTGGCCAGGCTGGTCTCAAACTCCTGACTTCAGATAATCTGCCTGCATTGGCCTCCCAAAGTGATGGGATTACAGGCATGAGCCACCACACCTAGCCTCCTTCCTATACTCTGACCTCACCATTCCTCAAACCTTCCAGCGGTACTGACCCCTCCTCCCTTCTCATCCACCCACATGTATGACCACACATGGACTCCAGTCAACACTTGGAAATGCTCCAGCTCCAAGATTTCAAACCCCAAACCTGGTCTCCTGATTCTAATCTTGCCTCCTTATCTCTTCACTGCTGCTTACTCCTCCTAAACCTGAAAGTCCCCTCCCCTCTCCCTTTCAGTCCTAACCTTTAGTTCGTTCTCCTTTTTCAGCTTTGGGCCCAAATTGAAAATATTATAGCATGGGCTTTATAGCCATACCCAGGTGTTAACCCTGACCTCCCACCATACCCTTTTCTATGAGGCCACATGCCTCATAAGTGCTCAATCTATTTTTAAAAGGAGGCCAAGAGAAAGGGACTTTAAAACAAAAGAAAACAAAACCACCAGCCTGGCCAACGTGGTGAAACCCTGTCTCTACTAAAAATACATAAAACTAGCTGGGTGCAGTGGGGCGCAGCTGTAATCCCAGCTACTCAGGAGGCTGAGACAGGGGAATCACTTGAACCCAGGAGGCAGAGGTTGCAGTGAGCTGAGATGGCGCCACTGCACTCCAGCCTAGGCTACTCAGTGAGACTTCATCTCAAAACAAAACAAAACAAAACCTTAGAGCTGTCACTGTCAGGGAATTTACAGATCACCTAATCCAGCTCCTTCAAATAGTAGATGAGGAAACGAGATTGTGACTAATGTAAGGTTTCCAGAGCCTGTCATGGGCCTTTCCTGCATCTCTTCCCAAACACGGCCCATCCTCCTTCAAGCCTCACTTGCTCCTTCCCAGGCAACCTCAAGAGAAACTGTTTTAATACCGTTCTCCTTGGTCTCTTGTCCTTCTTGCTGTACTTAACTTGCTCATCTCTAACCTTCTCTTTTTCCTATTTTCCTGGCTTGCTCAAGTTGCCAGAAAAAGACAAGAAATTGAGCCAATTCAACTTCAAATTTATCCCACTGGAATGTTAACGTTGCTCAGAATCCATTTGAATCAGAGAATCACTTGCTATTCATTCCCTGAACAAACCCTGCTGTTTGCCACCTCCATGGCATTCTCGTGCTACTCCCACTAGCAAAATGTCCTGCCCATCACCTTTGAATTTCTAAATACATATCCAGCTGAATATTATGTCTTACAAGATTTCTGACCTAGTCCAGACTGAGGTCACCTTCCACCGTAGTACTGTTTGCACCACTTTATTTTGACATTATTTCAGACTGACAGAAAAGTTGTGAAAGGTTTACAGGTACACACACATAGAGAGCAAAAGTGGAACAGAGTTTTGGATTCCAGGAATCATCCAGAGTCCCAATATAGCAACATTTTACTACACTGTCTTCATATTCTCTCTCTCTCTCTCTCTCTCTCTCTCTCTCTCTCTCTCTCTGTGTGTGTGTGTGTGTGTGTGTGTGTGTGCGCGTGCGTGCGCGCTTACCATTGTGTTACAATTACCTCCAGTATTCAGTACAGTAACATACTATACAGGTTTGTAGCCTGGGCTATACCATCTAGGTTTGTGTAAGTCCGCTCTGTGATGTTCCCACCATGATGAAATCACCTAGTGATGCAATTTTCTCAGAACATATCCCCATTATTAAGGGACGCATGACTGTATATATATATACATATGTATTTACATATATACATACATACTCTGAAGTGTTTAGGGGAAAAGGATACCATGTCTATAAGCTACTCTTAAAACAGTTCAGACCAAAAATCATATATGTATATAGGTATATGTATATACATACACAGACACACACATGCATAGTTACAGTTACATAGTATATGTTACTTTCTCTGTATGTAGATAGATAGATAGATGGAAAGGTAAAACCTTGCTGGTTCTTCTTCCTCTGCCCCATAACCAAATGACTGAGAACTCTAAATTCTTCCCAGAATTCTCGTCTGCCTATGCACCCCATTGACTTAAAGATTCCATCCATGTAGTAATGGCTCCTAAACTTATTTATCTAGCCTGGTCTCTTCCTTGAGCTCTGATTTCTCAAATCCAACTGCCTATTTGAAATCTTGACTTAGGGGACCAGGCACTGTGGCTCATACCTATAATCCCAGTACTTAGGGAGGCAAAGATGGAAGGATGCTTGAGCAGAGGAGTTTGAGACCAGCCTGGGCAACAAAGTGAGACCCCCATCTCTACAAAATACCAAAAACTTAGCCTGGTGTGCTTGATGTGCCTATGGCCCCAGCTACATAGGAAGCCGAGGCAGGAAGTTGAGCCATGTTTGAGCCATTGCCCTCCAACCTGTGTGACAGAGCAAGACCCTCTCTCAAAAAACAATCTTGGCTTAGATATCAACTGGCATATTAAACATGACACATCCAAAGTAGAATTTCCCCACTAAACCTGTTCTCCAGTCTTCTCCATTTCAACTATCCACCCAGTTGCTCAAGCCAAAATCCTAGGAGTCATGTGTAATTCATCTTTCTACTCCATTCACATACTAACCTGCTGATCAAGTCTACCTCCAAAACGTAGGTCCTGAGTCTTCTCTTCCCCTCCTCAGCTCCCCTTCCACTCAAAGTCATCACCACTCTCTCACTTAGCCCATTCTAAGAGCCCTTACTTGGTCTCCATGCATCTACTCTCAAATTCTTATTTATTGTCCTCAGAGATGCCAGTGCAAGCTTTTAAAAACATAAATCATGTCATGTCACTCCCCTGTTTAAAATCCTCCAGTGGGCCAGGTGCAGTAGTTCATGACTATAATCCCAGCACTTTGGGAGGCTGAGGCAGGAGCATCACTTGAGTCCAGGAGTTCAAAACCAGCCGGGGCAATATAGTGAGACATCATCTCTATATATAAAAAAAAATTAGTCATGTATGGTGGCTCACGCTTGTAGTCCCAGCTACCTCAGGGTCTGAGGAGGGAGGATCATTTCAGCCCAGGAGGTGGAGGCTGCAGTAAGCTGTGATCTCACCACCACACTCAGCCTGGGTGACAGAGTGAGACCGTGTCTCAAAAAAAAAAAAGATATATATATATATATATATATAATCCTCAAATCCTCCAGTGACTTATGATTGTACTTGGAATAATACCCAAACTAGGCTAGGTGTGGTCGCTAACACCTGTAATCCTGACACTTTGGGAGGTAGAAGCGGGAGGACTGCTTGAGGCCAGGAATCCTAGACCAGCCCAGGCAACATAGTAAGAACCCATCTCTACAAACAATTTAAAAAGAATAAAAAATAAAGTCTAAACCCCCTTCCTCGCTGCTGCCTGCCTCTCTTCTGCTCGCTCTCCCCGGCGTACTAGACATCAGCCACACCGACCTTCACAGGTTCAGCATCATGCCAATTCATTCTCATGTCAGGGCTTCTGGCTTTGCAATTCCCTTTGCCTAGAATGCTCGTCTTCTGGAAATTCTGACTCTTAGTCTTCAAGTCTCAGCTCAAAGGTACTTTTTCAAAGGTCTTTTCTGATCACTCCAAGTTACCTATTATGTAGCTTGTTTTCCTGATTTGCCATGCTTTGTAGCACCTATCTGTATCTGAAATTATATCATTTGTTAACTTGGTTGTTGTTTCTTCTTCCAGTATATCTTAAGTTCCATGAGGACTGGGACTCTCATTTACTTAACCCAGCATCCCTGTTGTATATGCTAAAGGACTGATTGATGCATGTACATCATTTTTATTGCTTTTTTTTTTTTGAGATGAAGTCTTGCTCTATTGCCCAGGCTGGAGTGCAGTAGCACCATTTGGGCTCACTGCAATCTCTGCCCATAGGGTTCAAGCAATCCTCCTGCCTCAGCCTCCTGAGTAGCTGGGATTACAGGCATGCACCACCATGCCTGGCTACTTTTGTATTTTTAGTAGAGGCAGGGTTTTACCATGTTGACCAGGCTGGCCTCGAACCCCTGACCTCAGGTGATTCACCCACCTTAGCCTCCCAAAGTGTTGGAATTACAGATGTGAGCCACCGCACCTAGCCATCGTGTTTACATATATATGTATATATCATCAGTAAGTTATTTGAAGGTAGGTTCATATCTTTCTCATCATCGTTTGACCTTATATATAATAGGAACTTAAATATCTGTGGAAGGAGTAAGTTAATGTACATCTTGGTTTTTCCAAAATATAAGTAAGAGCAGTCTCTTTTTGGCTGATTAGAAAACATCCCTCCTTCCTAAATCATTTCCAACAAACATCAAAAATATCACTTACACATACTTAAAATCACAGTGCTTCCCAGGGTTTTTGGGCTGTTCTATTTTCACTGAGGTAAAAAGGCAGAGGCGTTTCACAAAGCATTCTTTTATTTGGCTTCCATGTAATGCTTTTCATTCTCCTGAATATGGATATGCTGCAAAACATTCCATTCTCTTGATATAGATGTCCTGAAAGCATTCAAACTTTGCTGAAATTTTTTTAAAGTCAAAGAAAAACCAATTCTACCAACTATTCCTAAATTTCTTTTTTCTCTCTCTCTCTCTTCTTTTATGAATGGAGAAGTATTGTTTATAGTTTTCCCTGAGGCTTCTGGTAATGCTTATCAGAATCTGAGGTATTGCAACTAAAGTTCCTCTGTTCTTTTATAATGGCAGGCTGCGGAAGCTTCCCTCCCCATTTTTTAAGCTCTCAACTGAAACTTACAAATAAGTAAATAAAATGTTCTAATTTATTTTCTTAATTAATAAGATAGAAACCTCTTTTTAAGAAATTTAACATTTTTTTCAGTTGCAAGCATGATGTGCTCTCAAAACAATGAACTTCTGCTATAGAGAGTGAAGTGTTATAGCTGGATGTGGTAGCTGACAACTGTAATCCCAGTACTTTGAGAGGCTACAGAGGGAGACGGGATTGCTTGAGGCCAGGAATTTGAGACCAGTCTGGGCAACAAAGCAAGATCCCATCTCTACAAGAAGTGCCTGTTGTGCCAGGTACTTGGGAGGCCACGGTGGGAGGACTGCCTGAGCCCAGGAGTTATGATCACACCACTGCACTCCAGCCTGGGCAACAGAATGAGACCCCGTCTCTGAAAAAAAATTAAAAAGTGAAATAGTATAGTTTTCTCCCAGTAGCTACACTTTCTGGCAGCCTTGTCCAGACTTTATCACCTCTCTCTTTTTTGGTCTTTACTAGCATCTATCCCCTATCAAGGTGAATGATCAAACCTTTCCTGAGTCTTTTTTTTTTCTTTTTTTTTGAGACGGAATTTCGCTCTTGTTACCCAGGCTGGAGTGCAATGGCACGATCTCGGCTCACCGCAACCCCCACCTCCTGGGTTCAGGCAATTCTCCTGCCTCAGCCTCCTGAGTAGCTGGGATTACAGGCACGCACCACCATGCCCAGCTAATTTTTGTATTTTTAGTAGGGATGGGGTTTCACCATGTTGACCAGGATGGTCTGGATCTCTTGACCTTGTGATCCACCCGGCTCGGCCTCCCAAAGTTTTTTTTAATATCAAAACTTCATCAACTTATGAATACTAAATAAACATTTGTCAACATCTGTTCTGCTATGTAAAAAGAAGATACAGATTAACATGAGTAGTTGATTAAACAAGTTACTGACAACATAAAAAAATAGTTATTGACCAGCTGCCCTGGCTCACATCTGTAATCCTAGCATTTCAGGAGGCCAAAGCAGGCAGATTGCTTGAGTCCAGGAGTTCAAACCAGCCTGGCAACATAGCAAACCCCATCTCTCCAAAAAAATGTAAAAAAAAAATTTGCCTAGCCTGGTGGCACATTCGTGTAGTCCCAGCTACTCAAGAGGCCGAGGCTGAGTTAAGAGGATCACCTGAGCCTGGGAGGTTGAGTCTGCAGTGAACCATGATCGTGCTACTATACTCCAGCCTGGGCAACAGAGTGAGGCCCTGTCCCCCAACCAAAAATGAAATAAATAAGTTCTTCATAACATAACAATCCCGCCACACATAAAATAACAATATTTCCATCCAAACACCTATTTTTCTATTATTTTAAATCTAAAATTAAATGGAAATCATCACTACAGATATTCATTAGTCAAAATGATGCACAAGACAATGCTTCTAGAATACATAAAGATGAGCATAAAAGGACAGTATGTTTCAGTAAGACAACTGCAATGGCATTTTTGGTTATTATTGTAAAATTTAAGTTTAGTAAAACTTTAAAAAGGGTAAAGGCATCCTTAAAGGTAAACATGAATTATTAAAAGCAGTTTTAATGGCCAGGGCGGTGACTTATGCCTATAATCCTAGCACTTTGTGAGGCCAGGGAAGGCAGATCACCTGAGGTCAGGAGTTCAAGACCAGCCTAACCAACATGGTGAAACCCTGTCTCTACTAAACATACAAAATTAGCTGGGCATGGTGGTGCACATCTGTAATCCCAGCTACTCAGGAAGCTGAGGCAGGAGAATGACTTGAACCATGGAGGTGGAGGTCGCAGTGAGCCAGGATCACGCCATTACACTCCAGCCTGTGCAAAAAGAAGAGCGAGAATCCATCTCAAAATAAATAAATATATAAATAAAATAAATAAAAGCAGTTTTAATAAATTCCTATCTTGATCTTGAAATTAGTGCTCTAAAAATGGAGCAGGAACATAATCAAGTTGATCATCCTATCTCAATATTAATGGTTAATGTAGAAACAGGTATAAAGGAAAATTTCTCAGAAAGATGAGATTGTTCATTGTTCTTGTTGATATGTAAAAACAATACCGACTCAAAAGCAGCCAACTGGACAGCTGCAGACGCTGAACCCAATGGAAACACTAAGCAGGCATAGCACGAATCAGTAATTAACAAAGCAGATGCACAAAGCTTGATGAGGATGAATAATTGCATAGCCAGAAATAGTAAAAGGAGCTGATAACAGTACAAGTTTTATAAGAAATTAGATAACTCTTTGAATTCATGAATTTGTTAGCAAGAATGCTTCAACAATGCACAGAAAAATTTTAAAAAATATTTTTGTTACATTGATAAATACCTTTATATGGTACTTATCATTAAAGATATTTAGAAACAAAATGATCCACAGGAAAATATTGGTATAAAAGTAAAGAATAAAATAATATTCAAGGTAGGCTAACTACGGGGCATCAAATTTGCTTATTTTTGGAATTCTTAAGTTTAATAAAATACTGACATTAGAATACCCATTTTTTTTTTTTTTTGAGACGGAGTTTCGCTGTTATTACCCAGACTGGAGTGCAATGGCATGATCTTGGCTCACCACAACCTCCGCCTTCTGGGTTCAAGCAATTCTCCTGCCTCAGCCTCCCGAGTAGCCGGGACTACAGGTGCGCGCCACCATGCCCAGCTAATTTTTGTATTTTTAGTAGAGACAGGGTTTCACCATTTTGACAGGATGGTCTCGATCTCTTGACCTCGTAATCCACTCGATTCGGCCTCCCAAAGTGCTGGGATTATAGGCATGAGCTACCTCGCCCGGCCTAGAATACACATTTTTTAACGTTTATATGTATGTATACATGTACACACACACACACACACACACATAAATATACACACACACCTATATGTATACTGTAGAAAATCTTCCCTACTACTCAGGACGTTGCTTGAGGATAGATATCATGTTTTGTTATGTATTCTAAAAACAGCAGGCCCAGTGTCTTCTATTTAAATAGATACCTGTGGAATGAGGAAGTAATGTATATCTTGGTTTCTTGAAATATGAAAATGGACAATGTGACTAAATATACTTTAGTAAAAGCATTCAGAGTGAACTCTGCACAGACACTGAACAAGTGACTTGGTAACATCTTTTAGAAGGCTTTCTTTTTTGAGAAATAGCTCTCAAACTGCAGTGACAGTAGCTTTAAAAACTAGAAAATTGTAGAGGTAGTAGATGCATTTATAGCAAACTTGGAAAACAGCTTTCAGAATTCTGGATATATAAAGAAGCCAATAGCACGATTCAGTTAGAGCCTTTTTCCTTAGGACATATGTTGTAAGAATTACTACTCTTACAAATGCAACAGATTGGTTGCTCGTTACTATAGCAAGTGTTTTGTTTTTTTTTTTTTTTCTTCAGACAAAGTCTTGCTCTGTTACCCATTTCGACTGGCTGGAGTACAGTGGTGCCACCCTGGCTCACTGCAACTTCTGCCTCCTGGGTTCAAGTGATTCTCCTGCCTCAGCCTCCCGAGTAGCTGGGACTACAGGCATGAGCCAACATGCACGGCTATTTTTTGTATTTTTAGTAAAAGCAGGGTTTCACCATGTTGGCCAAGCTGGTTTTGAACTCTTAATCTCAAATGATCCACCTGCCTCTGCCTCCTAATGTACTGGGATTACAGGCGTGAGCCACTACGCCCAGCCTATAGCAAGTGTTTTAACCCAAAGCAGATTTGTTCTTCATCTGCTGGTCCATTTGATATAATTCTGTATTATTTTAGTTGTCATCGAAAATGCACACACTTTCTATTGTCTACTTGTTCATTGATTCACAAATATTCACTGAGTGCCTACCATGTGCCAGCCACTCTTCTTAATGCGGGAATATAGCAGTGAACAAACAAAAATCACTGCACTTGTGGATATTTTATTCTAGGGATGGAGCCAGACAATAGTCATGATAAATCTATAAAATACATAATAAATTATATAATGTTAAGGGCTAAGTAAAAAAAAATAATAAAGCAGAGACGGGCTATAGGAAATATGGAGTAGAAATTTAAATAGCGTGGCCAGGGAAGGGCTCATGAAGAGGTGACATTTGGATTAAGTCCTGAAGGAAGGAAGGGAGCTAGTCCTGTGGCTATCTGGGTAGGAACGTTCTATGCAGGGAGAATTGCTAGTTGCAAAGGTCTTGAGATGAAATAGTGCCTGGAATTGAGGAATATCAGAGAGGCCAGTGTTTCCATGGGGGAGGAAGTAGTTGGAGATGAGATCAAAGAGGCGACAGGAGGCTAGGTCGTAAAGGACTTCACAGGGAAGGAAGCCCTGAAGGTTTTGAACAGAGTGACATGATCTGATTTTGTCACAGGTTCGCTCTGGTCACTGAGAAAGAGAGTAGGTGGGAATAGGGAGATTGTCTAGAAGACTCCACCATAATCCAGACAAGAGATGGTTGTGGCTTGAACCAGAGTGGTAGCTAGTGGCTAGATTCTGGATGTATTTTGATGGCAGTATTCACAGGGTTTGAAGACAGAATATGAAGTTAGGTTATCCAGTATTTGTGATATAGTTACAGTTCCACTGTTCTCTCCTAAGTGACAAAAAAGACATAGTTTCTCACGAGTTATCTGTCAGAGTTTGGCAGTTCTGATATTCAACTTTCCTGAGTTTGAAAACACATCGCAATTATTTCCATGTCCAGCCTCAGCCTGGAGAATGAAGAGAAAATGAAACCGCCTCAAGACTGATAGCTGCCAGCACTATCTCATGAGCTCCTCCTAGACGGTAAGGTCCGCTAGACTTATTTCATTTCCCTCGATGTCCTCAAAGCCGGACTCAGAACCTTGCACCCATTAGGGTCTCAAAAAATGTTTGTTGAATGGTTTAGTCTACATTTCCCGCTCCCACTGCCTTTTTTTTTTTTGGTCTAACTTTGTCACCCAGGCTGGAGTGCAGCGGTGCCATCGTGGTTCACTGCATTGTCACCTCCCGCCTCAGCCTCCAAAGTAGCTGGGACTACAGAAGTGCGCCACCGCAATTTGCTAATTTTTTGTATTTTTAGTAGAGAAGGCTTTTCACCATGTTGTCCAGGCTGGTCTCCAACTCCTGGGCTCAAGCGATCCACCGGCCGTGGCCTCCCAAAGTGCGGGGATTACAGGCATGAGCCACCGCGGCCCGCCTCCCACGGTCATGGTGAAAGACTACATTTTCACATTTGCTAAAGTGAAAATGAGTAATAAACTGAAAATAACACTCGGCCCCTACCAATTGCAGAATCACAAGCTAAAATGTTAATTTCGGCATTCAGGATAGTACGCTGGAATACTGGCAAGAATTTCATTCTTACTAGCGCACCCGAAAGGTGTTTTGGCTTCCCTGCATCTCGTAAGCTGAAGGACGGGGAGACCGGCTTTGCTCTTTGCAGCTAGGGCCCAGTGTCACAGCGCACCATGGAGTTAAGTCCCCCTTGAACGTGAACAAACGCCTCTGAAAGGTCACTCAACCTGCCTTATCCGACGGGTCGGAGACCCCAGCCGCTAGCGGGCACAGTCACAAGTCCCGGAGGTACGGATCCGCGCTGTGCACGCCGGGAGTTGTAGTTCCTCCTGCTCGCTCGCTGCCCGCCGGCCTTCGTCGTACGAGCGCCCCCAGCGGCACGCAGGTTGAAGCGCAGCGCGCGCGGACCCCTGGGGGAGTTTCCTAGCAACCGGGGGAGCGGCCACGTCACGGTGGCAGGTTCTAAGCTGCTGGGCACCGTAGGGCCGCCGTGTGTACCTCCCAGCAGCTGCGGGCTGGGGGAAGCGCTGCTCACTGTCGGTGCCCGCACGCCTTCGTCCGCCCTTACTCTCCTTATCCTGCTCCAGGGAGCGGAGAGCCGCCTCCCGCCGCGCCCCGCCGCGCCCCGCCGCGCCCGCCACTGAGGCCCGGGTCAGAGGCTAGAGGCCGCCGGGCCCGGCCCCCGCGCGGTCCTTGCCCCTGCGCCAGCGGAGCGCGCCGCCCCGGGCCTCGGCGGGACGATGCTGGAGTCCATTCGCGTGACGGGTGAGTGCGGGGAAGGGCCGGTCGCGGCGGGGGTGCGGAGCGGACCGGGGTCGGGTCGTCCCGGGCCCGGGTGATGGTAGCCGCGGGCTCGGGACTCCACCCCGCGCCCAGAGCCCTGCGGGGCGCGCTGGAGGCGCTCGCGGAAAACCTACGGAGGGAAGAGAGAATTGGGCTCCTTTTCCTTTCGTCCCTGATTATCAGTAAGTACATGCAGTGGAATCTCGTGAAAAAGATTGTAATAGACCGGTTGCCAGTCCTACAGGGGTACAATCCGAAGATTGTTAAATCCTGTTTCAAAACACGCTAGGTGTGTGATGAAGCGTCATAATTTTCTAGAATGTTCAGAAAAAATAAGCGAAAGAACACATCTCTGTATTTCAGTATTTATACTGTGTATATTTGGGTGTGTATGCTTTTATTGTTAAACAGTGAGAACGTTTTGAGTTGATATTATTAATGGGCCATTTTACAGTACGGATTATACCAAGGGTAAAACATGGGTCTTTAAACAGACCACAGGTCAGAAAGTCTGAAAGTTTACCTGCCTTTTAAAAAATTCAGTTCAACCTCTGGGAGCACAGAACTTGCCTCTTATTATTTGCAAATCCCTGTCCGTGTTAGCCATTAGAAAAAAGCTTACATAATAATATTAGAGCAATTTACTAGGCCATTTTCCCAGGATTTGATTCTGTACGCAAACATTTCTGCAAGGCAGGGTTTTGGCAGTTCAGAATCATGACGACCACCGGAGTAAAGGGAAATACCTACTCCTCAAACTAGTGCCAAAATAAAGCCAGAATTTTAAACTTTAAAGCAATGCTGTACCTAATAGACCATTTTTCTGTGAGCATTCTAATTGAAAACCAAACCTCTTTCCAGTGAAAATATTCATGATCTTAATTTTCTACGGTCTTATTTCATGTTCGGTGTTATAACAACATACGGAGTTGATTTGTGCAATCATGACATTGCCGTGATGTATCTCATTATTTACGTTCACAGGAAGCACAGATAGTTACAGGATCTAAGATGGAAAAACAACTTTAATTGGCATTAGATTTTTTTAAAATGTGATTTGATGTACATGCTACTTTCATCTTAAAACACAATTAAAATGTCAAAAGTTACTTAAAAGTACCATACCTTATAAATGTGGAGCAAGGTTTCTCAACCTCCGCACTATTAACTTTTTTGTTTTTGAGACTGAGTCTTGCTCTGTTGCCCCGGGTGGAGTGCAATGGTGTGATCTTGGCTCACTGCAATCTCCACCTTACGGCTTCAAGCAATTCTCCTGCCTCAGCCTCCTGAGTAGCTGGGATTACAGGAGTGTGCCACCATGCCTGGCTAATTTTTGCATTTTTAGTAGAGACGGGGTTTTTCCATGTTGGCTAGGCTTGTCTCGAACTCCTGACCTCGGTGATCCTCCCGCCTCGTCTTCCCAAAGTGCTGGGATTACAGGAGTGAGCCACTGCACCCAGCCTAGGACTATTAACTTTGAACAAGATAATTCTTCCTTGTGGGATACTGTCTTCTGCCCCAATCCCATAATTGTGACAACTAAAAAATCACAATTTGGGGGGTGGGCAACATCTCCTTCTCCTCCACAGGAACCACAGCTTTGAAAATATCTGTCACAGTGCACATTATTTGATTGAGAAATCACATTGATTAAAATTATTTCCCCAAACCGTAACAATCATGGTAGAGATACAAATAATATTAGCATTAGAAGGTAGATACTCTGATCAGTTAGTTATGTATAGTGATCTCTTGATATGTCAACATGTTGAGTTAGAAGCTTGAGAAGAGATACTTTAGCAAGTAGGAGACCCACTCCTCTTGTCTCTTTTCCCTTCCCATACTTTAGTGGTGGGTACATTTATCAATCCAACCCTGTGTGTTGTAAACCCTGAGGTAGATAATTTGGCAGTGAATTTCTATAGTACAATAAAGTTCAAATCGCCATTTGAGGCCATTCAAGCCTCTGATTTACAATTCCTTTAAAAATAACTGGATTATTTTTCAGACTGCTTTCTCTCTTTCTTTTATATGGTACTTAACTAATTGAAATCATTCTGGAGCCCCGTACCCAGCATTTCACTACAATATCGGAAAACCCCAGTTTGGACAGCTAGAAACTTCATGAAGGGAGTTAAGCTGAAAACATGCCCTCCTCTGCCCTGGTTATTCCCCACGTCATTGATATCTGAGATGCGCATGTCCTTCTTTCTGGATAGCAGAACCTGATTGTCTGTGCTAAGAGCCCTGATGGAAATATGTTCATTTTTTTTCAGCTCTAAAGTCGTTACAAATGTAGAGCAGACTCATTATTTTATATCTCAGGAATGAAGCAATTACTTGTTTCTGAAATCACTTCCTATATAGTATCTTACCCACTTTTGACTTATTAATGATTTAATATGATTTAACTACCACATCCTGGTGGAACTGCTGATTGGAGGAGTACAATGAAGTAAGAGGGGTGTGTACAGCATCTGTGCTGTTTACAGACAGAATCAAATCAGAAAAGGTTTTTTTGACTTCTCATGGCCTTTTAAAGAAGAAAGTTCTCAGGCTGGGTGCGGTGGCTCATGCTTGTAATCCCAGCACTTTGGGAGGCAGAGGCGGGTGGATTATCTGAGCTCAGGAGTTCGAGACTAGCCTGGGCAACACAGCAAAACCCTATATCTACAAAAGTTTTTTTAAAAACTTAAACTGGCATGGTGGCCTGTGCCTGTAGTCCCAGCTACTTGGGAGGCTGAGGCAGGAGCATCACTTGAGTCCAGGTGACAGAGGTTGCAGTGAGCCAGGATTGCCATTGCAGCCTTGGCCACTGAGTGAAACTCTGTCACATACACACAAAAATTCTACTTTAGCTTCTGGGATTTAAAAAAAAAAGAGTGTTTATTATACTAAAGCCACTAAAATCTTGATTCTAAAATATAGATTAATTACCTTATTAACATGAAATTTGCCTTGGAATCCAAATTTAATGATTCCAAATATTTCCCCATTTACATTTTTCCATTGTGGTGTTTCTGTAGGAGCTGAATATAACATTTAATGTGATATTAGTAAATAATTAGTTAACAAAGGCTGCTTACGTATAGTCCAGTGCTGTTCTCAGCACTTCACATACATTAACTTTTAAAATCCTTACAACAGTACTATGAGGTATGTGTTATTATTATCATCCCATTTTACAGATAAGGAAACGCTAGCACAAGAAGTTATGTAACCTGGTCAAGGTTATAGCTATTAATAAGCAGAGCCAAGATTTATACCAGACAACTCCATTCGAAAGCCCATGTTCTCAGTTACTAGGAAAATCAGCTCACTATTACAGTGACTGTACACTGATTTGAGCCACAAAATCCAACATCAAGATTCCTTTAAGATCAGTGTCACATTATCCAATGGTTTGCTCGTGTTGGCTTTTAAGTTTTTACACAGGCAAGTATGTAAAAAATAATTTTTACCTGGGAAAATCGTATTTTACTTGAATATAAATTTGTTGATTTAAAAATAGAAGACATCTAGTTCATTCATTAACAAAATGCTACGAGAAACCACATAAGATTATGTTCATTTATGACTTCCTATCGGCTTTATTTTGTATGTGATGTAAGAAGTGATTAATGAGTCATTTCAGAAATGAGGTGCCTTTATATCAAAGATGAATGTTTAAAAATACTGGAAACGAAAGTCTTAAGGCCAGCGTTAGGTACTACAGGATGGATATACCTAGGCACAGAGTCCTGTTTGTCCTATAGCAGCAGGCTCCTACCATTCAAACTTGTCTTCAGCCTCACTAATTGTTTCATTTTTCTTTTGCCTTCCCGGGGTAATTTTTTCCTCAACCCTCAGGCAACTAAGTCTTTTACCTTTTCTTTCCTCTCAAATATTATCTTCCCTTGTCTACCTCTCTGGCCATCCTTGCATAAGCAGGACAGTGAATGAGCAAAAACACAGATGTGTGCTCTAAAAGAGCTTATAATTTCATTGTTGAGGAAGTCCATCATACAACACATATAAACCTGCAGCCATGATAAGTACTTCGAAGACAAGATACAAGGTGTTATGAGGGTCTAAAAAGAAAAGGTGAAGGAAGGCTTCCTGACCAAGTGCTATTTGAACTGAAAGATGAGTATTAATCTAACAAAGAGAGGGATGGAAGGGACCAGCAGACACAGGGAGCAGCATGCGAAGCAGTATGTTCGGAGAGAGCATGGTGAGGATGAGGTGGGGACACAATGAGAGAAAGCTGGACTGGAGAAATTGAGGAACACTGTGAGGTGAGGCTGCAGAGGCAGAAGGATCTGACCGAGTGACCTCATAGAGCGTGGTGGGAGTTTTGTTCATCCCAAGGGAAAGCAATAGGGAAGTTTGTTTCTGGAACATTGTGTCATTTTAGATGATGTATAATGCTCATTCTCACCACAACCATCACCATCAGGGGTGTCTAGACTACTCTGTATATTTGTAACTGTAAAAACAACACACACACACTCACACTCACTCACTCACTTCTGACCCCAAAACAACAGTGTCCCACTGTGAGTTACTAACAGAGCCACACTGAATTGCTCTTAGCTTGGACTGTGACGTTTTTAAGAGTCCTGAAGTACAGTTGTTTCTGAGTTCCTGAATGACATCAGCAGTGCCTTTGATCTCATTTTCCTGCTGTTGATCAACTACATTAGTTGCTACTGAATTTAGATATCGTTATCAGATTGTTATACTGCAGACAAATTGAGCAATAAATATGTTTTTAAGGATACTGATTTTTATACACCATTAAAAAAATCAAAGTGTAACTTAAAGTATACAAGTCTTAAGTGTGCAGCATGAATTTGTACATACATAACCATTGCCCAGAACAGATGGAGAATATTTCTAGCACCTAGTAGGTTTCCTGATATCTCCTCCCAAATTATGATTCCTCCCTCAAATGTAATTGCTGTTCTGACGTCTAATACCGTAAATTAGTTCTGCTGTTTTGGGACTACAGATAGATGGAATTATACACTATATAATACTTTCATCTGTCATCTGCTGAACATTGTCTGAGATACATCCACATTGTTTCTTACAACCTGTTTTCATTGCAGTGTGGTCTTCTGTTGTACGAACATACCACAGTCTATTCATCCTGTCTACTGTTGATATTATTTGAGGGTTTTTTGTTTGTGTGTTCGTTCAGTTTTTTAGAGTTGGGGTTTTGCTATGTTGTCTAGGCTATCTAGGCTGTGTGGTCTAGGCTCAGACTCCTGGGTTCAAGTGGTCTTCCAGCCTCAGCTTCCTGAATAGCTGGGACTATGGGCACGTGCTACTGTGCCTGGCTTCTTTTGAGTTTTAAGTGATGTAAGTCTTGATAAAATTAAAGTGTTTATCTTGTTTGGGGATTATTTTGTTTTGTTTTGCTCTTTCTTTTGTTTGCAATCAAGTAATCTATTGTTTTGTGGTATAAAATTATCCCAGATTATCAGGTTTCGTAAGTATTAGTGAACCATGTGAAATTTCCATTTTGTCAGTCAAAACTGGTTGAATAGTATTTGCCACCAGGCTTTGTTTCTGGTGATCTTCCTTTTTAGCTGGAGACCCCCTGATTGCTATGAAACCTCTCCCACTCACCGTTGTGATACACTACGTTTAGAGAGCAGGTCTCCCTTTCCCCCCATTCTTTTAGATGAGGAACAGGTGCTACCGATGGGTTTGGTGATTAGGCTAGTATTACAGAGAGGTCATTGAAAGAGCTGGGAATGGATGTCAGGAATCTTGGTATCCTTTTCTCCTGTTCTAGATACATATTAAGCTTTCATTGTGTTGATAATTTCAGTATATTAACTTACTTGTGAAGAGACTGTCAGTTTTAATGTAGCAATATTATTTACGCTTTTTTCCTTAGTATGGGTAATCAGGTTGGAGTGAACGATCTTCTTCTATCAACAAATTATTTTCATTCTCTCCAATATTATAGTGAAACAGATTGCTTGTAGCTAAGTGTTACATTATATGATGACTACCTTTAATGTGAGAAAGTATGCTTTTTAATTACCTTATTACTTTTCTAGGAAAACACAAGTTACACTTCCTCCAAGTAAGTCTGCTTATGCTTAAAAAATGTTTTAATTTTTCAGAAAAAAGGATTCAGAAAATAGGATGTTGTTTAATAAATTGTGTAGCCAACTGGAAATGTTGCCGGCCTCTTGCTGTTCTTATGCATGTTCAGAAGTCTTTTCTTCACAAAATAAGCAACAGTATTTAAAATTACAAAAACAGTCTCTTAGGTTCTCTGATACTTTTTAAGGCAACTGAAATACAATTAGTGTGACTGTGAGAAATTAATTTATGTCCACCTCGTATGAGTTGCGTGAAGGGCCATGTGCTCCACTTTTATGAACTCCATGGGCTGTCCAGCAGTTGGCAGGATTGGCATTTGTAAAATAAATATGCCGTTAACACTCCCAAACTTTACTCAGCAGCAGATGGGGCTTCAGAAGGACTGATGCTAAGCTTCTGAGGAGATAATTAGCAAGTGAACTGAAATGCTGTCATTCCTGGGGAGAGAGGTTCTGTTAAGCTTATACTGTCACCCTGCTGCCATACTTCCCTCCTCCTGGAGTATTTTGACAGGCGGTTGAGGACCTTTTTTTTAGTATCAGAAAATGTATAGGCTGTTTCAGATGGCACAAAATTATGAATTTGAACATCGCTGATGCTTTATGACAAAGCGGAAGAACTCAGCAAGCTCAGTGTTTTGGTCATAAAGCTACCAGGTCTTGGAAAACAAAGCATTTTTACATTGAATATTCACTTTTAAGAAATCAGTACAACATATATGTAATGAATCATCAAAACAGAAATTCTTGAGAGTAGTCTTATTCATTGATTTTAATTTGATGTAACTCCGTCCCTGAAATCAGGAAAACAACCTGATTTCCTCCCTTTACCTTTCTGGCTACACCTAGTCCTTACCCTGCTTCCGAGGTTTATGCTTATTTGAGTTCTTTTACTCTCCCTTTTTGTGGTTTTCTTTTCATTATCACCTCTTCTCTCCTAAGCTTGTGGTGTCATTTTAGGGAAACCGATATTGTTCCTGGGTGTTTGGGCTACAGCCTGTGTCCTGGTATTCCTTAGCCTGTTTGCCTGGCCTGCCCAGTTTTGACTATTAGTTGGCAACACCTAGGTCTGAAACTCCTGAGAAACTGGGAGCTACCAGCCTATAATGAACATTTTGTTTATTTGTCCCATTAATTTTGTCTTGTTGAGTCTTTAACGTTTATTGAGCGGCTTCTTTGTACAACCTGTCTTCAACATGACCCTATGTGATCTAGCTCCTACTTCTAAACTTATACATGTAGTAGACATTTAGCCCCTGCAAGCTTTAGAGATACCTTTATGTTATCTTTTAGACACCAGAATTCAGATTTCACATGCTGGCCTAGAAAATATAAGTAAAAAGACTTTTAAATACTTTATATATTTGGATTATTATCCACTTTAGTACTGTTTCTTTACCCTAGACTCTATGACTCCTGTGTTTTAAAAACTAACATTTAGATCAGAGTTGCTCTCCCTTGATATGGTTGACATTTAGGAGATTGTCCTAGGCAGTGAATCATGTTTAGCAGCATCCTGGCCTTTAGAAGCTACTGTTAGAGGCCAGTAGCCCCTCCTCGGTTATGACAACCAGAATGTCTCTAGACATTGCCAAATGTCCCCTGGAGGGTAAAATTGCCTTCTGTTGAGAACCACTGGTTTAGGGTCTTTCCTGCTATATTTTCATGTCTGCAGTAATCTCATATTGAATTGTCCCAGAACTACAAGCACATAGTTTTTCAGAATGATTTGCATGTTTAGGGTCATTTATTTATTCATTTGTTTATTCAGTGAACACTTATTGACAGGACTGGAGCTGGAGTCTTGTTCAGATGAGCTGTATTTAAGACAGACTCTTCTTCAGTTTAGAATTGAGTCTGAAAGCCCTTAAGGATCTACTTGAAATCTCATCTGTTTCTCTTCACATTGCTTCCTTCCTCATCTGAACTGTAGGTTATTGTCTGTGTCTTTTGTTTTTCACATTTAATTATATACTACTGTATTATTATTGAAATCCTCATAGGAATGCCTTGTCTTCAGAGCCAGATTAGAAGCTGGTTGGGCCGGGAGGCCAGGGTGGGCGGATGATGAGGTCAGGAGATTGAGACCATCCTGGCTAACATATGAAACCCCCTCTCTACTAAAAATACAAAAAATTAGCCATGCGTGGTGACATGTGCCTGTAGTCCCAGCTACTGGGGAGGCTGAGGCAGGGGAACCATTGAACCTGGGAGGCGGAGGTTGCAGTGAGCTGAGATGACGCCACTGCACTCCAGCCTAGGTGACAGAGCAAGACCCTGTCTCAAAAAAAAAAAAAGTAGCTGGTTATAGGTAGCAACGTGTTTATACAGTTGTTTATCAGAGCCGTGTGAATTAGTAGTATTCTACATATCTGTTGAATGAAAGAATGCAAATCAACACCGTTTTAAAGCAGTAAATGCGCAACAGTATATACAGTGATTCTTACCTCTTTAAAGCCCTTGTGAGGCCTAAATACAAAGCTGCCCTCTCCTTAACTTACCATTTTACATACTGATAGCTTCGAAATAGTTATTAAAATTTGTTTCTAACTTGCCAAGAAAAAAACCTTTTTCTTTAACCTTAACATACAGCTTATGATTATGAAGAAATTGTTCATACTAAGTGACATTACTAAAACATGCTTGAAGATGCATATATTATCTGTTTAAACTTAACAGTGGTTTTTGAGTAAGGCTTTGTTGTTCTTTTACTGATAGCTACCTTTATATGTATTTCCAAATTTCAAGATTGTATTATCTTTGAAAGTGCCTTGGATTTTGCTTTATTATTAAAAAGACTGTTTTAAAATATATCCTTTCTATGAAATCCACATTTTTTTTTTATGAGACAGAGTCTTACTCTGTCGCCCAGGCTGGAGTGCAGTGGTGTGATCTCGGCTCACCGCAACCTCTACCTCCTGGGTTCAAGCAGTTCTCATCCTCAGCTCCGGAGTATGTGGGATTACAGGTGTGCGCCACTACACCTGGCTAACTTTTGTATTTTTTGATGGGGACAGGGTTTCACCATGTTGGCCAGGCTGGTCTCCAGCTCCCACTCAAGTGATCTGCCTGCCTCAACCTCCCAAAATGCTGGGATTATAGGCATGAGCCACCGCGCCCAGCTGAAATCTACATTCTTTAGTAGAGTTAAGTATTCAGGTTATTTATGTATATTATCTCACATATTAGACTTTCATCATTTAAATGATTTGAAGCTGAGGACTTTTGTAGATAACTTAACTTATATGCACTTACAGAGAAGAGAAATGACAGTGTCTAGCATGACCAAAGTTTAGTAATACATCCTTTTAATATTTAAAATGTTTTTCTCTAGAGATGATTGCAAAATTACAAAGTTTGAAGAATCTTCAGAATACTTGCCCTATAATAAACAGTTTGCTTCATCTGGTTTCTTCGTTATTTCTTTTGTTTTGATTTTGTTTATTAATACAGAAAAGCTTCACTGGCCTGAGCAAGAACTTGCTAAGAAGTCTATTCTAAATGCAGAAGATTCATTGATCATTGACAGCAAAAGAAGCCTTTCACATTTATCCTCGGGAGTGCTAAAAGACATTTTCACAACTGGAACCAGTAGTTACAATGTCCTACTACAGAGCAAGGAGGAAAAAAAGCATCATTCACAAAAACAGACTTCCTCCACCTACTCCAAAAGATGTAGAAAACCCAGCAAATCTGCTAACCCTTCTCGTAGTAAAGATCCTCACAGGATGAAAGCCCTGGAGCCTGTGACGAGCAGTGGTACTTGGTACTGCCTGCAGAGGCGGCCTGCTGTTTTTGTTACTAGTTCAGTGTCAAGTCCTGTAAAGTTTACACACGATATCTCTATTTCAGGGAACGCCATAGTACTGCCACCTAAACCCAAAAGCAAGGTCAAGCGGTGCCATTTCTCCACTCTTCAAAAGCCAAAGTCACAGCCTCAGCTGTCTAGAAGCTTTGAAAAGGGAGATGACTTTTCTGGGAAGAAACTTTGTATATTGACTGCTATAAAACCCACCAACTTAGAGAAAGAAAAACTGAGATTCTTCAAATCTGACTATACCTACAATCCTCAGTTTGAGTATGCTAATCCTGCCCTGCCAAGTGTATTAACTAAGCACAGCCACGCATCTGACCGATTTCTGAAGCAGGTAAAATGCCATTTCAGTTGTGGTAGTTCATTTTTATGTGCTAAAACAATTGTCTATGATTTTATAAGCAAAAAAAAATACATTTGAAAATATTCAAGTTATTTCTATGTTATGATTAATTCCCATTCAGGACATGTAAATATGTGACAAGAAATCTCCAGGTGAGTGATATCACTGTATATAAACTACTTTGGACTCTCTAATTCGTAATCTGTTATATAGACTCTTTGTGACAGGAAGCAGCTATATTAGGAAAACAGCTTCAGATTCTGGTTCTAAGCTTTCATGTGGGATTTACAAACTTGTGGCCAATTTAGCCACCTACAGACAAGTGTTGGGTAGCCTACACTATGTTTTTGCTTTCTAATTGATTTCTTTTTTGTTTTTTTCTGAGACAGATTCTTGCTCTGTGCCCAGGTCGGAGTGTAGTGGTGTGATCTTGGCTCACTACAACCTCTGCCTCCCGGTTCAAGCCTTTTTCCTGCCTCAGCCTCTCGAGTAGCTGGGACTACAGGTGCCCACCACCATGCCCCTCTGATTTTTGTATTTTTAGTAGAGATGAGGTTTCACAGTTTTGGCCAGGCTGGTCTCGAGCTTCTGGCCTCCAGTGATCTGCCCAGCCTCCCAAAGTGTTGGGATTATAGGAGTGAGCCACCATGCCTGGTTTCTAATTGATTTCTTTTTTTAAAGATGGGGTTTCACCGTATCGGTCAGGGGGGTCTTGAACACCTGACCTCAGGTGATCCGTCTGCCTCAGCCTCCCAAAGTGCTGGGATTACAGGCGTGAGCCACTGTACCCTGCTTCTAATTGATTTTTTAATGTCTTAGATGGGGCATGCAATCCTTGGTTCTTCCTATTATGTTAAATTCCTGGTTACTTAGGCTCTGGTAAGTAGTTTGGGAACCAAAACTTGATTCTTGTCCATCAACTTGTTAATGCTTCACAATAAAATTGTTAATCATCATCAAATAAATATTTAAGCCCTCATTTTCAGAGGAAAATAATGGGATTTTTGAAATTATCTTTAGGTTTAGTAAATTATGATGTGAATGATATGAATACTACTTTTCAATTGCTCACTTTAAACCCTTAGCAGTTTTGGGTTTTACAGGGCTATAATACATTTAAATGAGAATCTCATTTAAGCATTTGAGAAGAAATTGGCTTATGTTTATCTGCAGGGCGTAGTTTTGAGATCATTAAGGCCAATTACATTTGGTCAAATTAACTTTCTTCAGGTTTTTATAATATATTAGCTTCAACTTGGCTTTGTGCGTGACTGAAAATCTGTTTGTAGGATAGGTAAAACTGCATGATTCTTCTTGCATGCCCTATTTTAGCATTTTTGCTGATAATAGTTATTTGGTCTTGTGGCCAGCAGATATTTTGCTGTTTATTATCGATAACATGGAATTTGGCCAGTCTTTTGAAGCCATTATGTAAAACTTAATTATGTAAAGATTAAAATAATTTTAATTATGGTATTTACTTTCCTTTTTTAGGGTCTCTTTTGTACTGCTTTTGTATTTTTTAATGGGCATTAGCTTTTTTAAAAATGTGCTGAGATTGTGCTAAAAATTGTGATTCAAATTGATAAATTACTGATATAAAGTGGCATTTTTGGATGGGAGAAGGCAGCATTGACAGAGTGATTACATAGTCTACTGTAGGCTCTACTACTTCCACATGTATAAAATGCAGTGAGGAAAATACCCACTTCCGGAGGTTATTTTGATAATTAAATAGAGAATGCTTAGTGTATATACTGCAGTTATCATTGTGCTTGGCACCTAAAAAGCACTAATAAAGAGATTGGCTGTTATTTTTATTTCTATGTGGCAGTCATTCTTACTTGTGATTTTTGTGTGTGTGGAAATTGCACATCTTTCAGGCAGGGGCCTGCTGGGAAAGACTTTTCCAACCATTAGATTAAAAAGAATGCTCTCAAAAAAAAAAACGAATGCTTTCTGATTTCTCTGGAAGGCAATTTGGGAGCCTCAGCAGCCCCACAGATTCGAATTGGCAGTGCTTGGCCTGTGGCTTTGCAATTTTAATTTTGACCCAATTCCAGCTTTAGGAGATTAATCCTACAGTTGAATTGCTTGAGACTTCTAAGTAGCACCAGCAGTCTTAGCTGACTGTACTGCAAATGCCACCATTTGGGAGAATATTCTCAATAAATGCCAAGTCTGCTGTTTAATCACTTAAAAGAAATACATGGTACAAGACCTCTGGGAAAATATACTTAAATTCTTCTTCAGCTACCGAGTGAATAATGACATGATATGATACATCCATCTCCTCCTCAGATAAAGCAGCAGCTTCCAGGCTGGTCTCTAGGAGTCAGAAACATGCTGCCCGAAGGGGCCGGGACAGCCAAGTAACCCCATGGTCTCTGGCTTCTACCTTTGAGGCCTTGCCAACCCCCAGCTGACAGTCTCTTGCATTTCACAATCTGGATCTTGGTAAAGCAGGCAATCTGTATTGTTTTGGAGGATGGTTGTGGTCCCCTTAAGTACACAGATTGGCAGAATGATGCTAGACTTTCACGCTCAGATAAGTCTGCCATAGTGGAACCGAGGCAGTGCTCATGCTCTGTTCTCCCCATCATTGTCAAGGAGTTCAGGCCTCAGGTTTTTGGCCGAGGTAGTAGGTCCTGAGGGAGGCACTCAGACCACTGAGGTGATTCAAGGCATACAGCAGGCTGCAGGACTGGAATGTAACTCTAGGTGGAGCCTGCTGAGTCCCGCCTTGCTGCATGCTGGCTGCCACGGTAGCCTCAGCTTCCTGACTCTTAGGTATGTTAAACTTGACAGAAACTCAAGATGTGTGTTTTCTGAGGCTTCGGACCTTTGCAGGAAAGAGTACAGTGCTTCATAGGTGCTGAAGAAGGGATCTGGAATTAGAGCCTGCTGTTTGGGGTCAGATGCGTCCTTAACTGTGGGCCAGAAGTAGATTCTTAGTGGTGCTAGTTCAGATTAAATCTGTATTTTATCTTAAGTTCATGTGAGTTTTGCATCATACTTCATATTGTATCCTTATTCTAATAAAGAAAAATATAAATTGTAAATTGTCTATCTTCAAATAAAATAGGTATTTTAAGAATAAACAAGGAGGCTGAGTGCAGTGGCTCACGCCTGTAATCCCAGCACTTTGGGAGTCTGAGGCGGGCAGATCACTTGAGGTCACAAGTTCAAGACTATCCTGGCCAATATTGGTGAAACCCCATCTCCACTAAAAATACAAAAATTAGCCAGATGTTGTGGCGTGTGCCTGTAGTACCAGCTACATGGGAGGCTGAGGCAGGAGAATTGCTTGAACCTGAGAGGTGGAGGTTGCAGTGAGCCGAGATTGCACCACTGCACTCCAGCCTGAGGAAAAAAAAAGCATAAACAAGGAGTATCTTCCAGTAATTCTGGCAACCTCTCTATTCTCCCCCAAGGTGAAAAACAGAAAGTTAGTACTAAAGCTTTGCCAAGAAAAAGCAGCTCTTTTCATGAACAGCTTACTTTCAGAAGATTACATGTTAACACTTACTCACCTGTAAAATTAGACCTGTGACCAAAAGACCCATAGCATCTTTTTTTGAAACAGGGTCTTGCTCTGTTGCCTAGGCTGGAGAGCAGGGGTGTGATCATAGCTCACTGCAGCCTTGAACTCCTGGACACGAGCGATCCTCCCACTTTAGCCCCTAGCCCTAGTAGCTGGGACTTACAGGTATGTACCAGCACACTAGGCTAATTTTTTTTAAACTTTTTGGATAGATAGAGTTGGGGGGCGGGGTTCTTAACTATGCTACCTTGGCTGGCCTCCTGAGCTCAAGTGATCCTCTGGCCTTGGCCTCCCAAAGTGCTAGGATTACGGGAATGAGCCACTGCACCCGTCCTGACCTGTAGCATCTTGAGGGGAAAGCATAGACTAGACACCTTATGAGAAGAACAGCAATAAGGAGAAGTCAGAGCACTGTATGTCTCAGAGCAATCAGAGGTTCTGACCAGAACAAAGTCATAATTTTCTAGCTACAAATATACTTTTTTTTTTTTTTTTGAGATGGAGTCTCATTCTGTTGCCCAGGCTGGAGTGGTGATCTCTGCTTACTGCAGCCTCTGCCCCACAGGTTCAACTGATTTTCCTGCCTCAGCTTCCTGAGTAGCTGGTATTATGAGTGCTCGCCACCACACTCGATTAATTTTTGTATTTTTTAGTAGAGACGAGATTTCACCATGTTGGCCGGGCTGGTCTTGAACTTCTGACCTCAAGTGATCCGCCCACCTCGGCCTTCCAAAGTGCTGGGATTATAGGCGTGAGCCACCACGTCTGGTCCGTGCTGTCCTTCTAATAATAAAACATTAAGAGTGATATATCTTGACTTATTTTAAAGACATATTCATGACTGAAACAGTAGAGTTGCAGTAAGAGTTGAAAAAGAAAGCTGCAAGAAAAGTTCATCTTTAAAAAGGTGTTTAATGTCTCCCAGAAAGGGCATTTCCATCACAACCATGTAATTTAAGTTAGGGTATCATTTCATGTTATATATCTATTTGAGTGGAAAAACTATTATCCTTGTATTGTTATAGTATCTTAATTTGTTTTCTTCCTTTAAGACAGGTTCTCACTTTGTCACCCAGGCTGGAGTACAGCGGTGCTGACTGCAGTGATGCTCACTGCAGCCTTTACCTCCTGGGCGCAACAATCCTCTTAGCTCGCCACCCAAGTAGCTGAAGCTACAGGCGTGTGCACCATGCTCGGCTAATTGTTGTATTTTTTGTAGAGATGGGATTTACCATGTTGCCCAGGCTGGTTTCAGACTGCTCATGCAGTCTGCCTGCCTCAGACTCCCAAAGTGCTGGAATTACAGGCGTGAGCCACCATACCTGGCCCTAATTTTTTTTTTTCTGCTACTTTAATTTAGTGGAATTGTTCTGTGCTGTCAAGAGTAACTTAGTAGAGTTTTTGGAAACCTCAGAGGTATTTAAAATAGAGGTTTCATTCTTTTTGTCAGTCGTTCTGCCAAAATAGAGAAAAGGAAAGAGCTGTGATTCTGACAGCCCCTTTTTTCCCACGCCAAAGCAACATAGCACAAAACACTCTATGGTGTGGCAGTGCATTTGCATTTATAGAGTTCATATTTTATTGATTGGTTGATTGGTGCGACTGAGTCTTGCTCTGTCACCCAGGTTGGAGTGCAGCTCACTCCAACTGCAATCTCAGCTCACTGCAATCTTCGCCTCCAAGGTTCAACTGATTCTCCTTCCTCTGCCTCCCAGGTAGCTGGGATTACAGGCACATGCCACCAGGCCGTGCTAATTTTTGTACTCTGAGTAGAGATAGGGTTTCACCATATTTGCCAGGCTGGTCTAGAACTTCTGGCCTCAGATGATCTGCCTGCCTCAGCCTCCCAAATGCTGGGATTATAGGCGTGAGCTACCACATCCAGCCAGAGTTCAGATTTTAAACGTAAGTACCTACATGGACCAACTCCCTGATGTTAGGAAATGAATTCTGATTTTCATCTTCCTAGTTAGCAAACTATATAGTCATGTTATATGGGTTCACAAACTCAGATGCCTGTAGGATCTGTGCAGAAATCATAAATGATTACAGGAATCTGGCTGGGTACAGTAGCAAACTGGAAACCAGAGAGCAGTTATTTTGTTTGAGTCACAGTTTGGAACCAGCATCTTTGAGGTTTTCAAGGGAAGGCAGAAACCTGATTTTTATACAAAGTCTTCCAGTTTGTAAACATTGATACCCAATTCACTTAAACACAGGCTGAGGCCGGCCGTTGGTAGCTCATGCCTATAATCTCAGCCCTTCTGGAGGCTGAGGTGGGGGATTGCTTGAGGCCAGGAGTTTGAGATCAGCCTGGCCAGCACTCAGTGAAACCCTGTCTCTACTAAAAATACAAAAATTAGCTGGGCATAGTGGCACCTGCCTGTAATCCCAGCTACTTGGGAGGCTGAGACAGGAGAATTATGAGAATTGCCTGAACCTGGGGAGGCTGCACTCCAGCCTGGGCGACAGAGTGAGAATCTGTCTCAAAAAAAAGAAAAGAAACACAGGCCAATGAAGACCTCTGTGTGGGCTACATTCTTCTATTGGATTGCTATTTTGCTACCTGTGATTTACCAGCTCTGTTTAACAAAGGCTTCATTTTCTTAGAACCAGTGATTAGCATGGCAAAGACTTAAATTCAGTCCTCTGAAAACAGTCTTTTGATTTCAGCATTTATAGTGAGAATGGAATAGGCAATTTATTGTTACATTAAAACACATACATAATGGGTACATATATAATATTACATTATTGTGCTTTAAAACAAGACAAATGTTCATTTTTCTTTTTTGATAGAAAAAATTAATTGGAAATAAATTGCCTTCACTAATAGGATGTCTCAACGTAGAATTTCTTTAAAGCTAAATTGTAATCGTACTAGCATTGAAATACTATTTTATCTTTGTAGACCTCAAGTTGTCAAAACAGTGAAGGGAGGAAAAAGTCAGCCTTCTTTATACTTTTTCCCAGATGGCACGATATTCTGTTTAGCAAATCCCAAACCTTTCACAGATACACTGAAGTCATAAGGTTTTTAAAATTTTGAGTTTAGTGTGTTCCATAGTAGCCATGTGTATTAGATTGGAGCACTGGGGTTATTTCTTAACCTGAATAGCAAGAAAGATTTTCTTACAGACCAGAGATGGAAACTTCCCAATCAGATCGTATGTCCTCGGAAAAAGGTATGACCTTGATGACTCATTGAAAAGCTTTGTTGATTTGCCTTTGAAACCTTAATTAACATGTACATTCTCAGGTTCTTACCTCAACAGAGTCTTTTCAACAAAACAGGTTGAATATCTGCTTTTTCCCTTGTAGGTGGTGAAAGAATAGTCTGCAGTATTAAGCCATTTATAAATATCTTATTCTGGTAGCAGTTATCCTGTTATTTTCCCACTCACCCTTTTATACATCCAGAATACCCCAGCCCTGGTAACACAGAAATTCAACAGAGAACAGAGGGGTGTGAGGTGTGGGGTGGATGTGTGGAGGCAGGGAGGGTCAGATAAGTTGCAGGTGACAACTTAATTCTTTGCCTGGCTGTGTCATTCATTGAAGGCAGAGTCAGTGTCTGAGATCTATGTGTTTTCTAGGTTCTGCATAGGTAGAATACAATATTTTGAAATATTTTGGTTTGTTGATTTTTATTATAATCTAGTCCTAGTCTGCTGCAGTTCACGTTACAGAAAATGGATTGTTGGCAAAAGTCCTTGTGCTCCCTTTGTATCTCCCCTGCTCTCCACACTGCTGTCAGTGTCTTTCTAAGATGTAAATTTAACCTCTTCAGAAAAACTTCAGGGCTTCTCATAATTTAGGATAAAGTTCAAAATATTTGCCATGGCCTGCAAGACCTTATACCCGGGTCAACCGTGTACTCCTACAGCATCTCATGTAAATATGTGTCCCAGCATTTGTCCACTGTTGCCATCCTTCAGGTTCTTGTTTGTCTTTACCCATACACCAGCCTCCTTGATAGAAGTGTGATTTTCTTATTTCAGCTCTTCCCAGAATTGAGTGCAGTTCTTGGTACTGAATACACGAGTTTCCCAATGCCTCTCCATCCCAGGAAGCTGCAGTCTTGTCAAACCAAGTTCTATTTCACTTTCTTTAGTTTCTATATGCTTATGACAATATTGGTCCCTTTTGCATAGAATGTCCCCTATTTCCTCTAATCTCCTACTTCTATTTCCCTTGGTTCAATAATCTCATCATTATTTATAATTCCTTCAGAGTATTACTACATGGATCTGTTTATATGTCATCTCTGCCAGTCTAATGGTAAAACAGGGACTTAGATTCTAAAATATAAAGCTGCGTAAAAGTGACAGTGATTGGCACATAGAAGGTAAGGCATAGCTAGATAAATGAATGGTCCTTTTTGCTGGTATGTTAAAAATTTAGTGGTATGTATAAAATACTTTATAAAGTATTTGCTGGTATGTATAAAATACTTTATAAACAGTGGATCCAAATTTGTGACCCAGGGGTCAAGTTCAGCCTGCATATATGTTTTGTTTGGCCAGCACAGTCTTTTATAAAAAGTTGGAATGTAAATATGCTTTCTTTGGCCTCTTCCAGATGTCTTATAATCAGTAGCTTTACACAGTGGTTACTCCTTGCAGCTGAAGGGATTTTAGGGTGTGACTACTACTGTCCCATTAGTTTGTGGCTACAATACCCTCAATGGAGGCCCAATGATCTGACTGAGTAATCACTAATCTTTATATACCTAATTTGCTACCAGGAGGCAATAACCAGCGTTGAAAAATTCCTTTGGTATCTTGCTTTTCATTCTGTGAAGCTCAAAGAGCCAGAATCTGTCTCTGAGTGTATGTGTATCCCATGCTTCTCTGAAGTAACCGTTTTCGGTTCTGAGGAACACCACCTAAGCAAAGGGAGCTATACATGTCGGAAGACACAGAGTATTATATTCATCTCCTACATTCACCCCACATAGTATCATAACAGAAGCTTAGGAGAGTCTTCTGTTTAATATTTTCCAAACTAATTTGGCCTTGAAACCTTTAAAAAACAGTATCTTATTGACCACTTTCCCTCAAGAAAGTTTGGAAAACACTGGCTTAAAGAAAAGGACTGTCTGAGATCCTAGGGATTATTCTCTATTTTCGGGGAAAAGCTTTAGATTCTAGAATTTTTTTGAAAAGGAGAAGAATGAAGGGAGAGTTTGAATTGTATATTAATTAGAAAGGCAGGAGAAACATAACCTTGAGTAAAAATTGGAGGGCAAACCAATTACCTTAAATTCTGAAATTAAAACCCAGTGATTTTCTGTTAAAACTTAAGTACTTCCTGCAGTCATGTAGGAGATAAGCACATTCACAGCCCCTCCATGCTCTCATTTTGTCTTCACAACTCTGTGAGGTAAATAGGGCAGCGATTTTAATCTCCCTTTTGCCAGTGAAGAACCTAAACCTAAGAAAGGTACAATGACAAACTTAAGAGCACACAGCCAGCAAATGGTGGGGCCCCCAGGTCTCCTGACTTCTAGCCTTTCCACAGCTCCATTCTACCCCTATCATATTGGTGTCCCCATCGTATATAGTTTTTCACTGAGTGGAAACTGCGGTTTAGCACATGATTGATGGTCAGGTGTCCAGATTGCAAAACAGTAAACAAAATCAGCAAGTAAACCAGAAGTGTATCATTCAACAGAATATTGAGATGGTTCAGAAACTTCATCATCTAAGACAGTGTTGAAAGTTTTTGTAGAGAACACTTTTTTTCTGGATTAGTGATTTTAATGTTAAATTATACTATTTGATTACTCTTCCCTTTAAAAAAATAGCTTTATTAAGATACAATTCAAATGTCATACAGTTTACTCATTTAAAGTATGCAGTTCTCCTGCAATGTAAAACTAAACTAAAAAAAATTATAAAAAATAAAAATAGGCTGGGCACAGTGGCTCATGCCTGTAATCTCAGCACTTTGGCAGATCAGGTCAGGAATTCGAGACCAGCCTGACCAACAAACATGGTAAAACCCTGTCTCTACTAAAAATACAAAAATTAGCTGAGCATGGTGGTGGGCGCCTATAATCCTAGCTACTCTGGAGGCTGAGGCAGGGAGAATCGCTAGAACCCAGGAGGTGGAGGTTGCAGTGAACCGAGATTGCACCACTGCACTCCAGCCTGGGCAGAGTACAGTTCACTGGTTTTAATATGTTTAGAGTTGTGCAGCCATAACCACTCGTTCTAGAACATTGCGTCACCTCAAAAATAAACACTGTACCCGTTAACAGTCATTCCCCATTTGTAACCAACCTTGCAGCCCTAGGCAACCACCAGTCTACTTTTGGACTTTGTGGATTTGCCTGTTCTGGACATTTTGATATAAATGGAATCACACAATCCCTGTGGCCCTTTGTGACTGGCTTCTTTCACTTATAATGTTTTCAGAGTTTATCTGTGCTGTGTTCTAGCATGCATCAGCACTTTTTAATGCTGACTAATATTCCGTATATGGTTATACTACAGTCTATGTTTTTATCATTTGATAGGCATTTGGGTTGTTTCTGCTCTTTGGCTATTATTAATAATGCTGTATGAACATTCGCATACACATTTTTGTGGACATGTGTTTTCAGTTATCTTGGATACACATCTAGTAGTAGGGTTGTGAGTACATATAATTACTTTATGTTTAACATCTTGAGGAACTTCCAGACTGGTTTTCAAGGTGATTATAGCATTTTGCTTTCCTACCAGCAGCCCGTGTGAGTGTTCCACTTTCTCCACATTCTCATCAACTTTTTTTTTCTGTAGACACCCTAGTGGGAGTGAAGTAGTACCTCATTGTGCTTTTGATTTACAATTCTCTGATGGTTCATAATGGTCATTTGTGTATCTTCTTTGGAGAATTACCTACTTCAGATCCTTTGCCCGTTTTTTAATTATTTGTTTTTATTATTGAGTTGCAGGAGTTATTTGCGTATTTTAGATATCAGATATGAAATTTTTCCGTATTTTTCCAAACATTTTTTCCCATTCTTCGGATCACCTTTTCTTTTTATGACAGCATTGTTTGAAGCACGGTTTTGATGAAGTCCAGCTTGTCTATTTGTTGTTTGTGCTTTTGGTGCCATATCTAATAGCCCATTGCCTAATCCAGGGTCATGAAGATTTATGCCGGTGCTGCTTCTAAGAGTTTTTATTGTTTTAGCTCTTACATTAAGGTCTTGGATCCATTTTGAGTTAATTTTTTTATTTTTTTAATAGAGATGGGTTTCTCCATGTTGGTGAGGCTGGTCTCAAATTCCCACCCTCCGATGATCTGCCCGCCTCCACCTCCCAAAGTGCTGGGATTACAGATGTGAGCCACCTTGCCTGGCCACGCGTGGCCAAAGTTAATTTTTATGTATGATATGGGATAGGGGTCCAACTCCATGATTTTAAATGTGGATATCCAATTGTCCCCGCCCCGTTTGTTAAAAAGAATTTGATTACATACTGTTGTCATTTTAATAGAGGAGAGTGAAAGTGCTTCAGGATCCTGAGATGACAGAGCCGTAACAGGAATAATGGTGCTGTTCTATTTTGCGTGGCATTGTAAGTGACACGCAGATCAGGAGAGAGGACCGTTTCCTTCATGTGGAACAATTTCATATTTTGCATTTATTTCCTCTTTGCTCCGGGTCTCTGGAGACAAATCCACTTGTTTTTATGCCTGTAAGATATGCAAAGCTATATCTTTAAATACTCTTTAAAGCAAGTTTAAAATACTCTTGCTTCATCTATCTGCTTCTGTGAAGAAAGATAAAATGTTTTTTATATATTCTCTTATTCTATAAAGAGGGAAGGATTAAGAAATGATTGATTTGTGAATAGAGATAATAATTTAGTAAAAATAGGAGGTTTTTTGTTCAATGTTTTTAAAAAGGCAAAAATGTATTTGGTCGCTTGTTTCAAATCATTTTTACCCAGAAGTGTTATCCTACCTGACAGTGTGTCTTGTGGAACTCAAGAGTAGATTCCATCATACCATTTTCTAGCATGGTAATGGAGGAATTGGCCAGGTACATCCTAAGATGTGCACAAAGGAAAGGTCAAAGGTCAGATTCATGCAGCCTCGGAGACTGAGACCTGGACAGTAGGGGTAGGTGTGTGTACATTAGTATGTTCGGGGGCTAGGAATTTTAAAGCTGATTTATGAACAGTTGTAATGCTACATTGCTTTCTACTTCTTTTGCTATTCTTAAAGTTGGAAGGAAGCAAATAATATATTTGATATCTTTGGACAAATCTGGGCTAGATTTTTAGGGGAGCGACTGTCCATGAGTTAACCTTAAGAATGCAAGCTATACCAGCTGTTTTCCTGCCAACAACTGGCCCTGCCTAAAAATCTAATATAGAAAATATCCGTCGAATCTTTAAGATTTAAAAACAATTTCATGTGTTTCTTTGTTAAATGCAAATACTCCAGAGAAGGGATATCAGTGCCTGCCTGGCAAGTGGGACAAGGTGATTAGTGAATAGAAAGGCCGGGAGATTCCAAAGTAGAAGACACTTACCCATTTGTTTTTTCAGTTAGGAAAGCAGCTGATATTCATTATAAAAACTTAGAAAAGTGTGGAGAATGAGAATCCCATAACTGTACCAGCCACAGGTAACACTATTGACCTTTTAGAGCGTTTTTCTTCTCCCATGCCTGACGTTCGTAGCTGTGGTCAATGCACTTTCACTTACTTGTCATAAACATGTTCTCATATCATTAAAAACGGTCAGCATCGGTTTCAGTGCCTGCGTACATTTCATGTAATAGGTGTACAACAATTAACTTGAATATTTAGGTTGTTCCTTACTGGGCTTTTTTCTTTCTTTTTTTTTTTTGAGATGGAGTTTCGCTCTTGTTACCCAGGCTGGAGTGCAATGGTGCGATCTCGGCTCACCGCAACCTCCGCCTCCTGGGTTCAGGCAATTCTCCTGCCTCAGCCTCCCTAGTAGCTGGGATTACAGGCACGCGCCACCATGCCCAGCTAATTTTTGTATTTTTAGTAGAGATGGGGTTTCACCATGTTGACCAGGAAGGTCTCGATCTCTTGACCTCATGATCCACCCGCCTCGGCCTCCCAAAGTGCTGGGATTACAGGCGTGAGCCACCACGCCCGGCCCTGGGCTTTTTTATTTCTAAGAAACAGTTTTGCTAGTCATTTACTCTAGGGAGCTTTTTGCCTAGAGCCTGTGGGAACGAGGCTAGTTAGTGAGCTGTGCAGAGGGCATGTTTCTTTTTCAGCACAGGCTATTCTAGACACCCTGATGCGTCTCAGAGTGCTTCTGCTCTGATTAACTCACCTAGAAATCATGGCGTTTTTAAAGAAAATGGTTTTATTTATTTACAGACAGTAACATTTACTCATTTTAGGTATATATTGCAGTCACTCTCCTTCCCTGAACCTTGTCCCCAGGCAAACACTGACCTGAAGTGGCCATTCAGGTCTTTTTATCACTTTACTCCAGCCTTTTTATTGCTAAGAAAAGTTGCCTTAATTTTGAATATTTCTCTGAACCGTTTGTTTTAGTTTTCTTTTACTCATTTTTATAATTAACAGACTTAATATTAGCCATCTGCATTTCACATGTCTCAACTTCCCTCTTGTTTTGACCTTTCTTCTCTTTTCCTAATTTTTTAAATACTTCTTTAAACATGTTATTTTTTTCTTTTCTCTCTCTGTCTCTCTCTCTCTCTCTCTCTCTCTCTCTCTCTCTCTCAGGGTCTCATTATATTGACCAGGCTGGTCTTGAACTTGAACTCCTGGCCTCATGTGGTCTGCCTACCTTGGCCTCCCAAAGTGCTGGGAGGCTTGAGTTATCACACCTGGCCTCTAAGAAAATTTTTGAAGATTATTGTTGGCTTTATTAATTTTTGAGATGGAGCTTGCACTTTCTAAAATTTTATCGGCTTCCTATAGAATGTATTAGGTTGAACCATTTTAAGTTGTTTATATTTAATTATTTTGACCTACAAAGATGGCAGTGTCATCTGGTTTAACCTAACATTCTTTCAGAGGTATGTTCTTCATTTGAGTTTCAGGGTAATGCTTCCTGTTTTCCTGGAATATCGCGTTTCTTCACAGAGCTAATGTGTCTTTGTAGAAATTACTCATCTGTGGCCAGATGCAGTGGCTCATGCCTGTAATCCTAGCACTTTGAGGAACCAAGGCAGGCAGATTGCCTGAGCTCAGGAGTGTGAGACCAGCCTGGGCAATAGGGTGAAACCCCATCTCTACTAAAATACAAAAAAATTAGCCAGGTGTGATGACATGCACCTGTAGTCTCAGCTACTTGGGAGGCTGAGGCAGGAGAATCGCTTGAACCTGGGAGGCGGAAGTTGCAGTGAGCCAAGATTGCACCACTGCACTCCAGCCTGGGTGAGGGCAACAGAGTGCAACTCCATCTCCAAAAAAAAAAAAAAAAATTATCCATGATTAAGAAGCACCAGATTCAGGCTTAAGTTTGCTGTAAAGACAAGTATAAGGAGTCATTTTTCCATTGGAGTGTTCAGAGTCTGACTTCTGAGAGCTGATTTCTCAAGGCTCCTGATCCAGGTTCCTGAGCTTAGGGACTGGCTAAGCTTTCATGTAGTGGTGTTCTGCAGTATTTTAGTATAATTACAAGAGTGAGGATGAAAGACAGTTAAGACTAGCCTGACCAACATGGTGAAACTCTGTCTCTACTTAAAAATACAAAAGTTAGCTGGGCATGGTGGCGGGTGCCTGTAATCCCAGCTACTTGGGAGGCTGAGGCAGGAGAATAGCTTAAACTGGGTAGGCAGAGGTTGCAGTGAGCCAAGATCAAGCCATTGCACTCCAGCCTGGGTGACAGAGTGAGACTTCATCTCCAAAAGAAACCAAAAAAGACCTATGTAGTGTTTTACAAACTATACTCCACCAAAACATTGTGTGTTTTAGTGCTTCCACAAATATTGAAATATTTTCCAATAGACAATAAAGTTTAAGATGAGTTCTGTGAGATTTTGTCTGAAAAAATGTTCTGCTAAAAACAAAAGTTGAAAACTAGTGTTTTAAGAAATCTAAGGTAAATTCTAGACCATTTTCCAGAAAATGTATGTCTTAGTCCAAAAAATGCATTTGGGTTACTATAACAAAATACCATAAACTGGGTATCTTATGAATGACAAAAATTTATTTATCATGGTTCTGGGGCCTGGGAAGTCCAAGATCAAGGCACCATCAGATCTGGTGTCTGATGAGAACCCTCTTTTTAGTTGATGGAAGGCACCTTAGAAGGCTCTGTGTCCTCATATGGTGGAAGTGGCTAGCTAGCTTTCTGGGGCTGCTTTTATTTAGAGGCAGAGACTCACTATGATGCTTAGGTCTGGTCTTGAACTCCTGGCTTCACGTGATCATCCCACTTTGGCCTCTCAGGGTGCTAGAATTACAGGCATGAGCCACCATGCCCAGCCTGGGGCTTCTTTTATAAGGGCGCTAATCACAATCATGAAGCTTCTACCCTCCTGACCTACTCGCTTCCCAAAGGCCCTGACTCCTCATACCCTCACCTTGGGGTTAGGGTTTCAACATAAGCATGTGGGTGGGGGCATATAGTTATGTACTGTATTGGGACATGTCGCTTTCTGATTAACATAAGCAATGACATAATGGAGAAGAGAAAGGTTTAACATGAAATTTATTGCCCCCAAAAGTATACCCATGTGGAGGTGTGTGAATGCCTGATTCTTCAAGTGGTGTAAACATTGATTCTCTGAACTCTAGGGGGAGTGGATGAACCATCATCTTTTTTCTCCTTTTTAAAATAAAATAACTTTTAACTTCTGATCATAGCACAAATATATTATATATTGTGAGGAATTCTTTAACTTCTGAAAAATACAAATAATAGATATCAGTGTAATCCATCAGTCATCTGATTCCCAGACTTGAACTTCAGCCTTTCAGTATATTCCTGCAAGCTTCCCTGTGCATTTTAAAGCTACTTTTTCCTTTTTCCAAAATTGGGATTATACTCAAAATGCCTGTGGCCTGCGGTTAAGAAGTTGTATAAGGAAGCAGAAGTCATTGTAACATATGGGTGAGGGGGCAGAAGGCAGCAAAACACACTGCCACGTGTGTACCTGTGCAACTATCTTGCATGTTCTGCACATGTGCCCCAAAACCTAAAATGCAATCAAAATTTTAAAAAAAATTCACTGATGAAGTGATTAACTCATTGCCATTCAACGTCCTTTCTTTCTTCAAGCTTGAACTTATTTCCACCAATTCGGCTACTGTCACTGTCTCTATGCTGTGGGATATTATAATGCAGATAGGGTGGGAAGTTACTTCTTAAGATCGGTGAAGGACGCTGTAGATCTCTGTGATCACTGCCAAGTTTGTCTCTGTTGGACCAGTTGAAAAACTGATGAATAAAAGAATCAATAAAGATGATGAAAGGCTAGGCATTCAGAGAAGAGTGATTGAATAGAATGTAATATTTAAAGCTGAATGTTAAGATTGCCTTTTAGGAACGTTGGCGTAGCTCCCATTAAGTGTTAACACCATGATGGTGCCATGTAAGTCAAGATGAAACAAAGGAGATGATGTGCTTTTATGTATCATTGTGATAGAAGAATTGCCTTCCCTCTCAGCAAACACACAAAAATCCACTGCTTTTATTCATCTTTGATTTAGTCATTCTGTGATCTGTGATAACAAGAAATACCTGTATTTAAGTTTGGCATCATTCTGTAGACTTTTACATCTGCTACAAAAATAACCAGTAACCACATTTTCCTACCAAGTAAGCATATACCTTAGAAAGGCTATTATAATTTTATCCAAAATTAAGTACATGCTTTAAAAGACGCATAAGCAGGCTGGGCGTGGTGGCTCATGCCTGTAATCCCAGCACTTTGGCAGGCTGAGGTGGGCGGATCACTTGATGTCAGGAGTTTGAGACTATCCTGGCCAACATGGTGAAACTCCGTCCCTACTAAAAAATACAAAAATTAGCCAGGCATAGTGGGATGTGCCTGTAATCCCAGCTACTTGGGAGGCTGAGGCAAGAGGCGGAGGCTGCAGTGAGCCAAGATCATGCCATTGCACTCCAGCCTGGGCAACAGAGCAAGACACTGTCTCAAAACAAAACAAAAAACAAGAAAAAGAAAAAGAACTATGAGTAGAAATTACAATACTTTTTTAGAAATAATTTTTAACCATTTTAAAATCTTAACAGTTCATAGCTGGGCATGGCGGCACATGCCTGTAATCCCAGCTACTCGGGAGGCTGAGGCAGGAGAATCGCTTGAACCCAGGAGGCGGAGGCTGAGGTGGCCGAAGATCACACCACTTTGCTCCAGCCTGGGCGGCAGAGCATGACTCTGTCTCAAAAAAAAAAAAAAGTCTTAACAGTTCAATATATTAATATAAGGTACCACTTCTCCTCTGCAGTACTTCAGGCCACAGTTCACACATTCTTCTCACTCTTTGATATATGGATAGCTGGTGACCATTATGTTGGTGTATGCAAAGTATCTTTGCTATCTGCTAAAATGAGTCTTTAATTATATGCTAATCTGTGCTTTTAATTATCCTAGTTGCCATCTGAATTTATCAGCTTCTGGAGTACTTGTTGTATAGGCCATTCTCTGAAATCCCTCACATTTTACATGTGAGCCCTTGAATTACCTGGGGATCCTCTTAAAATACAAATTCTGAATCAAAGGTCATGAAGGTGGCTCTGCATTTGGCACCGTTCCCATGCCATGCCAGTGCTGCTGGCCTTCAGACTATACTTTGAATAGCAAGGCATCCAGTAACAGTTTTGGGACCAGAAGCTATTGAAGCCATTTCTTATTATGATATCTTAATGATACATGCCTACTTTATTAGTAACGTGTATATTTCAATTAGTGATATGTATGTTGAATTATGACTTGAAGTATATAATTTTTTAATAATTTTTGTGTCAGGCAATGATCTACAGTAGTGGTATTTGTAGAGAATGGTGTTGGCAAACTGTAAAAATACTTTACAAAAAGGTTTATTCTAAGACGAATATGAAGGACCGTGGCCTGAGGCATAGTCTCAAGAGGTCCTGAGAACATGTGTCCAAGGTGGTTGGGTTACAGCTTGGTTTTATACATTTTAGGGAAACATCTTATGTCTCAGTCATGTGAGGAATGCGTTGGTTTGGTCTAGAAAGATCGGACAACGCAGAGAGGGGGCTTACAGGTTACAGGTGGATTCAAAGATTCTCTGATTGGCAGTTGATTGAAAGAATTATCTGAGGCCGGGTGAGGTGGCTCAAGCCTGTAATCCCAGCACTTTGGGAGGCCGAGGCGGGTGGATCATGATGTCAAGAGATCGAGACCATCCTGATCAACAAGGTGAAACCCCGTCTCTACTAAAAATATAAAAATTAGCTGGGCATGGTGGCACGTGCTTGTAATCCCCAGCTACTCAGGAGGCTGAGGCAGGAGAATTGCCTGAACCCGGGAGGCGGGGTTGCGATGAGCGGAGATCACGCCATTGCACTCCAGCCTGGGTAACGAGCAAAACTCTGTCTCAAAAAAAAAAAAAATTATCTGAAAACCTGGAATCAATACAAAGGAGTGTTTGGTTTAAGTTAAGGGAGTTTAGAGACCAAGGTTCTTATTATGCAGATGAAATCTCACAGGTGGCCACCTTTAGAGATAATAGATGGCAAATGTTTCTTATTTAAACCTTTAAAAGGTATAATCCTAGCATTTTGGAGGTCGAGATGGGAGGATCACTTGACCTCGAGTTCAAGACCAGCTTGGCCAACATAGTGAGACCTTGTCTCTATTTTTTTTTAATTAAAAATAAAAATAAAAGGTGCTAGAGACTGGGCATGGTGACTCATACCTGTAATCTCAGCACTTTGCGAGGTGGAGGTGGGAGGATCATTTGAGGCCAGGAATTGACTAGCCTGGGTAACACAGCAAGACTCTGTCTCTACAAAAATATTTAAAAATTAGCCAGCATAGTGGTGTATGTCTGTCGTCCCAGCTCTTCAGGAGTCTGAGATGGGAGGATTACTTGAGGCCAGGAGGTTGAGGCTGCAGTTAGCCATGATTGCACCACTGTGCTCCGGCCTGGGCAACAGAGCAAGATACTTTCCAAACAAACAAAAATAAAATAAATACATTAGAAAGATGCTAGACTCTCAATCTCTTCAGGACTGGAGGGCCCAGAAAGGGAAAGATCTACTGATGTTATAGAGACTCTTTACAGATGTAGAATTTACCCCCACAAAAGACAGCTTTGCAGGGCCATTTCAAAATATGGCAAAGAAACATTTTGAGGTAAAATATTTTTATTTCCTTCTTTATCAGTCACGTGATGTTATGCCAGAGTCAGGTTGGAAAGTAAGCCACACTATGCATGGTTAAATAAGACCCATCTGATGAGATTTTATGGTTTAAAGAGCATGACTCCCCAGGCCCTTTAGGTAGGAATCTGGGCAGGAGAGGAAAACAAAGTCAGAGTTTAGTCCTCAGTGATAACACACCAATGCTGATACACTAGTTAATATGCACTGACTACTTACTATGCCCCCGACACCGTGCTTTACAAAGGTTAAGTAAATGTTCTCAGTAAAGCCATGAGGTAGATGTTATTATTGTCACCTCATTTACAAATGAGGATGCTGAGGCTGGTAAGAAGGTAGTGAGTTACTGCAGTTGATCGTTGGCATCAGTACAGGTCCAACTCCTTGCTCACTCTCTTCCCCCTTCTCACTGCTGCGCTGGACTTGTCTATAGCAATAATAAGAAGAAACAAGTTTAGTGACTTGCTTGTGATAGCGCAGCTAGACGACAGAGCCTTGGCATCAACTCCAGAGCTTGTACCTGTAATCTCTTTACTAGTCTGACAGTTCAGAAACTGCAGACTTTATATGACATGTATATGAACTCTAGGTTGTTAATTCATGTAAGATAGAGTTGAATTTTCTAGCTTTTTTTCCCAAAAGACCTTTGAAAAGCAATTATCTTTTTCCTTAGGTTTTCCTTTCTATGGCGTTCCCATAGATACTGATAATTTGTGATTCCTTACCAGTTTTTTCTTAGTCTTCCATGCTGCATATGTGTGTTAATTTGTGCATATGTGAAAAAGTATCTCAACTTTCTTATTCCTTTGTGGCAAAAATTTATGAAGAATGAAAAGTAGACAGTATCCTGCCCGGAATGAAAGATAAAAGTATTCTTATTAATGTTGAAAGTTTGTTTTCTGCCAGAGAGTAGCCCAGGAAAATAAAATAAAATAGATGGATTGTTGCAGAAGACTGATTGATTCTTTTTTTTTTGAGACTGAGTTTCACTCTTGCTGCCCAGCCTGGAGTGCAATGGTGTGATCTTGGCTCACTGAAACCTCTGCCTTCTGGGTTCAAGGATTCTTCTGCCTCAGCCTCCCAAGCAACTGGGGCTACAAGCATGCCCCACCATGCCTGGCTAATTTTTTAATTTTTAGTAGAGATGGGGTTTCACCGTGTGGACCAGGCTGTTCTCAAACTCTTGGCCTCAAGTGATCCACCCACCTCACCCTCCCAAAGTGCTGGGATCACAGGCATGAGCCACTGCGCCTGGCCAATTCTTTAAAAAAAATTTTTTAAATTTTTATTTTAATAGTTTTTGGGATCATATTGATTGATTCTTATGTATGTTCTTAAAATTTTGAAAATTTTTTTTCTTCATTCATAAGGTAATGGTAATCTATTGACTTGTGTGGAGACATACGTTTCACTCCAAGTTCTCCTGCCAGACCACCAAATGATCTTAGAGAAGCCAGGAGCCCCTCCCTCCAGCTTCTCGGCCTGTCAGATGTTAGCGTTTGAGATGCGCAGTCCTTGAGCTGCCTGTCAGCATGTTAAGGAGAAACAAACACAGGGGAAGAGTTCGTATTGCTAACATGTACAGGCATTTGTACGAATTTGCAAAAATGAGTGGAAGTTGTTTAGGATTAGAAAAGTTTGGCACTCAGTTGCAGTTTAATTTGGAAATCAGTAAACCTAGAATAGGTTACAATAAATAGCATAGCTAACATGTGGCATCTCAAAGTAATATGAGGCTATTTACTTTCCTGATCTCTCTTTCTTTTACAGTCTATCAATATTATGGAACTGACTTTACAGAAATATGGAAGTTACGAAAAATTTGAACAAGCCACTGGTGGTAGCTTGCTCTCTAAAACTCGCATCTGGAGTCACGTTAGGAGGTACATGATGAAGGAAGGCTGCCTAGGGGAGGTATGGATCGGGAGCGAACACGAGGAGTTACTGTACTGCATTGTGTTTAGTTTATTTTTCAGGATGGAGTCTCGCTCTGTCACCCAGGCTGGAGTGCCTTGGTGCAGTCTTGGCTCACTGCAACCTCCGCCTCCAAGGCTCAATTCTCTTGCCTCAGCCTCCCGAGTAGATGGAGTTCCCCTCTTGAACACAAGGGGTTGCTGTCAGTGACAGTCAGTTGTGGGCATTGTATTGTATTGTATTATGTTGTATTGTATGTATTTTATTTTTTGAGATGGAGTCTCTCGCTCTGTCACCCAGGCTGCAGTGCAGTGGTGCAACCCCAGCTCCCTGCAACCTCCACCTCCCAGGTTCAAGTGATTCTCTTGCCTCAGCCTTCCTAGTAGCCGGATGATTTGGCTGTACATTCCATCTTGGTTTCTGGGAGATTTAAGGTGGTTATAAAAAAAAACAATGTTGTTAATTTGCAGGCCCATTTTTTTCTCTGAAAGCTTCTCCCCCTACCTTTATGTTTTGTTTTATGTCTGTGTACTCTCTTTTCTTGCCCTTAGATTGTAGTTCATCTCACTGAGGACCTGCTTTCCCGAGCATCAATGACAGTAGTAAACGGATGTCCGACTCTGACCATCAATGTATCCACTGCACGTGAACACTGGCTGGAGGGAATGCTGAGGCATGAAATAGGTAGGGGCCGCCCTTTGCATTTGCTTATCTGTAGTATCAGGAATTAACTCTAAAGAAATGTTCTTTTAGAATGGGTTTTGTTCTTCGTAGTATTTATTTTTTTAGTAGAAGAAAATTTAGCAAAAAGTCATGAGCTTCACTTGGACTCATTTCAAATTAGATTTTTAAAAGGAAGTGTTTAGGTGTATTGAATCTGGAAAGTCATTTAATTGCTCTGATTTGCCCTATAATTAAACTGAGGGGGTTGAATTAAGGTGTCTTTGAAGTTCTTTTCAAATATCAAGTCTGTGATTCTTCTCTTTAAAAAAGTAAATTCTTAGAAAGGTTATACCTCCTCTCTTGAGATCTGTGATCCTTTTGAAGGCAGCGTACACTTCTTCATACCCAAGAGATGTTAGGGTCAGGTTATTTTCTCCTTTGTTTTGATTTCTATGCACACATTAATTTGGTGTTAGAATTTTTTTTTTTTTTTGAGATGGGATCTTGCTCTGTCACCCAGTCTTGAGCACAGTGGCACGATCTCAGAGGTTCCCTGGAACCTCTGCCTCCTTGGCTTAAGTGATTCTTCTCACCCCAGCCTTCTGAGTAGCCAGGGTCCCAGGTGCATGCCACCACACCTGACTAATTTTTTGTATTTCTGGTAAATATGGGGTTTCACCATGTTGCCCAGGCTGGTCCCAAACTCCTAAACTCAAGTGATCTGCCCTCCTCAGGCTTCCAACGTGTTGGGATCACAGGTGTGAGCCGCTGTGCCCAGCTGGTTTTAGAACTGTTGATGAAATCTCTTGTGGGGAAGAATTAAAACAAAAGCAGCCTTTCTTCTTCATGCGACTTTCCTTCCCCACAGGCACACATTATTTTCGAGGTATAAACAACCTCCAGCAGCCGTGGAGCAGTTGGACTGGACGTAAGAAACATGAGCTGAAGCCAAACAACCCCACAGAGGAAGGACTAGCAAGCATTCACAGCGTTCTGTTTAGAAAAGACCCCTTTTTATGGAGGGCTGCCCTCCTCTACTACACTGTTTATCAAGCCAGCCAAATGTCTTTTTGTGAACTCTTCAAAGATATTGGCAGGTTTGTCAAGGACCCCAATACAAGATGGGATTATTGTGTACGGGCCAAGAGGGGATGGACTGATACTTCCCAACCAGGTAGGTGTCCCTTAACTGTAGGTTTTCTGACTTGCTGAGTAGTTGTCTCGTGATTTTGTTTATATCCTAATCCTTGAATCACAAAATTCACTCACTTTTGAAAAATTAAGGCTTTGTTACCTGAGGTCAGAACTGGTTTTCCCAAACCACATTTTCTTAGCATTATTTTTGCCCAGCTCAATTTTGAAAAATCTCAGACCTACAGAATATGGAAAGAATGGTAAAATGAGCAGCCATCTACCCTTTATCTGGATTCACCTATTGTTAACATTTTGCTATTTTTTCTTTCTCTGTCTTTGACTTTTTAAAAACAGCTATACTGAGATAAAATTCACATGCTATACAGTTTACCCATTTCAAATGTACAGTTCAGTGATTTTTAGAATATTTGCAGAATTGTGCAACCATCACCACTAATTCCAGAATGTTTTCATTATCCCAAAAGAAACCCATACCCATTACATTAATTCCCCATGTTTTCCCCTTCTCTCCAGCTCTAAGCAACTGCTTTTGGTGTTATTTTCATCTCTGTAGGTTTACCTATTTTTAACATTCCATATAAATAGAATTATCTAATAGGTGATTCTTTGTGGTGGGCTTCTTTCAGTTAGCATGATGTTTTCAAAATTCATTCATGTTGTAGCACGTATCAGTATTTTGATCATTTTATTGCTGTGAGGTAGGCAGTCCCCTAGCAGAGCTCAAGCACTGTGCTGGGAGATCCGCTGCTCTCTTCAGAGCCAGCAGGCAAGAATGGTTAAGTCTGCTGAAGCTGCACCCACATCTGCCCCTTCCCCCAGTGCTCTGACCCAGGGAGATGGGAGTTTTATCTATAAGCCCCTGACTGGGGCTGCTGCCTTTCTGACAGAGATGCCTTGCCCAGAGAGGAAGAATCTAGAGAGACAGTCTCCATTTTTTTTTTTTTTGAGATGGAGTTTCACTCATGTTGCCCAGGCTGGAGTACAATGGTGCCAGCTCAGCTCACTGCAGTCTCCACCTTTTGGGTTCAGGCAATTCTCCTGCCTCAGCCTCCCAAGTAGCAGGGACTGAAGGCATGTACCACCATGCCCAGCTAATTTTGCATTTTTTCATAGAGATGGGGTTTTGCCCTGTTGGCCAGGCTGGTCTTGAACTCCTGACCCCAGGTGATCCCCCCATCTTGGCCTCCCAAAGTGCTGGAATCACAGGCGTGAGCCACTGTGCCCAGCCTAAGAGTGTTTTTAAACTATTTATTTGGAGTTTGGTAAATACTTAATCAAATTAGTGATGGTTATGTTGCTCGCACAGCCCACATTAACGTCTCCTACTAGTGATGTAATCGTATGACAGTGTAGTGCCTTAGAGCCAGGAGCAGGCAAGATAGGAAGCAGGAAAGAGAAGGACATCTCTCCCTTGTCTTTCATGTGTGCACAGCCAGTTCCAGGCGGGATTTCAGATAAGCAGCACGTCTGCCGTTTCTTAGAACATTCTTCTCAGTACTCTTAGAAGAAAATTTGTTGGTATATTGAACTAACCTGAAATTTCAAAATGACTTTTAAACAAATGCCTCTTAATTTTACTCTTTTTTTCAGGGCATTTTTGAGTGTTCTTTTTAGATTACTTTGCTTGCTCTTTAGTACTCTACTCAGATGCCCAGGGCTTCCGTGTTATTTTTGATACCCCACCCCATGGAGGCTCATCACGTTTAGACTACTCCCTTTTTTCTTTTCCTCACATATTTTTGTGTTTTTCATGTTTTATTTTGGAAAATTTTAGATGTATACAAAAGAATAATTAATATGCTGAACTCCAGTAATAATTACCTGATTGTAATAATTCTCAATATTTTTTAACTGTGGTTCAGCTATTCTTCCAAATACATTTTCCTATAGTATTTTAAAGCCAATTCAAACGTCATGTCCTTTTCCCCATAAATATTTCAATTTGCATCTCTGATTAGGACCATTTTTTTTAACAATCCTCATGCTATTAGCCTACCTAACAAAACTAACAATAATTCCTTAATATATGACTCTATGTGATAGAATTTTAATTCATTTAATAGAGCAAAATTTTTTAAAATTATGCAAGTTAGGTCAGGATGGGAAAAAGGTTTACTGTGTAAACAGAACATCCTTTTCTATAGTTCAGATCTCATGGAAATGTCCTACTTTTCATATCTTTATTCATTTTTTTCTATTTTTTTTTTTTTTTTTGAGTCGGAGTTTCGCTCTTGTTACCTAGGCTGGAGTGCAATGGCACGATCTCGGCTCACCGCAACCTCCGCCTCCTGGGTTCAGGCAATTCTCCTGCCTCAGCCTCCCGGGTAGCTGGGATTACAGGCACGCGCCACCATGCCCAGCTAATTTTTTGTATTTTTAGTAGAGACGGGGTTTCACCATGTTGACCAGGATGGTCTCGATCTCTTGACCTTGTGATCCACCCACCTCGGCCTCCCAAAGTGCTGGGATTACAGGCTTGAGCCACCGTGCCCAGCCATTTTTTTCTATTTTTAAACCTACATGCTCTTCAAAATCTAGTTCTAGTTCTTGTTTACATAGAGAGAAACAGTATCAACATTTATGCTTTAAAACCATAGTTTGTTTTTAATTAATGGAGGGAAAGGGTTATATTCTAAACACCAGCAGTATCTAAAATTCTGCATCTCTCCACTACCTTTATTGAGACCTACCTGCTCTAAAACCATCCTGCTCAGGCCTCCCCACTCAGATGCCTTCAGTGCAGAATGAGAGTTATGACCGAATGGTGGGAGTAGCGGAAAATGAGATAATTGTATTTATAAGAGTCATGTATTTAAAATTACCAGTCTCTATTTATAATTAGGAAAGGACTGTTACTTTAATAATGGGGGGATGTGTGAGAAGAAGGAATTCTCAAGTTTTTAGTCTGCACACTATCCTGGTACTTTCCAAGACTCGACGTTTTATGTAATAAAGATAGTTAAGTAAAAATAAATGTTGGCCAACTGGAATATTTTTAATACAGGACTGATTTCTACAGTAAATGGAACGGGTTGATATCTAATTACTTAGTAATTTTTTTCAACATCAGAAAGTAAACAGTATTCTGGCTCCTCCAGGGTGTTTTAGTAAAGACCAGGTATACTTGGATGGGATTCTTCAAATCCTGCGATACAGAGAGACCATAGACTTCCATCTGCTAACTGCCCTCGGGAAGGTGAGTGGAAGCCATGGCACACAGTCCCCGAACACACCAGATTAGCATTTCCCTCACTCGAGCCTAGGATTCAGTAAGACTCAGATTCACACTATTTTTACTTTATTGTTGGAATAAATTTTCTTTATTTCATAACAAGAGGGAAGAAATCTGGTTCTGTAATAGAACCAAATTGTAAAATTTCTTTATGGTTAATAAGAGATAAAGAAAAGAATAGGAACTTGGGAATATATATTGTTTTATTTTTATTTGTATACACATTTTTTTAAGAAGCATTTTCTGAAAACTTTAAAGCATTTTGAAGTAAGCTGCAGCTGTCACACTCCCCATAATGTCTCATAAGAAAAGGATGTTTTCTGACATGACCATATGACTTTGTCTAACACATTTATCACTGATTAGATATAACAGCTAAAACACAGTCCCCTTCAATGTTTCCAAAGTGCGTCCCAGATGTCCTTTGTTTCCCTTCTTTGGTGATCCAAGGTCCAATCAAGATTTAGGTATTACATTTGGTTATAATCTTTCATCTCTTGTAATCTGTAATAGTCTCCCCTTGCCTCATTCTTGCTTTATTTTCATGATATTTTTAAGACTTGGGCTGAGCGAGGTGGCTCATGCTCATAATCCCATCACTTTGGGAGGCCGAAATAGGAAGCTGAGGCAGGAGGATCACTTGAGGCCAGGAGTTTGAGAGCAGCCTGGGCAACATGGGGAAACCCTGTCTCTCTATAAAATATAAAAAATTAGCCGGGCAAGGTGGCGCAGGCCTTAGTCGCAACTACTCGGGAGGCTGAGGTGGGAAGATCACTTGAGCTTAGGAGGTCAAGGCTGCAGTAAGCCATGATCGTACCACTGCGCTCCAGCCTGGGAGACAGAGACAGACCCTGTCTCAAAAAAAAAAAAAAAAAAAGATTGGCACAGTTTTCTTGAAAATTCCTACAATATGGGTTATCAGATTGTTTCCTTCTGATGAGATTCAGGTTAAACATTTTTGCCAAGCATACTGCATAAGTGATGTGTATTTCCCATTGCATCCCAAGAGAGAAGGTGCACGTCATTTTGCTCCATTTAATCACGGTGTTTGATTGCCTGCTGTGTTTGCTCGCCCGGGTTGTTAGTGACCACCAGATCTCCCCATTATAAAAGTACCTTTCCCCCATTGTATTAATAATAGTCTTTGGGATGGTATCTGTGGATGGGCTATTCCCTAACAACCCTTGATCTTTTCCCAAATCAATTACTATACTTGCAGTAACAAAATAGAGGTCTTTCATTCTTTTATATTTCTTTGTCACTCCCCATTTTTGTAGTATGATTATGGACTTAATTAGAATTATTTTTTAATTCAACTTTTTCATGGCTGCTCCTGTGTCTTAAACATGTCTCCAGGTTTTCTGGCATAGAAAAATGTCTGGGCACAGCTTCTACTTTTCCTACCCAAATCTAAGATCAGCCATTTCTCTAATGCAGTCTTCTTTCCTTTTAATTAGTATTCTTTAAAACAGGAGCTGAGTTCTTGGTGTGTCCCTTGCTGTTGGAGTACTCTTGCTTCTAGACCTTTTCAGTGAGCAAATCGTATCTATTTTAAATCATAAGGGCACTGCAATCCACATCAGACCCTACAAGATTCTTATCTCCTCTCCCATTCTGTATTTGTATCTACCATCTCTTAAAATGAGAGCCTTGTTTCCCAATGTCAGTGTATTTACTCTTTCCTATAACAAACTGAGAATAATTTAAGAATTACTAACCCATACCAATATCGACAAGCCTACTTTGATTACATTTAGTGCTATAAATACCAAACAAAATAAATAATGTTAATAGTAAAAACTTTAAAAACCGTAATAAAATATAGATATAATACGAACCTAAGTTTATTTATTTATTTATTTATTTTTGAGACGGAGTCTTTCTTCGTCACCCAGGCTGGAGTGCAGTGATGTAATCTTGGCTCACTGCAACCTCCCACCTCCCAGTTCAAGTAGCCTGCCAAGTAGCTGGGATTATGGGCACCTGTCACCACACCCAGCTAATTTTTGTATTTTTAGTTGAGACAGGGTTTCACCACATTGGCCAGGCTATCCTCGAACTCCTGACCTCAAGTGATCCTTCTACCATGGCCTCCCAAAGTGCTGGGACTACATGTGTGAGCCACTGCACCCAGCCAGGTGCTTTTCTTAAAGCTTTCCTACTGAGCCTGGAAGAGTATTGATCAGAAAACCATAGTATTTAAAGCCAACTATGTTTTAGAATTTAAAGATAATTTAAGGCCGGGCATGGTGCCTCACACCTGTAATCACTGCACTTTGGGAGGTGGAGGTGAGAGGATCACTTGAGACTAGGAGTTCAAGACCAGCCTGGATAACATAGTGAAACCTCCCGTCTGTATAAAAACAAAAACAAATTAGCCAGGCATAGTGGCACATGCCTGTAGGGAGGCTAAGTGGAAAGGATCGCTTGAGGGCAGGAGTTCAAGGCCACAGTGAGCCGAGATTGTACCACTGCATTCCTGCTAGGGTGACAGAGCAAGACCCTATCTCTTTAAAAAAGTTTAAAAATTAATTTATAGAACTTTAAAAGTTTCATCCTTAAACCTAATATAAATACCTATGAAAGCCTGGCTTCTTAAATAGGAAAATGAAAAAGATGTGAGCATTTTTTACAGAAATTCAAAATAAGAGCAAGAAAATGTGATTCACATCACAAATCAGTATGTATCCTAAATCAAAGAGAAATAGGAATCTGATATACAGACTGAGTATCTCTTCTCTAAAATGCTTGGGACTAGAAGTATTTTGGATTTTGGATTTTTTTTTGAATTTTGGAATATTTACATTCTTTACCAGTTGAGCATCCCAAATCTCCAAATTGGAAGTTCCAGAAACTCCAAGGAGTATCTTCTGTGAGCATCTTGTGGGTTCTCCAAAAGTTTGGAGCATTTCAGATTTTGCGTTTTTGAATTTGGGATGCTCACCCTATATAATTGTGCTAATTTTTCTAATTTAATAATATGCCGTTTATATTCTGGTCATTTTCTTGATTCTTTTATTTCTATTTAGCCAGAAGACTTGTTTGGTTTTAGAGACTGGCTCACACACAAATTTATTAAGTATAGCTGTCTAATTTTAGACAAACTGAGTAGGTCCAAGGTAGAGTATTCGATTAAATTTGGCTTTTAAAAATCATCTTTTAGGCTGGGCACAGTGGCTTACACCTGTAATACCAGCACTTTGGGAGCCCAAGGCAGGTGGATCACCTGAGATCAGAAGTTCAAGACCAGCCTGGTAACATGATGAAACGCTGTTTCTACTAAAAATACGGAAAATGGCCAGGCACGGTGGCTCATGCATCACTTTGGGAGGCCAAGGGGGTTGGATCTCCCGAGGTCGGGAGTTCAAGACCAGCCTGATCTACATGGAGAAACCCCATCTCTGCTAAAAATACAAAATTAGCCGGGTATGGTGGCACATGCTTGTAAGCCCAGGTATTTGGGAGGCTGAGGCAAGAGAACTGCTTGAACCCGGGAGGCGGAGGTTGCAGTGAGCCGAGATCATGCCATTGCACTCCAGCCTGGGCAACAACAGTGAAACTCAGTCTCTAAGTAAGTAAATAAAATTAAAAAATAGAAATACAAAAAAATTAGCCAAGCACCTATCATACCAGCTATTCAGAAGGCTGAGGCAGGAGAATCGCCTCAACCCAGGAGGCGGAGGTTGCAGTGAGCCGAGATGATGCCATTGCACTCCAGCCTGAGCAACAAGAGCCAAACTCCGTCGCCGGAAAAATATTAGTAATAATAATAATAATAATACTCTTTTAATATGGTCATGGTATAAGGGGCTGAGAAATAGATTATTATTTAACACAGTGAGGAAAAGGTAAGGTACCAATTTTTGTTGTTTTGCAGCTATTAAGATAGTTTGACAAAGGATCTGAATACTTTATTTAAGGCCCTTAAAATGTACATTGTAGTTACATTGTTAAATTAGCACATCTTCCTTTCTTCAGGTTTCTTATGAAGATGTGGATCGCTTAAAAGGATTGGCAGTTACTGAAAACATGAGGGTCCCTCACTTCCTCCAGGACCATGGCCGGTATATGGAGCACTTAGAGAAGATCATGGAAGTCAATGAACTGACCGACAGGGAACTGAAAGATCTCATATAGTAATTATTCTGGCAAACATAGCTAAGCTGCACCTCCATATATGTTACCAGTTAGGTGCGGTTAGCACCAGAAGATTTCTAAAAGAATGACTGTTTACTTGTGTTTTCTGAAGAACGGTCTTCAGTTTTCAGCTGAATGTTTAAGTTAAGTACAAATCTTAAACTATTTCCCTAAAATGTTTCTATAGGCTGCAGGGGGAAGTTACTCCTGTTTCCTGAATCTCGACAGAGTCAGATGGAAATACTAGTGCTAAGCGTTTTTGCAGACTCTTAGTCAAACTGCGTGATAAATTTCTGCCTGAGCAGTAAGCACGGGCCTGGTGCTTCTGCTTAAGTGCAGAGTTCAGCTCCAACTGGAGACTGGCCGAATTCCATTGCTTTTCAGACTCCAAAATTGTATTTTATTTGATAAATAATGGTAATTATTCTCCTTTGAAAAATTAGTTTTATATTGCTCTAATAAGCTAGCTGTATCTAAGCTTTCTTATTTCTTTTATACGTTAAGGAATTTTAAAGGGAGAAGAAAAGCAATTTGAAAATTTTTCATTGTTTTAACATGATTGTTTCACCTTATCAGCATCTAGGAACTAAATTAGAGAATCACCTCTTTCTGTCCAGTTATCTCTTAACTACGTTTTCATCTGTTGAAACATATTGTTTCCTTTTCAATTTTTTACAGAGTTTTAACATCTTTTCCACTGCATCCTTTAAAAAAATGATAACTACGAATTCCAGAGGTTTTTCTACACAAATCAAAATAGTTGGGGAAGGGCTACTCACCTCTTTATTAAACAGAGTGTGTACTAAGCAGAGGACAAAGAGAGCTGGTTAAATGCAGGTTCTGGATGTTGACTGGGTAGCACCTGTAGTAAACTTGACCGTGCTCTGAAAAATGAAATTCTGGGTGTTGACGGTTGATAAAGCCAGCTTTGTGCTATTGGGTCAGCATAGTTTATCAAAATCTTTGACTTCATCAACCCAGTAATGACACAATTTGAATTTAAAAATGAGAGCTGTTTTGCTGTATTTCTCCTGCTAGCCTAGCTCTGTATTTTATCAGCTTCAGTATGTATTTGGAAATATATAAATATATATGGATTCAGATGGTTTTTCATACAACTTAATGATCAGAAAGAATGCTGCTGCGAACACCCCACTTAAGATCGCTGCTGTAATTTCTACCCAAAGCTGAGAGTTTATTGTTACCTCATGCAGGCCAAAATATGGTGCTAATACTGGTACATATATACTGTGAAGCCTGGTTCACATTCATGCTAGAAAATGATTTTGGGAAATCTTTTGTAGGATAGGTTACATGATTTTTCTCTTTCATATATCTAAAAGGACTTGCTTCAAAGAAGAATGTTGCAGTGAACAGGATATACTCCAGCTGGTGCCCAGAGGTTCTTGCAAAACCACAAATCTTGCTTTTGGCAGTAGAGGGTCAGACACTTTGGAGCATCGAAAGGCCTTAGCCCCTGCTCCCCCACTACACGCCATGCTAGTGGTGTGTGTCCTGTACATCTGTGTGCCAGGCCGGGGCAGACTGTGCCAATGCTCACCAACACTAGAATCTGCTCTTAACACCTCTGGCATGTATCTTCTTGTAGCAGAGTCATGCGCTTTGAGCACTGTGTGTTGTTTTCTGACTTCATCTTAAAACATAACAAAGGCGGTTGTGAAAACAGTGTCTCAGAAGCATAAACAGAAACGGCAATATTTATGTCCTATGATTCAAGCCCAAAGGTTATAAATTCAGTTTTCACAGGCAGTAGCACTGCTAATCTTAAATGTATGGTTTAAATATAAAGGAAAATCACAGCAGCCTTAACTTCCTATTTAGGATCATTTGCAGCAGTTCTTGTTCCTCACCTTTAAAATGGATGAGTATTTTCTCTTGGATTTGGAAAAGGAACTGCTTTTTTGCCTTACTGCTTCGGTATAAAGATGAAAAATATGAGCACTCCTCTGCAGACAAAATGACCTTAAATCACATCGATTAAGATGTTTAAAAGCAGTGAACCAAAAGTAGTTTCAGGTTAGCAGAAATAAAGAACTTTTAAGCTTTAAAAGTTGAGATGGAATATTTAATGAAAGTTTGTTGTTTCTTTTTCCTAAGATAGCAGTAAGGTCAGTTTTGTTCCTTAAAATAAAAAGTTTTAATAAACAGAAAATTATAGCAAGAGTACTTAGGAGAATAGTTGAAGATTGTATTAATTTAATTATAATAGTTATTCGTCATAGGGTATTGAGGATTAGAATTTCGTCAGTTTTGTCCACTATAATTTTAAAAACAGTTGTATCAAATATAAATTCTGATAAACTGTTAGGTTTTAACACCAGACAGGATTCAAAGTAAATTAATGTTGGCAAACATCAATCCATAGTCTTCATTTCTGTATATTTTCACCTTTGTAAACGTGTTTAAAATTTGTATTGTTTGTTTTGTATATCTTTGGGCATTTTGTGTCTAGCTATAATAAAAAGAAACAGTGCCGAGGTTCTCAGATGAGGTATCCTGCTTATTTTAGCTTATACTCTCATGGGACATATAGAGAAAGGAAAAGGAGAGGGTGTGTATTTGTCTGTTCTCACACTGCTAATAAAGACATACTCAAGACTGTGTCATTTATAAAGGAAAAAGGCTTAATGGACTCACAGTTCCACATGGCTGGAGAGACGTCACAATCATGGCGGAAGACGGAAGAGCAAAGGGATGTCTTACGTGGTGGCAGGCAAGAGAGCATGTGTAGGGGAACTCCCCTTTAAAAAGCAATCAGATCTCATTATTCAGTATCACGAGAACAGCACAGGAAAGACTCACTCCCATGATGCAATTACCTCCCACGGGATCCCTCCCACAACACATGGGAATGATGGGAGCTACAATTCAAGATGAGATTTGGGTGGCCAAACCATATCACAGGGACAATTTTTTTTTTTTTTTGAGTCAGAGTGTTGCTTTTGTTGCCCAGGCTGGAGTACAATGACACGATCTTGGCTCACTGCAACCTCCACCTCCTGGGTTCAAGTGATTCTCCTGCCTCAACCTCCTGAGGAGCTTGGATTACAGGTGTCTGCCACCATGCCTGACTAATTTTTTCTTTTCTTTTCTTTTCTTTTTTTCCCCAACCCTTGTTCTTCCCCATGACTGGTTAATATTTTTGTAGTTTTAGTAGAGACGAGGTTTCACCGTGTTGACCAGGCTGCTCTCAGACTCCTGACTTCAGGTGATCCACCTGTCTCAGCCTCCCAAAGTGCTTGGATTACAGATGTGAGCCACTGTGCCTGGCCTCAGAGGGACAATTTTGTCAAGCAGAAGCTATGCTGATCACCAGAGATCCTCTGATGAACAAGAGAAGAGGCACAGAAGAAGGTTATGGCACAGCCACATTCCCGTGACCAAAAAGTGCTACAGAAAGAATGTACGCTGTAGTCAGTGGGCCTGCCTGTGTGTCTGACGCAGGAAAATCATTTGCTAAATGGTGATTGTTCACAGGATTTTATGACTGCTTTTTGTAAGGCTCATGTTTAGAACAAAAGCCCCTTCCCAGGGGAAGTAGTAGACCGGGAATTCAGTTGCTTGGGTCATCAAAGGCCTATGGGAGACCCCTGAGACCTGCAGATGCCCATGGGAGCCTTCACTGTATCCTTAAGAAGATAAGCCTGAAGCAGAGATGGAGAGGAGAGTGTGGTGCCCTCACCCAGGGGCAAGTAACCAGGTGTATTAGTCAGTTTTCATGGTGCTGATAAAGACATACCTGAGAATGTATGTCTTTGGGAAATTTACCAAAGAAAGAAGTTTATTGCACTTACAGTTCTACATGGCTGGGGAGGCCTCAAAATCATGGTGAAAGATGAAGGTCTCTCACATTTCACATGGCAGCAGATGAGAGTTTGTGCAGAGAAACTCCCCCTTATAAAACCATCAGATCCATGAGACTTCTTCATTGCCAATGGAACAGCATGGGAAAGACCTGCCCCCCTGATTCAATTACCTCCCACCAAGTCCCTCCCACAACATGTGAGAATTCAAGATGAGATTTGGGTGGGACACATTCAAACCATATCATTCCACCCTGGCCTCTCCCAAATCTCATGTCCTCACATTTCAAAACCAGTTATGCTTTCCCAGCAGTCCCCCTAAAGCCCTACTAACTCAAAAGTCCAGAGTCCAAAGTTTCATCCAAGACAAGGCAAGCCTCTTCTGCCTATGAGCCTGTAAAATCAAAATCAAGTTAGTTACTTCCTAGATGCAATGGGGATACAGGCACTGGGTAAATGCAGCCATTCCAAATAGGAGAAATTGGCCAAAACAAAGGGGCCAAAATCTAGTGGGCAGATTTTAAATCTCCAAAATGATCTCCTTTGACTCCATGTCTCACATCCCATGGACTTCTTTGCAGCCCCCCTCCTGGCTGCTTCCACTAGCTCGTGTTGAATGTGGCTTTTCAAGGTGCACAGTGCAAGCTGTCAGTGGATTTACGAGTCTGGAGGATGGTGGACCTCTTTTCACAGCTCCACTAGGTGGTGGCCTAGTAGGGAGTCTATTGGGGCTCCCACCCCACATTTTCCTTCTGCACTGCCCTAGCAGAAGTTCTCCATGAGGGCCCCACCCCTGCAGCAAACTTCTGCCTGGGCATCCAGGCATTTCTATACATCCTCTGAAATCTAGACAGAGGTTCCCAAACCTCAATTCTTGACTTCTGTTCACCCGCAGGCTCAGTACCACATGAAAGCTGCCAAGGCTTGAGGCTTCCACCATCTGAAGCAACAGCCCAAGCTGTGCCTTGCCTTGGCCCCTTTTAGTCACTGCTGGAGCAGCAGATGCAGGGCACCAAGTCTCTAAACTGCATACAGCATAGGGACCCTGGCCCCAGCCCATGAAACCATTTTTTCCTCTTAAACCTGAGGGCCTGTGATGGGAGGGGCTGCCACAAAAGTCTCTGACATGCCCTGGAGACATTTTCCCCATTGTCTTGGTGACTAATATGCAGCTCCTCTGACACAAATTTCTGCAGCCAGCCTGAATTTCTCCTCAGAAAATGGGATTTTCTTTTCTATCACATTGTCGGGCTGCCAATTTCCCAAACTTTTATATTCTGTTTCCGTTTCAAAACTGAATGCTGGCCTGGTGTGGTAGCTCACACCTGTAATCCCAGCACTTTGGGAGGCTGAGGCAAATCACCTGAGGCCTGGAGCTTGAGACTAGCCTGGCCAACATGGTGAAACCCTGTCTCTAGTAAAATTACAAAAATTAGCTGAATGTGGTGGCACAGGCCTGTAATCCCAGCTACTTCAGAGGCTGAGGCAGGAGAATTGCTTGAACCTGGGAGGCTGAGGTTGCAGTGAGCTGAGTTCGCACCACTGCACTTCAGCCTGGGTGACAGAGTAAGACCCTGTCTCAAATAAATAAATAAATAAATAAATAAACAAAAAAACTGAATGCCTTTAACAGCACCCAAGCCACTTCTTCAATGCTTTGCTGCTTAGAAATTTCTTCTGCCAAATACCCTAAATCATCTCTCTTAAGTTCAAAGCTCCATAAATCTCTAGGGTGGGGGCAAAATGCCACTAGTCTCTTTACCAAAACATAACAAGTCCAGTTCCCAGCAAGTTCCTCATTTCCATCTGAGACCACCTCAGCCTGGATTTCATTGTCCGTATCATTATCAGCATTTTGGTCAAAGCCATTCAGCAAGTCTCTGGGGAGTTCCAAACTTTCCCACATTTACCTGTCTTCTTCCGAGCCTTCTAAACTGTTTCAATCCCTGCCTGTTCCCCAGTTCCAAAGTTATTCACGTTTTCAGGCTTCTTTTCAGCAGCACCCACTCCTGGTAGCTATTTACCCTATTTTCATGCTGCTGATAAAAACATACCCGAGGCCGGGCAGTTTATAAAAGAAAGAGGTTTATTGGACTTAGAGTTTCACGTGGCTGGGGAGGCCTCATAGTCATGGCAGGTGAAAGAGGTGTCTCATATGGTAGCAGACGAGAGCTTGTGCAGGGAAACCCCCCTTATAAAACCATCAAATCTCATAAGACTTATCGCTATCACGGAGCAGCATGGGAAAGATCTGCCCCATGCTTCATTGACCTTCCACTAAGTCCCTCCCGAAATGTGTGGGAATTAAAGACAGGATCTGGGTGGGGACGCAGCCAAACCGTTTTACCAGACCTTGAATCCGAACCTTTGTCTGCACTTGTGAAAGCCTTGTCAGTTACCTACGGTATTCAATCCATTTTTGTTCACTCTAATTTCCATAGCTAAAGGAGTTCACATCTTGAAACTGATGCCAGGATGTAAGATACCTATGCTCGTTGGCAAGCTGTCAGAGCACTTTACCAATAGGTAGAATTTCAGTGAACAATCATTTCAAAAGACTGTGGAGTTCTGGAGATATTTTTCCCCCCAACATGGGGTGAGATAAATGTGAAAAAAAATCCTGTCACCACATAGATCAAAATTCTTAATATGTAAGGACCTAAGGTGTAAATACCCACATTTAGATACACCAGATATTTTGTTCTCTTGCCATTTAAAAATACACGTGTAAAGAACAGAAAATGAAATACTGCGTATTCTCGCTCATAGGCGGGTGATGAAAAATGAGAACACATGGACACAGGGAAGGGAGTACTACACACTGGGGTCTATTGGGGGGAATAGGGGAGGGACAGCGGGAGGGGGAGCTGGGGAGGGATAGCCTGGGGAGAAATGCCAAATGTGGGTGAAGGGGAAGAAGGCAGCAAAACACACTGCCACGTGTGTACCTATGCAACTATCTTGCAAGTTCTGCACATGTACCCCAAAACCTAAAATGCAATAAAAAAATATAAAAAATACCGCTGTTATATTTAGAGTACTTTCTTAATTACTGTTAGATCTTAATTAAAAGATGGTCCTACAACTCAACTGACCCTCCTGAATGGAGGAAGAGTAATTCTTCTCGTCACTTGTTTGTGTTGGAGATCTAATTTTCTCTATGGTGAGACATTTGGAGTGTTCCAGTCAGCAATTAGACATTAGCAAGCAGAGGCCGGGCTCAGTGGCTCACACCTGTTATCCCAGCACTTTGGGAGGCCGAGGCAGATGGATCACTTGAGGTCGGGAGTTCAAGACCAACCTGGCCAATATGGTGGAACCCCATCTCTACTAAAAAGACAAAAATTAGCTGGGCATGGTGGCACACGCCTGTAATACCAGCTACTTGGAAGGCTGAGGCAGGAGAATCACTTGAACCCAAGAGGTGGAGGTTACAGTGAGATGAGACCACATGTCACTGCACTCCAGCCTGGGTGACAGTGCGAGACTCTGTCTAAAAAATAAAAAAACAAAAAATGGCAAGCAGAGAACATCCTGCAGTTTCTGAGCATCAAGAATCTGTGTGCTTCTCCACAATTCCCCACTAGGGGGAGCACTGGCTCTTTCCTTTTTCCCTTCACCTCCCACTCTTCTCCCTTCCAGTATTTTATCTTTGGCTGGAGGCCCCCCTAAAATGTTTAATTTTGCAAGTTGACCCTTGCAGCTAAATCCCAAAGTAAACTCTGATTTCAAGCAAGTATCAGTGTTGGAGGAAAGATAACTCTCTCTATATATATGTGTATATATATATATATATATATATATACTTATATATATATACACTTATATATATATACGTATATATATGTATACATATATATAAATACACACACACACATATATACACACACACACATATATATACACACACATATATACACACACACACATACACACACACACACACACACACACACATATATATATATATATATTTTTGAGACGGAGTTTCACTCTTGTTACCCAGGCTGGAGTGCAATGGCGCAATCTCAGCTCACCGCAGCCTCCGCCTCCCAGGTTCAGGCAATTCTCCTGCCTCAGCCTCCTGGGTAGCTGGGATTTACAGGCACGCGCCACCGTGCCCAGCTAATTTTTTGTATTTTTAGTAGAGACGGGGTTTCACCATGTTGACCAGGATGGTCCTGATCTCTTGACCTCATGATCCACCCGCCTGGGCCTCCCAAAGTGCTGGGATTACAGGCGTGAGCCACCGCACCCGGCCCGAGGATAAGTATATTTTAAGGAACCCAAGAGAGGGAGTTTCTGAAGTCTCCTGCAGTCCTGTTCTAAAAGGTTTCCTCCTCCATCCAATGTAAATTTCACACTGTCAAATCTGTCATAAAATTCCTTGAGATGATTTGGGCTTAAAAACAATATACATGCTATACATACTATATACACACTACATATAAACAATATACATACTATGTATGAAATATACATGCTATACATACTATATACACACTACATACAAACATACATACTACATATAAAATATACATGCTATATATACTATATACACACTACATGCAAACAATATACATACTATGTATAAAATATACATACTATATACACACTACATGCAAACAATATACATACTACGTATAAAATATACATGCTATACATACTATATACACACTACATACAAACAGTATACATACTATGTATAAAATATACATGCTATACATACTATATACACACTACATACAAACAGTATACATACTATGTATAAAATATACATGCTATACATACTATATACACACTACATGCAAACAATATACATACTATGTATAAAATATACATACTATACATACTATATACACACTACATACAAACAGTATACATACTATGTATAAAATATACATACTATACATGCTATATACATACTACATACAAACAATATACATACTATATATTTACAGTTTGCATCTTGAGAAATATTTTGAATATTATTTCATTGTGTCCATTTGAAGTCAAACCTGTGTGAGAGAGGAGCTATTTGAAAATCAGATCCTGCTTTATCTCACCAGCACCACTGCCTTAGACACAGTGAATCCAGCTTTTGTCCCTGTTAGAGAAACGGGAGAGAGGAGGCATTCGGGAAAGTCACCAGATCCTCTGGCCGAGTTCTCCTTTGTTTCTTTTTGTTCGTTTGTTGTGTTTTTTTGAGACAGAGTCTGTGTCTGTCACACAGGCGTAATCTCGGCTCACTGCAACCTCTGCCTCCTGGGTTCAAGCGATTTTTGTGCCTCAGCCTCCAGAGGAGCTAGAATTACAAGCATGTGCTGCTACGCCTGGCAAATTCTCCTATTTTTAGTAGGAACCAGGTTTTACCATGTTGGCCAGGCTGGTATTGATCTTTTGGCCTCGAGAGATTCGCCCACCTAAGCCTCCCAAAGTTCTGGGGTTGCAGGAATGAGCCACCACACCCAGCCCCATTGTCTCTAGAGCACAGGCAAGGCTGGGAGATTCAGAGTTTCTAATTTAAACCCCCCTTTGCTTAGATAAACAACAGCTTTCTAGCTTTCGTCAGACCCTGGATACCCCGTAACAATGCATTCTTCAGATCCTTTAAGCCTCTGGACTGTCTTCAAATAAAATACTGGAAATTGCAGAGGTCTGTCTCCCTCTCATCCCAGCCCACTATCCTCCAGGTACACAGACCTCCTGTAAACTGAGATTCCGTCCCAGGGCTGTAAGGCAAACCTCTGAAGTGTTTAGGAGTTAGATATGTGACTGGCTTTATCTGGGACAATTCTATGAGAACGTGAACGTACTATATGTTGAGGATGGGAAGGGAGGCCTTTGACTCCACAGCCTCCAGAGCCCACCTGGAAGCTGCCAGCGGTGGGGGCCGAGGCTGAGGCTGGCTTTTTGAAATTTTCATCCTCTTTTGCTTTCACTGGTCCTCGTTGGCAGCACGTCTTCCACCCAAGAGCCTCAACTCCAGAACCACTCAGAGTCTGACTGCTTCTCGCCGGGAGACCTATGAGACCCCTCTGGGAGATAAGTATGAAAAGATCTGATTTCCAGCTTCTTTGCGATTTGGTCTTCTTACATAAGTAAATGATGAATGTGGTTCAGAAAAATTCAGAAGAAAACCTCAGAAAGATTCTTAGAGCTACAGTTGCTTACCAGTTCTGTAACTAGTAAGGATCTACCGGACACCAGTTTTGTTTGGTAGTTAGATTAATAAAAAATCCTCCTGCCGCTCCATTAGGACAGTGAAGACAAGGACTTAACACTTAATAAAATAGCCACAGTAACAACGGTTCTCCCGCTGTTATCTGTCAGCTCCATCCTACGCTTTCAGCTGCCTGACTGATCTCTGACATAGGGCCGGGTAGCTGTTGTCCTTGCTACTGAAAGGCTCCCTCATCCAGCCATTGAAAGCCACATCATAATTCCAGGTAAATCAACCAGCACAGTTCTTGACACTTCAGTCATCCCTGCCTCTGTCGTCTTTAGTATTATTTATGGTAGGCTCACACTGGGCACGGTGGTATGTTCCCAGCTACCTGGGAGGCTGAGGCAGGAGGATCATGTGGAGGAGGCAGGAGGAGGCCAAGCAGGAGGGGTTTGAGGACAGCCCAGGCGATATAGTGAGACCTCATTTCGCTATGAGGTCTCACACACACACACACACACACACACACACACACACACACACACACACACACGGTAGCCCTCTGTTTTAGCCAACTCCCTCCACGTCAGTATTTCTGAAGTATGAGCCTCAGGGCACTGGCCCCAATTCACGTGGGCCACAGACCAGGCCTAGTCAGTGTTTCCTCATCAGACTCTGGGTTAGGGCTCAGGAATTTACCTGTCAGAAAGCCCCACGGGTGATTCTTCCAGGTACCTATGTGTGAAGACCACTGCCCCAGAAAAAATTCTCCTTGCTGGACGTGCTGAAGGAAACTGGAGGCCTGGGGAATTGCCCCCAATCCCCAGCAAGTCTGGTGGTGTCGACAGCCCAGTTCTTTGGTTCCTGAATCGGTCCTTGGCTTTTAGAGTCCAGGGAATGGGGAAGATTTATAGCCCAGAAAATTCCTATGATCCCTTAACGCATAGAACAGGCACGATGCCCATTTGCCAAGAGGTAAAGCCCTCTCCGGAACTTCTGTTTTAAAATGCTACTCCCAGGTGTCTCAGCACTCAGAGCAAAGAGGCTGCCACACAGAACACAGCGGGCCCGGGGCTGGTGCCTGTCACTGTTCTCCGGCTCTGTCCAAAGTAGCTGGTGCAGCCACAACCCCACCAATCACAGTCACTCCTCATCACCGGAGTCCTTCCTTAGGGCGTCTCACCCCGAACATATATGCTTGAAGTAAATGATTCATCGTAATGCAAGTCAGCGGGACAGGTAGGCGACTGCGTCCTCCATCACTGACTATGGATCAGAATTCCGCTGGCTGAGCAGACACTCCATTAGGCACTCCCAGGACCAAAGCACCAAGCGGTTATGTGGTTTGAGCTCGGAACTCAGGAAAACAGAAGCAGGTGGGAAACCCCTTCCACCGCCTTTTCTCTCTCTCCCTTCTTCCTCCTGCCCAGGTCACCTGGAAGGAGGGAGTCGGTGAGCCATCTCCATGGAAGAAAGAACTCTGGGGGAATGAAAGCAGTGCCCTCTCTTCCTGCTGCTCTGTTTAGCAGGCCTTTGAACGTCACTGACCTTGCAGACCCGTTTTCCACATTACCAAGCCCAGCCTGGCCACCCAGGCACACAGATCCAAGATAAAGAGAGTGCCCCCCTCCACCCCCACCCTCCTGGAGGGAGAAAGGGAGGAGCAGGAGACACCCCTGGGAAGCAAGAGCAAGGCCCCAGGGTACCTCGGACAGCACCCCGCCTTTGCCCTTGAAGCTTATCCTTGCTATTGAAGGCTGTATCTGCGCTCCTGGCCTGCAGTGGCCCTGTGGCCTGCTCACCCCTGAACGTCTGCCATCTCCTTTCTGCCACCTCTGTGTTTCTGGGGCAAAACCAAGCTCTCAGGTCAACCTCAGCTACTCAGTCTTCTAAGCAGTTTCCAGAAAGCAGGGAGCAGCAGGAAATGCTGCCTAGACTGCCTCATTTGCATAAGCCCCACCCACCTTAGTCAGGGACATTGGTTTTCCGTGGTGCTCCTTCCAATCTGACTCACTTTTCACTGTCCCCCACACTGCGCTCACTCCTTAGCTCAGTAAAACTTGAGTCCCTGATGCCTTCCCCACAGTAATAACAAATAATTTGTCGCAATGGAAGTCATCCAGGGCCTGGGAATGGCATCTTCCATCACTGACTATGGGACTTGGCCAGCTAAGCAGACACCAAAACCAAAAGCTGCAGGCAAGCCTGCCCTACATGGTTGGACCCTGAAGGCCAGGGTCATTCCAGGCCCCACTGGTGGCCTCTCTCACGCCCAGGAAGCTCCTTCCAGGAAGGGTCCTCTTGCCTGATTTTTCAGTGGTGGTTTAAACTCTGTGCCCCACTTTTGATGGGGCCCTGGCATCTGAACTCGTCCCCTGTATGGTGCTGGGTGCCACAAAGGTGCCTCCTTGTGCTTGGCTGGGGGCCGTCCACCCCTGTACACTGCTCAGCTCTGGACAGCAGCCAGGATTGTAAGACGTCCTCCAGATGGCAGGAGATCGCCCCATCCTCGGGGCATGTACTGCATTTCTCAATGCCATCCTGCCCACATTCTGCTCACTGGGAACTCCCCACACCCTTCCATCCACATTGCACTCCTGTCTTCCCTAGAGACACTTGGCCACCGCTGAAGACGATGGTGGTGACGATTCTGTGACAAATACATTTCATTTCATCCTTATGACAATTTACAAGATAGCAGACATACCTCCATTTTTCAGGTAAAGAAACGGAGGCTCAGAGGGTGAGTGACTTTTCCAAAGTCACAGTAGAAATTTCCAGTAAAGATCTGAACAGGAGTTTGGGCCCGTAACACCCATTAAGCCAAGCTCTTCGTGCTGCCCGGGGTTCCTCTCACTCTCTTCCTGTCAATGCCCCAAAACTGGCTTCAGCCTCCGGCTTCACCTGGCGCCTTTCCAGGGACCCACTCCCAAAGGGTGGGTAAGTGTCACCTTAGCTCTGCTCCTCAGATGCAGAGACACTGCAGAGAGGATGGGGTGGTGGTGGTGGAGGGAAGCAAGGGAGGGAGGAGGGACAAGCTTCACTGGTGACCCCGGGGTTTCTCTACCCTCTGCTGTCTCCTTCCCCACATCAGGATCTACCCTGGGGAGCAAGACTGAGACATGATGACTTGGTGGACACTGGCACCACCCCAGGTCCCCCTCCGCCTATTTGTTGCTGCTCTTGGCTACACAGCCTTCTTTGGGGAGGTGGGCAGAGCCACATTCCACCTGACTTTGGGGGGCTGAGTAGTTCTCCTGCCTTTCCTCCCTAAGCTTTATTCATGCATTTGCCTCTCCAGTGCCATGATTGCCAGGTTCTGGGGATACAGGTGTGATCTGTTAGCAGCCGGGTCAGGGGAAAAGGGAGAAAGCTGGGTCAGCCCTGAGAGAAGCCGTCATGACCATCCTCTCCAGCCCTTCAGTCCTTTCTCTGAGACTAGTGTGACCATCCCAGCCCCCACCAGCTCTACTAACACCTTAGCAGAAGGAGCACAAAGCAATATGCAGGCAACATGAGCCAACCCCCGCCCCGGCACTGCCCGGCTCCCCGCACCGCGGCTGCAGGCCCCCTCCTATACTTGTTCCTACTCCCGAACCAGCCTGCAATGCTCCCCAGTGCAGCAGAAACACCTCTAACATCCTTAGCCTGCCTTGGAAGAGCTGGCCTGTGGCTCCCTCCACACTCATCCTAAGCTCTTGCCAGGAGGAGCCACATCACCCTGTCCTTCCTCCACACCCCTGTCCTCCTGGTGCCCCCTGCTGGGGGTGCCATCTGCTATTCACACGGTCAGGTCCCCCGTCAAGGAGCCCCTTTCCCAAAACATTCCTCAAACTCACCCCCAGCTGAGCGGGTGCTGTCTCCTTCCTCGGGTTCACACACCACTTTTTATCTCAGCTGGAAACATTGTTCTGCATTTATTCTTAATTGTAAGCCTCGCCCTAAACTGTCCCCCGCCCCCCACCCCAGTAGGTGGAATTACAGATGCCAGCCATCACACCCAGTTAAGTTTTTTTGTATTTTTAGTAGATACGGCATTTCACCCTATTGGCCAGGCTGGTCTTGAACTCCTGACCTCAGGTGATCTGCCCACCTCGGCCTCCCAAAGTGGTGGGATTACAGGCGTGAGCCACCGCACCTGACCTCTCCTAAACTGTAAAACTCAGGCCACGGGTGTCGGGGCTGAGATGGACTCCTGACTTTGTCGCCTCCTGGCGGCCCAGGTTGGTTACTTACCCTTCTGAGTTTTGGGTTCCTTTTCTGAACCATAGGGCTAAGGGGAAGGGGCCTTGCCAGGTGTGTGGCGTGGACAAGGCAGGCAACAAGCGCCTGATGGCTCCGTGCCATTCCTCCCTCCCTCCCCTAAGGAAAACCTCCCCACCTCTGTTCCATCTGCTGGAAGCCCGCCCCCAAATATGGGTTCCTTAGACCATGTGAGTAGTGCTGGGCTGGCTCTTCTCTGAGAGAGACAAACCTCTCAACCTGGCAACTGGGGACGGGACTAGTTATTAGCAGGAGGTGGCACTCAGAGGCTGGGCACGGTGGCTCCCGCCTGTAATCCCAGCACTTTGGGAGGCCAAGATGGGAGAATTGCTTGAGCCCAGGAGGTCAAGACCAGCCTGGGCAACATAGGGAGACCCCATTTCTACAAAAACTGGGGGAAAAAATAACTGGTGTGGTGGTGCCTGTCTGTGGTCTCACCAACTACTTGGGAGGCTGAGGCGGGAGGATTGCTTGAGCCCAGGAGGCCGAGGCTGCCGTGAGCCATGCTTGCACCACTGCACTGCAGCCTGGGAAACAGAGTGAGACCCTGTCTCAAAAACAGTGGCAGGCTGGGCACGGCGGCTCACACCTGTAATCCCAGCACTTTGGGAGGCCGATGCAGGGTGGGAGGTGGAACATGAGGTTAGGAGATCGAGACCATCCTGGCCAATAGGGTGAAACCCCGTCTCTACTAAAAATCCAAAAATTAGCTGGGTGTGGTGGTGCGTGCCTATAAGCAACCGAGGATATTAACATAGCCCTTCTTTTCTCCCTAGGGATTTTAATTCACCCTCCAAATACATACATTTCAATATTCCCCTTTTAGGATTAAACACTGAATTCCTTTTGGGGATTCTTTCGGGGCCGGCATGAAGGGAAGGAAATACAGAGGCGAATCCCTTCACAGGCTCACCCCTAACCACCACAACACTGGCACCTTGGTCTACAAGCAAATGTAGTACTTGCTGATTCCTTTAAAAATTATTAATTTTGGCTGGGTGTGGTGGCTCATGCCTGTAGTTCCAGCACTTTGGGAGACCAAGGCGGGTGGATCACCAAGTCAGGAGTTCAAGACCAGCCTAACCAACATGGAGAAACCTCATCTGTACTAAAAATACAAAATTAGCCGGGCGTGGTGGCGTGTGCCTGTAATCCCAGCTACTCGGGAGGCTGAGGCAGGAGAATTGCTTAAACCCAGGAGGCGGAGGTTGCAGTGAGCCGAGATTGCGCCATTGCACTCCAGCCTGGGCAACAGAGCAAAAACTCTGTCCCCCCCAAAATGTATACATTTTATTTATCCTTAAATATTCTTTTTAAAAGTGTAAATGTTTTACTGTTTTCTGTGGCTCAGGCTTTTTATTTTTATGCGCTGCATTGTGTTGTGAAACATTTCAAGCATACACAAAAGTAGAAAGAAGTGTATCATGAAGCCCTGTCCCGTGACCCAGCTTCAACAACTGTGGATTTCTAACTCTACTCAGTCCTCTCAAATTTCCCATGCAGGGGAAGCGGGAAGACACAGACCATCTGTTTATTAATTAATCTTAAAATTTCTAGAAAACTTGCACTTCCAATTCCGTTTTACGAAAATCCTGCCTTCTGGGCTGAGAAAGGGCAGGCCCGGCTGCAGGGCCCAGGAGGCTCCCGGCAGGAGAGGCTGCCGCTGGGGAGGACGAGGCCATTCATCCCCGCAGCAGAAGGCTCCTCTGGGGACGGGCTCTGCCATTTCTCAGTCCCGGCTGAAACCGAGCCTCTCAAGGGCCAAAGGTACTCACCGTGAGCCCAGGACGCCACTGGCACAGCTCTGCTCGCTGTCACTCTTCCGGGAGGCTGAGGTTCCTCGCTGCCTCTGGTCCACCCACCAGCAGAGCTGCCCTGCGCTGCAGCCGGCTTGTCTCACGCTTCCCCCGAGGCTGACCGAGAGGGGCCCCAGGCAGGAGCCCAGGGACAGAAGAACCTCCTCACGCACCAGGCCCGAGTGTGCCAGGCCATCAGCCATTTTCCAGATGGCTGCTGCCTGGCGAACTGGAGTCTTCCCTGATTCCACTTAGGAAACGCTGCGGACACCTGAGGCGGGGCCCAGGAATGCGGGACAGGCCCTTGGGCTGACCCCGGGAATTTGCTGGAGGAGGGCAAGTGTTGGTTCTGCTAACTTAGGAGGAAGGCAGCCGAGTCCCGGGCTCTGCTTGGCTAAGTCACGGCCTTCGGGACCTGCTGGGGGTGACCAGCGTCCCAGCCTCTCTCTCAGGAGAGCTCCCTAAGGAAAGACGAGCTAGGAAGGGGCTGGGGCAGCAGCAGCTCCAGGGAACGAGGGGCTCAGCAGGTGCAGGAAGAACGGAAGTCAGGGCAGTGCTTTTTCCTTAACTCGGCTTTGTGTGCCTGATTTTATTATTTCCTTTCTGGTTACCAAACTGATGCTTTCACATTCATTGCAGAAAATTAAGAATATATTTAAAAATGAAAACAAAAAAGCTCTTTTGTTACACACACACACACACACACACACAGAGAGAGAGAGAGAGAGAGAGAGAGAGAGAGAGAGAGACAGAGAGGGAGAGAATGGAGTAAAAGTTTGGGCTAAGAACTCTGTCTTTGGCTGGTTGCGGTGGCTCACGCCTGTAATCCCAGCACCTTGGGAGGCTGAGGTGAGTGGATCACCTGAGGTCAGGAGTTCAAGACCAGCCTGACCAACATGGTGAAACCCCACCTCTACTAAAAACACAAAAATTAGCTGGGTGTGGTGGCGGCCATCATCCCAGCTACTCAAGAGGCTGAGGCAAGAGACTCACCTGAATCCAGGAGGCAGAGGTTGCAGTGAGCTGAGATTGCGCCACTGCACGCCAGCCTGGGCGACAGAGTGAGGGTCTGTCTCAAGGGAAAAAAAAGAGAAACAGGCTTTGTATTTAAGCTCTTCTCAGCTCCCACCTGCACCACTGGCTTCTGGAGACGAGTTCACCTCTGAGCCCTGGCACCCTGGGTACTAAGCCGTGTTCCATTTGATTGTCTGGAGAACTATGTGAGAGATATTCATCAAGTTTCTAACATAACTCCCGGTCCTAATCAGCCCTTGATAAATACCAGTTGTAACGTGATTGACAAATTCTTTGAAAAATTTAAATTTGCCTCCATTGTCCACCTAAGAGATGTTCCCTGCTTCACTGGACGTCACCTCCACCCAGTCATCCTCCCGCGGGGACTCACTGTGGTCAGAAAAATGAAAGGACAGTGACTTGAGGCCAAACCAAAGTGTTTCTCCAGGATGGGGACTTTGCCATGGTCCTGCCTTGTCCCTTCCTAGTATCATCGTCTGTCTGGGTGTGTCCGTGTCTGTCTGTCTCCCTGGCCCACTCCTAGTCTAGCGTCTGATCTGATTGGTTAGTGGTCGGTGTGTGAAGGCTGTCAAGATACAACCTCGCCCCTGCTTAGTGCAGTGCTGCACCCACTAAAGGTGATAAAGAACTTTCTTTTTAGGTGGATTCTCGCTCTGTAGCCCAGGCTGGTGTGTCCTTGATATCAGCTCACTTCAACCCCCTCCTCCCAGGTTCAAGTGATTCTCCCGCCTCAGCCTCCTGAGTAGCTGGGATTACAAGTGTGTGCCACCAGGCCTGGCTAAATTTTCTATTAGTAGAGAAGGGGTTTCATCACGTTGGCTAGCCTGGCCTCGAACTCCTGACCTTAGGTGATCCGCCCACCTCGGCCTCCCAAAGTGCTAGGATTACAGGTGTGACTCACCATACCTGGCTGAACTTTTTTTAGGGGGGGCAGAGTCTTACTCTGTTGCCGAGGCTAGCGTGCTGTGTCACAGTCTTGGCTCACTGCAATCTCCAACCCCCAGGTACTAGCAATTCTCCTGTTTTAGCCTCCCTAGTAGCTGGGATTACAGACACCTGCCACCACGCCTGGCTAACTTTTCATAGTTTTAGTAGAGACGGGGTTTTACCACGTTGGCCAGCTTGGTCTAGCACTCCTGACCTCCTGATCTGCTGACCTCAGCCTCCCAAGTGCTGGGATTATAGGTGTGAGCCACCGCGCCTGGCCTAGAGAACTATTTTTTTTAATGTGGATGGATGGAACTATCCATACATTTTTCTTACAACTACATCTGGCTTCTGTGCAGCAAGAATGTCTCTGCAATCTGTATGACAACAGCTCAGTTGATGAGGAGCTGAAGTAAAGCCACTGAGAGGTGGCCAGACAGAGAACAGGGCTCAGCTTGCAGAGGCTCAAAGGGCACATTTCTGTAAGGGCCTGCAAACCCTACAGTACCCAGAAGATGCGGGGGCACCTCTGATGCAGCAGGCTTCTGTTGATAGCCTGTTATCAATGCATGTAATTCGTACTCGTTTATATATTTTTTCAATCAGGGTTTGGAAAAGGGATGAGGGAGGTGGAAGGGGGTATTAATCGTGGTTGAAGAAACGTGTCCTGGAAGTAAGCCCTGAGTAAAGCCACAGCTGCCTCGAACGACTGAAGTTCCATGACGTGCCTGGCTCTGTGCTTGGTTCTCTGGAGAGTAAGGTTGAACTAGGACATGGTCACTGGCGTACAACAGGGCTTCCTAACCTCCGCACTGTTGACACTTGGGGTCAGACAATTGTGGGTGGAGCCGGGTTTGTCTGCATTGTAAGACCTTAGACCCCTGGGTTCTACCCACTAGGTGCCAGTAGCATTGTCACTCCAGCTGTGACAACCAACAGTGTCTCCAGACATTGCAAAATGCACCTATCCCCCATAGGAAACCCCTTGGACCTCCATCCAATGTTAAGTAACAAGGTAAGACAGTGAGCAAATAAGTGCCAAGGAAATCCCGTGGACATTTAGGGACGACTGGAGTCCAGGCAGGCTGGGGACCCGCATGGAGTGGTTTCAGAAGACCCTGGGAGCGGAGGTTGGGGTGGATTCCAGTGGATGGATTGTAGGCAGGAGGAAAAGCTCAGGGTCATCAAAGAAGAAGGGCACTAGAAGGGCGGTCCAGACTCTGAACTGACTGCAGAAGAGGGTACCTATCTTCATCTAAAAATAGCAGCATCCATGGCCTGTTATCCTTCGGGAGGCAGAGGTGGGCGGATCACCTGAGCTCAGGAGTTTGAAACCAGCCTGGCCAACGTGGCGAGACCTCATCTCTACTAAAAATACAAAAATTAGCTGGGTGCGGTGGTGGGTGCCTGTAGTCCCAGCTACTTGGGAGGCTGAGGCAGGAGAATGGCTTGAACCCAGGAGGTGGGGGTTGCCGTGAGCCAAGATGGTGCCATTGCACTCCAGCCTGGGTGACAGAGTGAGACTCTGTCTCAAAAATAAATAATAAATCAATAACAGCATCCACGCTTTCAAACTTGCCAGGCTCAATGAGGAGTCTAGGCTTCTCCCTCAGTACAGTAGGGTGGTTTGTGTGGTTTTGAGACTTTGTTCATATAAGCCGACGGGCCGTGTCGTTCCAGACTGAAGCCACTCCATCCTCCAGGCTTCTTCCCAGCTGTGGAGGAGCTGGGTCTTCAGCCACGTTTCGCCCTGGACTTGATGATGTGCTGGTAAATGTCTAATGTTGGGCTCTCAGGGGAAAGCATTTTGATGTGTAGCCTTTGTCAGTCTCCGTGGTGTAAATACTCCCACCAAGGGCAAGGCCAAGCTGCCAGTAACTTAACAGCTGGCTAGCAAAATAGAAAATTGAACAATCAGCTCCCATGAGCAAGTGGGAGCTGACTGCAGCCCACTTCTGCCTGCATGGTGCTCTAAGTCCTGTGGATGACTTTATGTTTTAGCAACTCAAAAAAAAGGTCTCACCTAGTTATTCCTGAGCCAAGCTACAAGTTCAGAGCATAGGAACCGAGAGGAAAATCCTCCCCCCAATAAAATGTTTGACTGTCCAGACAGTGGTGATGTTTTGGCTTGATGGGGTCAGAAACTGGGGATCTTGATACCACATCAGCATGTGTGCGTCTCAGGTCCATTCCCAAAGGCCCAGCTTGGTTCTGCCCCAGCGTCTGTCCTTGGATTGTGCTCGATGGCTTTTGCCATCACAGCTCACTGCAGCCTCGGACTCGCAGACTCAAGCAATCCTCCTGCCTCAGCCTCCAAATGGCTGGGACTCCAGGTGTGTGCCACCATGCCCTGCCAGTACCTGACCTTATGACCAGTTTCCATCCGAATCCACTGGGGAATGGGACAATTTTGTTTTTGTTTCTTGACCAGGAATTGCTTAATCCTGAAAGTCTTGTGAGAAGACATGGTAAGAACAGGGCTCACATGGCCAGTGGTGGAGCACGGGAGAATGGGAGCAGCGGAGAATGGGAGCATGGGAGAGTATGGAAGCGCGGGAGCACAGGAGAATGGGAGGGCGGGAGCACGGGAGTGCAGGAGCACCAGAGAGTGGGAGAATGGGAGCGTGGGAGGTGGGGAGCATGGGAGCACAGGAGCACTGGAGGGCGGAAGAGTGGGAGCACAGGAGCACTGGAGGGCAAGAGAATGGGAGCGAGGGAGCACCGGAGGGCAGGAGGGCAGGAAGGTGGGAGCGCGGGCCTCGCCTGCTATGCCACGCTGGCCTTTCACTTGTTCAAATACATGTAGCCTCCATTTCAGGGATCAGCACCAATTTTTGAGGGGGAGGGGCTAATTTAAAAAATGTTTACTGAACTGGATTATTTATCTTAAATGGAGGCTTTTTCCGCCTAAATTGCCATGAAACTGTTTTTCATAAGAGGGGCAAACACTGGCCCTCTCAGGGGGTTCTTCTCCCAGGGATGTGGTGGTGTGTCACGCGGAGGCATGAGCTCTTGTCATCTCCAGTCCTCTCCCGGCTGATTCCTCTAGAGCACAACGACCTGCCCGGATGACTGCATGGCCCACCTTCCCAACCCCTCACAACGCCACTCACAGTGTGTCTGCTCATGCAGGCTGCTCTGCAGAGTCTGCTTGGAGAGGCTGAGCCTGCCAAATCTACTGACTGTCTCAAGGAATGTTGGTCGTCCCTCTCCTGCAGGAATTCACCCAGTGGTCACCTGTCATCGTGCTCACACTACATTCAAGGTGCTGTGTCCCCAGAGATGCTCTATTGAGTTCCCCACCGAGTTTCTCTGCCAGGAATAGCTGGAGCCTGGGAGCAGCAGTTTTTGGCCCTCAGAGAGCCTCTGGGCTTTTCTCAGTAATCAGTGTGCATGTGACAGGTACCACTGGGCTGGGGGGGCCGTACTTCTCAGGGCCCAGATTGACCAGTGGAAAGTACAGAATTACGTGCTATTGGGAAATAATGAAGCTTGGAAGCAGCAAAGAACCTGGGGATAAAGTTTAAACACCAAGAAATCAGCAGTAAAAAATGATTTTTAGAAACGCTGCCACTTAGTGAGCCCTCATGAAGTGTCAGGACGTTTGAAACAAATGGCTCCTCTGGGCATCCTCCCACTGGCCCTGCGGTCACATGTCCTGAGAGCTGGGCAGTTGGTTCTTTTTCACAACCTTCTCAGAGGGGTTTTGCCCTCACTTAACAGACAAGAAGACTGGGACTCTGCCAGACAAGTTGAACGTGCAGGGGCCAGCAGCTATGACACGGAGAGCTGGGACAGAAGCCAGGCCTGCCGCCTCCAAATCCCGGGCATGTGGCTATCAAGCAATGACACCACACCCGGGGTCCTCAGGGGAGAAGTGCCACCCACTCGGTCTGTGGTGTAAGAGTTTATGTCCAGCTGAGCCCAGGCAGAAGCACGTCACCTCTGGGTGCAGAGTGTGCTGGCAGAAAGCGATGCTGGTGGGCAGGCATTCTAGCTCTGCCCTTTCTAATTATACAGCCCTAGCCTGGTTACCTGCTCTGTGCCTCAGTTTCCCCCTCTGTAAAAGGAATAAAAGGAATAGCACCAACTCGATTGCACTGCTGTGAGGGTTCAGTCAGTTAAAAGCATGAAGAGCTTAGAACAGTCAGGAGTCAGTAAGCATGGGCAATGGGCATCTGAACGTGCGCTGGGTTTAAGGCCAGTGAGCGGTGCTGAAGTCATTAATTCCTTTCCCCAGAAAACAAACCCTGTGGCTGTCTCAGGTAAGACGCGCTTACCTCCCCCGCACAGACGGTGGAGGTTCAGGCTGCGCTGAGGAGAACCGAAAACCCAGGTGTTAGGATTCTCGCCCACCCCGCAGGGCGATGCCATCTGCACCGAGAATTCTGACGTCAGAACCAAAGGGAAAACAGCATCCCCTTGACTTTGGAGGAATGCAGCCCTTAGGCAAGGCCGAGCCCATGTCCTCCCTTGCAGTCCTTAGAACAGCCAAGAGGGGTCAAAACTTGGGCCTGGTTTATTGGAGGCCCAGCAGGGCTTCTGGCCTCTAGTCGGTCACCCCTGCTAAATCTGTGACAAAGGCAGAGCTGATGGAGAAGGCTGGGGCCCCACCCCTGCCTAGGAAGAGCCATCTCCGATCTGCTGGGGAACAATGGGCAGGAGAGGAGAGGGTCCACGGGGGCCAGGAAGGGGCGGCTGGCTGCCCGCGGTGCTCCTGTGACAGGGAGAGCTGGGAGGAAGCCGCGGGCTCCCAGTCAGCACCTGTGGGACTGTAAGAGCTTTTCTGGATCGCTTCTTCCCCTCCCAAACCCTGGCTCAGCAGCAGGGACTCCCCTTGGCTTCTCCAACAGTGTCCTTCGCAGTTAGGCCCCTTCTCAGACAATCTTGGAAGACAGAAGAGAGAAAAGAACGGAGAGGGAGAACGGAAGAGGTGGAATCGGACAGAAATGCCGCATTTGTGCGCGGAGCTGGGGACGGGGTTGGAGGAAGCTCTGGGAAGGCGCAGAATCAATCAAGGGAAATAGGTCAGTTCCACAGAAAAGAACCCTCAGGCCACAGAAAGACAGAGCAACCTTAAATGCACGTGGCTAGGGAAAAGCCCACCTGAAAAGGCTCCGTACTCTACGTCTCCAGCCAAACGACACCAATCAAACGACACCCTGGAAAAGGCAAAACTGGAGATTCTGAAAACAGCAGTGATTGTCATGGGTCGGGGAGGGAGGCATGGATGAATGGGTGCAGAGCAAGGGCCTCTTGTTTTAGATGGAGGCTCGCTCTGTCACCCAGGCTAGAGTACAGTGGCGTGATTTCGGCTCACTGCAACCTCTGCCTCCCAGGTTCAAGCCATTCTCGTGCCTCAGCCTCCCAAGTAGCTGGGATTACAGGTGTGAGCCACCATGCCCAGCTAGTTGTATTTTTAGTAGAGATAGGGTTTCACCATCTTGATCAGCCTGGTCTCGAACTCCTGGCCTCATATGATCTGCCTGCCTCCACCTCCCAAAGTTCTGGGATTACAGGCACGAACCACCATGCCCCACCACAAGGCATTTTTAGATCAGAGGAACTATTCTGAATGACTCTGTAGCATGGTGGTATGTCTCATTATACATTTGTCAAAACCCACAGGCTGCACAACATCTGCAGCCACTAATCATAATGAGTACGGGCTCATCCACCGTAACAAAGTGCCACACTAATGAATTGAAACAAAGTGTCACACTTACACAACATGCTAATTAGAGGGGGAAATATGCAAAGAATTAGGCACAATGGGAATCCCTTGGTGCCTAATTTTTCTGTAAATGTAAAACTGCTCTTACAAATGAAGCCTATTAATCAAAACAACAAAATGCAAAGCAATGACTACAACCAGAAGAGCAAACAGCCAGTGGGTTGAGCTGGAGTAAGAACGGCGGCGCAGCACAGCCCCTGGGCCACCAAGTCCCGGGTGTGAGAAGCGAAAGAGCCAGGAAGGTGTGGCTGGGACTCAGCTCCCCAGCCTCTGGCTCAAGCCCAACTATGCCCACAAAGATCACCTGATTGGGTTTCCTTTCCCCTCAGCTCTCTTAAAGAGGCTTTTCCGTCCACAGCTTTGGTGCAGAAAGCAATCTGGTGAAAGGGTCTGGGACATCAGCTGGTGAATGCTGGGGAGGTTTTATCTTTAGATGAGGCACCAGAAATGATGCTCTCCCTGGCAGCATCCTGACCTGCCCCTCTTGACTTTAATGCTAACCCTGCTGCTTTTCCTCAAGGCTCGGCCATCCCATTTGGATGAACCCAAGGGCGGGAGCTGCTGCCCTGCCACGGGAGAGATCTCAGAATGGACACAACTGATTCCCAAGTACCCTCAGAGCTCCCAGAGAGGGTCCCTTCCCGTGCCCAAGACCAGCGATGCTCCTTGGAGCCAGGTGGCCCCAAAGGATGGCCTTTGGGAAAAAAGGGGCCCCCTTCACAGCGCATTGGCTACAGGTCAGAGAAGCCACTGGGTTCACACTGCTTGGGGACAGGAGGGTTCTTGGCTCTGGTCTGTATTTAGTGGTCGGTGTGGAAAGAGGAAGAAGCCCTCAGCTTCCATGGGACACCGGAATAATCTAGGTAATCTCAGCTCTTCACTTACCTTTTCACTATTTACTTTCATGCTTTTCCATTCATGGTAAGCAGAAAGTTGAAATGTGAGCATGCAGCAAAACCTGAGTCTGCTCTATTTACCCAGTGGTGTGACCTTCTCTAAGCCTCAGTTTCTTCAGCTGTGAAATGGGCATTGGGCCAGATCGCCTGAGATGGTGTCGCCTAAGGGAGATCACTCCTGGCTTGGGCTCAATGCAGATGCCTGGCAGGCACGCATCCCTGCCTCCGCCCCACAGCCTCTCCCAGCCCCACAACCAACTGCCCCCATCCCCGTCACTAGGAGGGACACTCTTCATGGCTACTCAGAGGTTTAACTTCCTGTGTGTCCTGACACAGCACACATTCCTGAAGAGTCAACTCCGGCAGGCTCCGGGCTAAAAACTGGCGTGAGTGGGGAGGAGGGGGGAGGTGAAACCACCCCGAGAGAAGTCTCGGCCTACAAAGAGAACTGAACAAATGGTGCTCCAGGCAAAAGCCAAGCAGGTGAAGGAGGCAGGGGATGAAGGACGGCTGGGAGGGGAGATGACAGAGTGACTTCACAGAGGTGCAGGTAAGTGGATGGGGGCTTGAGCGGCACCTCTGCCAGGCCGCAAGGCAGGGACATAAAAGGTGCAGGGGAGGTGGAGCTGGTCAGGGCTCGACCCTAGCTCCACACAGAGGCATCTGCCATGGTGCAAACACACTGTGGCCGGGCGGGTGGGTGTTGGGTATTCATCCCATACTCACTGCAGCCAGGCAGGTTAATCTCTGTTTATTTTTTCAAAACAAAACTAAAAGTCGCCACTCAAAGTATCTGAGCAGAGCGCCCGATCACAGTTAAAAGCTTTCTGCAATGTGCAGCCGGAACATCACAGCCTGGTGGTCAGAAATGAGAGCTTCTGGCGCTGCTGGGCCGGGGCGCGGCAGGCTGAGCACCCCCTGTTCTCCTCCCTCTGCTCTGGCTGTCCTTGTGCCGCCATCCAGTCAGCAGCAGACAGCAGCTCGATGCTGCTCAGGTCTGTGGCATCTAGAGATAAAAGGCGTCTCCGTTCCCCACGGGCTTCTGCTTCGCCTGCCGGGTGGGGCATGCACCTGGACGCCACCCGCTGGAGGTCCTTAACAGTCCACAGGAAGGCTGGAAGCAAAGCCCCAGTGCTGACGCTCTGAGAATGAAGCTGAAAAGGCAGTTCTGGCTCTGAAGTGTCACCCTCGGGGCTCACTCCTTGGCTGTGCCCTCCTGGGTCCGAAGGTGGTCACACAAGTTTGGTGTCATCATCGCTCGTGCTTGATGTTGGCTTCACTTCGCTCCAAGGCTACCCCGCTGCCGTTCCGAGGGGCGTCCTTCTTGCTCCAGTCCTTTTCCATGTAGAGCTCGGCGAGCACCGGGCAGTGTTCAGAAGCCACCCCGCCCCAAGACCAGTTATCTGGAATCCACGGGTTCGTGAGGCCCTCTCTCACCACAGCCCAGTGACCTGAAGGGAGAGGAAAGAGGATCAGGACGCGGGTGTGCGGGGGTGCCGGGCTGGCAGGTGGAGGGCCACGCTGCATGTCTGCAGGCTGGGGAGCCCCGAGGGGCCGCCTCAGGCAGCTGGGAGGTGCCTGTGCATTTGCCTGTGCGAAGGAAAGGTCTTGGCCAATTTGATATTCCAATTTGACTGACAGGTGACAGTCAAGCCTGGCCCATAAACGAGGGTTTCTGCATTTAGGCCACGAAACCAGCCAGAGGCCAGGCCTCCTGTCCATCCAGACTCACAGGGGCACATGGGCTGTCATGTCCTCATACACGCGCTGCTGTGAATCTCATGGCAAGACAGAGACAGAGGCCTCATAAAGACGTCCAAAACAAGACACTAAGGGAGGTGGGGCTTGAAATTCTTTCAACGGAAAGGGTAAAAAAGAGAAAATTACAGAAGCTTACGAGAAAGTAACAGTATTTTAACAGTGAGGATTTAGAAATCTGCGAAAAAGGAGGTATATTTGAAGGTAATTAAATAATGAATAATTACCAAAACCATTCTAGAATGGCTGGAAAGCACTGTGCGGTCCTGGAAGCAAGGCAAGGTTGGTGCAGGACTGACAGGGGCCTGGATTTGGGGTGGAGCTTCGGCACACGCTGCCACCGTTCTGTGATGGGGAAACTCCTCCCTGAGCTCAGGAACTGAGCAGGAAGGGAACCCCTGAAAGGATTTCCAGCTTCCCTGCAGCCCTGTGGGCTCAGCTTCCCAGCTCTCTTCCTTCCACAGGCACCTACCCGGGAGCCCGCGCAGGCTGCGGGCTGGTCTCTGGTCCTGGCCACAACGCATTTCTGCAAACTGAGGCTAGTTTGACAATTATCACTCTCCCTGAGACGCACTCCCTTCATCAATTGGGTCCTCCCATGACAGAGTACAACAGGAAGCAGCGCCCCGAGAGACGGGGAGAAGCTGGTGACAGTCAAGCCTAGACATCCCGCTCTTGAAGATCTTGACCGTGGCTGCACCTTAGCCTCCCATGCAGTAAAACCCGGGCCCTGCGACTTCTCTTAGTTTTAAATTTCTCACCGAAGTATAATGGGCATCAGTGCGGCTTTGCAAAGTGTCAGTCAGTTAGATATACTGTTCTTGTCTTTCATCAAAAGACCCTACTGTCTCTTCCATACTGCTGACTGTCTCCTGACTCAGCAGGTTACCAGTTTGCAGGGAGGGTGAAATCACCCCCACATCCTGCTCCTCGTGGAGCACTGAGCCCTTCTCCTGTCCCATTGTGACACAACCTGAGACATCTGCTCACCTCACGGCATGTCCACCTCCCAGCATGTCTACCCTGCATCCTACAACACAGTGCTGGAGTGTTTGACAAGCGTGTGCTAGAGGACTGAGTCTCCTATAATCAATGTTATCAGCTCGTCTCTGAATGAGGACTCTGCTAGTCTGTTACCAGCTCTGCCTGGAACACATCTGCTTGCTGTAGGTCAGCGGGCTTTCTAAAATTATTTGCCACACCCTAAGCGTCTCGGATTGAATGACAGTGATACAGTCATCTAAACAACAACCCTTCATGTGCCCCCAAGAAGGTGAGATGACATGTCGTGTCGGTTCAGACCTGCTTCTCTCACCCGAGTCCGGAGCAGGGAAAGGGACAAGTGAGTGCCTCACCTGTGAAAACCTTCTTTAAGCTTTTGCTGATCCAGATGTTGTCCAGAGACCTCGAGCCTTGAGGGTTCTTGGTGCTGATGTTGGTGAAGGTGTGCGCGGGGATCAGGGGCTGGAATTTCTCCTTCCTCAGGATGTCACAGTCATTGCTGTCTGGCCCTTGGCCAAAATCCCCTAAAATAATGACATCTTTTTCTCCTGGAAGTGGAAGGAGGAAAATGAGTCGAAGAGTTGGTGCGGAGTAAAACCCAGCATCAACCACGGCCCTCTGAAACGGGACTGCTTCTCTGACTTGACTCCCGCGGGGTCAGGACTTCAGCATCGCTCTCAGTCTCCCACCGTTTCCAAATTCCTTGTGCATGTCAATCCCCCACCAGAATTAAGAGTAGGTCAGCAGCACATTTGGAAGTGAGGGCTGGTGTGACACAAAAATCACCCTTGTTGAAGCTTATGGGGTCCAAATCTTATGACAATAAAAAAGGCCTAAGGGTCTTGCCCAGATATTTAACAAAACCACGGCATACCTTTACTGGGTACTTACTCTGCAGAAAATCAGAGATGGATAAAACGCAACTCCTGACCTGGCGGGGCGCGGGGCCTCACGCCTGTAATCCCAGCACTTCGGGAGGCCGAGGCGGGTGGATCATGAGGGCAGGAGTTCAAGACCAGCCTGGCCAACATGGTGAAACCCTGTCTCTATTAAAAATACAAAAATTAGCAGGGCGTGGTGGCACGTGCCTGTAATCCCAGCTACTCAGGAGGCTGAGGCAGGAGAATTGCTTGAACCCAGGAGGCAGAGCTTGCAGTGAGCTGAGATTGCACCATTGCACTCCAGCCTGGGCATCAGAGCGAGACTGTGTCTCAAAAAAAAAAAAAAAAAAGGAACTCCTCTGAGAGACAGACTAGAAAACAGACAAGAGCAGAGGAGCAGACAGTAGGTGCAAAAACAAAAACACATACCGAAACCAACACAGCATAGGGAAAGGTGGTCAGGGAAGGCTTCTTGGAGGAGGCAATGCCTGATTTGGGTCTCAGAGGATGCACAGAAGTGCTCAGTTCAACACAGATGAGAGGGAACCCAGGCAAGGCCAGGGAGTTAAGAAACAGCCTGGCTTTCTGGGAGTGGGTGGGTATCTGAGGTTCAGTATCAAGAAGCCAGATGTTAAAGATGAGGCTGGAGATAGAAGCAGCAGCTAGTCCTTGAATGGAAACTGTGCTGTCTGCCTGAGGGTCAAATTTAGATTGAGACCAGGGGAAATCCTTGGGTCTTCCCAGCATTCAATGGGCAGCCCACAGTATCCATCCATCCCGTCATGTTGATACACATAATATACCGTTTTCCTGCTGCTGGTCACGTTTAAGGCTATTCCCAGTAGCCATTGCTATAAATAATGCTGAAGTAAACAGCATCTGATTGAAATAGCAGTATCCCTGCATTTTTTTTTTTGAGACAAAGTCTCACTCTGTTGCCAGGCTGCAGTGCAGCGGTGCCGTGGCACGATTTTGGCTCATCGAAACCTCTGCATCCTGGGTTCAAGTGATTCTCCTGCCTCAGTCTCCTGAGTAGCTGGGACTATAGGCACCCACCACCATGCTTGGCTAATTTTTATATTTTTAGTAGAAACCGGGTTTCACCATGTTGGTCAGGCTGGTCTCAAACTCCTGACCTAAGTGATCCACCTGCCTTGGCCTCCCCAAGTGCTGGGATTATAGGCGTCAGTAACTGCGCCTGGCAGCTTTCTGTCCTTGAAACTATAGAGTCCTCATGAAAAAGTAGGGCCATTGTTAAGGCTCTGGGTAAATGCTGTCAGCCTGCTTTCCAAGGCTGCTCTGGTTTCAACCCTCCTCAGCAACCTAAGGAAATTCCTCTTGCTGCACCCCTCACCAAAACATTCATTTGCTTTGTGAAAATGATGTCTTCCATTCGTACAAGGTTAAGTTGTGCTCCCCTCCTTGGCTGGAGTATCTACACACATTATTTGGAATTCTGCTGCACAAGGGATGGATCTCTTCTTCCTACCTGTTAATTTCTCAACCACTTACTTAGATTAATACGGACTCATGGATATTTACGAGGTGTTGCCCGGGTATGCCTCGAGTTACACCCGGTACTGTGTCGACCACTTTATTCCTGAAATTTTCCCAGCTTTGGCCACTGAGCGACCTTTCAGCTGTAGCTGGGATTACAGGCATGCACCACCACACCCAGCTAATTTTTGTATTTTTAGTAGAGATGGGTTTTACCATGTTGGCCAGGCTGGCCTCAAACTCCTGACCTCAAGTGATTCGCTCAATTCAGCCTGCCAAAGTGCTGGGACTATGGGCGTGAGTCACTGCGCCTGGCCTGCCATGCTGTGTCTTTTCTCAGTCCTAGTGTCAGCCATTTCTCTGAGGAACCCTGTTCCCTTCATCGGATAATGGCCTCAGAAACAAGACCTGGGTGCCACGTGTGCCTGCGTGTCTATTTTTTGTACAGGGTATTAGTGTTTTATTGATTTATATGAACTCTCCATATATAAAAGTACCAATAGGAACTGGTTTTTAGTTTCTCATTTGCCTTTTCATTTTCTCTATGACCAAACTGAAGCTGAAAAAAACACAGAAGTTAAATAAAAAATATTAAATGTAGTACAATCTGGCAGAGTTTTCCTAGCGAGCCTCCAAAATCAAACAAATATCCACTAAGTTCTTTTTATGGTTTCATTTCTTACATTTCACTTTTATTTTCCCACTGCCTCCGATGTGATGATACGTTTCACTCGTTAACGTGCTTGGAATTTACTTTTTTTTCATACAAATAATTAACCCCCTCTGCCAGTATCACTTCTAGAAGAATCCTTTTTAGCTCAACTAAATTATAATACTTGCCCGTTATCTTAAACATCTTTTGCGTAGCACATCTATTTCTGAGCTTTATTCTATCTCTTTTTGAGCTACTACTATCTGTTTTAATATTCTTTCATGTTAAATGTTTACATATTCTTATGATATTGAAACTTTCATTGCAAAAATTTTTTTAAAACTAAACTCAAGTTAACTTTAAGGCTGTTCTCTGCTCCTTGTGTCCCCTTCTAGACGCTCTACACAGAGAGGAGCAGATGTGTTTGTTTATAGCTGTTTTCCCTCAAGTGATAGTGACTTTACCCATCAATCCCTACTTTTTTTTCTTCACAGTACATCCTGGAGATGGATCTGCTTCAAATAAGCAGTTTTCAAGGTTTTTTTGAGAAGGAGTCTCACTCTGTCACCCAGGCTGGAGTGCAGAGGTGCAATCTCGGCTTACTGCAGCCTCTGCCTCCCAGGTTCAAGCAATTCTCCTGCCTCAGCCTCCCGAGTAGCTGGGACTACAGATGCGTACCATTGCGTCTGGCTAATTTTTGCATTTTTAATAGAGGCAGGGTTTCATCATGTTGGCCAGGCTGGTCTCGAACTCCTGACCTGAGGTGATCTGCCCACCTCAGCCTCCCAAAGTGCTGGGATTACAGGCATGAGCCACTGTGCCCAGCTAAACATTTTTTCTTTTTAAAATGTATGGGAGGGGGAGGTGGGAGTGTTCCTTTTCTCAAATAAGATCCTGTAGGAAGCCCCAAAAGTAGAGAGGGTGAAAGTGGAGCTTCTCTGACTGAAGTTGGGGGAGGGGGCTCTACAAAAAGCCCTTGGGGCATTGGGGGTTCAAAAAATGTTAATGCTTGAGTCCCACTCTCAGAAATTGGAGTCCACCTGGGGAGATTCTGATTTAGTGTCTCTGGTGGCCTGGTATTCAGCACTTCCTGAAGCTCTCTGGGATTTCATGCCCAGCCAGATGTGGGAACCACACCCAGAACATTGAGAGCTCTGCTGAGACCTGGTGCAGTCAACTATGCGGAAACATGGTAAGGACGGGTACCTCGAGCTGTGAGCGCGGCTCACCCAGGACCGCCATGCCACGGTTATCCCCCGACGCAAGAATTTCTTAAAACAGAAATCTTCGCTCAAGGCTTACCGTTTCCTTCAGTTTACCACATGTCTAAGTATTTTATGTTTTCTCTTTTTATTATGAATCGGATCTTTGTTTTATCTCATTATATTTTCTCTGATTATTATTTTTAATATTTTATTTCCCATAGGTTATTATTGATATATATCAAAAGGACTAATTTTCATTTTTATTTTGTAACTAGGCAGTTTTCTTAATTCTCTTACTGGGAATAATGTTTTTTAACTTTAGGTGTAACAAACTGACAATCATATTCCCTGAAAACAATGATGCTTCAGTGTCCTGTTCTCCCAAGTCCTCATTTCACCTTATTAATCCAGATTAACCAGGAGGAAGGGTGGCCACAGAGGGGCTGAAAATGAAACAAAACCCAACACCGGAGCAAATGTGAAAACAGTGGCTCTAGGCTGGGCACAGTGGCTCACATCAGTTACTCCCAGCACTCTGAGAGGCCGAGGCGGGCAGATCACCTGAGGTCAGGAGTTCGAGACCAGCCTGGCCAACATGGTGAAACCCCACCTCTACTAAAGATACAGAAATTAGGCAGGCATCGTAGTAGGCACCTGTAATCTCAGCTACTTGGGAGTCTGAGGCAGGAGAAGAGCTTGAACCCGAGAAGCAGAGGTTGCAGTGAACCTAGATGGCTCCACTGCACTCCAGCCAGGGCTGGAGTGAGACTTTGTGTCAAAAAAAGAAAGAGAGAGAACAGTGGTTCTCAGCCCCGGTTCTAAGAGAAAACAGCTGGATGACGCTGAGTATGGAATTCGAGGTTTGTCACCTCCCAGCTTTGAGACCCTGGCAAGCCTTTTAGTCCATAAAAGAGAAAGAACAAGCCATTTCCTCCCAGGTTGGTGTCAGGATTAGAGGAACCAGCAGAAGCGCCGGGCACGGGCACTCACATGCAGCGTGGGCCCTCTTCCTGATCAGCTCCTGATCCAGTTTCACACGTTTATCAGAGAGAGACACCCAGCGGAAAGGTAAATCTTTGTGTATAAGAACTACACGGGGATTTCAGGGCCGGGGGGAAAGTTTTTCTCTCAAAGCCTTTTAGACATTTCTCCCACAGTCGGATGTACTCTGGAGGAAGCGGGATAGTCCTGAAGCATTTTCCACGCAAAGCGAGTAGAAATCCTGAAAGAACACCTTCTCCCCCCGCCAGCTGGGCTCTGCGGAACTCCCCTTGGCTCTGCCTGATCCTTGTCCCACAGCAGGAGGTGGCATTTCTGCCACACCTTGTGAAGGAGGCTTTACGGAAAGTGGTTCATAAATGAAGTCATAAATGTATCTTAGACACTTGGCAAATCTTTTTTTCCTGGCCACGGATGTGCTTCGGTAACAATGGCTAGAGGGAAAGGAATCTGCAGGGAAGCCACTCGGGCCACCACCAGAGGGCGCGCGTGCATTGCAGGTGGCACCCTCCTCCAGGAGGCGGGAGGACAGCGGGTGGGATGGAAGCCTCTCCTGCAGGGCCACCCATGCCCTGGAGAAATCAGTGCCAGCTTGAATAAGTCATGGTACTATGCTGACCATTTCCTCGATAGTACGATACTTAGCCACAACCCGTGGGGCAGGTGCTATTACCAGTCCCCTTTCCAGGGAGGAAACTGAGGCTCCCAGAGGTGGGAAGGTTTGCCCAAAGTCATCGGGCCAGGCCTCCAATCCAGGGCTCATCACAAAAGGCTAGAATGGATGTGGCCACTGTTCACTGCGACACGAAATGCATCGGCAGACGCTCCACAACGATATGGTCGGTCACCAGACAAGTGGAACCACAAATGCCCCGGAATCGGAGCGCAGTTTGATTTGGAAAGGGACAGAGAAAGATGCTACGTTCACTGAATATCAAA
>CM052658.1:112117296-112176297 GCA_028533165.1 Leontopithecus rosalia
CCCGGCCAATGCTTCTCTTTTTGAATGAGCACATCCGGATTTCTGACAAGTCATGTTCTGGTTGAGTCCGTGTCGGTGATGACATCACGCAGTTCTTGCCTCTGAGAATCCACAGGCAGATGCGCAGAAGCCTAATTCTCTTCCTAAAAAGCCGCTCGTCTGGGCTGGGCTCCTTTGTCACTCCCTTTATTCCTAGCAGTGAGAGGAGAACGCTGGGGACCGACTTCCTCAGAGAGTCTCTAGATTCATAAAACGCCAGTGGCAACTGCAGGAACCGGTTCCCACGGAGGGACCCTCGGCCCAGACGTGAAGTGTTACTACACAGCGTTTCACTCTTGCTCAGTTCACAGAGGGAAACCCTGTCCCCAAGACCCAGTGAGGTCTGAGAAGAAGGTTCCACCAGGGGACCAGCATATCCCCAGACGTCAGCCTGCATGCATGTTCCAGACAAAGGCAGAAAGGCCCAGAGCTTGCTAACCATATCAGTTCTGCTTGCTCTGGCAGAAGCCTATGGAATGAAGGCTTTGTCTTTGCTTTAGCTGAACCCCTCTGCTGCCCTGTTTACCCTGGTTAGACCTGGGCAGGCTGGATCGCTTCCTGCATCCCTGGGTCTGGAGTTTCACCAGTTAATAATTAATTGGGTATTAGTTACAAGCAGGGGACCCAGGCAGCATGAGTCACTGTCCCTACTCGGACGAGTCAAGGCCAAGCCAGGCTGTGGGTCAACATTACCTTGGCAACCTGGAATGATGACCTGCCCAAGGTTTTCTGCCCAAATCCTGACCACTCCCTGGATGCCAGGGGTGAAGTAGGGGAAGGTGACCCCCTAAGGCTATCTGAGAACCTAGGAGCCGGCATCTTTCCTTTCTGCTTCCATGTACGGTTTGAGGTCAGGAACAACAGTAATGTCCACAGATGTGACAAGCTATCAAGTCGTCCTTTTTCCAGATTCGAGTCTAACGATGGGCGGACAATTTCCCACACAGCCGCTTCTTGGATAGCACATCTTCTGACTGTTTTTAGCCTGAGGACTCATCCCTGAAGCAGAACCTTGGTCATGGCATGTCCTGGTTCAAAATAAAAGCTGCTGCACCAATATTCACAGCAGCATTGTTCACAACAGGCCAAAGGCGGAAGCCAGCCAAGTGTGTATTAGCAGGTGAGCGGCTAAGCAACAAAATATGGGTGCGGATGCACTGTGGGATGTTATTCAGCCTCAGGAGGTGGGGAAACTGACACGCTATGACGTGGATGAACCTTGAAGATACTATGCTAAGTGAAACAAGCCAGACACAAAAGGACAAACGTTACATGATTCTACTTCCATGGGGCACCTAGAGCAGTGAAATTAAGAGAGACAGAAAGTAGAATGGTGGGTGCCAGGGGCTGCAGGGAGGGGCGCATGGGGAGATCTTGTTGAATGAAGATGAAAGGTTCTGGAGGTAGATGGTGGTAATGTTTGTACGGCAATCTGAATACATTAGTAGCACTGAACTGAATATGTAACACAATTAAAATGACCAATTTTATGTTATATATATTTTACCACAACAAAAAAATCTTTTTTGTTAGAAATGCAATTTCAAATACATACATACATCCTTTAAAATGTGAGCCCATTGTTTGACTGAAATATTTTTGTAGTCAAATCTTCATGAATCCCCCAATGTGAGGGGCCAGTTTAACCAGGAAATCTTAGAAGGCGAGAGAATATTGGTCAAGACTCAACAGGCAGAAGAGAATTCCAGGCCTCCAGCTACAAGCTCACCCAGACAAGGTCAGCTTCCTGAAAAATCGAGCCAGAAGGACAAGCTCCCAGTCTTGACAGCCTTGTCAACCTTTCCTTTTGGTAAACCAAGTGCAGAAAACCATCTATATTTGTTGGAACATAGCCCCCCTTTCTGCTGGAGTTCAGCTCCTTTTTTTTTTTAAGAGATGGCATCTTGCTCTGTTGCCCAGACTGGAGTACAGTGGTGTGATTATAGCTTACTGCAGCCTCAACCTCCTGGCCTCAAGTGAATTTTCCTCCTTAACTTGCTGAGTATCTGGGACTACTGCTGTGTACCACCATGCCCGGCTAATTTTTTCATTTTTTTGTAGAGATGGGGGTCTTAATGTGTGGCCCAAGATGCTCTTGAATTCCTGGGCTCAAGTGATCCTCCCACCTTGGCCTCCCAAAGTGCTGAGATTAGAGGCAGGAGGACGGTGCTGGCCAGAATTCAGCTCTTTTCGTGTTCTCTTAATTCTTCTCGTGTTTTAGAGTCAGCTCATGTACATGGAGTCCCTACTGTGTGCTTGGTATTGCTGCAGACAGTTAGTTGACCCTCCGGGCACTGCCATGAGATGAGTACTGTCCCCCATCAGATGGGAGCTTGAAGTGGTTTGGTGACTGGCCTGAGGTCCTACAAGAGTGAAACCCAGCATTTCGGACAGGTTCGGGGCTTCTTCAGCATGCTCTGTATTCCACCAGGAGAAAAACTCAATTCAGCGATAATCAGGAATTTACCAAGTCTCCTTGTCACCATCTCTCTTTCACAGGAACAGCACATGCAAATCCGCAGGGAGCACCACCAGCTGCCCGAGGCAGCTGGACCCAGGATGAGCTGTGCTGGGGAAACGGCATCTTCACTTATTTTCTTCCCCCCCAACCCTTTCCATCTAAATGAGGCTAAAAAGCCACAGAGCTGACACCTTGGAACTCATATGCTAGGTCCACAGACACAACGACGTGGCCGTGCAGTCAGCTGGACTCCATGAGATGCTGGAGGTTTGACTGTCCCCACACCTGCAACTCACATTGCTGACAAACAGCCAGCCCAAGCGGTCAGAGATGGCTCGGAAGAAGCAGCGCTGCTGCTCTGCAGGAGAGTGGCCGAGCCATGGAGAAAGACAATTTCCTACCTTTCAGGGCTTCCTGCAAGGTCTGTGCAAAGCTCGCCAAGCGGTGGCCATCACTGTGATTCTTGCTTGGATTCTCGCTCCCCGGGAGGGTCAGGGCTGCCAGGTGAAGGTTAACAAGGGTCAGGTCGTGACTTCCCACCTGGGCAGCGGGAAACAAAGTAGCAGGGAGAGGCTCAGAAGCTCGTATTTCCTGTATCCGTTACAACCAACTCAGAAACGGCTCTGTGCAGTGTTACAACGGTAAACAAGAACAAGGCTGGCTCACACCCCCAGGAAATAATCCAAGGTCTTTAATCTCCGACTTTCCCAAGGCGCCTGCAGGAACAAGAACTATCTTCTACCAGTCCACCCCTAACATCCCACTTCCTACTCCTCTCTTAGGGCCTAAAAGATGGGGCATATCTGTGTATCTGTAAATGTCTTGAGTTTTTTTTTTTTCTTTCTAAGCAGTCATATATAAGAAGGAGGTGGGGGGCCAGGCATGGCGGCTTATGCCTCGAATTGCAAAACTTTTTTTTTTTTTGAGAAGGAATCTCACTCTGTCACCCAGGCTGGAGTGCAGAGGTGTGATCTCAGCTCACTGCAATTTCTGCCTCTCAGGTTCAAGTGATTCTCCTGCCTCAGCCTCCCAAGTAGCTGGGATTACAAGTGTGTGCCACCAGGCCCAGCTAACTTTTGTATTTTTAGTAGAGACTTTACCATGTTGTCCAGGCTGGTCTCAAACTCCTGACGTGGGGGCAGAGCTTGTCTTCCAAAGTTCTGGGATTCCAAAGTTCTGGGATACCAGGGATTACAGGCATGAGCTATCACACCTGGCCACAACCCCAAGCACTTTGGAAGGCTAAGGTGGGAGGATCACTTGAGGTGATTTGAGACCAGCTTGGGAAACATAGCTAAACCCCAGTTCAATCAATCAGTCAAAGAAGGAGGTGACTCTGACAGCTGGTTGGTATTACGGACTTGGAGCTTTTCTCCACAGGGCCAGCCTGAGGTCTCCTGCCAAGACCCCCTGCGAGATCTGCCACCTCCTCCTCCCACACCTCCCACACATGCCCCTCTGTGTTCTCTGCTCTCTGGAGCCCACTATAGCCGGATGCTCACTTTAACCTAATTTAAATGTGTCCAAACCCAAAGCTTACAAAACCTGGGCAGCTCGAATACGCCCCAGCCCTGCATCCCAAAGGGCAAGTGCAGAAACGCGGGGGCAGAGCTTGTCTCTGGGCATCACAGCACTGCTCAGCTGCTCAGGGCTTAGCAATCTTGCCCTTCTGTTTGTTGTGGCAACCGACACAGCACTGTCAGGAAGGGAAGGGGTTTAGGGGAAGCCCCCAGGAAGTGGAGGGTGCCAGTCTTATCTTACGGATGTGGTCCCAGTTTGCCACCACCCAGGACCAAGAGCTCTGCAGCTGCAGCTCCGCCTGCTAGAGAAAGCATCTTAAGGCCGGGTCAGGGGCACGGTGCCTGAAGAGATGAGCCTCCTCTCTGCACCGCACCACCGACCTGGCCTAGAATGTGACGTGAAGTACAAGGGGCCAAGTGCCTGTCTAGGGGGCCGCTTTATGTAGAGGATTGGGGCTAATCAGCATTTTCTCATTGAGCCCTTAAAAACAGCCTCCCTTTTGGTGATACTGCCTGGTTCTGACCATAATTCGGCCAATACTGGAACAGCCACTTGACTATTATAAAAGGGGCCTAGGGTGGTGTGAGAAGGCTTAAAGGTGATGGTACCTGGCTGACTTACACATCAGTACCACAGATACAACCCAGGGACACCCCCAGGTGTATGTGTGCAGACAGAGCCCCGTCAATGTCACAGACAGAGGCATGAGGGGGTGCTGGGTGCGAAGAATACTCCGAGGGTGAGCACACACCCACCCTCATCAACTCACAGCCACGAGTGGGTAAGGGCTTGGGGACTTGCAGCCTCAACACGGGGGTTGCTCCCAACCCTCAGCTGGCACGTACCTCCTGGGCTGGGGTTTCAGGTGACTATCAGGCTTCAGAACTTCTCTGGAGCACACAGAAAGCAGGGACTCACGCCCAGCAGAGGATGTGCTTGCTGGGCTCCCAGGCACTGGACCTGCTTGCCTGGCCTGTGAGTTCACGGTCAAGGGCCGGGGAAAAGGCTCATTGACTGCCAACTTCATGACCTGCTTTGGCTTCTGCTGCTTCTGACCGTTTTGCGGTTCATTAACACTTCCCAAGGGCATTGGGAGAACCAGAGAGGCTGCGCTCGATCAATCTGCTGAGCCGCTCCCAGACTCTGGGGGGAGAGAGACTCCCACATGGGCAATGCTGGTGATGGGGCTGCCCCTGGCCCACAGCCCAGAGCTCCTCCTGAACCCCCTACAAACCCAAATGGCTCCTTGAGGGGCCCCTCTCCCTGGTAATAAAGGAATTGGGCCTGGGACGCAGCTGAGAAGAAGGGGCACCTCTGGCCAGTTCTGCTGCCCTCCAATCCAGCCATTCCCAAACACCAGGCCTTGAGAGCCAGTGCCGGGAAGGTGAAGGATCACTGAAGGTGCTTTTGGAAAGCGGGCCATCCAGGGCCCCATTCCCCAGATTCTGTGTCTGGTGGGGTTTAGGAATCCCTGACTGTAGGAAAATCACTCCAGGAGACTCTGATGAGGGTCAGGTTCAGGAGCTATCCTGGATCTCCCCCCTCTCCCCTCCCCCCTCGCCCTCTCTCCTGCCCAGATGCCAGAGTTACTGGGGCTGAGAGTCTCAAAATCCCTTTCATTCCTGCCCCGGTCAAGTTCGCCTGCCAAGGAAGCCCCAGGAGAGATGAAAATCTCCAACCATGAGGGACTGAAATCAAAGCAAAAAGACGAAACTTCTCTTGCTCATGGTTTTATAAAATGAGACCTTTTCTTTCCTTTTTAGAAAGTAGATTCCATGTCACAAAGAGCATGGAGCGGGTACCTTGAACCTCGCGAGGTATGGGCTCAGGCCCCCTGGCTTCCCGTGCCCGTTGCTGGGCGAGCTCTCCTGTGAGCCGGCATCTCTCAGCTCCACGCTGGCTGCTGCATCCCACAGGAATCCCGAATATCCGGCCCCCTGCAGCGGAGAGGGAGACAGAGAGTTGGTGCCAGAGCCCTAGTGCTGCCTGGCGAAAGGAGGCAGAGGCCAGAGAGACTGAGAGGCAGCAGTCCCCGCTCTGGTTCAAGCTGCTTCTAAACCAAAGCACACCACAAAAGCCACAGCCGCTCTCCTTTGCTGTTCCCCAGCCCAAATAATTTCACATATTGCCAGTTTCATATCTTTCCATACAGCCAGGGTGGCCTGGGCTCCTCCGTCTTTGTGGGGAGGTGGGTGAAGCCCAGGCCAGGCACAGTTATCTTCGGAATGATCGCATCCATGATTGGATGCTCCCATTTCCCAGATGAGGCCACCGCGGCTCAAAGAGGTTAAGTGACGTTTCTGAAATCCCACAGCTGATTGCAATGCTGAGACTAAAACGTGACTCCAAGGGATGGTTTTTGTTTACTGATTAGCTGCAGCTTACAATAAACGGTGACGGCACCTAGTAAGAGCCCATTCAGTGTTTGCTGGGTGAGTGCAGGTCACAGCTGACAGTCCTAATGGCTCGGGGCTGCTTGAGGGCGAAGGTAGATGGGGCCACAGTTGAGGTGTGAAGCTTGGGTCAGAAGCGCCAGGGCTGGCAGTGGGGCAGGGTCCTAGTGCCTGGTGTTAACCCCTGCCGCTTGGAACGTGCCTGCTTTGCACTGCCGCTGCCACGGGAGCCGGGGGAGGGGGGCTTGTGAAAGAATACAGGCTTCTCCTTCCCACTCCACCCCAGCCTCTGCTGGTTATGAGAGCGCTTCCTCTGCACCTGCTGTCTGGGAGCCATCTGCGTGTCATTGGAGGGGCCAGCAGCGCTCGTTACCACTCTTCCTCATTGCAAAAGCAGGGGAAGTGACTGTGCACAACCACTCTCCTGAGCAGCCACCACAAAGTCCCCAGGGTCAGCTCAGGTCTAAGCCACACACCTGCCAGGCTCAAACCCTTGTCTGAACATGGGTGTTTTTAGGAGGAGGGAGGGAGGAAATAAATGTATGCTGTGCAATTCTATATTTGAAATTGTCTAGCCAGGTGTGGTGGTTCACGCCTGTAATCCCAGCACTTTGGGAGGCTGAGGCAGGGGGATCACAAGGTCAGGAGATCGAGACCAGCCTGGCCAACATGGTGAAATCACGACTCTACTAAAAATATAAAAATTAGCCAGGCGTGGTGGCGGGCACCTGTGGTTCCAGCTACTTGGGAGGCTGAGGCAGGAGAATCTCGTGAACTCAGGAGGCAGAGGTTGCAGTGAGCTGAGATCATGCCACTGTACTCCAGCCTGGGCAACAGAGCAAGACTCCAACTCAAAAAAAAAAAAAAATCATCTCCTTGCCCACCCACTGGAGAGCATGCTGGTTTGCGAACGAGAAGACCCAGGCCTCAGTCCCACCTGAGTCACTTAGCTGTGGGACCCTGGGGGAGCCACTCAGGTTTTCTAAGCCTCAGCTTCCTCTGGTACAGAGGGAGGTAAGTATGACTGTCCTGCTGGCTTTGGAGGGTTCTCTCCATCTGCCATTTCCTAAGCCATGGTGCCAGAGGAACTCAGCTAAAGCATCACTCAAGTCATCTTCTGCCCAGAAGCCTTCAGGGGCTCCTGGAAGGCCCTGGAGGGGAGCCCCTGCAGTGAGGCCTGCTCCTTCCTCTGCTCCCACACCTGCTCAGCAGTCTCCCCACCCCCACACGTCCCTTCCTGCTGGTGCTGCTCCTTCCACCGCTGGTTTCTCGCCCCCTCCTGGGAGCCTTTCCCAATGCCTCTGACTTCATTGCTCCCCTCTCCTCCAGAACAGCAGCTGGAGGAGCAGGGTTTCCAGCCAGAGACAGCAAACTGGGCTCAGGTCCAAGCACCACCTCACATTGCAAAAGGGTGGCTTGTGGGCAAATTTCATCTTATTAGGTCTCCATCCTCACAGCTGTAAACCACCCCTCTGGCTACCGTGTGAGTCCTAGGGAGCTGGGGAGAAGATGCCTGGGCAGAATTTCAGGCACTGGAGAAATGGTCCCCGTGGTTACCACTTTCTTATGTTTGTCTATGGACAGAGATTGAACATTTTCAACCCGCAGATATATTCGGTTTGATTCACATAGTGTTTAAAAATGTTTTTGGATTATCTGTTCATCTTTAAAATTCAGGAAATTTCCCATTAAAATGAAACTAGAAGGATTGGCCACACTGGGCCCACAATACTGCATGGTAACAACAGGGTGCACATGGACCCAGCTGCAGCCAGAGCCAGGCATGAGCTCTCTCAGTCCACCACAGGCAGCCAGCCTGCCACTCACGCCCATTCTGCCTGGCCCTGGCCTGTGCTGTGTTAATGACACATTCGAACTCACAGTATCTTTTAAAATCCTATAGCCACCCTATAGGTGAGCTAAGGAAGGGTTATCGCTCCCATTTTACAGATGGAGGAATTGAGGCTGAGAGGTTTTGGTGGGTGGAACTCAGGTCTCCCTGCAACCTCATGTTGTTTTCCAATGGCCTCGATACCCTGACCTGGAGTGGGGTTACCTTTCTTGCCCTCCAAAGGGCTGTGTGCTCCCTGCGGGAGGGGCCAGGTCAGGCTCCAGCTGGGATCCCCACTGTCTCGCAAAGAGTGAAAATGTGCAGGCCTGGATAGCTGGGGCTGCTTTTCTCCCCATTGTGTATCTGGCATGAAACATAATGCCTGCTACATAGCCACCTTCATTAATGATTTGTTGAATGAATGAATACAGTGCTGAATGGACTATAAAAGGCTCATGAAGCTTAGACACCTACATACATGTAAAGTGTGATTAGAAAAGGCAGGTAGCATTGTTCATACTGTTTCTCTGTGGACTGGAAGGGAGCATGGTGGACTAGACAAATTTGAATTCAGCTGTATCTCCAGCCTTCTCTGAATACATGCTGACTCACTGTCAGTGGCAGGAGCCATTTACACCCCCAAACATAAAACCCAGAGGCATAAGATTTACAGGCACCTTTTTAAGTAGCAGCCAAAAAGAGAGTAGGGGCTTACTGTCAAAAAGTGGCCACTTTTAATCCAGCATACATTTATGACTTAAGAGCCCAAATTACAAGCATTGATCGTATAAGTATAAACCATGTGTTTGTAAGCATGTCAGGTATACAAGGATTAAAAAATCTGCACTTACAGGAAAATTAGGTAATAATACATTTTCAACTCCGGATATTATCAGGAGTCTGTTTAAAAATCTAAAACTCCACTGATGTTAAGCATGGCAAGGTGAATAAATCTGGTCTTGAATAATAACATGAGGGGAAATGTGTATTTACAGAGACTTACCCTTCCCTGCCTCTATGGGTGATACTGATGAGAGAAAATGCAAAACCAAAATCTCCTGAACATTTCAATAGAACATTTCTACGTTGAAATTATGTGCATAATTTCCACCACTAGAAGCAAATACTTCATGTGCGAACTAAGGTGAATCTGAAGTTTTCAGTCAATGAGTCATGAGCTCTGCACAAACTTGGCAGAGGACAGAACTGTGGCGAAGGGATCAGAAGGACACAGGACAGAAACACCCGCTTGCTGCCTTGGCCCTGGGCAGGATTTCTCCTCTCCTCCAACACCCTAGGTTCTCATTTCCGTCTGGGCAGGAGTCCATTCCCGACCTAAACATGAAAGAAGAACCGGGCATTTGGAACCAATGTCAAGGATTTAAAATGGGCAGAAATACAAAACTGCATCAAGGATATTGACAAAGGAAAATTTTAAATGCCCTGAATTAGAGAGGAAAAGTATGTTTAAATTAAATGAAGAGAAAGGCCAGGTTTTGCAGATGAGGGTACCTTCTGGAGCTGACTAGAGGGCTTCTCAGCAACCACGGCTTTCCAGCATCCCCGGGGCCCCTTCCACTTGCGGATGTTGGGCAGGGTCGGCTGGTTTAGCTCCACGCAGAACTGCAAAGACAGAGCACAGGTCAGCAAGCATGGTCCACGCCTAAAGCGGTCCCGGCTGGCGGCCTGAGAGACCAGGCACGGCATGATTCTGAGTCATCGGCCTCATTCAGAGACTGCTGAGCTACGTCGCTGTTTTTTCAAACACGAGGGTTTGCAAGACCCAAACAACTAAACAAGACCACACATTAAAAAGAAAACTGCCTGTGTGTGAAACACCAAATTATCACCTGGGGACTCTCAGTTCATAGAAATGGATTCTCTCTGCCGCACTCTTGCCCAAACAGTTCAGATAAAAAAAGTCATCAGACTCCTTTTCATCCTTGTAAAAGCAGCGGACTGAAGGTCCCAGGAGGACCTGGATCAGTGTCAAATCCACAGAAGAAAAAAGATGGAGACATGGTGCCTTTCTTTTTCCGGGCTCAGCTTAGTGGGGCAAAAACTGACCTCCAGCTTCAACCTGAACCACCATAGTGCTCGCCGCGCTTTCCTCCTGCCGCGGACGGCTGCTGCACCCATGTGCGTGCACGCAGCATGCACTTCTTTTGCTAAGGTGTGTTCCACCAATGTGGCTGTAAAGCGATTGTTACTGAGGCAAAATAAAATTGCACGCAGTAGGATAAGGGGTGGAAGAACCATCCACTTCAAAGTATGGAGACCAGCTCCTCTAACTCATGTCTCAAACACAACCCCTTCTCTTGGGGACGTGCCCCCTTGTCCTTCACAAGCCTCGGAGCACTCCACTCGTTTGTCTCTCCACCCACCCCTATGAGTGACAGCCTCTTGGCTTCCCTCCCAGCACATCACCACTACGTTCCCTTAAGATCTCTCATTCAGCCCCGCTGACGCAGCTTATACCTCTATCCAGAAGACCCCAGCAACTGTACCTGCTGCACATTGCTCTCCGGAGTTTTTAACTGGACTTCCCACTGTCTCCTTAACATCTCCACCTGGAATTCTCCTTAGCCCCTTACATCAGCAGGTCCCAAAGGGAACATGTTATTTCCTCCCCGACCCAGTGCCCATCTCAGTCCAAGGCACTTCCATCCTTCCCACTGCTTGAACTCCCTCGCCTTCTGCCAGCTCATTGATTCCACTGTCGCATGTGTCTGGGGTGCCTCCCTTCTGTTCTCCAGCCCACCTACTGGAGCCTGTTTCAGAGTCCCATCTTCTCTTAAAGGTGGGGGGGTGGCCCTGGCATAGCTTCTAAGAAGTCTGTCACTGGACCACCCTACAGCTCTTCACTGAATTGCCGTCATGGCCACGCTGATGCACACCTCTGTGGTCCTCAAAGTGTGGTCCAGGGATCAGTAGCCACAGCATCACCTGAGATGTGTGGCTGTAATTTGCTAGAAATTCTCTGGCTCCATCCTAGACCTACTGGATCAGCAGCTCTGAGGTGGGCCCGGAAATCGGTGCCTGAACAAGCCCGCTAGAAGGTTCTGATGCACATTTGGGTTTGAGAGCCGCTGCGGCCACCCAGGTCCTCCCTCAGCTTCTGCCCCAGATCCTGGCAGTGTGTGAGCAGCCAGCGCCCTCCCAATGCCTCTGCTGCAGAAAGCCGCTCTCATGCCCTCTGGGCAGCCCACATCAAAAGGCTTCGAGAGCCCAGGGTCTAAAGGTCTGGTCTTTGTAAGAGAGCTCACGTTGCTTGCTTTGTAAGAGGGAAGAGGAGGCACCGGCAAGTGCTTAGCCAGTCATTTCTACAGGGACAAGCGCTATGGAGAAGATGAAACCAGGGAAGGGGAGGGAGAGGGCTGGGAGGTCTGCTTTAGAAATGGCTATTCTTGGAGTGATGCTGCATTTACAGTTAGTCATGTAAGCATCGGTCTTTCTCCAGCCGTGGACTCCACAGGCAGGGACTGTACCTGAGTCTCCTTTATAAACCCTCACCTGGCACAGAGCACAGCACCCAGTGATGCCCTCAAGCATCTGCTGGTGAATCAGAAAACTCAAGGCAAGACTGCAGTCTTCAAATCTGTGCACGACAAGCAAAGTGGGGAAGGTCCGGCCGGTGGTGGAGCATGTCTCCTTAGGCTATTACAAGTAATTGCCTCAATTGTAACCTGACGCTTTGCCTTCAGCTATGTTCTTCTACGCTGCTGAGTCTGTCTGGAAAGCATTCTCTCTGGAATGTGGTCATCAGTGACTTTTATGAGTTCTACTTTCAACACTGCCCAGAGCAGAGTAGCTGTGGACAGAGTCGCTGTTGACAGGGTGGAGTGGGGAAGGTGGAGAGGGTGGGCTTTCACCCTGGATAAGTCCCCTCGGCCAGATGCTCCTGGCTGGAAGCCATCCTCGATGGGAAATAAAACACTTGGGAAGATGCAGCCAGAACTCATCAACTGTAACTTTAGGGATCCCGAGAGGAAACGTACTTCTCAAAGGGTCGCATTTCCTGCGGGCGAATCATTTGCTTGCTGAGTGATCATTAGTGCTGCATCCAAGAATCATTACAAACAGAGCAGCTCTCCAGTGCCCAGCTGGTGTTTCGCTGTTCTCCATGCAGGGGGTCCCAAACCTGGCTGCTCGCCAGAATCTCCTGGGATGCAGATGTGCCCAGGAAAACTCTATTTTTAAGAAGCCCCACACCCACCCCACCAGGGGATCAGCCAACCAGGTAGATCAGAGAGGCGCAGCCTAGGGTGTGGGGGACACACCATGGTGCTGTGACTCACTGTCTGCAGGCAGCGATGCCACCAGGATCATTTTCCTTTTCCAGAAATCTAATGTCTCCTAACCCCCAGGAGGATCTTCCTTCAGATACCTGAGGACAGGTGAATCTCCCATTCACACCCAAACTCCACCCCAGCTTAGAGAACCCCTTCCTGGTAAGACCACTTTGATGGGAGGGGTCGGGAGTATGAAGAGGTGGCCCAGGCTGACAGCACTGGTTTCCATGCCCACGGCTCTCACAGGTGGTCTTTGGAGTGGTCACAGTGTGAGCACCAATGTCACCTGGGAACCTGTTCAAAATGCAAATTCCCAGGCTCTACCCCTGACCTACTTAAGACTCTCAGGAGTGAGGCCTAGAAGTCTGCATTTCAACAGCACCCCTAGATGACTGGTAAGTTGATTTCATGGAGGAAGAAAGACATTCGCATTTTTCTTTGTTATTAATATTTAAAAACCTTTCACCCACAGGCAAGCTCTAGGAGCCCTAAGGGAGCAGAATCCCTGAGCCCTAAGAGCCGTCTTTGTTCTGTACACCTTAAGCCTCAACCTTAATAACCTCTCTCAGCCCACAGAGCCAATCACCCCTCGCTCTGCCCTCTTATTCTGTATTTGTTACTGGGGATCATTAATAACCTGGGAGACCAGGGAGGTGAGTGTTTACGGCCACACGCATTCTGTGTCCTAATTTTCATGATCAGAGTTAAGGAAGGGGTAAGCATTTTCTTCTATTTTTAGGACTCAAAGAATTGTTAACTTAGCTATCTCCACTAACTGTTCACAGAAAACCCAACAGGGTAAGCGCTTTTCAGACCCTTGTTACTCAAAGTGTGGTCCGTGGACCAGCAACATCAACCTCACCTGGGAGCCTGCCAGAAATGCAAACTCTCAGGCCTGCCCTAGACCTGCTGCACCAGAATCTGCATCATTTTCTCAAGGCCCCAGCTGAGCTCTGAGCTTCTCAAGCTGGAGAATCCTGCTTTAGAGCCTTCCTGTTGACCCGTAGCAAGGCGGATGCCATTGAATGCACCGTCTTTATTTCTCCCGGCACAGCTCACACGAGGCAACTGCTACCAGTTATTCATGAGCACCGTGCTGCACCGAAAGGTTAAGCCCACGTTCGAGTTCAAACTCAAAGTTACACAGTTCGCGGTAGGGGCTGGTTCCTGCTGTACCTCCTGGCCTCAACAAGTGGAAGAGGGGAGGCAGGGCAGACTCAAAAGGGTTGGGGCTGGCCCCCCTCCACTGAATCAGGGTTGGGGCTGCCCCCCCGCCACTGAATCTTTGGCTCCCTTCTCCCAAAAATTTCAAAGGAAAACAAAAGCATCCTCTGAGTGTTCTCAATCTGAACTCCACCTTCCATTGTTTTATTTAGAGCAGCTGGTTCTCACGTTTTTTTGCTTTGCCCACAAAATGGAGAAATAATTCTCTTATGTAAAAGCAGCCTGCGAGGGCAGAAAGGTCACAGTGGAAGAGGGAAGGTTTGTGTTCATCACGAAGTGTCCCAGACCAGTGTGGTCTCCAAAGCCCAGCTGCTGCCACCCCACCCTCTCAGGGTTCTGAACCCCCCGTGGCTAACTCATCACCTATCCCCATCTGGTTCTTGTTGTTAAAACCTTGGATTAGTGGACCCCATCCCTGATAGACTGAGTCTGCTTCTTCAAGATTCTGGCCAAGGTTTGTACTTCTAACAATTTTCCCCAAGCAATTCTAAACTATAGTTTGAGAAGCTCAGGCAAGGCTAGACAATTGCTGATTTAGCACTTGGCTTTCCTAGTTTTAATTCCTGTGGACTGGGAAGACAGCTTATATTATTTTAAACAAATACCATTTCCGCTCTCCTGGGACCGTGTATCTCAAAAGCCTCTGACTTGTGGCTGTTAACAGATAATCCTGTGAGATCATATATGAGGGCGATACACTGAGCCTGCTACACTACGCACACGGGCATCTGTTGACTGGATGAATCAGTGGAGCCTCTCCCAGGGATCCCAGCTTCTCTCTCCCAGAATCAGTTATAAGAACTACCAATGGGCTTGATTTGTTTCTCCAGCATCAGACCAAATGGGGTAAAATCATCGCTGTTTAACACCCATCCCATAACCAGCTGGTTAGAAGGGAGAACACTTGCTCACCACCTCACCCTTGGGCTCAGCCACAAGCGACCTCAAAGTCCGACATTTAGTTTAAAATTTTTAATTTTAAAGTGAAAGCCAGTTTATAAAGAAAGTCGAAGAATAAAGAAGGGCTACTCCAAAGGCAGAGCAGTGGCAGTGGGCTGCTTGACTGAGTATACTTAAAGTTACTTCTTGATTAGATGCTAAACGGGGTGGATTATTCGTAAGTTTTCCAGGGAAGAGGTGGGCAATTCCTGGAACGGAGGGTTCCTCCCCTTTTTAGACTGTAAGGGTAACTTCCTGATGTTGCCACGGGATTTGTAAACTTTTAGCTTGCTCAGGCATTATAATTAGCATATAATGAGCAGAGAAGATGACAAAAGGTCACTCTCGTGGCCGTTTTGGTTTTGGTGGGTGGCCAGCTCCTCTATTGAAAACTGTTTTATCAGCAAGGTCTTTCTGACCTGTAGCTCCTCTATTGAAAACTGTTTTATCAGCAAGGTCTTTCTGACCTGTATCTCGTGCCGACCTCCTATCTCACCCTGTGACTTAACGCCTGACCTCCTGGGAATGCAGCTCACTTGGTCTCAGCCTCACTTTACCCAGTCTGTATTCAATATGGAGTCACTCTGGTTCAAACACCTCTGGAAGTTGGATATTTAAACTCCAATCTATGAGATGTACAAGCTACTGGCATTTAGAAATGCCAAGTCCTAAAAGCAAAGACCACTTTGGCTACCACCTTGGGCTGTGCTGCATCTTGCATCAGCCCCAGGTCAGCTGACTCTGCAGTGACAAAGGGTTCTAAGGCTTGAAAGCAACCAATTTGTTACTTGTAGACCTTTGGGCTTTTGTTTCTTTCTACTTTGGCTCCTCCCTCTTTCTGAAAAGAATATTTCATAATTCATTTGGTGCTGACTAGGAAATAAAAATAATAAAGGTGAGCCAGGCGCGGTGGCTCATGCCTATAATCCAAGAACTCTGGGAGGCCAATGGGGGCAGTTTATGAGGTGAGGAGTTCGAGACCAGCCTGACCAATATGTGAAACGTCGTCTCTACTAAAAATACAAAAATTAGCTGGGTGTGGTGGTGCATGCCTGTAATCCTGGCTACCCAGGAGGCTGAGGCAGGAGAATTGCTTAAACTCAGGAGATGGAGGTTGCAGTGAGCCGAGATTGCACCTCTGCCTCTGCACTCCAGCCTGGGCGACAGAGTGAGACTCTGTTCCAAAATAATAATAATAATAATAATAGTAAAGGCGTTCCGACTCCACTCAGTGGTCTGTCCATCCACCATCAAGCTCAGAGGTCCTTTTGTCTTTCCCTTCCAGTGAAATTAAGATGCAACCTGTGATCAATTTCTAAAGATGTGTTGCTATTGGTGACCACAGAGTTAGCTGGCGGCAGAACATCAACAGTACTGGCAGGCATTTTAAAGTAAACTGTGAACGGCCATCCCCATCCTGCTTCCTGGATGGGTGGGGAGGGCATGTTTTCATTTTGAACCCTCTAGGTCAAATTTCCAGATGAAGCTGGGCCCCGAGGTGGGTGTTTCACTGGCTTTCCTGACTCTGGACGTGACTTCCTTTGACAATGAGTTTTGCACATGGCAACAATTTCCTCTGTGTTCTCAGCAGCAGCACTGAAAATGCCATCTCTTTTGCTGGATGAAGATGCATAGGTGAGTTCTCCTTAAAAACATAAATCCCTACCATAAAAGAAAAAAGCCCTTGTCTTAGGCCATGCAAGGCCAGGAGACTGAACTTCATTTGAATACGATAGGACACAGGGCAAATGACAGAGGTAACGTTTTTAGAAATGTGTACGGTAAGCAAGGGTGCCTGTGTGCCAGGAGCTTGAGCATGGGGATGTTAACAACCAATAGTAGAAGCCACTGCACCTGAAGGTATCTGTGAGCACACAGGGGCTGAAACCGAGGAGTGGGTAGGTCATTATAAAATGTCAGTGGAGGGACGGCATTGGGAAAGATAGCTACTGCATGCTGGGCTGAATAGCTAGGTGCTGGGCTGAACAGCTAGGTGATGGGCTGAACAGCTAGGTGATGGGCTGAACAGCTAGGTGATGGCCTGAACAGCTAGGTGATGGGCTGAACAGCTAGGTGATGGGCTGAACAGCTAGGTGATGGCCTGAACAGCTAGGTGATGGCTGAACAGCTAGGTGATGGGCTGAACAGCTAGGTGATGGCCTGAATAGTTAGGTGCTGGGCTGAATAGCTAGGTGATGGGCTGAATAGCTAGGTGATGGGTTGATAGGTGCCACCACCATGGCACACATTTACCTATGCAACAAACCCGCACATCCTGCATGTAGCCCAGAACTTAAAAATAAAAACTAAAAAAAAGTCGATTTACGAGAAAAGTGAAAATGTGAAGGCCAAATCATCTCCAAGTGTAAACGAAATCTTAACCATGTTTGGCCTTTTAAATATAACAAAGAAATCTACTACAAAGTTTTTCTAGGGTATTTTGAAAGGCCATATGGCCTACAGGGCAGAAATCTACTTTCTCTGCTGAGGTCTACTTAATGCCAAGTGACTTCATGCTTCTTAGTGGCCAGACAGGCCCGGGCTCTCCTCTGGGTGAAACAGGAGCTCACACGCTGGATGTAACATGGTCATAAAGCAAGAGCAAGGAGTATGTCACCCTTCTTTCTCCCTCACTCTGTATGAAAGAAAACATTTCTTATTGGCTCATGCCTTTGAAAGAGAAGGGCTGGGTTCCCGCAGAGCCAAGAGGAGGTGTAGGGACCTTTGCTCCAATGCAAACGCAGGTATGCAGCCCAGAGGGGGGAGGCCCAAGGTAGAGCAGGGAGCAATGTGTCTGGGGGGTCCAGGGCCACTGCCACAGCACGGTCTCTAGGATCCATTCCTAGAGGCCCAGGAGCTCATGGAGAGAGAAGAGGCAGGCCATTCCCTGAGCCACTTAGAGGCTCAGTGAGCAACTCTCCTTTTCCAGCAATGAAAGAACCAACTGCGCTTGCTTCTTCACAGCTTTGTCAGTTTCCAGAGGGCCACAGTGATGGGTGGAAGAGGAGCGCAGAGGAGCTCTGGGACCCTGCACACATCACTCAACTTTCTGCCTCAGTCTCCTCATCTGTTAAGTAAAGGGATGGGAGGAGATGACCCCAGCCCAGGGGACCTCTAGTTTTAAAAGTGCCTGATTCTAGAACTCTGGGAGGAAAAGGCAGGAGGGAGGGGCTCGCCTACAACTGAGAGAGGAAATGTGAGTCTCATAAACATGAAAGCTGCTTTCTCCCTCCCTCTCTGTGATAATCGCCGTCTAAGCTCCACCTAAAGACCCCTTGCTAAACTGCCTGGAGTCAGAGCTCCGTTTAAGCTCTCATTTACTTAGGTAGTAATCCCAAGAGGTTAATCTGGGGAAATCCAACAATGGTAAGAAGACACAGGTGGCGAGGAAGCTACAACCAGGTTAGCTCCCGAGTCCTGTTTTTTTTTTTAAAAAAAAAAAGCCAGGGGAGGAATAGGGAGAAAAAGGGAACCAATATTTACTAAGTACCAAAGATATGGCAGGCACTAATCACAGCCAACACTCAGTCCTCACGACAACCCTGGGGGTTGGGAATAACAGTCCCATTTGACGCACGACAAAACCAGGGCTTAGAAAGGTAACATGGCTCGGACACTTACTGCCACTCAGAAAACAGAAACCAATCGACCCGTGAGGGTGTGTGTGTGTCTGTGTCTCTGAGTGTGTGTCTGTGTCTGTGTGTGCGTGTGTGTCTGTGTCTGTGTGTGTGTGTATCTGTGTCTGTGTGTGTCTGTGTGTGTGTGTGCGTGTGCGTGCACCACATGCATTCCAACTTTTCAGTTCCCTGGAGCTGCACAGCCACCACCCTGCTGAGGTCAGTTTCATCACTGATGCCTCGGGTCACAGAGGCCCTGATGACCCAGATTTCACAGAATGTTCAGCACATCAGTCAACTCTCTCCCCGAGGGGCCGGGGCTGCTGGGTCGTGCCCGCTCCATGCCACACACCGAGCATTCAGCGCTTGTGAGGAAGCCCTGTGTAAATGCTCAGGCCCCACCCTTCCTTGTCAAGAGGAGCCATGGGCTTCCTGCTTCTGTGTCACAATGCGCCATTTGTAGGGTGGTTCTTCCCCATTCTTCTTCCATGGGGGCCAGGAAGGCATGCTGCATGACGGTGCATCCGTGTTTAAATGTTCTTATCATGCAGAGGAAGGTGGAAAGCAAACAAGGAGGCATTTCCTCAGCCCCTGCCATCAGCTAATTATTAGCTGTTTTTACAGAACCAAGGGAAGTGGCACCCACATGCTGTGCTGCTACCAGCCAGTGCTGGCTCTGTTAGCCTCTCCATTGCCCCAAAGATACCAACCACATGGTTCCTGAACAAGATGGTTACAAATAAGCGAAGGGAGCCCCCAAACAAAACAACAGAAAAACCTTTGCAAGGGCAATTCTGAAATTGAGAGCAAGAGGCAGTGGAGACTGAAGGGAAGTTGGGAGCAGGGCGGAGCTGCCTGGGGCACAAGCACACTCCCTAGGGACTCTGCACTTCCACACCGATGCCATTGTCATCACTGTCACCTTCATCACTCATCTCTGCCCTTTAGGAATGTTCCAAAGGTTCTTTACTTCTCCAAAGATCTTTGGATGCTAAGACTCTTAATCCTAGATGGGAATGAAGACTTCCACAGTAATTTCACGGGCTTTATTTTCTTTCTCTTTAAATCAATGGCAGGGCACAGCGGTTCATACCTGTAATCCTAGCTCTCTGGGAGGCTGTGGCAGGTGAATCACTTGAGGTCAGGCATTTAAAGCCAGCCTGGCCAACACGGTGAAATGCTGTCTCTACTAAAAATACAAAGAATTAGAGGGTCATTGTGGTAGGTGCCTGTAATCCCAGCCACTTGAGAGGCTGAGACAGGTGAATCACTTGAACCTGGGAGGTGGAGGTGGAAATTTTAAATTAGACTAGAGATGGGTTCTCACTGTGGGAATCACTGAGATGGGATTTCCCAGGCTGGTTTTGAACTCCTGGGTTCAGGGGATCCTTCCACATGGGCCTCCAGAAGTACAGGGATTCCAGGCGTGAGCCACTGTGCCCAGCCTGCTCTGTTTTAACCTACCTCCTGTGATAACCAGATGGCAGCACAGGGGCCTGGGGAATGAATGACCAAAGACATTCACCCCCTAAAACGTATGATCAGAAAGGACATGACTCTTTGATATTTTAGAAACAGGGTCTTCCTATGTTGCCCAGTTTAGACTCCAACTCCTGGGCGTAAGCCATCCTACCTCGGCCTCCTAAGTAGCTGGGACCAGGTGCAAGCTGCTACACCTGGCTTCACTCTTTCCTTTTTAAATCTCTGACTGACACAACACAAGAGTCTTAATAAATAGCTTAGTCTTTTTATCTGAAGACAAATAGTCCTCATCTTAATTTTTCCCCCTAGCTTTGTTTATAATAAAATGGTTCTTTAGAGAATGTGTCTTGATGTCAACCTGTATTTGTTAGGACCTTCAGGAGCACGTGAAGCCCTGAATAAGCTGAGTAGTTTGGTCTGTGTGTGTTTAAAATGGCCATGGGAGTGGCAAGCCAGAACTTGGTGGGAATGTCTACTGCCCACTCCAGGACTCCAAACAAACCCATGCGGGCGCCAGCAGGAAACACCATCACTCGCATTTCTCTTCTGCGAGAAGTTCTTTTACGTCCTGAATGCTGAAGTCCACTCATTATTTAGCAGTAGGGTTAAGAACACAGACTCTAGAGAAAGGCTGCCTGGATTCAAACTTTGTATCTACCACTCACCAATCTGGGCCATGACTCATGTATTCTGTGCCTCAGTTTCACCATCTGTAACAAGGGGCAAAGAATCATTTCTGCCTCATATATTTGCTATTTCTGAAGCAGGTGGCACAGGCCTGGCACTCAGCAAGCCTCTGTCTATGCCCTCCTGGTTCTTGGGCACACTGGGCTGCTCCCTCAGGCCCAGACCACAGAGAGATAGATCCCCCTTCAACATTCCACACCTGGCAGCATAATTTCTGAAATACACCAGTGGAGGAAGGAGGCAAGAGTCATGGTTGGGGCCAAGAGCCAGCATTGCATTCTGGGAGGTAGATCCCCCCAAAATAAAACATTGCCGGCCTGATGGAAGGACGGGGAGCTGTGGCTGGTAATATTCTCTGATGACGAGAATTGACTCATCTGATCATTCGTCACTAACTTCACAAGCACCAAAGAGGTGGCCAACCTGGGCTAGGTTCTTACCTTAGTCACTGCAGGGCTGCTATACCAAATACCATAGACTGGGTGGCTCAAACAACGAAGACTCATTTCCCACAATTCTGGAGGCTGGAAGTCCAAGACCAAGGTTCCAGCGATTCTATTCCTGGTAAGGGCTCACCTCCCCGTCTGCAGATGGTGACCCTCCTCCTGTGTCTTCACATGGCAGAGAGCAGATCATCGATCTCATGTCTCTTCTCATAAGGGCACTCGTCTCATTGATAAGGGCTGCACCCTCATGACCTAATTACCTCCCGAGGCCTCTACCTCCAAACACATCACATTGGGGATTAGGACTTGAACATAGGAAGCTGGTAGTGGGCAGGGGATACAACATCCAGTGCATGGCAATTCTGGACTATAACGGGGCCCAACCGTAAGCCCAACCTGAGCTTACAGTCTTACAAATAATCTCCTGCATGTAAAACTGCAGCTGGGGCCTGGGCTGCAGAGGACTGCTTCCAGGAGCTTGTGTGCATCCAGGATGGTGTTGGTGTTGACTTAGTTGGGGGAAGCTTCTCCGAAGAGGTCATGCTTGAGCCCAGACCTCAAGGATAAGAGGAGTTAATCACGCCAAGAGGACGGGAGAACATTCTAGGCAGCACAGACATCATGTGCAAAGGGCCTGTGGTGGGACAGAGCATGCAGAGTTTCTAGGACAGAGAGGCCAGTGTGGCTGCAGCATAGATCGGGAAGGGCAGCGTGGGGAAATGAGTTTGCAGAGGCGTGGCCATGCAGGGCTTCCCCACACCCTGAAAGAAGTTTGTTTCTTATCCCTCGAGCAATCCTAGGGTCACTGCAGGGTGTGAACAGGGGACCTGAAATTTGAAAAGTCCATGGGTCTATGATATAGAGTACGGGTTGCAGAAGGGCCAGGGTGGTCACAGAAATGCCAGCTGAGTACTGTGGTAAGAGAGGTGGGGAGCTTGACTGGGAGGACAGCCGTGGACGGGCTCCAGAGATAATTAGGAGTTAATGGGCTTCGTCCAAAAGAGAGAATCCTTGGTCCCAAAGAAGAGAAAATCCTTTACATGAATGTTCACAGGACCACTAGTGAATGCAATAAAATATTATTCAGCCACGAGACAGCAATGAAGTACAGATACATAGATAAACCTTGAAAACATTATACTAAGTAAAAAGATAGACAGAAAAGGCTGCATATTGTATGAATCCATTTGCATAAGACAGCCATCGTAGGTAAATCCTACTTTGGACAGATCCCTCTGGGGCGAGAGGGAGTGGGGAGTGACTATTTAATAGGCTTCAGGTTCCTTTGCGGATGATAAAGATGTCTTGGAACTGGATAGAGATGATGGTGGTATAAAACCTGATGATCCTAAATGCTGCGTGATTGTTTCCTTTCAACTCATTGGTCATTCATTTTATGTTATGTGAATTACACCTCAATAATTTAAAAAGTGACTTGTGTGATGGGCTAGACGTTGAAGGTGATACAGAGGAACCACTCCTTCAATCAACACCGGGGAATTCACAGGCACCAGGTGCTGCTCTGGGCTATCGCTGTGGCGGAGCCCCGTGAGGGGAGAGCCGGGAGGTCAGCGCTCCACCCTGGGGAGGCTGCCTCTACACTGGAAACATTCAGATGTCTCTCCACATAAGATTACTGAGCACCTAGGAGGGGAGTGTGCAGCCCAGTATTCTTGGAATACTGACTGTTTGAAGTGTAAAAACAGACAGTTTTAGGGCAAATAAAATAAGTACTTCTTTCCAAATTGGGCACTAAACTTGTAATTATTGAAATAAATTATTCTAAGTGGAAGCAGGTCTGAAAATAGCACTGAGTTTTGGAGGATTTTGTGGCTATTTCTGGAGAGTCTAGGAAAGCTACAGGCAGAGAGAGGCAAACCCCAGGTGAGAGCGAAACACTGGGATGGCCGCGCCATGCTTTGAACCGGACCTTTCCTTCCATAGGTTCTAAGGTTTGCATGCCTGAGAGGCATGCCGGGGAGGAAGGCTGAGAAAGCAAGAGTTTCACTTGGCACTCCCTACTCAAATGCTGAACCCCAAATTCGGCAGGAAATGTCAGCCACGCCTGTTACAACGTTTAGCTTGTAAGCAAAAGGGATCTGCCCCAGGTTTGCAAGGTGATGACTTGTTTCCTCAAACAAACCATGTTGATTTAGCCAACCATTGATCTCCCTTTCTAGTTTTCTTCCTCTTTGATGTTTTAAAGTTTACAGGCTCAAGGAATGGGTAAGACAGACACAGGAGAGAGACAGTCTCCAAGCCCAAGAAACCACTCAACAATAAAACCAAATCCTAGGAGCATGTTTACCCCCGAGGTGTCAAAAGTCAGATATGCCAACAGAAAGGGCAGGGGTGGGAAGAAGGAAGACGGAAGAGAGCCAACGCAAGGGGAAGGGTTAATAATTATTTAGTTGCTTAAATCCAAAGAATATGACTTGTGAGTAGGACCAAGCTGGCAGCTGATAACAACTCCCCATCCCTCCTCTTTGACACGAACACCCAATGATTTTTTTAACCCCAGGGATACATTCTTTCAGTCTGTAAACACTGAAGACTGCTAGTTCCTTCTCAGGCAGGCCCTGGACTGCCAGGCTCCCAGAACTTCACATGTATATTTCTGTGAAGAACCCAGAGCTTTTCAGGAATTGTCACATTAAACAGAATTAGGACTTATGGACCCTCAGGGAAATCGTTCTGGTTGCCATTTTTCTTATGCAATGCCAGCCTTCAGCTACTCTAAATGGTGTTTATGCAGCCGGCTCTCCTCTGCAATGGCAATAATCATAAAAATAAAGGCTTCAAATCCCTGGGTGAAAGTCCTACTGACTCATGACTTACTCTATTTTCATTTGCATTATGTCAAATTCTAGTCTTTAAAGCCTGCATGTTTCCCATTTTATTTCAAGGCAAACCACATGGATTTGATTTTTTTTTCAGTGTGGGGAGCAAGAACTACAGGTGGCAGTTCATGAAATAGCATTCTCACTTCCTGAGAGCCACTGGTTCTCAGTGTTCTTTTGTGCTAAAGCCAAATCCTCAAGCTATCTTGTAGTTGAGCTCCCTTCCCATTAAATTTTTGGCCAGAAGTGCTTAAAAACAGACAAACTGTTTGGTGCTAGTTCCACAGGCTTTTCTGGCTCCCTGCAGCATACTGGGAGCAGGTGGGCCAAAAGCAAACTGGACCACAGTAAGAGAGACGGGTTACAAAAATCAAATTAAACACCAGGCAAGGGCCATATCATGGATGCCATGACGGTGTCCTGCAGGCCAGGAAGAGACACTTCATATTAATGACTTGGAACCACAGCAGCTTGCATTTCCTAGAATGCTCACCATGTGCCAATGCTGCAGGACCTTTATGCATGTAAAGGCACATGCCACGTGCACGTGCCACGCACGTGCTACAGTGTGGTCCACGTGATGGCTCTGCGTGGGTGGGAGGCATCATCATCCTTGCTCAACAGAGGAGGAATGCAGGGCTGAAGGGGTAAAGTAACAGGCTCAAGATTACCCAGGGGGTAAATCACTGGGTCGGGACTCAAATCCATGTCTATTGTCCTGACCCCACTGTGGGATTCCCCCAAACAACTCTAAGGAAGGAGTAATAGGATCAAGCTTGTGTTTCCAAAGAGTTACTCTGGCAACAATATTAATGAGGAAGTGAAACAAAATGAAACTAGAGAAACCAAACTGTAATTCTGTATGTTTTAGTTTTTCTTCTTACTTTAAAATTTTCTAGAATTTTCACTTTCCTAGCCATAGTATGAATACCAATTAACTGGTGTGAGCTTTATCCATGTAAAGTCTCTCCCTCTCCCACAAACATACAACTTTTTCATAAATAAGAGCTGCCTGAGTGCTATTTCCAAATAAATTAAGCACTGAAACCATCAAAAACATAACCGCCACATCCTGAAATAAAGCATCAAAATTCTTGTTACTTCCTCCCCTCTGACTCACAAATGTATCTTTGGAAAGCAAGTGTCAGACAAGAATGTGTGGGTCAAGAGAAACAAAATAAACCATCACTACATAGCGATTTATTCTCCATCTAGGAGATTTAGGCAGGTGGATCGAGGAAGGGAACACAGAACTTACCTGCTGGAGGTGAGCTATGATACAAAACTGTGGTCTCATGAATTGTAACCACGGGAGAAACGCCCTGATGCTCTCCCAACCCCAGAATGTGACACCTTTTCTAGGTTTACCCCTTCGAATTGGACATGCTGGGGATCTTGTTTTAATCCTGGACACTTCTGAGCCCTGAAAATCCCCAGTGCCATACGCATTGGGAAGATGCTCTGCTCTATGACTTAACAGTGCTTCCACGGAGCCTCTTCCCTAGATTGCTTGACTGCCTCCTTGGGTAGGATGTCACTGACAGGTAAACCAAGAGAGCAGGTAATTTCAGAGTCACTTCTATGTGCGGTGCTGCTTTATTTTCTTTGGCTGTCTTCTTCAAACATAATTAATTCTGCTTTTTTTTTTCCTTGAGACAGGGTGTCTCTGTCACCAAGGCTAAAGTGCAGTGGTACAATCACAGCCCACTGCAGCCTCAACCTTCTGGGCTCAAGCAATACTCCCGCCTCAGCCTACTCTGTAGCTGGGACTACAGGCGTGTACCATGCCAGGCCAATTTTTGTACACTTTATAGAGATGGAATTTCACCATGTTGCCCAGGCTGGACTTGAACTCCTGGGCTCAAGCAATCCTCCTACCTCAGCCTCCCAAGTAGCTGGGACCACAGGCATGCACCACCATGAACAACTAAGGCTTTTATTATTTTATTTCTCATAGAGACAGAATCTCCCATTATTAGAGCAGGTAGCTAGTCAGACATGAGTAGGACAGGAAAGGGCTCTCCCCTACCCCGCACACCAGGACTGTCAGGTGACCATCAAGTGATGGTCAGGCAGTTGTAAAAAACTGTCTCCCTAAAATAGTAATTGGTCACAGTCGGTCCCAGGAAAAGCCAGTCTCCCAACAGATAAACACCTGGAGTTGGTGATTGGCAGCTTCCCCGTAAGATCCGAGGAATTGGGCGAGTAGGCTCAAACATGTGTACTTAGAGGCAAAATGGCAGAGTTTAACTGGTATGTGACCTTATTCCGGGAACACTCGACTGGTAAGGCCAAAATGCCTCAAGTGAGCATGTGTACAACTTCACTAAACACATTGTACATGTTCCCCTCCCAAGTGCTGGCAGACCACCGGGCACAATGACAACCCACTCCAAGAGAAGAATCAGGGGAGACGAGACACAACCTCCTGAAAACATGCCAATATATGAAATCCCAAGACAAAGGTCAAACCACATACTTGAATCTCTCAAGTCACCCACTTGGCCCTCTTCCAAGTGTACTTTACTTCCTTTTGTTCCTGCTCTAAAGGTTTTCAAGAAACATTCACTCTTGCTGTAAAACTTGCCATGGTCTCTCACTCTGCCTGATGACCCTCAGACAAGGCAAAAAGACCCTCTGAGAAGGCAAAAAATAAGGTTGCTGTAGATCCTATGGATTCGCCATTACTAACACTGCATTGCCCAGGCTGGTCTCGAACTCCTGGGGTCAAGCAATACTCCATGCTTCAGCCTCCCAAGATGCTGGAGTTATGGATGTGAGCCACCATGCCAGGCTAATTCTGCAGGTAAAAATGAGTCTGCATTTCATGGACAAGCGTTGAGGGGGCAGTTCTTAGGGCATGGGCAAGAACAGGGTGGCGGCAGAGTTGGCGGTGGTGGGCAACCAAGTCCAGGATCTAGAAGGGGGTCTTGGATAATGCTCCTACGGGATGTCAGTGAACACTTTGGAATTTCTACAAGGATGGAGCAAAATTTCTGAAACAAGGTTGGATGCATTCCCCAAAATTTGAAATCTTGTGCAGGCCTAAAGTCATAATTTCAAGGCCTCCTGAAGGTTAATAAAAATATTTTAGCAGTTGTAGGAATTACTCATTCCAAATGCATTGTTAGCAATGTGACAGAACTCTCCACTGAATTATTTTCTGGCAAAGCAAGCTTTAATGGCCTGCTCAATCAGGATAATTTTACCTGCTGAGACCATCAAGCATGAATGTGTTTAGCAACTTAGCAAAAACAGTTTCACCTGCCTGCTCTTCTGTTGCACTTAAAATTACTGACCAGCCCAAACTTCGCAGAATACAAAGTCATGATCTCCAGAAATGAATGAATGAATCATTCATGAAAAGTCTCAGAAACCTAAAAAAGTGAATTGAAAGTTCTCTCAGCACCAAGTCATTGTTAGCATTTCCTGGTAAGAGGTGTTTGAGGGTGGACTGAAAAAAGCAGGAAATTGCATATAACTCCTGTCATTGTGGCTGTGTGAGAGTTTGTGTGAGGTGGTCGCTATGTGCAACCATTTTGAAGGGACAGCAGTGAGTTGGGCACATTTTCTTTCTGCTAAGAAGTAAAACAGAGTTAACAGACTAACAAGGCAGGAGGGAAAAGTGCTTAGAATATACCCAAGGGCAAGCAGAGGCCCCTTCATTACTGGAAAGATCCCAGAGTGGGTCTTCCTCCACCCAATAAATGGACTGGAACAGCAACTTTGAAACATTCTGGACCATGACTCAGAGCAACAAATCAATCTTTACATGGCGACCTGGTATATTCGATTTTTCTGCCTGCCAATCATCTGTCTACCCACCCATTCGTCCATGCACACATTCACACATATATAGTCATCTCCTGGTATTCATGGAGGACTGGTTCTAGGACCTCCCTCAAATACCAGAATCCACAGATGCTCAAGTCCCTGATACAAAATGGCATAGTATTTGCATTTAATCTATGCATACCTTCCTATAGATGATTACTTATAATACTGAATACAGTGTCAATGCTATGTAAATAGATGTTATACTCTATTGCTTGGGCAATAATGACAAGAAAAAAATGTACAAGTTCAGTAGGGATGCAACATTTTTATCTGAATATTTTCAATCCATGGTTGGTTGAATCTACAGATGTGGAGGGTTGACTATACTGAAACAAAGACTGGGTGAAATTTACTAAAATGATTTTATGATCTATTATTTGAGAGTCCTTGATCTTTCTAGAATATCAGGAGGCTTTCTCCTTTGCCTTTTATCTTTGCCAAAACCATCTGAAATGTTTTTGTTGGACTTTTTGCAAATAATGCCTTAGAAGTCTCCTCAAGCAAAGGAAACTGTCACCAAATCCAGTCCAGCTCTGGGACACTAAAGAAGTATGAGTTGCTCTTCAGAAACCCAATAAGTGAAAAACCGCACTCAGTAAATATGGTGGCCTTCAGCCCCCAACAATACATCTAGCTTTCAAAAATCACGTGTTACCAGAAAGATTAACTGCTGAATTTTCATCACAAACAAAGGAAGCCAGAGGCAGTAAGATGGCATATTCAAGTCGCTAAAGGACAAAAACGATCAACCAGTCTTACATCCAGGAAAACCATCTTTCAAAAATGAAGGTGAAATATAGTCCCAAACAAAAACTGAGAGAATCTGTTGATAGCAGACCTGCCTGGCAAGAAACCCAAAAGAAAGATTTTTAGGCTGAAAGCGAGTGACCTCAGACCAAGTAGAATCTTTATGACAAAATAAACAGCATCAGTAAAGGTAATTATAAAAGACACACATGCATGTTTCTCCTCCTCCATGTTCTTAACTGATTTAGAAAGCGTTTGTGTAAAACAATAGGTATACAACTGTACTGCTGGACCTATAACATGAAATGTAATATAGGTAAACATAATGACAAAGGACGCACATGCGATTAGAGAGGTATTGGAGCAAGGACGTCTACCAAATGGTAACTGGGATTCACGGGAACAAATGAAAGCTAGAAATGGTAAACAAGATGGTTAATATAGCTAACTCTGTAAATACACACTACTCTACTTTTGTAACTCGTCTACTTTAGAAGACATAAACATATGTAAGATAATAGGCCGGGCGTGGTGGCTCATGCCTGTAATCCCAACACTCCGGGAGGCCAAGATGGGAGGATTACTTGAGTCTAGGAGTTTCAGACCAGCCTGGGCAACATAGAAAAACCCTGTTTCTACTAAAAATAAAAAAATTATTACAGCCGGGCATGGTGGTATGTGCCTGCAATCCCAGCTGCTCGGGAAGCTGAGGTGGGAAAATCACCTGAGCTCAGGAGGCTGAGGCTGCAGTGAGCTGAGACTGGGGGCCACTGCACTCCAGCCTGGGCAACCAGAGTGAGACTCTGTTTCAAAAAAAAATTATATATATATATATATATATATATATATATATATGAGAATGATGATTTTTATAACAATGTACAGTATAAGGTGTAACATATACAGATGCAGACAACAGCACAAAATGGGGAAAGAGGGAATAGTGCTATTATAATAGTGACATTTCTATATCTTACTAACATTAAGTGAGCATAAGTCTGAAATAGAGTATAAATTTAAGTAAGTTAGTACAAATTTGGTAAGTTAAGATATATATGGGGAGGCTGGCAAGATGGCCGAATAGGAAACTCTCCAGTCTGCAGCTCCCAGCAAGATCAACACAGAAGGTGGGTGATTTCTGCATTTCAAACTGAGGTACCTGGCTCATCTCAATGGGACTGGTTAGACAGCAGGTGCAGCCCACAGAGGATGAGCCGAAGCCGGGTGGGTCATTGCCTCTCCTGGGACGCACAGGAGGTGGGGGAATTCCCTCTACTAGCCAAGGGGGTCATGAGAGACCATGAGGAATTGTGCTTTCTGGCCCTGATGCTATACTTTTCCCATAAATTTCACAACCCACAGACAAGGAGATGCCCTCGGGTGCCTACACCACCAGGGCCCTGGGTTTCAAGCACAAAACTGGGCAGCCGTTTGGGCCAACACTGAGCTAACTGCAGGAGTTTTCCTTCAGACCCCAGTGGCACCTGGAACACTAGGAGACAGAACCACTCACTCCCCTGGAAAGGGGGCCCAAGCCAGGGAGCCAAGTGGTCTAGTGCAGTAGATTCTACCCTCACAGAGCCCAGCAAGCTAAGATCCAATGGCTTGAAATTCTTGCTGCTACCACAGCAGTCTGAAGTTGACCTGGGACACTTGAGCTTGGTGGTAGGAGATGGGTCCACCATTACTGAGGCTTGAGTAGGCAGTTTTCCCCTCACAGCATAAACAAAGCCGCTGGGAAGTTCAAACTGGGCAGAGCCCACTGCAGCTCAGCAAAGCAGCTGTAGTCAGACTGCCTCTCTAGATTCCTCCTCTCTGGCAGGGCATCTCTGAAAGCAAGGCAGCAGCCCCAGTCAGGGGCTTATAGATAAAACTCCCATCTCCCTGGGACAGAGCACCTGGGGGAGGGGGCAGTTGTGGGCACAGCTTCAGCAGACTTAAATGTTTCTGCCTGCTGGATCTGAAGTGAACAGCAGATCTCCCAGCACAGTGCTTGAGCTCGATAAGGGACAGACTGCCTCCTCAAGTGGTCCCTGACCCCTGTACCTCCTGAATGGATGAACAGGCAACAAACAGAATGGGAGAAAATTTTTGCAATCTATCCATCTGACAAAGGGCTAATATTCAGAATCTACAAAGAACTTAACAAAACAAACAACCCCATCAAAAAGTGGGCAAAGGATATGAACAGATACTTCTCAAAAGATATTTATACAGCCAACAAACATGAAAAAAAGCTCATCATCACTGGTCTTAGAGAAATTCAGATCAAAACCACAACGAGATATCATCTCACAGCAGTTAGATGCCGATCATTAAAAAGTCAGGAAACAACAGATGCTGGAGAGGATGTGGAGAAATAGGAACACTTTTACACTGTTGGTGGGAGTGTAAATTAGTTCAATCATTGTGGAAGACAGTGTGGCAATTCCTTAAGGATCTACAACCAGAAGTACCAGTTGATCCAGCAATCCCATTACTGGGTATATACCCAAAGGATTATAAATCATTCTACTCTAAGGACACATGCACACGTATGTTTATTGCAGCACTATTTATAATAGCAAAGACTTGGAAGCAACCCAAATGCCCATGAATGATAGACTGAATAAAGAAAATATGGCACATATACACCATGGAACACTATGTAGCCATAAAAAATGATGAGTTCATGTCCTTTGCAGGGATATGGACGAAGCTGAAAACCATCATTCTCAGCATACTAACATAGGAACAGAAAAACAAACATCACTTGTTCTCACTTGCAAATGGGAGGTGAATAATGAGAACACGTGGACACAGGGAGGGGGACATCACAAACTGGGACCTGTTGGTGAGTAGGGGGCTAAGGGAGAGATAGCATTGGGAGAAATACTTCATGTACATGATGGGTTGATGGGTGTATCACATCACCATGGCATGTGTATACCTATGTAACAAACCTGCACGTCCTGCACAGGTATCCCAGAACTTAAAGTACAACTAGATATCATCTAGTTGTAAATTCATGCACAATCACTAAGAAATTAACTCAAGATAGTGAAAAAATTATTAAAATGTCATATTAGAAAATATTCACTTAATGCAAAAGAAAAGTAATGAGGAACACAGGAACAAAAAAAGACCTAAGACATGGAAAGCAAGAGGTAAAATGGCAGACATAAATTCAACTACAGTAATAATATTAAATATGAATGGATTAAACAATCCAATAAAAAGGCAGAGACTAAAACTGGATTAAAAGCAAGATCCAACTATATCCTGTGTACAGGAGACACATTTAAGATGCGAAGATACAAGTAACTGAATGTAATAGGATGGAAAAAGGTATATCATACAAATAGCAACCATAGGAAAGCTGAAGTTACAATATAAGAAAAATAGACTTTAAAACAAAATCTGTTACTAGAGGTGAAGAGGAACATCCTATAATAATAAAAGAGTTAATCATTAAAAAACCCAGTCATTATAAATATATGTGTACCTAATGACAGGACCCCAAGAGACATAAAGCAAAAACTGAGAGAATTCAAGTGAAAAACAATTCAATAATAATAGTTGGAGAGTTCAATACCTACTTTCAATAACAGAACAACCAGACAGAAGATCAACAAGGAAATAAAAGACTTGAACTACAATATACACCAACTAGACCTCCAGACATCCATAGAAGACTGTATCCAACAGAAGCAGAATACACATTCTTCTGAAGTGCACATGGAACATTCTTTGGGACAGACCTTATGCTAGGCCATAAAACAAGCCTCAATTCATTTACAAGGACTGAAGTCAAAGAAAATATGTTTTCTGACCACAGTGATATGGAATGAAATTAGAAATCAGTAACAAGAAATTCACAAATTCGTGGAAATTAAATAACACACTTGTGAAAAACTAATGGGCCAAAGGAGAAATCACAAGGGAACTCTAAAAATGCTTTGAGATGAATTAAAATTAAGATACAACATACTAGCTAAAGCAGCACTTAGAGTGAAATGTATAGGGGTAGATCTTCTTTAGTGATGTAAAGAAAGATGTAAGTCAATAACCTAAGCTTCCACCTTGAGACAGTGGGCAAAGAAGATCAAACTAAACCTAAAAAAAGGAGGAGGAGAGAAACATAAAGATGAGAGCAGAAATTAATGAAATAGAGGGCGGGGGAAAAAAAGAAGAAAAATCAATGAAACCAAAAGTTCTTTGAGAAATTTAGCAAAAACTGAGAAACCTTTACCTAGACTGATTAAAAAAAAAAGGAGAGAACACTCATGCTATCACACCAGAGATCTCCACTTTCTGTCTGAGCTCTGGCTGCCCCCACGGTCTGGGGTGTACCATAAGGGAGAAAGCCAGATCAATGCCGACTTCGCCAACAGCTGGTTCCTTCTCTCAGTGGCTAAAGCTCCTCCAGTTTCTGCCTGCTTTGGCCACACTTTGGTACCTTCAAATACTTGTGTGCATTTTCCCTAGTGTTCATATTGCTATTTGAGGGAAGGTTATTCTGATATAAGTTTCTCTGTCATTATCAGAACTGGAAACTCCAGGTGCCCTCACAGAAAAAAGAGGGCATCTCAAGGAGGTAGAACGCTCACAGGAAAAGTTTTTGGCATGGGCACGGTATGCTTAAACCATGGGCTAGACAAGTTCACAAAACCAGCCTATCATTTACGAGCCACCGTGACAGGCTAGCACGACTCTCTCTAGTTGATGGTAATGGAAGTCTCAGCAAAACACGGAGGCGGGGGGGTGGTAAGGGGCATGATTTTCATGGCCAGAATGAGCCAGGCTCTCCTGTACACATTTAGACCTGAACTACTGCAAATGGCAACTCCACCCCCAAAACCTTTAGGCCTGACTGAAATGACCTTTCTGTCCTTGGGATAGGCCCTGCCTTGGCCTCTGCCTGAGTCTGTAATCCACATGGATATTATAAGACTTCTCTTGTTTTCTTCAGTAAATCCAGAATCAATTAGAAGACTGAGAAGTAACAAAACTTTTAGAGTATGAAGAAAAATTAATTAAACAACCATCAGAGTAAAAGATGGCAGCGGTGCAGACCCCCAGGCGGCTCATTTGACCTAGATAAGCCAGGCTCCAGGCATGATTTCTTTCCTTTTCTCACTCCTGAATTCATATTGCTGTGTTTAAGTGGCTGCAAAATTAAAATATATATTTCAATGTAAAAATCACTATTTTCATAAAAATCAAGTAACTATACAGAAATTACCAAAAAATTATTGTATATGTATCATTTTAAATTCTATATAAAATTATTTCATAATACTTTTTAATACTAGAAAGCAAAACACTTTTGAAAACTAAAATGCTTTGGGTTAGGTTAGAAGTTGGGGAAGGTGAGCTATGACTTGTTAGATTAACTGGGACAGAGGCCAGGTTCCTAAGTGGTAAGGAGAGCCGAGAAGCGCTGACGGCTGGCTGTCGTATAGGATGAGAATTTACCTTTAAGAAAACTATCAGTAGAGGAAAGAAGAGAAATAGGACAGTGGTAAAAATGACAGGAGGGCAAATGCCAGCACGACTGCAGGTTTAAGAAGACCCACATATGTCTGAAGTTACAGAGGAAGGAAATGGTTCTGGAAAGAAGGAGATTAAGAATGGAAGCGCGGATGTCTATAAACCAGATAATTCCTTCTGAGTAACCCATGTGGGGTCAAACCATAAGCCACAAAAAGAGAACGGATGGGATGTTGTTTCTATACCAGTGGGACATGGTATTGTCTAAAATCTGACTGGACTCTAACCACATAAACGCCCCCCCACCCCATTGACTGGGCACTAAACCTCACTGGTAAGGACTGATTCATTTCCTCACCAGGTTTATCTCATTCAGTAGATGAGAGAAGCTATTTCAACATGTTGCGGGGGAAAGAAATGAATCCTACCTCCACTAGTGTCAAGAAGTATGAACCCGAGGGCTCCATGGAGAAGCTTCAAGAGCCTTGGGACCCCCCTGAGTATGGACCTCAACGAGTACCTCTGTGTGTGGAGAGGTACATATATGCCTCTTTCTGGGATGAGGGCATGAAGCTTCCATCCGAGATTTAAAGGGGTCAGTAGCCCAGCACCACTGATCTAAAAGAAGAGTTGGCAAACTCTATCTCTGTAAAAGGCCAAGTAAGATATATTTTGGACTTTATGGGCTAAACTGTCTCTGTCACAACCATTTAACCTGTTGTTACAGTGTGAAAGCAGCCACAGAAAATAAGCTGAATGGGTATATTTGTGTTCCAATAAAACTTTATAAAAACAAGCTATGGGCCAGATTTCACCTGCAGACTGACCATAGGTTGCTCTGATCTAGAAGGGCCTCCCTGTGCAGGGTTCTGCACAGCTCAGGACGGCTCCATCTCTGTACCATCCACCCTTCTAGCCCTGTACACCTCCAGCCACCTATTCCCTTCCTCCTGCTCCTCCAGCCACAGCTGCCCAGGGGATCTTACAAAGTTCAGTCCAGGAATATTAAATTGATTTTAAAAGCTGAAAATGGAAACAAAGTTATCTAATTATTATTTTTAATGTTTTTTTTCTTTTGAGGTAGGGTCTTGCTCTGTCACCCAGACAGGAGTGCAGTGGTGCAATCATAGCTTGCTGTGCCCTCAGCCTCCCAGGCTCAAGTGATCCTCCCACCTCAGCCTCCTGAGTAGCTGGGACTACAAGTATGTACTACCATGCCCAGCTAATTTTTAAAAACGTTTGTAGAGAGAGGGTCTCACTACTAGAGAGACTTTAAAAAACTCTGTAGAGAGAGGGTCTCGCTATTAGAGAGCCCAGGAGTTAGAGACCAGGTTGCCCAGGCTGGTCTCTAACTCCTGGGCTCAAGTGATCCTCCTGCCTCAGCCTTCCAAAGTGTTGGGATTAGGTGTGAGCCACTGCACCTGGCCTTAAATATTTTTCTGATGTCATGAGAACATTAGGTGAGGACCTCTCTCTTGACAACCTATTTGTTTTTTTAAGCACTTTCACTACTGTATTTAAATAAACCTTTGCGCAATTGCTAAGGTTTTCCTCTTAAGTTACAATGTGAGCTACAGGAGATAGGAAAGGGAAAGGTCCTGTCGGCAGCTGTAGGCATCTTCCAGCCTCGAACAAGCCCTGATGAAAGGAGGCACTCAATACACACTGGTTGAAAGAATATATGTTTTACATAGTTGTAACCACAGTGGGTATAACGGCTTACTCTCCCTTACAGCAAGTATCATACCACATTTCTATGAGGCTAAAAGATCTTATCACAGCCTCATAGAAATGTGGCATCTAGGCCCTTGGGTAGATCTACCGCAGATTTTTTAACCTCTCTCTTCCTACACAGCACTGAACTGCCTCCCACTTATTCAATTATAAAGCATGCTATAGCATGCTTATTATTTCTCCATTTTTACGGATCATTTCCTTAAGATACACTCCCAGGAACGGGACGACAGGTCAAAGGAGAGGGACATCGCAAACGCTAATGAAATACGCTGCCCAAGAACTTGACAGCACCACATCACCTGCCCTCCCCAGCGGTGGCTGGGGGCACAACTTCACCATCACACATCATGCATTCAAACTTTGCTAATGCAACACACTTAAAATGAACCTTCATGGTTTAATTTGCTTATCTTTGATAGCTGAGAGAACTAGAGACAATTTAAAAGCCCTATCTGGGGACTCTAATTTTTGCTCACTTTGAAGAAAAGCTTTTCACAAAAAGAAAAAGGTAGTGAGAACCTCTAAATATGTGTGGTATCTTGTGATGATTTTCAAAGAATAAGGAAACAATCTGTGCGTGTGTGCATGTGCACATGTATGTGCTATTTAATGAACCATGAAGCCTAGCTCATAACTCGCCACAACGCCCACTTTGCGGCAGCAAGGTGCTGGGTGGATCCTGAGCGCTCAGTTTGTGAAGGGGAGCTGGTGGCAGCTGCGGTGGCTGCAGTGAGCCTCATTAGACTCCATGCCGCAGAATTTGGGCTCCACAATTCTGCTCATTAGCCTTTTCAAGGAGAAGTTGCCAGCTTCCTGCTGATAGAAATCTAGCCAGGAAAGTGATTATAATGAGTTTACTCATGGTTAGCCACTGACTGATGTAGCTCAACCTAATGGAAAAAACAAATTTATACATATATATGAATACTGATCATTCAAGGTGATATTCAAGTTCAGCTCCGATTACACGAAGGGCTAAGTGTTGGGGGGAAAATAATCTAAGGGATCTGAAGAATCTCGTTTTGATATTTTTTAAAGAACACACACACACACACACACACGCACACACATACACACACACACACACACATTTTAATGAGTATCTGGCCGGTGGTGGCTCATGCCTGTAATCCCAGCACTTTGGAAGGCTGAGGTGTGCAGATTATTTGAGGCTAGGAGTTTGAGACCAGCCTAGGCAACGCAGTAAAACCAAGTCTCTACTAAAAATAGAAAAAAATAGCTGGGTGTGGTGGTGTAAGCCTGTAATCCTAGCTACTAGGGAGGCTGAGGTAGGAGAATTGGTTGAGCTTAGGAGCTGGAGGTTGCAGTGAGCTGAGATCGCACCACTGCACTCCAGCCTGGGCAACAGAGTGAGATTCTGTCTCAAAAAAAAAAATAAAAGTACCTTAAAGTATACATATTTTTATAAGTTAAGATTCTTGAAGCAATTCATTTGGACACCAAACCCAAATGAAGGATGTGTCCAATCCACGTTCTCCATCCTCTCATATGTGCCCTTGGCTCCCGTAACCGCCTGCTGGGTGGATGGTCTCCAGGCAGCCCTCACACCCCGCATCCTCCTTCACTTTTAGGTGCTTCTCTGACACTGTCCAAATCTGGAACTCAGAACCTGCTACTGCCTCCTCTCTATCCCCCATCCCACATTCTCTGTCCCTTCTGCTAGAGGGGGCTAACACCAACTGTACAAGTCTGTTTTGCTACAAGTCACACTATTAGAAGACGTGGGCATTGGTGCCCCACTACCTGGGCCAGGACTGATCCTCTGGACCTGCTCCCACTCCTGGGAAATGCAGAGATAGAACTGTCCACTACGCCTGCTAAGGCTGATGTCCAGATTAAATGAGATCATAGAAGATGGGCAGCTGGCTGCACTTAGGGGATCTGGGAAATGGAGCTCAGTCTGTTGGGATGAGTCCCAGATTACCAGTGCACCTGCTATGGACCTGGGTCAGGGGGCACTTCAACCGCCTTGGCCTCAGTGTCCTGTCTGCAAAACGACAGGGTTGGATTAGATGATTTTAAAAGTCTCCCTCAGTTCTGACATTCTGGGATTCTATGCATGCCCTTCAAATGTAAATGTATCTCTATAATCAAATGTATCATTGTAACTTAATCCCCCATGGTAAATAGTACAATTTTAGCACAGAGCAAGCACTCAATTGTTGCAGAAACTAAATTAATTGCAAGCGCAAATCATAGTAAAAAAAACACTCCGAAAACACATAATAAAAGAGGTAGTGTTTACGGATGTGCATGTGTGTATATTCAGAAAACACCCTCATGAATTACAGATACAAGCACTTTGCATCCTTAGGTTATTCACACACGTCTATGTGAAAATGTCTTACCATCCTCTTTCCTTCTGAAAATTCCCAGTAAGTTATTATCATTTTAATGCAGTCCACCACTAGGGTTTGCCTGGAAAGTCCACGACTTTTCAAGTTCAATTTTTCTTTTTTTAGATGGAGTCTCACTCTGTCACCCAGGCTGGGGTACATTGGTGCGATTGTGGCTCACTGCAACCTATGCCTCCTGGGTTCATGTGATTCTCCTGCCTTAGCCTTCCAAGTAGCTGGAATTACAGGTGTGTGCCACCACGCCCAACTCATTTTTGTAGTTTTAGTAGAGATGGGGTTTCACCATATCAGCCAGGCTGATCTCGAACTCCTGACCTCAGGTGAACCACCTGCCTTGGCCTCCCAAAGTGCCGGGATTACAGGTGTGAGCCGCCACATCCAGCTCAAGTTGAATTTTTCTAGTCCCAGGCTTGCTGATGAAATGCACACACTTTGTCACACATGTAAAGTGTGTGACACTCTAAGACATCTTCGAGGTCATCTGCTCGATCTTCAGGAAAACTAGACTAGAAGCTGGGATCCGGAGAGGACTGACAGGCGTCTTTTCCTAGACAATTTGGCAAAAGGAGCAGCGGGGATGTAGCTTCTTTCACATCTTCTAATGGCAACAAATCGATCTCAAGTTGGGCTTCTCCAGAGAGAAGTAAGGACCAGATGCCAATGATGACGATGATCACGACCACAGCAGCAGCTAATTCGCAGTAGAAGGGACAGTACAGCTACTGCCGTTCTGGTGCTTACGATATACATAATGGCTTTTATTCACACATCTCACTTAGTTCTTACAAGAAAATATCCCAACAGGGTAGGTATTATTGTGAAACTGCGTGTTAAAAAAAAACTGAGGCTGGCTGGGCATGGTGGCTCAACGCCTGTAATCCCAGCACTTTGGGAGGCCGAGGCAGGTGGATCACAAGGTCAGGAGTTCAAGACCAGCCTGACCAACATGGCAAAACCCTGTCTCTACTACAAATACAAAAATTAGCTGGGTGTGATGGCGTGCCTATAATCCCAGCTACTCAGGAGTTGAGGCAGGAGAATCGCTTGGACCTGCGAGGCAGGGGTTGCAGTGTGCCAAGATTGTGCCACTGCACTCCAGCCTGGGTGACAGAGCAAGACCCCATCTAAAAAAAAAAAAACCAAACAACAAAAAACTGAGGTTAGCCAGTAACTGGCCTCACAGGTCCCTCAGCTAGCAAATGGCAGGGCTGGCTTCAACCCCCGCCCATGCCCTTACAGCAGGAACTCTGGACTTGTGATTATGACCATCATGGCCCGGGAGGGCAGCACTGGCATGGCCACCCGGCGGGGGTCCTGTGCCTCCAGAGGGCCCAGCTCACACAGGCAGCTTCTCAGGCAGGCACTAGTCTCAGGCTGGGTCAGCTGGTGGCCTGCCCTCTAGTCTGACCACAGTGAGGGTGACCTCCAGCTGGAGTGACGGGCCAAACTATTGTTTGTGGCTTTGCAGGAAGCTGTTTGAAAGGGTCATTGAAAAATGATCTTTCTAAATCAAGCTGTACCAATATTTTTATTTCCTTTTATGAAATGCCACATTTAAAGGCATTAGATGGGCCTGTGTTTAAAGCCTGGGAAACATGTCCCTGTAACTTCAGTCCAGAAAAACAAAAGTGTCCCACTCTCAGAGCAAAAAGAACAGAGAACTGCATGGAATGTAACCTTTTTTTTTTTTTTTTTTTTTGAGACGGAGTTTCGCTCTTATTACCCAGGCTGGAGTGCAATGGCACAATCTCGGCTCACTGCAACCTCCGCCTCCTGGGTTCAGGCAATTCTCCTGCCTCAGCCTCCCGAGTAGCTGGGATTACAGGCACGCACCACCATGCCCAGCTAATTTTTTGTATTTTTTTTAGTAGAGACGGGGTTTCACCATGTTGACCAGGATGGTCTCGATCTCTTGACCTCGTGATCCACCCGCCTCGGCCTCCCAAAGTGCTGGGATTACAGGCTTGAGCCACCGCGCCTGGCCGGCATGTAACCTTCTTACAGCAAGTTCTTGCTCTTGGGACCTAATGGATGTTTGACAAAAAAAAAAGCACATTTTAATCCAAAACACTTTTTCAGATCAATGTCACATGCCCCGACACGCACACAGCTTAGAGCATCTGCTCATGGTTCTAACCATTTTTCGAAACAAGAAATTGGAAGAGGAACTGTATGGTTTATAACATTTTTAAAATAAATGACAAGTCACTTTTACTAGCCTGGGAACTGGCTCTGTGTAGTGTTAGCAGGGAAGAGAAACTCAGAAGCCTGACCCCACAAGGGTTCCCCACCTCCTACCCAATCTACTGCGCCTAAATGAAGACAAAGCATAAGAGGCAAAAACCGGAATCCTGCTGATCTGTGTCTTGGGGTCTCTGTATCTACGTCCTGGGCTTGTGCTCACCATTCACCTCTTCCTGGAACATGTGAGTTGATGGTAAATAGGGTAGGTCAAACAGGAAAGCCCCCAAACACAGTAAGGACCACTGAAGCAAGCAATTGGAGAAAATGCTAGAAAACTGAGTACTCAAGGGCAAAACTTCCCCCTCTTCAAAATGTGATCAAGAATCAACTCTGTGACCAGGCACAGTGGTTCATGCCTGTAATCCCAGCACTTTGGGAGGCCAAGGCAGGTGGATTTTCTGAGGTCTGGAGTTCGAGACCAGCCAACTTCATCTCTACTAAAAATACAAAAAAAATAGCTGGGTGTGGTGGCAGGTGCCTGTAATCTGAGGCAGGAGATTGCTTGAAACTGGGAGGCAGAGGTTGCAGTGAGCCGAGATTGCACCACTGTACTCCAGCCTGGGTGACAGAGCGAGACTTTGTCTCAAAAAAAAAAAAAAAGAAAAGAAAAAAATCAACTCTGTAAAATAAAATGAAGCCCAGGTGTTGAAGAGTGGGAAGGAACCACAGAGAGCACTTTCACAGACTAGGAAAGGGACTGGGGCCTTCAGGGAAGATCCTCCGCCAGCCAGAGCAGCTCAGCAGAGGCCACACCGGGAGGAAAACTCGGCTCTGCCAACAGGGAACCTCCTCAGAGCTGGCTCTGGGCTCGGTAGAAAACAGGAAACCTTGGCACCTCTAAAAATGGGAAGGTGTCTACCTAAAACCAAGTAATGTTTAAGCAGATGGCTGGTCATTTGTCACTTCAAGTTCAAACTACTAAGATCCTAGTAACGAGGCCTAATATTTGCAAGAAAAAGCACTTATTTTCTATGAGACCCTAAGACTGCTACTTCTTTTTAGCTTTTTATGTTTTACATAATTTAAATATTTTATTGTTCAATACTTGTGAAGGAAACGGCCCCTTTAGAATAGCTCCCATCTTACAAGACGGAGGCCTGGGCAGGTCCCTACTGTTGGGGCTGTCTGGCTAGAAGCGACCAGTTCTATCACATTTGGGTGTCGGGAGTTCAGATTACAAAACTCAAACGCTGGCTGTCATTTGAAGCTCAGCTGCGTGACAGTAAAAGAGGTTTGAGATTTGCAGAATGTGTGTCTACCTAAGGCCTTTTTTGCTGGCTCTACCTATTGAATTAATACTATTTTCTTAATGAAAAGAAGCAGCAGGTGAACTAAAAATAAAAACTGGTTCTTACAAATAAAATGATGGTGTTTACTTCTTCTCTTTTGGTGCCAAAGGAAAAAAAAGAGCTTAATTGCCCAGAAAAGACAAGTTGACAGCTCACAGATTCTTTCTGACTAGTTAATAATAGCGGCCAGGCGCGGTGGCTCACACCTGTGATCCCAGCACTTTGGGAGGCCGAGGCAGGTGGATCACAAGGTCAAGAGATTGAGACCATCCTGGTCGACATGGTGAAACCCCGTCTCTACTAAAAAACTACAAAAAATTAGCTGGGCATGGTGGCGTGTGCCTGTAATCCCACCTACTCAGGAGGCTGAGGCAGGAGAATTGCCTGAACCCAGGAGGCGGAGGTTGCAGTGAGCCGAGATCGCGCCATTGCACTCCAGCCTGGGTGACGAGCGAAACTCCGTCTCAAAAAAAAATAATAATAATAATAGCGATGGTGGTGGTAAATAACGGTCTACAGCTGTGTTCTTAGACGTTCGAGCACATAATCACCTGGGGGCTTTTTAGAACGTAGCTCCAATTCAGGGGGTCTGAATTCAGGGAGCTGAGATTCTGCGTTTCTAACAAGCCTCTAATGCTGTGGGTGTGTGGGCCACGCTTCGCGTTACAAAGCTCTACATTTGACAGTGAGTTTTCTTGGTAGCTCTTTAATCAGTCCAGGTGGAAGGAAATCTGTAAGTCATGAGGCCCTTTAGGAACTCATCTTATTCCAGCATATCAACTGGGCCAATGCTTTTTTTTTTTCTTTTTTTTTTGAGGTGGAGTCTTGCTCTGTCACCCAGGCTGGAGTGCAGTAGCACCATCTCGGCTCACGGCAACCTTTGCCTCCCGGATTCAAGTGATTCTCCTGCCTTAGCTTCCTGAGTAGCTGGGAGGCACCTACCACCATATCTGGCTGATTTTCTGTTTTGTTTTGTATTTTTAGTAGAGATGGGGTTTCACCATGTTGGTCAGGCTGGTCTTGAACTCCTGACATCAGGTGATCTGCCCACCTCGGCCTCCCAAAGTGCTGGGATTACAGGCATGAGCCATCGTACCCGGCCTCAACTGGACCAATCTTGATGCACAAAATAGCACTATGCCAGGTAATATCATGTGTCACTCAAAGTGTAACTAGCTATCAAGCTCATGATGACTGCTTCTAAACTTTTTGAGAAATGTTTGCCATTTGCCTGGCACACCGGAAGTTCAACAAATGCCTGTAACATGGGGGAATAAATGAATGAACAGAAGGAAGGAGGAGGAAACTCAGTGAATCTGGCTCCCTGCTGGCCTCTGTGTGTATTGCGACCAGCTTGTAAAGCTTTCTGCTGGTCATATTTTGAGATGGGGGGAACAATACAAAACCATCAGCAGACTTGAGGAGACAGGGTCGCCCCGGGGGCGGGGGAGGAAGAGGAGGAAGAGGAAGGAACACGGGCAGCAGCTAACTGTTGGAGATCACTGAGTACCAGGCACAGTGTCAAAGTCCTTTACAGGAACTAATTAGTCATAAAACCTCTGTGAGTTACAAATTAGAATGGTTTCAGTTTATAAACTGGGAAACTGAGGCATGAGAAAGTAAGTAATCCAAGTTAATCCAGTTAGTTAGGAGGGTTTAGGGCCTGCTCCACTGAAGCCTCAGCATCAAAATCAAATCCTCAGGGCAGCACAACTGGCTGTGCCACCAGCCACAGTAATCTCTGACCCCACAGAATTCTCTGTTAGGTTTTGCAAGTGGTTAACACCCACAGGTTGGCTTGGCTCTGCAGCCTCAATAAATTGGATGTACACACAGTTCAAAAGACATAACCGTTTTTTGTTTTCTGTTTTTGAGACAGGGTCTCACTTTCTCGCCCAGACTGCAGTGCAGTGGTGCGATCTCAGCTCACTGCAACCTCCACCTCTCAGGCTCAAGCGATTCTCCTGCCTCAGTCTCCTGAGAAACTGGGATTACAGGCAGACACCAGTACTGCCCGGCTAATTTTTGCATTTTTAGTAGAGACAGGGTTATACCACGTTGGCCAGGCTGGTCTTGAACTTCAGACCTCAAATGATCCACCCTCCTCAGCCTCCCAGAGTGCTGGGATTACTGGCGTGAGCCACCGTGCCTGGCCATAAGCACTATTTGGCACCTGCATGTTTATTATACTGATATACCCCAGCACTGGGCTCCACATTTGCTAGCTTTGTCTGATGCTTTTTTAAATTGAGGAATAGAACAGAAAAAGCATAATGAATACTAAGATGACAATTTTTTTGAGGGGAAAAAGCTTTTAAAAAGTTTCAAGAACGTACAAGGAACTCACACACCCCTTTACACAGAAGCATCAGCTGTCTGTATTTTGCCTTATTTACTGGACGGATGCTCATCTTTCTCTGCCTCATACACATCACGATTTCTTTTCCTTGGATCATTTGAGAACAAGTTTATTCCTGAATACCCCTGTGTTAACTCCTAAGAACAGGGCTCCCCAGTTTGTGCTCTCCTTATGAGAATCTAATGCCTGATGATCTGAGGAGGCAGTTTCATTTCATCCTGAAACCATCTCCCAACCCAGGTCTGTGCGAAAATTGTCTTCCATGAAACTGGTCCCTGGTACCAAAAGGTTGGGAACCACTGCTGAAGAGCAAGGCCATTGTCTAACATGGTCACAAGCCAATGATGAACTTCAGGAAATGCTGACGTTCATCTAATGCCTTCACCTCATTTACCGTCCACATCCATTGTTGCCATTTGGCTCAGTGATGTCTTTTATAGCCTGACCACTATGTTTTAATGGCTGAATGCATATTAAGAATTGATATAAGTAATTAAGAATTAATATGAGTAGAGTGCTTTGGCATTTAGAAAGCCCTTTTGCTACATTAACTCATTTGTTTCTTGCTTTGCCTCTCTGAGGTCAGGCAGCAGCTCTATCCTTGGTTGACCCAAGATAGAAATGAGGCTGAGGGGATGTCAAATCCAAAGCGGTGCTCAGCCCCCATTCTCCCCTCACACCACTGGTTGGTGTTTATTTTAAATACTTTATTTGTTTTAGAGCCAACCAGCAGACTGACTACTAACCCAAACATTTTATTTTTTGAGGCAGGGTCTCTTGCTCTGTCTTCCAGGCTGGAGTGCAGTGGCATGATCTTGGCTCACTGTAGCCTCAGCCTCCTGGGCTCAAGTGAGCCTGCTTCAGCCTCCCATGGAATTGGGACCACAGGTGTACATCAACACACCTGGCCGATTTTTTTATTTTCTGAAGAGATGAGGTCTCACTCTGTTGCCCAGGCTGGCCTCAAACTCCTGGGCTCAAGCAACCCTCCAGCCTCAGTCTCCTAAAGTGCTGGGACTACAGGCAGAGCCACCTCACCTGGCTCCCCACAAACAGTTTAAATTCCAGAACTAAATGAATACAGTTCAAGCGCTTATCTCTCTAACCAAAAATAAATGAATATTGTTTGGGTGCTTTTGCTTCGTGTTAGCATTACAGATTCTAATTATATTAGAATATTATTCTGCATATAATTCTACATATAATTCTGCAGCTACATATTTGGGAAGAGTCCTGAACTCCCCAGGGTCTGAGAGCTTGGTATCAGTTGGGAGGCCCCTGATGGGCAAGTGGGGGTGCCTGGCCTCCTCAGCACACACCCAGCCTGTTCTGTGGAGCCCACCCCACCACTCATGCCAAACTGGAACCCCCAGTTGGCAAAGGATCTCCAACTGCAGGCTTGATTTGAACATAGAAAGCCGAGACACACTAGGGGGTCTCTTCCAGTGCACAGTGAAACGTTAGTTTGGGGCAGGGAGGCAGTTTCCCAGTCCTCAGTACTAGCCTAAAAAGAGACACAAACTCATGACCTTGACTACTGAATAGAGAAGTATTGGTTTTGGAAATGGAACTCTGGGGATTCAAATCATCACTCTTCTATGTAGTTCATTTGCCTTGGGCAAGTTACCTGGGTCTCAATTCTATCATCCCTACACCCAGATAATAACACACAGCCAGCACAGATTCCAGCACGCAGGAGGCCACTGGCTCTGGATGGTTCAAAGCACAGAAAGCCTCCTCCAGAGTATGGCCCCCCGCAGCGCGAGCCTCTGCCTTTCACACAACCCGCTCGCAACCCTGAGGGAGCCAGGCACAGCCAAGTTTGTAGATGTGAACACGGTGTCAGCAAGGTCGGGGGCTGAGGTTAGAATTCTGCATGATTCGCTGATGGTCAGGAATCCGAAACAACTGACAGTCTTTTCAGAAAGGGCTGTCTCTGGTGACAGGGCGGTGAATTTTTCCTGTGTGTGGCCCTCTGTTCTCGGTTTGGGAATATGGGGCAGAAAGAGCAAAATATTTACCTTTTCCAAGGCCTCTCTGTCAAGCAGTTCTTGCACAGCTAGAAGCTTGATGCTGTAAGAAAAAAATCAAAACCACACTTGAAAACTCATCAGTTCATGTTACCAAGGATCATCAAATGAGTCACAGAACAAAAGGCTGAGATGTCATCCTGCATTTCTATGTCACCTCCCATCTTACGGTGACCTTTTGCTTAAATCAAAGTGACCATTTTGAAAGTATTTAAAATGTTTCTCAATTCTGAAAGTAATTTTTACCATACGATCCAGGAATTTCACTTTTAAGTATATTCCCCAAAGAACTGAAAGCAGGAACTCGAATAGACAGCTGCACACCGATGTTCACAGCAGCATTATTCACAACAGCCAAAAGGCAGAAACAACATAAATGACCATCAACAGATGAATGAATAAGCAAAAGGCAGTACACACACGTAATGGACTACATTACTCAGCCTTAACAACGGACGTTCTGAAACACGCCATGCTGAGGATGAATCTTGGAGACACGCTAAATGAGACAAGCCAGTCACAAAAGATGCTATATGAACCCACTTACACGAGGCATCTTAGAGGAGTCAATTTCACACAGACACAAAGTAGAATTGTCAGGGGCGTTTGAACCACAGCGATTCCATCTTGAATAGGGGCTGGGTGAAATAAGGCTGAGACCTACTGGGCTGCATTTCCAGGAGGTCAGGCGTTAAGTCACAGGGTGAGACAGGAGGTCAGCACAAGGTACAGGCCATAAGGACCTTGCTGATAAAACACGGTGCAGTAAAGAGGCTGACTAAAGCCCACCAAAACCAAGATGGCCACAAAAGTGACCTCTGGTCATCCTCCCTGCACATGTGCTAATTATAATGCATCAGCCTGCTAAGAGACACGCCCACCAATGCCATGACAATTTATAGGTGACATGGCAACGTCAGGAAGTTACCCTACATGGGTCTAAAAAGGGGAGGAACCCTCAGTTCCAGGAATTGCCCCTTTCCTGGAAAACTCATAAATAATCTACCCCTTGTGTAGCATATAATAAAGAAGTAACCATACAAATAGCTAGCCATTCCTTTTTTTTTTTCGAGACAGTCTTTGTCACCCAGGCTGGAATGCAGTGGCCTGATCTTGGCTCACTGCAACATCTACCTCCCTAGTTCAAGCCATTCTCCTGCCTCAGCCTCCCGAATAGCTGGTTTAATAGGTGTGTGCCATTATGCCTGGCTAATTTTTGTATTTTTAGTAGAGATGGGGTTTCACCATGTTGGCCAGGTGGGTCTCAAACTCCTGGCCTCAAATGACCCACCTGCCTCAGCCTCCCAAAGTGCTGGAATTACAGGCATGAGCCACTGCGTTTGGCCCTAGTCAACCATTCTTTATTTCTTTACCAATAAACTTGCTTTCACTTTATAGATTCACCCCAAATTCATTCTTGTGCAAGGTCCAAGGACCCTCTTTTGGGGTCTGCATTAAGACCCCTTTCCTGTAACAGAATGGTGCTTACCAGGGACTGGGAGAAAGGAGAATGGAGAGGGATTGTTTAAAAGGTATGGAATTTCATTTTGGGATTAAGAAAAAGTTCTAGAGGGCCAGGACAGTGGCTCATGCCTATAATTCCAGCACTTTGGGAGGCCAAGGCAGGAGAACTGCTTGAGCTCGGGAGTTCAGGAGCAGGCTGGGCAACATCACAAGACCCCCTCTCTACTAAAAATACAAAAAATTAGCTGGGCGTGGTAGTACATGCCTGTGATCCCAGCTACTTGGGAGACTGAGGTAGGAGAATCTCTTGAGCCTGGGAGGTCAAGGCTGCAGGGAACTGAGATCGGGCCACTGTACTCCAGCCTGGGTAACACACTCCATCTCAAAAAATAAAAAGAAAAAAAGAAAAGAAAAGAGAAAGTTCTAGAGACAGTGAATGGTGGTGATGTGACACAATAATGTAAATGTACTTTATGCCACTGAACTGTACACTTAACAAGGGTTAAAATGCTCGATTTTATTTATGAACATTTTGCCATAAAATACTCTAAAAGCATCTGACAGCTACTTACTGTAAGGAATTTGAATACATTCAGAAGAATATAAAGAAGAAAACAGTCACCCAAATAGCTAAAACCATTGCTTGCAAAAGGACCCTGCTCAGCCACTCATTTGTTTTCCAGACGTTTATAGAACCCGACTGTGTGCAGGTGACCGAAGATCCATGATGGCTATGGCATTCCCTGCCTGGAAGGCATTCACGGCCAGTCCAGAATATGATGTACTGTATGCCAAGTGGGCATACAGAGATGCAGAGAGGAGCCAGACCCAGCCGAGGCCAGAGAAGGATTCTTGGAGGGACCAGGTTAGCTTTGTCAGGGAAGGGGCTAGGAAAAAAGGCGATCGCAGAGGAGGCCTCCAGAGGCACCAAGGGGGATGGCTTGCCCTTTTCCAGCACAGGTGCCTGAACCGAGGCTACGGCCAGCAGCCAGGTGACAGAACTGAGAAGTGCACGCAGGTCACAGGGGAGGTATTTTCCCCTTTGTGACATGTTGCTCTTAAGTGTTCATGGACACAATGAACAGGTGGTCAAGCCGGTGCGGGAGGCTGGGGCTGGACTGAGCACACAGTGAAAGCATGCGAGCTCCAAGGGACTGTTTAGGGTCAGCTGTGGATGGTGTCACGGCACTCCCTGCCCACGCAGCTAATGTGCTAACGGTCACTGGCCATTTCCTCCCCACTCCAGCAACCTGCACAGGTTCTGCAGAATAGAAAGGGGCCCACTCTGAAGCACATGCCTCCCTCCAAAGGGATTAAACAACTTTTTCTTTTTTTCTTTTTTTTTTTTTTTAATTTGAGACAGGGTCTCACTTTATCATCCAGGCTGGAGTACAGTGGCACCATCTTGGCTTACTGCAGCTTTGACCTCCAGGGTTTAAGTGATTCTCCTGCCTTGGCCTCCCACAGTACTAGGATTACAGGGGTGAGCCACCACAGCTGGTTAGAATTAGCCAATTTTTAAAGTTCACCTTGATTTGTAGACTCCTTCATGCCCTTTGTAAAACTAGGCAAACACTGTCTCACCAAATTCAATGGCTAATTTAAAAGCAGCTTCAAGAAGTGCAATAAAATTTTCAAGGCTTATAAGAAACCACCACCACCAAAGGCCGGGCGCGGTGGCTCATGCCTATAATCCCAGCACTTTGGGAGGCTGAGGTGGGTGGATCATTTGAGGTCAGGACTTTGAGACTAGTCTGGCCAACATGGTGAAATGCCATCTCTACTAAAAATACAAAAATTAGCCAGGCATGGTGACGGGCACCTGTAATCCCTGCTATTCTGGAGGCTGAAGTGGGAGAATCACTTGAACTCGGCAAGCAGAGATTGCAGTGAGCCAAGATCGCGCCACTGCACTCCAGCCTGGGCAACAGAGTGAGACTCCATCTCGAAAGCCAACAAAACAACACACACACACACACACAAAACAGCAACAACAAAACAAACAACAAGTTAGCAAACATGCGGGCTATGGACAAGAGTGTGGGCGTTCTCTCTGATCCAACCCTGTTGGCTTTTGTTCCATCTCTTGGGCAGGTTTGCTTTTGCTGTTTCTCTGTCTGGGAAGGGTCTTCCCCAGGATCTTTCCAACACTATGTGTCTCATCCCTCATTCCAGTCTAACGAAGAATACCATCTCCTCCAAGCACCCTCCCTGGACACTCGAGTTAAAGCAGCATCCCAGATCACAATGTGCTATTTTCTTCAGTGGATTTTGTGCTATCTTGAAGCATGTGTTTATTGGGGTGCTTCTGTCTGTCTCCTCCCAAAAAGCGTGAAAGCCCCTGGAGGCTGGGGACTCAGACATTCTTGCTCATTACATTTGTGGTGTCTGCAACTGGCACAGGGGAACTCTGAAGGAATGTATTTGCTGACCAGGCCTGGAGCCATCAGGCCAAGTTGCTATCTTAGCTCACACATTCCAGCCTGAATGGGTAACAGCAAAGGCCATGCCTCAGTTTCTCCTTCTGATAAGAATGCCTCAAACAAGATGATGGGGTGGATCCTCCCTTGGTGAAAGGTACTACGTGCACTTATGTAACTGACTGCTATTCATGAAACGTGGCTGGTGGCAGGTCAAGGACACTGGCCCCTTCTCAGCACATTCTGATTCCCAGTGTGCAAACCCAGATTCCAGGTTACCAATTTGGACAGCAACTTACATGCTAAGTTAGGACTATGCAGTTGTAGCTCAAATTTCAGAAGCTTAAACTGCCTCTGAAATAACCACGATAAATATTTACGCTGGAGGGACTTTTCAAATAGTCTCCCATTCCTGCCCCTTTTATGGTCATGAAGTCCAATTTAGTATCAGGTATCAGATGGCAGCAGTTTAGAGAAAAGGTCTCAACACTGTTAAGACATTCAGCTCTGTTTTCCTCCCTACTACCCACTAAGATACGACATTCAAGCCACAGGGGAACAAGATTTGAAAGCAACAATTTCAGGCTCTGAAATGAAAATGACATTAAAATAACTTCAACTGACTGTTATTGAAGTCAAAGCCTGAAGGATCCCACACTCTGCTCTCATCACTTAAGGTCCTCTCGAACGCACAGGGCGCAGCCCGGCATGCACAGCGCTACTCTCCAGCCCGCGACCTCCACGGAACTCTCCCCGCTGAACTGACATGCAGCTTCCAGATCCTGCTCCACACTGCAGTGAGCCACAACCCATCTACTAAAACTGGCATATGAGATAAAAACCCATTTATCATCTGCTCTGGAACCAGTATCAAATAGTATCAGTGCATTAGGAGTAGGGAGACGGGCAAAAACAAACAAAAACAGAGACATTCTTACACTACTAAAACCCAGCCGTGCAAAATGGGATCGACACGGTTTGTGTTTCGAAATGGGAACAATGTATATCAAGAAGCTACTGCTACAGCTGCTTATAACTTTGGATTTCTTCAGAAAGCTGTTTTTTTTTTGAGATGGAGTTTCGCTCTTGTTACCCAGGCTGGAGTGCAATGGTGCGATCTCCGCTCACCGCAACCTCCGCCTCCTGGGTTCAGGCAATTCTCCCGCCTCAGCCTCCTGAGTAGCTGGGATTACAGGCACGTGCCACCATGCCCAGCTAATTTTTTGTATTTTTAGTAGAGACGGGGTTTCACCATGTTGACCAGGATGGTCTCGATCTGTTGACCTCGTGATCCACCCGCCTCGGCCTCCCAAAGTGCTGGGATTACAGGCGTGAGCCACCGCGCCCGGCCCAGAAAGCTGTTTTGTTCTCCTAAGAGCTGCAGTCCTTAAGGGTATTCTGAGATGTTTCCTGTTATATAACTATCCTGATTTTATTTTTAACCTTATTGGAAATCCTTCCAGTTTAGGGTATTTATTTCAGTATTTATGATATCAGATTCTTCTAGCACATCAGATACTCCCTGGAAGGAAACTTCAGACATATGAAGGAGCAATAAGCCCATTTACCAAATCCTCCACTTGACATCATCTAACTTCTTGCCCTAGAAGGAATCTGATAGCTCATATTTTCAATTCTGCCCCTTCCTCCCTCCTTTCTTCTGCTGATTCTGCAAACTTATACTGAATACCTCCTATATTTCAGAAAGTGCCATACATCTGGGGACAAGCCCTCCACAGGAGCTCACAGAAGTTAGGAAGCTGCTTTAGCATATGTCTGAGGAGGAAGGGGTCTTCCTGAGAGTCTCCTGGGTTCCAACATGGACCAGTAGAGCCGGGCCTAAGAGGTTGTGTCTGTCAGTGGCCTGGAGCCTGGTCCATCCTCTGAGAACAGCAGAGCCCCAGGAAGACGAACGCTGCAATGAACTCTAATTTCTTTTTCTGTACCCTACTTTGAGAAGAGTGGCAAATCACACAAAAGCAGCTGACAGCAGGGATTTATTTAGATAAATGACAGCTTGAAGGGCAAGTTCTGAAGTCAGGATAAGCAACACAGAAGGACCCAGAATGCAAGCAATTAAGATCTCTAATGGGATTACAGAAAGGGTGCGGGGAAAGTGCCAGGCAGACACGGACAGCACAGAAGATAAGCAGCAGCACCGAGGAGACAGAAGCCAGAGGGCACCCTGCAGTCCAGATGGCATGGGACACAGACTGCATGAGCCTCGATGGCCCCCAAAAAGATACAGGCTAACTCTACGGAAGTTTCAAAAGCACTGAAAGGACAAACTCCCAACTATAGAGACACCCATGCTTCCAGAATAAGATTATAACCTAAAGGACGCTATGGTCAGGATTCACTGTGGTTCCATTTCTCTGAGGATTCTGGCACTTTGAGTTTCCATTGCATTTATTAAATGACATCATAGTATAGTCCATGAGACACAGCAGCATGTAACAGATAGAGAATGAATGTGGTATGATGGATCCATTATGGATAGAAGATCTAAGGTTATACATTATGCACCAGGCACTCCTGGGCGCTGGGGGCACACTGATGAGCAAAAGCAGCCTCTGCCCCTGGGCATCTGAGTGTCTAATGGAGGAACCCAGTAGATCCATCAGCTGCATAACGGGCACTCTCAGGAGGCAAACACACGGTGCCATGTGCCTGTAAAGCTGGGAGCTCCTGGGAAGTGGCCTCCACACTGACACCTTCGGGCCTGCACAGCAGAGCAGAGGACGGCAGTGTTCCAGCTAGGGTGGCAGGAACAGCAAGCGCAAGGGAACAAGGGGACAGAGTGAGCATGGCCTGCTTAGGGACTGCACGCCAACCAGGGACATGGGGCGGTGGGGCTGAAGGTGGGAGGTCGGCACCCAAGGATTATTCTGCAGAAACAGGCGGGGCTGGGCCTGCTCAGAGGGTTTGTCAAGCTACATCAAGGAATTTGGCAAGGAGTAGCCACAGATAATTTAGGGCAGTGATGTGGCAGAGGCCCAGGGACACAGAAAGTAACTAATAAAAATGTGAATATGGCCGCGGTGTGGAGAATGGGTGGGGGTGGGGTGGGGGCAGCAGCGCTGGAGGTAGAGAGACCCAGCACAGGTCCAAGATGAAGGTGGCCTGTGAAGGGAAATGGCACGATGCTAATTCTACACAGGTGAGCAGCTGGTAGGGCCTGATGAATGAATGGATGAGGGGAACAAGAGAGAAACATCACCCTAGTTTCTACCTTGTGAAACTGGGTACTGAAGGAACCATCTACTTAGAGAGCCAAGTGGGGCTGGAGATGCGAGTCTGGTCTTGGACACACTGGGGTTCAGGGCCTTGGGACCTCTGAGTGGACTCTGAGGAGGTAACTAGCTGTACCTCAGCAAGTCCTGGGCTATAGATTTGGACATCAGGAGCAGGAGGATGGTGATGAAGGGGAGAGACTATCCAGCAGGCTGTGTGGACAGAGAAGATGGTCCTGGATAGGGTGCCCAAGGGCCATCAACATTTAAAAGCTGGAAGGGGGACTGGGAGCATGTCATGGGAGTGACAACGGGACTGCCAGGAAGGCAGAAGGGAAACCTGGAGCGCATGCCGGCAGCCATGGTGGGAGAGAGCTGCAAGAGGGCAGGGAGCCAGCTGCTCAGGTTTTGCAGAATGCCAGGTATGCAAGGGCTGGTGGCATTGGAGAGAGTGACTGCAGGGACTGGTGGAGATGATGCCAGGTTTCAGTGGGTGAGAAGTGGGTAAAAGTGAAGGAGGAGAAATGACGACATTAAAATCTAGGTACAAGGTGTTGGGTGGCTTCTCACAGATGATTTTCCAAGGAGAGCAACTCAAAGCCAGCAGGTATTCGCCTTACTCAAGCGAATGCAACTGTTAAAGCACAAACGGTCCCTCTCACAGCTGTGCATTCGCATTCGCTCTCTCTCCCCCCATGCCTTCCGTTCCCTCCCCAGATGATATAATCATGGAACCCAGTTTTTCTCTCCGAGCAGAATCACCATTTGCAGGATCTGGAAGAAAGCAAACGGTCGTGAAGGTTGTAGATCATGCCTGGGCTAGTGTTGTTTTATGATCTACTTCCACACCCTCGGCTGCAAGGAGAATGTGAAGACCCACAGCACACCCCAGCGCCCCCAGCAGTGCTGCTGACACAGGCCCTGTACCTTGTGTACCAGCCCACAGTCTCCAGGACTGTGCAGCAAGTGCCGGGAAGGGGTTTCCACAAGTGTCTTCAGAAGAGGGGTTCGGTAGCATAAACCTGGGGAGAGAGGGCCTTTCCAGGCAGCCTTTCAGTAAAGGAGAGAGGAGGCCCAAGAGGAGAACATGGGGCAAAGGTATAATCGCAGGCAGGGCCCGTGGCTGAGGGCAATGGCCACTCTCTACTCACATGTCCCAGTGACAAACCTTCTGAGCAGGCCTGGACCCACCTGTGTCTGCAGAATAACTTTTTCCTTCACTCATATCGCTGATTTGATTTTCCATAGCGCTTGTTTTTTTTTAGAGGAGTCTTACTCTGTCACCCAGGCTGGACTGTAGTGGCACAATCTCAGCTCGCTGCAGCCACTGCCTCCCGGGTTCAAGCAATTCTCCTGCCTCAGCCTCCTGAGTAGCTGGGACTAAGGTGTGTGCCACCACGCCCGGCTAATTTTGTATCTTTAGCATGGAGTTTCACCATGTTGGCCTGGCTGGTCTTGAACTCCTGACCTCAAGTGATCTGCCTGACTTGCCTTCCCAAAGTGCTGGGATTACAGGTGTGAGACACCGCACTTGGCCTGTATTTGTTTTATGTGGGGAGGAGTTACTTAAGAAGTTTTGTGAAAGTCAAATTCACAAATGGCATCAATCCAGATGTCTGAACATACCTCCCCTCCCTTTCAAGCAAAGTTCCAGGTTAACTTCTGAGTAAGTTAAAAAAGGAACCCCCTGACCCTTCTTTAATAGAGATGGGGTCTCACTGTGTTGCCCAGGCTGTTCTCAAACTCCTGGGCTCAAGTGATCCTCCCACCTTAGCCTCCCAGAGTGCTGGGATTAGGCTGGGCATGGTGGCTCATGCCTGTAATCCCATCATTTTGGGAGGCCAAGGCAGATCACCTGAGGCCAGGAGTTTGAGACCAGCCTGACCAACATGGTGAAACCCCTTCTCTACTAAAAATACAAAAATTAGCCAGGCGTGGTGGCGTGTAACTGTAATCCTAGCTACTTGGAAGGCTGAGGCAGGAGAATCGCTTGAACCTGTGAGGAGGAGGTTGCAGTGCATTGCACTCCAGTCTGGGCAACAAGAATGAAACTCTGTCTCAAAACAAAAACAAAGTGCTGGGATTGCAGGTGTGAGTCACTGTGCCCGGCCAAGAATCTCTTGTCTCTTGTTTGTATCACCAAATTTAGAAGACATCATGGGTGTCAGATGCAGGCCCACTTTCTGCCATGCTTACTTTCCTCCTCATTGGCTCAGAGCTGAGAAACACAGCGGCCATCAGTGTCTGAACATCAGTGGACGTGCCCGGGGGAGGGAATGGGCTCCAGAGAAGGAGCTGCTTTTCCTAAATATGTCCTCAACAGCACTGCATCCCATCACTGCCAAGACATCCTCGCCAAAGCCAAGTGCAGGATTAGGATGTTGGCACAGAACAGTCTCCGTGGAATTTAGCTTGGGCAGTAACTGTTCTTAGTGGGTTTGAAAGAATTAGTCTGCAAAACAATCTGGGCAGGAAACTTCTTTGATGACAGGGCCCATATTTTTTGTTCCATTCAGGTTTTCAACTGCTTGAATTGGTTACAGCATATTCTGTGTTCTTAGAAAATTGTCCAATCCACTCCGATTTTCAAATTTTGAGCCCAAAATTATATGAGTAATCACTTCAAACCCAACAACCACCCTGCATCTGCTTCTGGCCACCCTCTCCCCTCTTTAAGATGGGTAGATATTGCTCTCATTTTGAAAATCAGATCTGTAAGAAGTCAGTCTGTTAGCACCAGGATTATCAATTCTACCATTCTTTTTGTAATTAAGGTTCATATTTATCTTAATTCTCTAATTTTCCATTGTTTTGGTTTCTCTCTCACCTACTTTTGTTTAAATGATCTATTATACATAGCAGCATACTTTTTTTCTCAAAGTATGTATTTATCCTTGTTTCAAATCTCATTATGCAGTCTTCGTGTTACTTTTTTTTTTTTTTTTGAGACGGAGTTTCGCCCTTGTTACCCAGGCTGGAGTGCAATGGCGCGATCCCGGCTCACCGCAACCTCCGCCTCCTGGGTTCAGGCAATTATCCTGCCTCAGCCTCCCGAGTAGCTGGGATTACAGGCACGCGCCACTGTGCCCAGCTAATTTTTTGTATCTTTAGTAGAGACGGGGTTTCACCATGTTGACCAGAATGGTCTCGATCTCTTGACCTCGTGATCCACCCGCCTCGGCCTCCCAAAGTGCAGGGACCACAAGCTTGAGCCACCGCGCCCGGCCCGTGTTACTTTCTATGTAGTCTACAGTTGTAGTTTTGATCTCTTATTGGATTCAGTAGTTATCTGAATTGTGTTTTTCTATCTCTGAGTAATTGGGTTTTAAATGTTATTTTCTATAGTTCTAGCACACTCTTATTAGGTGAAGCACCTGTGTATTTCCTGATTTTTAAAATGTATCGATACTCTTTTGGGTCTGCTTTGTGCTGAGTTTCGCGTTTCCATTTCCCAAGCATTTGAGTAGTTCCAGAATGTGATTTTCTTCCAGGTCTAATTTTGTCTCTTGTGCTTTTGGATCTGTCAGTGTTCACTTTTAAGTTTTCCATATTAATACAGTAAACAAGAGTGAGTTCAAGCTGCACTGCCTACTGGCCGCTGGGTCTTAAGGAACCTGAAGAACTCAGCGTCAGGTAGGAAGAGAGAGAGAAACTAGCACCCGCCTCTGTGGCCGGGAGCAGAGGTGAATAATGTAAAGTACTTTGCAATCTGCTTTGCTCATAAGCCTCTCAAATGTGGACCATTACTACTCATCATTCAGAGCCTTTCTTTAGCCGGTAACACCTCTCGAAGGAAGGAATAAAGACTGAGACAACTTTTTTTGGTACCATCCCATTTCAGATAAGCAGCATTACAGCGCTCATCTCCCCGACCCTCTTTGATCCTCGTTAGCCCTGCTCTAAGGCTTAGATCCAGAACACAGGCATTGGCCTGCCTTTCTGTTACATAGTTTATTGTAACAACAATGTCGGACATTTGTATTTGTTTGTTGATCAGACTTAGCACAATGATTTAAACTGCTCTCTAGTTTTACAGAATCTGGTGCTATGTAACCTACTCTTGAACGTCTATGACAGGCTTTAAAGTGAATTTTAAAGAAAGGAGCAGGTTTGTACACTTCTCTAAGCCCCTGTATGTCTGAGAAAGTCTTCCTGATGGGGCTTCACAGACAAAAGACACCTCGGCTGAGCATAAAATTGCTTGGGTTGCAGCATAACACCCCCAACTTTGTAGAGGGTTCACAAACTTATTTGATAATTAGAGGAACTTTAAATGCTTCAGATTCTCAGGCTCCACACATAGGTTGGTGTTATGGGCCTGGGAATAGAGCCAGTTTTTTTTTTTAATTCCGAGATGTTTTAATCTTCTGATAGGTTCTGTAAACATGGTCTCTGTGTCATACAGAACAAGTCTAAAGTCGACTTAACTTTCGTTACTTTTTTCTGTTTGGATGAAATGCTGATCCCTCTCTTTTACCCTTGTTATTCTTTATCATTCCCAGGGTGTGCTCAGATGTAGCTGTCTCTTCCCTGAGTTTGTTCAGAATACAGTCAAGTGAACCCTTTGATATTCACGCACAGTCCCTCGTGAGTACAGGGTTTCCTTCTGTCACAGTTTGGATGATGGATCGCTGATTTCAATAATCACCAACGCCAAAAATCTGAATGTGGGCAGTCAGTTCCATCTTCCACAGGTATAAATTTGTCTCTTGTTTTTCTCTTTTTTCTCTTGTATTTTCCAGAACCTTTCTCGACTTTTTTCCCCCCTCACTCATATCACTGATTTGATTTCCCATGGCGTTTGTGTTGTTTTCTGTGGCTGCTCTAACAAGTTATCACAAACTTGGTGACTTAACACAACAGAAAGTCATTCCCTCAGTTCTGGGGGCCAGGAGTCTCAGGCTCACCGGGATGAAATCAAGCTGTCGGACGGCCGTGCTCCCTCTGAGGCTGGGGAGGAGAGCCTGTTGTTTTCAACTCTGGTGGCTGCCTGCATGCCTTTGTTTGTGGCCTCACCACTCCAGTCTGTCTATGGTCATGTTGCTTCTCTCCTGTCTATCATCACATCTCCTTCTCCTGTGTCTTACAAGGATGCTTGTGATTGCATTTAGGACCCATAAACCAGCATGACCCAGCATAACCCCCTTACCTCTCAACATCCTTCACCCAATCAAATCCGCAAAACTTTTTTTTTTTCCATATGAGGTAATACTCAGAAGTGCTAAGAATCAGGACACAGAAAGCGTTTGGAGGCCATTATTCAGTTGACTACACATGAATACTTTTCTATACTCTTGCTAGTTTGGATTTTAGTTCTGCTCTTGGGTCCTTAAAACCTTTCCTTATTGAGTCCATCCCCTGGTTTTTCCTTTTCTGTTGCTTTTCCATATCAAACAACCTTCAGGTTTTACTGTTCCTGTTCCAGGGAGACCAGGTCCTTTTGCTGTGTACTGAGGATGCCACACATTTTCCCAAAACCATCTTCTGGATTCCGCTGTAGATGGTTTTTCAAAAGTAGAAAGTCCATCTAAGTCTTCAGAAGCTCTTTACCTTGTTCTGCGGGACGTTTCCACAGCCCTTTTTTTAGTCTTTTATGCATCCTAAAACAAGGAAATATTTGTCCAGCTGTTAGGAGGGGACCGAGTGTCGGCCCATTTTCTACCCGCCTGTGTAAAGGATCAATCTCTCCTTCTCAGACCCACTTGGGAGGGGACAGGGAAAGAGCTCAGCTTCTAGCCAACTGGAAACCTTTCACTCCACTGAGACGCCACTGAACAGAGGTGACGATGGACAGCAAAAGTCAGGCTGGCTGCTGAACAGAGACTCAGAAACACTTCCATATACATGCTTTTTTTTTTCCCCCAGCAGCAAACTGCCTATTTATTTATTTATTTATTTATTTATTTTGTGGTGGGGAGGAAGGGATGAAGGCAGGAAGGGAGGGAAGGAGGAAGGGAGGAAGGGAGGGAGGGAGGGAGGGAAGGGAAGGAAGGAAATCAAGCAATGAGAGAGATATTGC
>CM052658.1:112176797-112196732 GCA_028533165.1 Leontopithecus rosalia
GTCCAAGATGTTAGTTCCCAGGGCCAGGAACAGCGGCGTTAAGACTGATGGTTTTTTTCTGCCCAGGCTTCTCCTGTCTGGCTTCCTTCTTGTGTCCGTAATAGGCGAGTCTGCCTTCCCGGAGCTCCACACCTCGGTCAGAAGGGGAACCAGTCGCGTTCACTCTGCGCCGGCCTCAGGAGTCAGCGCTGGGAACCCGGGCGGCTCCTCCAAACCTGGGTCAGAAGGGGGAGCCAGCCCCGCCTAGTCAGCTCCGGGAGCTGCCGTGCGGAGGTGCCGGCGAGACCGCTACGCCGGGGTGCCGGCGAAACTTCTGCCCTGCGTGTCTCCTCCACTGGGAATCTTCTGCTCCTGAGCGACCAGAATTTGTCTGAAAGTGTGGCGCCCTCTAGTTCTATGAGCTTTAACTGAGAGCTGCAATCCCGAGATGTTAGCGATCGGCCATCTTGGATCGTTCCTCCAAACTGCCTATTTAATGCCACTTTTGAAAAAGCTGAAACATTTAACCTAATCTAAGATCTAAGGCCCCACAGGAAAGTCCATTAGAAAGTTAATGGCTTGGCTTAGCTGCAGTTTTATTCCTGGAAAATTTGGAAGAAAAGGCAGGGCAACAGACTGAAATGCAGAAAGAACCAATGAAGAGGAGAAAGAGGATTCAGTTGAAAGTGTTTTCCAGACGTCTGTACCCTGCTAAGCCTTGATTATATTATTTTACTTACATCTGCAAGTTTCTCTTGCAGACATCGCTGTAACAAACTGCAGATTCTAAAGTTAAACTATTCAAAGACTGACTGTGTGATCTGTACACTACAATATTAACTTTTCAGCCTTCTCCCCTTGACCCCTGGCTTTGGGATATCTTCATCCTCAACTGAAGGGGCAGCGATTTTGATTCATTTTTACAGTATCAGAGAGATGAAGTGGCTTGTGCAAGGTCCGTACAGGGATGAGCCTCATCCATACAGGGATGAGCCCAAGCTTGTAATGATTTAAAAGCAAGCACTGCTTTTTATTCATTCAACAAATATTTACTAAGCATCTACTATATGCCAGGCATAGTTCTCGACACCAGAGGTAGGGTGACAAGGCAAGGAATAAATCAGAATCTTCAATCTGATGAAGCTTACATCTTAATGAGGGGTTGGGAGTAGTGGCCTGCAGGTCAATGTTTAACCGCTGGCTCCAGGGGTGGGGGATGCAGTTGCCGCATTTGCCAATTTCTGTGGTGTCTTCCATATTCCCAGCAAGGCCCATTTCAAGTCACCAAACTGGTGTGACTGAACATGGACCTGGGAAGAGATGTACACAAAAGGCTCCCGAGAGCCCTTCCAGACAGCTCCACCCAGCATGCAACAGTGAGGAGGTGCTGAGGTCTGGAGGTCAGTATCCCCTCTTCCCCTCAATTCCTACGCTGAAATTTATTTATTATTACTTTTATTTATTTATTTATTTTTGAGACAGAGTCTTGCTCTGTTGCAGGCTGGAGTGCAATGGCGTGATCTCAGCTCACTGCAACCTCCACCTCCTGGGTTCAAGCAATTCTCCTGCCTCAGCCTCCCAAGTAGCTGGGATTACAGGCACCTGCCACCACATCTGGCTAATTTTTGTATTTTTAGCACAGATGGGGTTTTGCCATGTTTGCCAGGCTGGTCTTAAACTCTTGACCTCAAGAGATCTGCCCACCTCGCCCTCCCAAAGTGCTGGGATTACAGGCGTGAGCCACTGTGTTGAAATTTAATGACTGGTGTGATGGTATTTGGAGGTTAGGCCTTGGGGAGGTGATTAGGACATGAGGGATTAGCACCTTTATAAAAGAGGCCCCAAGGGAGCTGCTTTGCTCCTTCCACCATGTGGGGACCCAGTTAGCAGATGCCATCTATGAACTAGGAAATGGACTCTTGCCAAAAACTGGATTCGCCAGCACCTTGATCTTAGACTTACCAGCCTCCAGACTGTGAGAAATAAATGTCTGTTGCTTATAAGCCACCCAATATATAGTGTTTTGTTACAGTGCTCCAAAAACACTAAGGCCGGAAGGGTCTGCAATGAACATCATGTAGTTATCACGTAATTGTTCGTTCAAGGGTTAACTGTATTCTGAATACAATACAAAATAAATTAATGCCATCATATAATGTGTCTAGCGATAAATTTATTAAAAATAAAGCCAGGCAAGGGAACATGAGTGACAGGGAACATGGGTCCATATGTGCCCAGTGTGCTGTGAGGAGGCCACAGAGGACCTGTCCCATTAAGAGGTATTTGATCAGAGATTGGATTTCCTCATCTATACAATCAGGATAATAATTGCAGCTATTTAGAAAATCAATGAAATGGCATCTGTGGCAATATATTGCTTCTAGCATATAACAGGTACACCACAAATGACAGTTATTAATATTTATCTGAATTGAAATGTACATGACCTCATACATGATTATTACCTTTTTTAGAACTGATCAGAATATAAAGCTTTCATTCCTCCAAATCACACTGGTATTCTAGCCACCTAATAAAACAGGATCTAAATGATTGACCCACAACCTGAAAATGTTCCTATCAAGGTGGAATTGCTTAGTTAAGATTTTAGGGTGCCAGGCTGGGCATGTGGTCCTGCAGTGTCCTTGTTATTATTAGTAAATAATCTGATGACATTCTTTAACAGTTAATTGTAGATCAATCCAGGCTCATCCTTCTTAAAGAAGTACAAAGAATATCGTAACTTTTCTGGAGATGAGCATACAACAGTTTTGTTCTCCATCTTCTAAAATTAAAAATAAAGAGAAACAAAGGTAATAAACATATACTATAGAACCCACTCTTAAATACTTTCAAAGCTGTAACAGTCCTTCAAAATGCAAGTTTGTTTATTAAAATATGGTAAGGAACATAGCTCCAAAAGATAAGGTTGTATAAAATGTTGAAAAGAAATTACATATTGGGTTATTTTAAATTGAAGAATGAAACTCTTCCCTTGGACTGAGAAAAATCACTTATGTTGATGATCTAAGAACTCAGTGTAGTTGGCTGGATGTGGTGGCTCATGCCTGTAATCTCAGCACTTTGGGAGGCCAAAACAGGTGGATCATTTGAGGCCAGGAGTTCGAGACCGGCCTGACCAACATGGTGAAATCCTGTCTCTACTAAAATATAAAAATTAGTCGGGTGTGGTGGCGGGCACCTGTAATCTTAGCAACTTGGGAGGTTGAAGCAGGAGAATCACTTGAACCCAGGAGGCAGAGGTTGCTGTGAGTTGAGATGGAGCCACTGCACTCCAGCCTGGGGACAGAGCAAGACTTCCTCTCAAAGAAAAAAAAATTCAGTGTAGTTATAAGTTCGTTATGGGCAGAGGGTGAAAGGAGAAGGAGAAAACATTTTTCTCCACCTGCAATCTGACACACTCTGAACCACGTGTCGGAAACATGCTCAGGTTCTCTGCAGGATATGAGATGCAGCGGTTGCCATTAGCTCTGCTTCAGAGATGAGGACAACAGGGCCAAATGAATAGAAAAAGCAAAGGGCCATTTGCCACTGGGGCTCACGGCTTCTACAGGGACCTCTTTCTTTCATCCCAAACTTCCTCCCCAGTTGCATCCAACTGGTAAGAGATGAAGCTATGGAACTTCCATGAGGTTCTTTGTGGTTATTCTTAATCCACGTGGTTATGATGACATAAGTCCAGGTATCTCCAAAGCAAGAGAGGGCTCTCTGATTGGAGCTGTTCATCTCCCCAACCCAAGTGAATTGGGGACTTCTCCTTGGAACTTGAGCCTTTCCCTTCCCCCCTAATTTTTTTCCATGTTTTATTTTATTTTTGAGATGGAGTCTTGCTCTGTCTGCTAGGCTGGAGGGCAGTGGCCTGATCTCGGCTCACTGCAACCTTTGCTGCCCAGTTTCAAGCGATTCTCCTGTCTCAGCCTCCCAAGTAGCTGGGACTACAGGCACAGGCTACCACGCCAGCTAATTTTTGTATTTTAGTAGAGATGGGGTTTCACCGTATTGGTCATGCTGGTTTCGAACTCCTGACCTCAGGTGATCCACCTGCCTTGGCTTCCCAAAGTGCTGGGATTACAGGCATGAGCCACTGTGCCCGTCCCCACCCCGCTAATATTTTTCAACATGCTTTCACCCAAGAAGGAACCATCTGCTCAATAAAAATCAGAAAATGCTGCAATCATCATCTGAGGGCATTTGTTCCCTCAGGAAAAAGTCATTTTTACCACCCTTCTTCCCAGTTGTTCTTCCTGAACTGTTCTTTGGTTATTTCTTGGCTTTCACTAGAGGAAGCATAGGGAGCAACAAGATCAAACTAGCTTTTTTCATTTACTGTGGGACAGCGTTCCTATCCTCCATGACCTCACCTGCTAGCAGAGGGGACCCTGGCTGGGCCTGTTCCCCTTGGTACTTCCATTCTCCTGTGCTCTTCCTCTGCAGCCTGCTCAGGCCACGTGGGATGGACTTCTAGGGGCCAATCTTTTCTGATTTTCTTACCTTTCCTTTCCACTCACTAGCTTCCCCTCAAATACTGTAATCTTTTGTGTTTTACGTATCTCTTTATGTGTATCTAAGTTTCTGAGAATGAAGTAAACACACTCTCTCTCTGTCTTTAAATGTATGCTGGATAGCTATCAGGTCAGTAATTAGGAGGGTCGAGCTGTTTTTGGTTCACACCTTTTTTTTTCTTTTTTTTAAAGAGACAGGGTTTTGCTATGTTGCTCAGGCTGGTTTTGCACTCCTAGGCTCAAGCAATCCTCTTGCCTTGGCCTCCCAAAGTGCCGGGATTACAGGCGTAAACCACCACACTCAGCCTGGTACCCACCTTTTTGTATTTTGGAATTAATAGGGGATTCCTTGTTACTTGTTTTTTTTTTCTGTAAAATGTCCCCGAGTTTAGGTTTTGCCATCTAGTTGCTCTTTTGTTGCTAACATTTTAATTATGATTTCTTTCAAACCTACAAGATAGTTTTAGGGCACTATACAGTGAAGACTCAAGACACACCGCCTACATTCCACAGCTACCATTATCCTCATCACAAGTCTGCCCACCTGGTCAGACATCAGTCCATCTCACTTTCTCAGATGCATTTCAAAGTATGTTACAAATCAATGATTGGGTTTTTTGATATTTCGCATAAAGGAAAGGTAATTTCTCTTATTTTCTGTAGGAAAGTCCCTACAGACTCCAGACAGCAACCCTAAACCCTACTTTCTTGCTCTACCTAAAACCCAGTATGAATGCGTCTCCTTCAGAATGGCCAGTCTCCCTCCCGCTGGCCTGTGTCTCTTCCACCCTTTAATGCTCTCATCCTAAGCTTGTCAAGCCACCATAACGTGCCTATATTTCTAAAGCCCAACTTTACATTTGATCACATAGTTTTAGCAAAAAGAGGGTAATGTTTTCACATAGTACAGAAGTCACTGCATATCTGCAGTTTCACTTTTCATAATTTCAGTGACCCACAGCCAACGGAATATTAAATGGAGAATTCTGGAAATACACAATTCACGATCTCGCACTGCACCGCTCTGTCTCGCCAGGGATGTGAACCCTCCCTTTGCTCAGTGTCTTCATCGGCAGATGCTTCCCTTCCTTTAGACACTCAGCAGGTTTCCTATTATCTCATGTCAGCACAAGAAGAAGAGTGAGTGCAGTATAATAGGTGTTTTGAGAAAGAGAGAGAACACGTTCACATGCATTTTTATTACAGTCTATGGTTATAATTGTTTTTTTAGTTTTTTTCTGCTCTTCCTCCCCCTCCTGTTACAAATTTTCTATTTTATTATTAGTTATTGTTGTTCATCTCTTTCTGTACCTAATTTATAAGTTAAACTTTACCACATGTATGTATGGATAGGAAACAATATATAGGGTTTGGTATATCTGAAGTCTCAGAAGATATGCCCCGAGGACAAGGGGGACTACTGTACTCAGGATAAATGAGCCCCCCTCGTGCACTTGAAACGGAAGGACACTGGCTCTGCCCTGGGCCCTTAGGGAACATTACCCAGCTCTTAGTAACAACAGAGCATCATTCCTGCCCAGCCAGGCTTACTGCTGCTGTTCTCAAGCACGCATTACCATCCTCTTAGGCACTTCTTCTTTCATTTCTCTGGGAAGCAGTAAGACTGATTAACCGAACACGCAAGAGAAAAAGAAATTTCCGCTTTCACAGCACACTGAAAATTGGAAAGTTAGCTAGCACTGTACAGGGGCTGTGACCGCAAGTTAATACTCCAGCCAAAATTCCTCCTCTGGCATTCAGCGCTAACCTTTCACCCCTTAGCAAGGCTTCTCTTCCTTTTATGCCAGGCAAAGTTCACCTCTGCTCTTTGTCAGAGACCATGGCCTCACTAATCAGCAAAAAGCAATCCCCGTTCTCTCCCTGTAACACAAACCAGCCAGTTAGGTTCTCTGGGCAGGGAGTTGTTTAAAGTAGCAATTATAAGAGCACATTTCATATGAATCTTTTGGTTATTTATTTTTAAAGCATCAGAGGCATTTGAACCAGAGTGACTCAATCTTGAAGAGGGGCTGGGTAAAATAAGGCTGAGACCTACAAGGCTGCATTCCCAGGAGGTTAGGCGTTAAGTCACAGGATAAGACTGGAGGTTGCCCCAACATACAGGTCGTAAAGACCTTGCTGATAAAACAGTCTGCAGTAAAGAAGTGGGCCAAAACCCACCCAGATCAAGATGGTGATGAAGGTGACCTCTGGTCATCCTCACTACTCATGACACACTAATTATAATACATTAGCATGCTAAAAGACACTCCCACCAGTGCCATGACAGTTTATAAGTGACAATTTATAGGAAGTTAACCTTCATGGGCTAAAAAGGGGAGGAACTCTCAGTTCTAGGAACTGCCCACCCCTTTCCTGGAAAACTCATGAATAATCCACCTCTTGTTTAGCATATAATCAAGAAATAAGCATAACTACTGGCAATCGGTGGCCCACGCCGCTGCTCTGCCTATGGAGTAGCCACTGTTTATTCCTTCACTCTCCTGATAAACTTGCTTTCACTTTACTCCATGGATTTGCCCCAAATTCTTTCTTGTGTGAGATCTAAGAACTCTCTCTTGGGGTCTGGCTCGGGACCCCTTTCCGCTAACAAAAGCAGTTATGTATAAAGCATATAGTTACTGCAGAAATTTTTTTAACTACAGAAAAAGTAAAGGAATATGTGTATCCTTCTTGACCTTTAAAATATGAATCTATACATTTAATAACATGGGAATCATATTGCATGTGCTGCTTTCTGTTAAGTTGCCACTTAACAGACATTATTATTCATTGACATATGACCTCGTGTCATTGTTATCTGACATGATTTTAATGGAGATATATACACATATATAGATACATGCTATAATTTAATAAGTCTTTTTGGACATTTGAACTTCAAGGCTATTTCAAACTTTTGTGAAAAACCTTGAACTCTCTGAACAACTTTAACTGTTTTAAACAATCCATTCCCAGGAGTGCTAGGTCAAGAGCCTGTGTGCATTTTTAAGGTTTGCACTAACTTTTGCAAAATTGCTTTGCAAATTTAGAATTCCACTAGCAGCTGCACAACCTACCCTCCTTGCTGTGGGTAACTCTGAAAATCCTGATCAATCTAATAGGTGGAAAAGGTGTTATTATGCAATTTACATTTACATTTGCTTGAGCACTAAAGAGACTGAAGATTTTACTGACCATTGCCAGTTGTTTCCTCAGGACCAGTGAACAATGGTGACAGGAGGGGAACAGTCCCAGGGAACTGTCTCTAGCAGCCCTGTGAGTCACATGGGAAGGTCCACTGAGCTCAGCAGCCCTGTGTGGAGCAGTCAACAAACAACAGGACCTCTGCACCTCAGCTGAGCTTTGGAACCTCTTCCCTCCTTCCTCTCCTTTGGCAATTGGGTGCATTTCTCTGGATAAACTAGAACAGTATGTATAGGATTTTTAGATTCTCAAATCTAACTACTATCAATATCTTGCCCCAGAGGTTTCGTATGGGGGCCCACCAGCTGGAGTAAGTATGATTAAAGCCCACTCACTGGAGAGAGAGGGAAACAAAGGTATTTGAAAAGATTTACCCACTGGCTGAAAATCATATGGGTAAACTAGACCCAGGAGATGTGGCTCCCATCCTCTCTTTGTCTTTGGCTGAAAAGGAAGACTTACCCACAGAAGTGAAATAATTTGGTTGTATTGGACACATGCCTGCAGTCTGCAGGGAGGCCCAGAGATTTTCCAGAAGGGGAGAGGGATCTCCCAGAGATATCACAGGCATTTGCTTGCTCTCACCTCCCACCTGGAAACAGCCCTAACATCAGGGAAAGGGGACCAGCCCACACTCCCCAAGGATCTAACCACAATGCTGCACTCAACCGTGCAGAACAGACTGGCACAAAAATCCCAGGCAGCAAGGGCCTCAACACATGGTGCCTACAGGCTTCGAGAATGAGAGTGGGCATCCCTCTTCAGGGACAAATGGGCACTTACTCTGCATTGAGAGCCTTGGCTGTCTGTGAAATTTCAAACCTAGTTTCTGGAATCAGCTTCCAGATGTGTGGGGATCTGGCTGGCCCCTGGATATCTGTACATCTGCATTACAAAGAGGAAAAACGTTCCACCTACCCCTCCAGCAATTAACTTCTGCAGCTGGGTGTCCATACCGAAAGCCGCAGTTAAAAGGTCGAATCCCTTAAATGCGGCAGCAGCAGCCCCTAGTCCTGCCAAATTGGCTTTCACCTCCTGGGGAACAGGCGGGTGCCTTAGCGGCTTGATGACCCCGCATGGCGCTGAGGCCCCCACTGCCCTGATGCAATGCTGTGGGCCGCAGAGTCACAGGGAGGGCAGCAGTGGGTGGGCTCGGGTCTGGTTTTCGTTAAGCAACAGCATCTCACCCGTATCTTCAAAGCTACGGTTCCCAGACGCCACCACTATGAATTCCAGCTGCTATGCATGAAACCCTATCCTCCAGCCTGCAATGGAGGCCCCTCTGGTCCTCCACAGTCTACAGTTTAAAATACCAAATTCAGGGGGGCCCAGGAGCTCCTCACTGGCTCAGAACCTCATGGGCAGATCAGAGTCAAGCCTGGAAAGCTGCCTGGGATCCCAGCAGAAACTGCTGACCCCATAATACTGAGTGGCTGCATGACAGGGGCCTCTAATTATATGATCTTGATTCTCCCAGCTCAGGGAATTCCGAAGGAGGTTCTGAGCGGAGTCAGCTTCAAAAGCACTTCCAAGGAGCGGGAGGAACATCCATCTCTGCTGGGAAGCTCCCGTGTCAATGTCAGCCCGCGCTGGTTAGCTTACAACAACTGCTGGCTTGTATTTCTGGATAGGATAACGGTTCTCCAGGTTTAGCAAACGTCACCTGGGAGTGTTCCTAAAACACAGAGCTGGGCCCCACCCCCAGAGTTTCCTACTTAAGTCGGAGTGAAGTGAGGCCTGACAATTTGCATTTCCAACAAGTTAGCAGAAGAGGCAGATGCCACCAGGCTGAATGGGGTATGATATCAAATTAATGATGCCACTTTGACGAAGATTGCACCATGGCCAACTTTACGTGGTATCATGGACAAGCTCCCTGAACAGACCTGTTGATGACGAGCAGCAACACTCTCTGGGGGATACCCAGTGGTTTTGTGGGGGTGCAAGATGGGATAGCCCAACTTTATCTCTCAAATAGGACATCTATTTCCTGTGGACGCTGTCTGAAAAATCAAATGTCACCACTGAGAGCAGTCAACCCAGCCAGCCTGGAGCCGTGATGTCAGCTTACCACGTGCCCTTCTTTCCTCCTTCCATACTTGTCTCGTTCTCTTTGCTGTCCTGCCCACTCAGAAGAGCTTCTACAGCTTTTCCCAAGACCAATTAACCCACCTGTGATCTGGGCAGAATCGATCCATTCCTTTCCCCCAGTACCTGCTTCCATCCCTACTCTAAGAAGCTTTCTCTTTCTAAATCTTCCTGGAGCCCATCTTTCTTGATCTCTCATCACCGGCACTGGTGTCTGCTCTCCCCTTGAAACTCTTCTCTCAAAACCCTCCTGGACCACCAACATCTTCTCTGAATCCTTGCCTATCCTATGGATCCCCCTTATCCATCACTTCGCAGGTCTGCCTGCCACATACTTTTATTCACATAGCACCCCCCACCCCGAAAACCTGTTTCAAGCACTGTGCTAGACAATAGTGATGAACAGAGGACAAGACAGACTCTGCCCTATCTGTGGTCTCGTGGAGCTGACAATCCAGTGGGGTACATGCCCACCAACCAATTTCATGACAAACATGTCGGCCCTCCAAATGACAAGTGCAGGGTGCTGAGCCTTCATGTGATGGGGCAAGGGGTAGTTGAGGCTGTGGGGAGGAAAGGTCTTATGAGTGGAGTCACACTAAAGCAGGGTGGCTGAAGCAGTGTCTGGAGTTAGAGCTGGCCTGGCACTTCCTTTGCAGGGCCTTTAATGTTGGTGAACTCAAGGACCTGTCTTCTGTGCTCTTTCCCACCCCCTCCATGCCACACCTAGCCAATCACGTTTTTCCCTCACAATGACCACCAATGATCCGATCAATCTTTCTCTCTAGTCCCTGCTTTGCTTCTGGACTCCCGCTCTGCCTTTTCATCATCTGCTGGACCTCTAACTACAGTGCCTCGCAGGAACTTCAAACTCGACATGGTAAATGAGACTTTCCAAGCAAGTTGCACCACAGCCTTTTCCCATCTCAGACCCCATCCGATCAAGCCCCAGCTACACTATTCTTAAACCCCCCATTCCCCACCTCATCCACCACATCTAAAAAGCTACCAGTGCCAGTTAATTCCATCAACCCAACTACCTCCTGAATCTGTCTATTATAGTATATTGGCTTAGCATCTCCAAATCCAGAGCCATGCTTTCTAATTGTTCTTTTGGAGTTGGAATCTTGCTGTGTTGCCCAGGTTAGAGTGCAGCGGTGTGATCTCGGCTCATTGCAACCTCCACCTCCCAGGTACAAGCCGTTCTCCCACCTCAGCCTTCCAAGTAGCTGAGATTACAGGCATGAGCCACCATGTCCAGCTAAGTTTTGTATTTTTAGTAGAGACGGGGTTTCACCATGTTGGCTAGGCTGGTCTTGAACTTCTAACCTCAGGTGATCCACCCACCTTGGTCTTCCAAAGTGCTGGGATTACAGGCATAAGCCACCTCACCCAGCCACAGCCATGCTTTCTTAAGGTATACTTTTGTTTATGATGATAAAATATATGCTTGTTATAGGAAATTTTGAAAATACACAGAATAATAAATTTAAAAATAACCATTGTTTACATACTGGTATATTTCTACACGTACCTATGTCTTTATGTCTTACATTTAGAAATTACAATCATATCATGAATATATTCGGTAGACGGTTACATGGTGGCCCCCAGTACTCAGCCCTCATATAGCTTCCACTGCATCTGGCTCAGCCGTGTGACTTGCTTCGGCCAATGGGATATTAGCAAGCATGATGCAAACAGAAATTAAGAACCGCTACATTAAATAACCTTAAATATTATTTTTAAAGGATACATGATAGTCCAGGGGATACGTCCTATATGTACTATTTCCTCTGTTGCTGGATATTTAATTTTTTCACATTTTTCTGACTTACAATTAATGAATATCTTTGCATATATATGGGATGTGATTCTGATGAACTCCTTAAGCTGGATTTCTAGAGGCGGACTTACTAGGTCAAAAGATTTGTACACAGTTAAGCTGCTTCAAACTGTGTGCCAGAAAAGCTATTTCTAGCTATACTCCCACCAGCAGTTTAGAAAAGTATCTTTCTTAACATAATCCCCATCGGGTTACTGGATAGAGGAAAACTGACATCTCATTTTACTTTGCATTTGTCTGATTACCCGTAAGTTACACATTTCCCCACGCTACTTGGCTGCATGTATGTCTTCTGTGCAGAATCCATTTCCTTTGGCTAATTTTTCTATTGAGATATAAATGATCATCACTCTAGATTTATATAAGTAATTTATATATTACAGGCTTTAAACATTTTTTCCTGTCACTTGGGCAATTTTTCTACTTTGACTTTACATTTTGTTTCTAATGCTTGTGATACACAACAGTTAATTTTTAAAAGCAGTCCAACCCACTGCTCTTCCTTCTGATTTTTTTCCCTCAGCATTTTGTGCTTAAAAAGCCAGCCCCTCCCTAGAAAAGAAGATACCCTCATATATTTTCTCTGAATTTAGTTTGGAATGTCTAGTTGGAATTTGGTTGTGAGGAGAGAATCTAATTAGTTTTCATCAGTCGTTTACTAAATTATCCTTCCCGTCTCCCTACTAATTTGTGCTGCTTTTTCATCATTTATTAAATTCTCATAAATGCTAGGGTTGGCTCTTGAGTTATTATTCTGTTCCTTTAATCTTTGTCTCTACTCTGACACCGACTGCTATTTTAACACTGTGCATGCATAGCATGTTTTACTATCATGCTATTCACTCGACAAATATTTCCCAAGCCCACAGAATATGCCACGTATAGTTCTGGGCACTGAAGATGATGCCAGTGAACCAGACAAGGCACTTCTGTCTGCTTGCCTTTCTGGTGCGGGGCGAATGAAGGTTGAACGAGCAACCTTTTGGGCATCGGTTCTCCTCATCTGTGTAATGGGAAAAACAGCAGTAAGAGGTGAAGCCAGACATGACGGCAGGCAGCTCAGGTCGGAGCCCATGCTCTGAGCCACCACGCTCTAAAGAAAGTGTGCAATTCAGATGAAAATCGAGAAGAAATGACAGGAATGAGTGTCATAGAGATGGGATGGTCAGGGAGGGCTTCGCACAGAAGCCATTTAAATAGAGGCCACAAGAACATCACAAGAACAAGTGAGTCATGAGAAAAAAAAAAGGTCTACGTGGAGGCAGCAGCGAATGTGCATTTGGGAAGAAGCGTTATGTTTTCTAGGAGGAGACGGAAGGCAGGAGAGCCACAGGTAGGAAAGCAAGAGCAGGACGGAGGAGGTGTGGAAGGCTAGTCAGGCAGGCCACACAGGTCCCAGGAAAGGATGCAGGTTTATTCCAACAGCCGCAGATGACACAAGCAGGGGATTTGCTTCACGGTTTAAAAAGATGGCTCTGAGGGTATGCGGGGAACAAGCTGAAGGAAACATCATTATCCACTTTTATGAAAAAAATCCCCTCGCTATTTTCAGCTGTTTATTCTTTCAGAGGAATCTTAAAATCATTTGGTCGTGTTCCCAAAAATTCCATGGGGATTTCATTAGAATCATATTAAATACCCTTTGCATTGGCTTGGAAAAACTGTCATCTTTATAAAATGTAGTCTTCTCGGCTAGGAATGAGTTTATTTTTCCTTTTATTCAAATCATTCAAAAAACCCATCAGTAACAAGTTTGAAATTTTCTTTACAAACACCCAACCTATATTTCTGGGCCCTTATTATCACTCTCCTGCTCTGTTACAACAAATTAACTCTTAAAACAGGGGTCCTGCCTTCCCTCCACTCCCCCTACCCACCCACTACCTCATCCACAGCTGCCTGCCTGCTTCGGAAACTTTCGCTGCCTGCAGGAAGTCCAAACCCACCTCAATGTACCCTCCATCCTCCGGCGAGCCCTCCTCCACTGTCTAAGGGAGCTTTTCCTCCCTCTGCACTGGCTGGACTCAGTCACCTCCACGGCCAACCAGCACGAGGTACCCGACAGAGTTTGGATGTTTGTCCCCCACAAATCTCATGCTAAAATGTGACCTATGTTGGAGGTGGTGTCTCATGGGATTTGTGTCTTACATCCCACATACAGAAATGGGATAGTTTCCATATCTGTGTTTGGGACATGAGGGTGGACCCCCTCATGAATGGCTTGGTACTCTTCCCACGGTAATGAGTGAGTTCTTGCTCTGGTAGTTCACGCAAGATCTGCCCACAAACCACACACAGCCTCCTGCTGATTGGCCCTAAACATGTGCAGCCCATGTGACTCCTCTGGCCTGTAGTATTCAGTGGTGGCCCTGAATAGCCTCCCATGAAAACCCAGGAAGGGATCAGAATTCACACTAAGTTGACTGGCAAAAACCAACAGCAGCAGAAGAGAGCATGCCACACCCCAGCACATGCAGGACAATAAATGGAATAATAATTAAACGATAATAATAAAACATGCACACTCGTCAATAATGGCACACCTGTATGTGCCCAGCCAGCTCAGGCGTGGCTGTAAGATCCTCCTCACAGGGCCCCAGCAGCCCCTACTACAGAAACAGAGCTGGCAATGAGAAAGAAAACCACCTTGCTAGACTTGACCTACAGAGTAACCTACTTTTTTTTTGTTTTTGCAGAATTAGACTCCTTCACCGCTCATTAAATTAGATTGCTAAGAGACAATCAGTACAAAATAATGAGTAAACAGCCTTGAAGTTAAACAGACGTGGGTTCAATGCTAGTAAGTTACAGCAAGCACTCATGGTATGCTTACCACATGCCCAGCACCACGGCTGGTTTTAACATACACTGCATAATGTAACCCCATACAGCCCCACAATGTAGGTACCGTTGTTACCCCACTCCACAGATGAGACCACTGAGGCACAGAAACGGCTGCACAACTTGCTAAAGGCCAAACACCTGAGGCTCGAACCTATTCTAGCTCCAGGTCTGTGCTCTACCTCTCCAGGAGGGGTTTCCAAGCTTTAGTGTGAATGGGGATCACCCGGGAGCTGGTTAAGCCACAGACGGCTGGGCCTCATTTGAATCCTCATTCCATAGACGATAGGTGGGGCCTGAGAACCTGTATTCCTAACAAAATTCCCAAGGGATGCAGATGCTGTCTGGGAACCACACTTGGAGCATCACTGCCTGTAATGAGGATAAGCTCAGTCGTGTGGAACTCGCAGGAATACACAGGAAAAGTACTTAGTACAGTTCCTCGTACCACATAGAGGACCCGCAAGTATTCTTTCTCTTCCCTCTAAACCAAGTGTATCTCAGGCATCAGCCAACTGAGGGGTGGGGGGCCCATCTGTCTTCCTGTTTCTCAAACTCTACCAGACCTCTGCCCCCAGCATCGGGCAGCCACTGCTGACCACTCAATTCCAGTGACACAGCACTCCCGCAGTGCCCAACCACTGAGTATCAAACACGCTCCACCCTGTTCCAATGCATCAGCACAGAGACAACCGTCAAAGCCACTGGGCCCAAACTGCATCTTCAGCCAAACACTGAGAGGTGCACACGCTTCATTTTGCATTTCTAAATGTTAACATCTACACCGTGCACGTGCTGCTTACTCTTTGTAAAGGGCTGCTGTGAATCAGAGGAGGGAGGGGGAATACAGGCCCCAGCTTATTTTTAGCACGAAGTCCTCCGGGTTTGAGTGCTTGTCAGTTGAGCAGGCCGCCTGCGCCTCTTGCCCCAGTAAGCCCGCCTACCCCGCCCCCATCCAGCCACGCGGGATCCAGTATCCCTGCCACTCCTGCCCAGGGTCGCCGCTGAACTCAAGTAACCTGGTCCTGTTGGCCCAGGCCCAGGCAGACGGCTCATTTGGGTCATTAGGATTCACACTTCAAAAGGAGGAACACGCTGATGAGATAAAAATAAAAACTGCTGAGTACAGAGGAGGCACCTTTCCTAGAGGGCCGCAGGCTTCAGGCAGGCCCTGTCTCTGTTCTACCCTAGTGGTGGCCAACGGCCTGTGTGGACCAAGGCAAGACCCCAGCTCCCTGTCTAGGTTAAAAAAAAAAAACAAAACCCTTCACTGAGATTCCAGACAAGCAGCCAGTTCACCTGGGGTTCAAAATGTCCAGGAAATGATGACTCTTCTCCTAAGACTCCAGGATTACTAAAGTAGAAACACTTCATAAGCAGCACTTCAAGCACACATCCTCACTGAACTTTAGCATGATGACTCAGCAGAATTCTATGCAAAATATTCTGCAGATTTCAAAACCAAAAATGGTGGCTGCGTACAGGAAAGGACCCTGGAATTGAGGTCACCTCATGGAGCAGGTTCTAGGGCTGGAACCCTTCCCATGCCTATCCCCGTCCTAAAGACTTTGCACAAAGAACCACCTTCTTCAGATGAACTGCTGCTCTACGACTGACCAGCCCAAATTCCTGGGTTCCAGCCCCATCTCCTGTGAACAGTCGTAGGATTTCAAGCAGGTGGCCTAACATGCCTGGGGTCTAAAATGGACATAGCAGGGTCAGAAGTTCTGACTCAGATGGACCATGTTCAGAATGTACGGTGCCCCTTCCTCCCTCACCTACCTGCCCAGCAAAGAGCTCCTCATTCTGTATCCTTTTTTTTTTTTTTAAATTTTTATTGCATTTTAGGTTTTGAGGTACATGTGCAGAACATGCAAGATAGTTGCATAGGTACACACGTGGCAGTGTGTTTTGCTGCCTTCTGCCCCTTCACCCATATTTGGCATTTCTCCCCATGCCATCCCTGCCCCGCTCCCCGCCCCCCGCTGTCCGTCCCCTATTTCCCCCAATAGACCTCAGTGTGTGGTACTCCCTTCCCTGTGTCCATGTGTTCTCATTGTTCATCACCCGCCTATGAGTGAGTATATACGGTGTTTCCTTTTCTGTTCTTGTGTCAATTTGCTGAGAATGATGTTCTCCAGATTCATCCATGTCCAGCAATCCCGTTACTAGGTATATATCCAAAGGACTATAAATCGTTCTACTATAAGGACACATGCACACGAATGTTCATTGCAGCACTGTTTACAATAGCAAAGACCTGGAGCCAACCCAAATGCCCATCGATGATACACTGGACTGGGAAAATGTGGCACATATAAACCATGGAATATTATGCAGCAATCAAAAATGATGAGTTCATATCCTTCTAATCAAATATCCCTCCTTTGAAGAACCTCCCCGATATCTTGGGCACATTCCAGTGTTTCTCGTGTGTTGCCACGGCTGCGCTCATATTCCCACTACTGTTCTAACCACACTGACACCATAGTTTGTTTTCCCTTCCACTAGAATCCAAACTCTAGGAATGCAGGAGTTGTATGCAAATGAGGGCCTCGCACCTGGCAGGCCCTCAATAATTTTTGCCAAAAGAATGGTATCTGCCTGCCTCCCTCATAGAATTTATGTTTGTTTTTTGTTTTTAGAGATGGAGTCTTGTTCTGTTGCCCAGGCTGGAGTGCACGGCACAATCTCAGCTCACGGCAACCTCTGCTTCCCAGGTTCAAGCAATTATTCTGCCTCAGCCTCCTGAGTAGCTGGGATCATAGGCGTGCACTAACAGGCCTGGCTAATTTTTATATTTTTGGTAGAGATGGGGTTTCGCCATGTTGGCCAGGCTGGTCTTGAACTGCTGGCCTCATGTGATCTGCCTGCCTCAGCCTCCCAAAGTGCTGGGATTACGGGCATGAGCCGCTGTGCCCGGCCTCCTCACAGAGTTTCCAGGTACCCAGGAAAGCATACAAAAGTGCCCTGTACCTGGAAAGGCCCGTGAAAATGTAAATAATTCTCATAACCTATAACTTACGAAGGTGTAAAGCTTTTGTTTTTAATGGCAGATGAATATTAGGAGGATTCTACATGAGATGCAGGGACTTCATGGGCCAGACAGCATCCTTGCAGCTTTCCAGCCTCACTCTGTAAGGTGCTGAGTGATAGGGCTTCTAGCGCTGGTGTCCAATATGGCAGCCACAAGCCACACGTGGCTACTGGGTACCTGAAATATGGCGGGTCTGGGTTGAGATTTTGAAGAGTACATGAAAAGAATGTAAAACATTTCCTTCATAGTTTTCATATTGATTATGTGCATAAGTATGAATATTTTAGATATACTGGATTAATTTTAAAAAATATTAGAATGACTGTCCCCCATTTTTCCTTGACTTTCAAAGATGTGCTACCAGAAAATTTAAAATTGTGGATGTGGCTCACATTACACACAGCCCCATGGCAGATAGTTCACCAAGTACTGTTCTCTCCCACCTAGCCCTGGAGCCTAAGGAGATTCGCTTATTTCTTGGGATTATATGATAAAATCCTATGTCTTAGCCAGTGTTTCTGGTCAGGGATTTAGCCCTGTTATCACTCAATCTTCAGCCAAGCCCCTTGAGCCAGGAAAGCTTCTGTGGGCGGGGCTGGGTGGTCTGGCTGGCATGGGGCAGTGGCCTACATGTCATCTAGGTCCCGAATGCACACAGGCCCGGTGTGTGAATGGAAGACACGGCGCCCTCAATTCAGCCTGTCCTGCAGCCTGAGCTCATTGTACTCAGCAGATTGCTGTTCTTATTTAGGTCAGTGGCCCCATTACCCCAGAGTCTGAGAGAACGTTTCTATGGGGTTTTGTCTGTGCCACTCTTTGCTATCCTTGTCTCCTCTTTGCAGAAAACGCAACTTTGCTGAGGCAGTCACACTTTAAAAATAGTCAGAGACCTGGTTTATGCTTTCTACTCATTCCCCATCTCGCTGCTCACTTTGGGAATTTCTTACCATTTTCAAAGGTTAAATATATAATTAAAGATTGAATGCCACTTCACGTGGTGGAAAAGAATCATATTCTATGCTTTTAACCTGCTCAGTTTTCCAGATCAGCCCTTAGCACCAAGCTTGTACCCTTGCAGATGCAGCGCTGGGACCCAAACCCTGCAGGCTGCATGGGCAAGGACATATGAACCATTTGCAAAGCTCCAGAGAGGCCAGAACTACTTTACAGGCTGTTCCCTCCTCTCCCATGTAAAATGTGGGCCATATCTTCCTCACTGCAAAATCATCAGGTTGCAGTGACTTAGGTATGATACAATTTGAAAGGAGATGAATCTTCTTTGCAATATTGTTTCCTTATATTGTTTGTCTATTAAATCATTTTATTTGTACAAATAATACATGACGACATTCTCACTGCAAAGAAAATCCCAATAATACAGAAGTGAGTGAGGGACAAGAAGTCTCACCTCACTGCCACCTTCAGAACCTCATTCCAGCTTTGTTCCTCATGGAATGTGATGTGTGTTTGTGTTGTCTCCATCAGCTGCTGACCCCCTCCCTGACCATCTCACACCTCCCTGAGGGCCAGGTCCCTGAGCACACCTAACCCCTTACCTGCTGAGAGTCAGCGTGGTTGACAGTGGGGGACTGGAAATGAACTGGACGCACAGGCCAGTGGTGAGAACAAAAATGAGCCTGGACCACTGCCCCTGGCTTTATGCACAGCTAAGCTTTAGCCCTGTCTTATAAGGATTCCAAAATGGTCTTTCTAGAGGGCAGTGGCCACAATTTACTTGTTCCTACACCTCCCGCATCAAGCCCAGGGTCTCATACCCAGGAAGTCATTAACAGACATCTGCTGCACTGTCCTGAGGCTCAGTTTTTTAAAAAACCGAAAAAAAACCACAAAACACTGTCACACAGTAATTTCTAGCCACTGCAGAAATTCTGGGAGGCCTTCTGGAATATAGAGGGGGAGGAGGTGAACCCAGGAAGGTGGAAGCCCCAGGCTCTGCAGCTCAGGTGAGCCCCCTCTATCTGCCAGGCTTGGGGTATCTGCAGGCTTTGCTCCACTGGGGTCCTCCTCATCTGTCACAGGGGCAGCTGCAAAGAACTCAGAGGGCCCCTAAATCACATTGGGATACCTCAAGGCAAGGTGAGCATCTCACTTAGGTGGGCAGACATAGCCCAATGAGTTTTTGCAAAGGGGTTTGGTCCACGGAATGGCTTACAGCAAATCCTATACAAAAGTCCTTCCTCCTCCTCCTCCTTCTCCTCCTCCTCCTCCTCCTTCTCCTCCTCCTCCTCCTCCTTCCCCCCCTCCTCCTCCTCCTTCCCCCCCTCCTCCTCCTTCCCCCTCCTCCTCCTTCCCCCCCCTCTTCCTCCTCCTCCTCCTCTTCCTCCTCCTATCATTGCTGCTGTTCTTAGATAAATTATTATGCCTTCATCCAATGCAGCCATTGTAAATGCTAC
>CM052658.1:112196832-112355619 GCA_028533165.1 Leontopithecus rosalia
TGGGCACAGTGGCTCCCAATATAATCCCCTACAATGCTTTGGGAGACTGAGGTGGGAGGATCACTTGAGGCCAGGAGTTTGAGACCTGCCTGGGCAACAGAGTGAGACCCTCTCTATATAAAATTCTTTTTTTAATTGGCTGGGTATGGTGGTGCACACCTGAGTTCCAGTTACTCAGAAGACTAAGGTGGGAGGACAATTGAGCCCAGGAGGTCAAGGCTGCAGTGAACTGTGATCGCATCACTTGCACTCCAGCCATGAGTGCCATTTACCATGCAAAAAAGGGGCATTCTGACCCTGGGACTCCAGGCACAAAACTCTTCCCTCTTTGGGAGTCAGGGACCCAAATCCAGAACCCAACACTTGTCCCCAACATGCCAAGAGTGACCACCAGCACATCCCACCCCGCCTGGTTAACCCAGGGCAACAACACGGACACAGGAAGGGCCCTGCTGAGCCATGACCTCCACCCTGCCTGTGAGAAGGTGCTGGTTTGACTGTCCTGTTTCAGATGCCAGGCAAGAGCTGGGATCAGTACAGCATAGGGTTCAAAACCTGGGCTTCAAACTCAAGAGAGTTTGGTTCTGTCTCCAGAAAAGAAAAGAAATAAGGAAGGAAGGAAGGAGAGAAAGAAAAGAAAGAAAGGACATTTGACATAGGAAAAGACTGAAATGTTACTGGGTTAAAAAAAAAGTGGTTTATAAAATTATACACCAGCATGATCTCCATTTTGTACAAATAAACATTTATTCATGAGCACCAGAGCTAGAGACTGAAAGCACATTTGCTGAGGCACTAACAGCAGCTATTCTGAGTGCTAGTATTTATGGGTGATTCTTCTTGATTATTTTTGCTTTTCTGAATCCTCTAAATTTTCACAATAAATAAACATTATTCTCTTTATGACTCTTTTTCTAACTAAGAAGTGAGAGAATGGCAACTTTGAGCCCACTGCCTAATTTTCATTATACCAGTTGGTTGGTTTCTTTTAGCTCCTGCAGACAAGGGTCTGGGGTCTATTTTTATTACCTCCACCCTGCCTGTGAGAAGGCGCTGGTTTGACTGTCCTGTTTCAGATGCCAGGCAAGAGTTGGGATCAGTACAGCACAGGGTTCAAAAGCTGGGCTCCACTCTCAAGAGAATTCTGGGTTGAAATCCCAGCCCCACGTACAAGCTACATGCCCTTGGGCCACATTACCCTTTGTAAGGTCCAGTGTTCAGGGCTAGGAAATGGAGCTGGTGTTAGTTTCACCTTGTAGGTCATGGTGAAAGTCAAACAACAGAAAATATAAAACACACGCTTGGTTCTCGAGGCACCGTATTCGAGAAACGTCAGCTTAGATTAAAATACAGCCTATTCAGTACCTGAGTCAAGGTGAGTAGTTTAGTCTCCACACAAAGCCTCTATCATTTGAAGGCAATCTGTGCAGTTCATTTCCTGTGGATACCCTCACAGAGCCTGACGCCAGTTCCACCACCCTCAGAAACAGGCTACAGTACTGGCTGTGAATTGCTCTGGCAGCAAAGGTTTACTGTGTGGAGGCTCTGGGCATGCTTGGCCCAGGCTAGCAAACAGGATGAGACACCCACGTCCCTACAGAAAATAAGCAGCACCCCCCGGCAAGACCCTGACTAGGACACCCAATGCCGAGGCCCTGACAGAAATGCAAGCCTGTTGGCAGGATCTCGGGCCCCAGACCTCCACACAAGGGTCTGGCTGGGAATGACTCTTGTCCTGCAGATTTCTCTAACCCATGTTCGCACTTCTCAGTTCTCACACTGACTCCTATTTAGCCCTCCACTGTGGAGGCACACGATGAGAAGGCAATCTGTTCTTTCAGCGGGTAGTCAACCTCTATGACAAGTCCTCGAGTAGAGAGTGTCTCAAACTTGAATCATGAATCACGTGGGAATCTTGGACACAGGCAGGTCCTGAGTCTGTGGGTCTGGGGTGGGGCCCGAGATTCTGCATTTCTAACAAGCTCTCTGGTGATGCTGATGCTGCTGATCCAGGGACCATACTGTGAGTCGCAGCGGGGTGGAACCCTTTGAATGAGAATTCTAAGGGAAGCCAGAACTCAGAAAAAGATTGCAGAGGCAGGGCTCATTTTGACCTCAGGCTCCATCTGGCAAGAAACAGAGAAAGTTTCTCATCTCAGATTTCTAGACCTTGGGAGTAAATGCACCTGCAGGCATTTTGGAAAACATCATCCAAGAGGGTGATGAGGTTGGCAGAGATAAGAGACAGGGGAAAGGCTGGAAAGAAGATGAGTTGGTGGTTTACAGCTGGGGAGGCAAGGCGGGTGGAGGGGAGTGTTACCTACTGTGCATCAAACACTGCACTTCATTTTTCCTTGCGTAACTCCAGGAGGCGGGCAGTTCATCCCTGTTTGCAGATGAGGAAACAGAAGCTCAGACAGGTAATGGGACCTGCCCTGAGTTATTCGGCTGACAGTCATCAGAAACAAGCTTTGAACCTAGTCCAGGTGTTTCCTGCCCCCGCACCTGAGTGCTCTTCTCCATGCCATGCTGCAGAGAAGATGCTGGCAATCCTCACCCAGCTCCCTGCAAGTTAGTATCTTACAAAACACAGTACATGATCAAAATCAGGAAACTGATAGTGATGCAATACTATTAACTACTCCAGAACCTCGATTCATGTTTTGCCATTTGTCCACAAGTGTTCTTTTCCGGGTCCAGGATTCCAACAGTGCATTTAGTTGCCATCTTTCCTTGTCTCTTCCAATCTGGGGCCGTTTCTCAGTCTGTTTTCCATAACTCTAGAATATTTTAAGAGTAATGGTCAGTTATTCGTAGACTGTCTCTCAGATTTGGCCTGTTGATTGTTTCTTTGTGATTAAATTCCGATTATGCATTTTTGGCAAAAATGCCACAGACATAAGATTGTACTCTTCTGGGGCATCCTATCAGGAGATATAGGAAGACAAGTATATCCCATTACAGGTGATTTAACTTGGGTCATCTGATTTAGAGGTGTCTATCAGGTGTCTCCAATACAAAATGTTCCCCTTTGCGGTGAATAAGCATCTTGCAAAAAGATACTTTGAACTATCCAACCATTCCAACAGGCGGTTCTGGTGCACGCTCATGTTTGAGAGCTACTGCTGGGCTCGTGGAGCAACGAGTAGGGACAGGACATGAGAAACCTGGTGACAGGTTTGTTAAGATGGAGCTGGCACAACAGATAACCTGCAGAAGACTCCAGCAAACCTCTGCAACCACAGCCTCTAGCAGGAATGCAGCCTGGGAAATGTCATCTCAGTGATGACCAGAACGAAAAGCAGAAACCAAAAAAAAAACCTCCACGTCGACCTCCCAACAGCAATGTTCTGAAGGACAAATCTAGTGTCCTGCAGCATCCTTGAGAGAAAATTAGAATGTGAGAATGAGGGTTCCCTGAAAGTAAGGTCTTCTTTTTAGAGTTGGCCTCTCAGCTTAAGCAAAATTATGCTTCAAGAAATATGATGCAGAAGGAAATACCCAGAAATCTCAGAAAAGAACAGTAAGAATTCAAGATTTATAAGGTAAAGCTATCTTTAAAGTCATGTAATCAACCTAAATGTCCATCAATGGCAGATTGAATAAAGAAAAATGTGGTACATATACGCCACGGCATCTATGCAGCCATTAAAAAAATGACATCGTGTCCTTTGCAGGAACGTGGATGGAACTGGCAGCCATCATTAACACAGGAACAGAAAACCAAATACCACATGTTCTCACTTATAAGTGGGAGCTAAATGATGAGAACACATGGACACAGAGAGGGGAACATCACACACTGGGGGTTTACTTGAGGATGGAGAGTGGGAGGAGGGAGTGGATAAAAAAAAAAAAAAAGAAACAAGTGGGAACTACCAGGCTTAGTACCTGGGTGATGAAATAATCTGTACATGAAATCCCCGTGACACGAGTTTACCTATATAACGAACCTGCACATGTACCCCTGAACCTAAAATAAAAGTTAATAGCTATTCTTTATAAATGCCTACGCAGGGCCAGGTGTCCCACGGAGCATGCATTAGGGTTGGTCTTCCGGACAATCCCATTCAACAGGTTGGAGGAGGAGCTCATCATATTCCATAGTTGCTTTTCCCAGTCTGCACCTGCAGCCCCTCAGTTCTGGTACTCCTGGCCCACTATCCTCAGGGAAGTGCCCCCCACCTCCCTGGCTGTTGGGAACCACTACAGCTTTTGAAAGTAGTCTGCCCAGTGTCTAGCAAGGGGTAAAGCAAGGGGTCTTATCCCCATTTTAGGGTCAAAGCAGCTGAGACTCAGAGAGGATGCTGTCACTTATTCGGAAGAGGGAAAAGGGTCCCTGAAGTCAGGCAGTCTGTGCTCCCCACCCACTGTTGCCCAAGGCTCTGCAGAGCTGGCCCAGGATGCTCAGGGAGCCCAAGAAAAATGTCCTGGGAGTTTAGAGTCATAACTGCTAACCCTGGACATGAGGGCTCATTCCCATAAATGCCATGCTCCTGCCATCCACACCTACCCTCTCTCAGCAAGTCTTCATCCCCCCCATTTCTCAGGCCATGCCAATAATCAGGCAAGTTACAATTCTAAAGGGGGGGCAGGTAATGAGCCTTCAATAATGATAACTAAAAATTTCTCTTCTCCCAAAATTCTTATCACCAAGACAGTCCCTACCCTGGAAAACTGAGTCAACTCAAGTTTCCTAATACGCAAAGGAGATACTGCTGGTGAGGGCCACCCTTGATAAACACAAGGGTCTGAGTCAGTCTGTGCTGAGGATTCTGTGCTGGCAAGACACCACAACTTCTCAGAACTTTCTTCAGATTTCTCCGAAAGCAAAAGACCTCTCATTTTCTGAGCACAAACTGGCATTTCTGGGCCCAGATTCCAGTGGAAGACATGCAAAATGTGTGCGTCGTGCTGAGACTAGCTGGGTACCTGTGCAATTGGGGGCCTGTGGGCAATGTGTAGGGTACTCTGCGTTAGAGAAAGGGAGGAAGAGGCTCTTCCTGGTTCTCTGTGCTCCACCCCTCACTCTAGAGGGCCACCTGCACATCTATAAGAGCACCTCATCCCACCAGCTGCACTGTCCAGGCCACAGCACAGCAGTCAGTCGGGTCCCCCAAGTGGGGCAGTGGCAGGAGGAGGGGGCTCCACCAGAGCAACCATGACTGGCACGCCCATGGAGATGGCTCTTGCTGAGGCCTCCTGGGAAGGAGACAAGAAGGCCAAAGAAGTGATCAATCAGAAACTGTGTACTGACAGATGGGGTTCGTTTCATCCCCGTATACTAAGGAATATAGAATGTCTAATCATTTAAAGCTTTCCTTTTGCTTTTCAGGGAAGAAGCACTTGACCTTCCAGCCCTGGAGTGCTTTGAGTCATGCGTGACGGCCCCAAGAGTGCCCTGCTCACCTTACACATCTTGTGAGCTTACTTACATATTTATTCACTGACAGATAAAAATTGTACAGTCACGTACCGCATAATGACTCTTCCGTCCACAGTGGGCTGCATATACAACGGTGGTCCCGTGAGAGTATAACGGAGCTGAAAGATTTCTACCGCCCAGTGATGCTGTGGTCATCCTCACATCACAGCAGCTACTTAAACAAAATCAATGTGGTGTAGCCTAGGTGTACAGTGTTTATCAAATCTACAGGAGTATACGGTAACGCTCTAGGCCTTCACGTCCACTCACCACTCACTCACTGACTCACCCAGAGCAACTCCCAGTCCTGCAAGCTCCAGTCGTGCTCTATATAGGTGTGCCATTTTTATCTTTTATGCCACATTTTTACTGTACCTTTTCTATGTTTAGCTAGATGCGCGAATCCTTACCCTAGTGTTACAGTTGCCTGTGGTATTCAGTACAGTAACGTGCTGTGCAGGTTTGCAGCCCAGGAGCAGTAGGCCACACCATAGATAGTCTAGGTGTGTAGCGACCTCTACAATCTGGGTTTGTGTAAATGCACTCTAGGATGTTTGCACGACAAAGAAATCGCCTAAGGACACATTTCTCAGGACTTATCCCAGTTGTTAATCAAGGCGTGGCTACACATATTTACAGTAAACAACGTGATGCTTTGAAATATGTATACATTGTGGAAAGGTGAAATCAAGTGAATGAATATGCACAGCTCACATCCTTACCGTTTTTTTTGATAAGAACACTTATAATCTACTCTCAGTAGTTTTCAATTATATAATACGCTGTTATTCTCTACAGCCACCATGCAGTACAAGAGATCTCTTGAACTTACCCCTCCTATCTGACTGGAAGTTTGTATCCTTTGACTGACATCTCTCCAGCCCACCCCGACCCTACCCCCCACCCCAACCCCTTTAACCACCATTCCACTCTGCTTCTGTAGTTTAATTCTTTTAGATTCCACATGTATGTGAGATCAGTTCTGAAATAAAATTGCAAAGTTGCTAGAAACTCAGTTCATAAAGGTGTCAGGCCTTCTCTGATGGATTTCTCCACTTCTTATGTGAAGAAAACCACCTGTATGTCTTGGAGGGAGGCAGGCAGTGGAGGGATCACCACCACAGCATTCTTTCAGGAAGCCGTCCATCGCTGGGCTGCCCTGCCCCAGGCACACTGGGTCAGGGCAGGAAGCAAATCTGGCATGCTCCCCCTTCCCCACTTCGGGCCTCAGCCTGTGCCTGGTCTCAATGAGCATCTCTCCAAGAAGGCTGTTCCCCTCCCAAGTTAACAGTGAACTGCTACTATGAGTTAACAGTGAACTGCTGTGGAAATCGGAAGGGGGCACCACCTCTCGTGTTGTCCAGGACCTTGCCAGGTCCCTGCAGAATGGGCACCCGTGACACCTGATCACTACCAGAATACACGAATGAACAGAAGAGGACATGGATGCGGGAGGGATGGGCTGGAAATCAGGAGCTCTGCCTGGGGCATTAGGAAGGATTTCACAGTTGCGAAGAGAAAGATTTTGGTAGCCTCCGGGTTTTTGAGTATTTGTGTGTGGTAATTGTAGATTAGGTGAGGACACATTCCATCACCACTGGAATCAATGAATTATTCCTGGCACACTCAGGGACACATCGATATCTGATAAAGAAATGAACCCTCCAAACTAAAGGTTAGGCAAGTGAAGATGCAGTGGGCCAATGAAGAACCCCAACTGCCTCTCCATCCACCTGCCTCATGGCAGAGCTCCATGATCAACTGCTCTCCTCTTTCAGGACAGCCCAGACCTGGCCTGGGATTCCTTCTAGATACTAGAGTCATATCCCTGGAAAGCCAGATGGGGGGCTTTTCCCCATGAGTGTGAGATCTGAGATGAATGTTGACAAATTCTAGGGGATTCGATTCAGAACACTTAGGTTTTGATGGGAGGGAAAGCAGAGGTAACAAGCCGGGGAAGGAAGGTGGCAAGAGGAGGAGCCAGAATGGGGAACTCCTCTGTGCTGCCCCCACCTTAAAGAGACACACACTCATCTTGGAGAGGGTCACAAGGAAGAGATGGGGCAGGATGCCAGAATTACTTTGGGGTAAAAATCATTAACTCAAATATCCTGCCTCAGGTTGAAATTTTAATTAATTCATCCATCCATCCATCCATTCATCCATTCAAGGAGTTTTTCCTCTGACATGTAATTATGGTACCTGGACCTAGATCTGAAGCTAAAGCTATTCCCATGGAAGCCCTCAGGGCCTGGAGAACATGCCAAGTGAGAGGACATTCACTGCAAGCAGCATACCACCAAATTCAGAACCGCAGACACGCACATCCTCTTCACCACACACAGCTTGAATTCTGAAGGTCCCTCTCAGATGGACTAGATCTTCTTTTGGCCTCACAATAGAAGTAGCCATAGTTCTTCTGTGATGAAAAGAACTCAAAATATGGAGTTCAAAGACCACACAAAATAAACCCAGAACTGGTGAGTCCTGCAGGGCCCTGAGGATGTGAATGGGGTAAGAGGCTCCTGAACTCTCAAGATGCTCACATTATGTCCACAGCCTAATTTTACTGTCAGCTCTCCCACATAATGGTGACAGGGCCTCCCAGGCCCTCCCAGAGGGAGGTGGTGATTACCCTGTGGGAGCTGTAAAGAGAGGGCACCAGGATGGGTGTGGCTGCTCTGCCTCTGGCCACAGGCTAGCCAAGGGACCTGACGACCTGGGTTTCTGAATTCCTCCTGGAAAACACAGCCCTAGGGACAGTTTCTTGATCAAGACTGCCCCTCACCGAAGGCAGAACAACACCCACAATGTCCAAAGGTGGGGCCATCTGAAGGCTGTGGTCCTTGGAGCTTTTCTAGACACACGACTCTTCCAGGAGAGGGGACCCAGCACCTCTGGGAAGGGCCCCATCAACACACAGAAGATATACCCAGAGCCCAGCCCTGGGTGCTTCCCATGGCCTCCCGCTGCTTCTGCCTTCAGGGGACCGCGCTCCCCTGGGGACCTCTCAAGGGTGACATGAAGTGGCCACTCTCTCCTCGTGCAGCTGCATCGCTCCCTTGCCCTCCTGGGAGGCATTCCCTCTGCTCTCTGGCCATCCCTCATCCCACCTTTATCACGCTAAAATTCTTTCCTCTCCAGGTTCCAGGCTTCTGCACACTCTCCCTCTCGGGAACTCCGCTCTCTGGGCCTCTTCTCCACCTAACTTCTCCGTGTTGGCACTTCCAAGCTTGGCATCCCTCATCAGTTCTTCTGGGATCCTTCCCTGCCATCCCACTCACAGCAAGATGTGGTCAGCATGCCTGCTGCCAATGTCCATGGAACCCTGTGCCCGAATCATGATGCACTGCTCTGTGCCCTGCTTGCCTTCCCAACGGGGCTGGGGGTTCTTCATTGCAGACTAGTGCCCAGCAGCATCCGGCTGAGCCCATCGGGAGACAGCAGTGGAGAGTCCAGGCCTGAGCTGCCCCTCACTGCCCATCCCCCCTCCAGGAACCAAGCCCCACCCAGGAAACCAACAAAGAGAAGGGATGCCCTGCAAGTCTTCCATCTGGTCCGGGGATCTGACCACCACCTGTCCTCATGGAGCACCTCAACCAGGCTGCTGGAGCCAGACAGAAGACAGAATGCTTCCCACTCAGACACTCTGCGTTTCTTGATCCAGAAGGTCTCTAACCACATTCATGAAAACACCATTTAGTTCTAGTCACGGTCCAAGGAGTACTTATTACTTCTTAGATTTTAATCTCATTTTTTTAAAAAAAAAATGTAGAGGCCGGGCACGGTGGCTCAAGCCTGTAATCCCAGCACTTTGGGAGGCCAAGGCGGGTGAATCACGAGGTCAACAGATCGAGACCATCCTGGTCAACATGGTGAAACCCCGTCTCTACTCAAAATAAAAAAATTAGCCGGGCACGGTGGCGCGTGCCTGTAATCCCAGCTACTCAGGAGGCTGAGGCAGGAGGATTGCCTGAACCCAGGAGGCGGAGGTTGCGGTGAGCCGAGATCGCGCCATTGCACTCCAGCTTGGGTAACAAGAGCGAAACTCCGTCTCAAAAAAAAAAAAGTAAGAGGAGCTGGGTTTTATAATAGGCTATTTCATAACCCAGGTGTGTAGAGTAAGACACAGGCCCTCACCGGGTAAGGTTGCGTGACTTGAGTTACGGGCTGGCTCACTTTGTGACAATACTGTACACTTCTCTGACTGCTGTACTTTTCAGTATGTCTACAATTGTTAAAAATTCTTTTTTTTAAAAAAAAGAGAAAGAAGAAATATACAGACACAAAGACGGACAGGGTTAATGTCCTGGAAATTAGACATAAAGAAAGGGCTCTCTCCCCGAGAAGCAGGCGGACAGAACTCCCTGCCTCATCCGGGATGCTAGTCTTCCCTCCGCTATTGCTCAGAATCGCATCTGGTGGAGATTTTCTCCTCAACTCACATGACACAAGGAGTTTGCCACATCTGTTCTTTTGCTTTCTTCCCTTTTAAGAATAATTTGTGGTTTGTGTGTTTTTACACAATACAGATTAGCTGGCGGTGGATGCGTCACTGCTCACACACCGTCACTCACGGTGTTTAAAAATAAAACCGCATCTGCAATGCAGAGCTCATGTGCTCCTCTTTTGGAAAACAGTGAGGGCTTGGGTGCCCGGGGCCTTCTTTTAAATTCGACTCAGACCTGTGTACCTGTGTAGAACACAGAGATGAGGCATTTTAACCTGTAGGATTCCGACAGCCCAGGCAGAGTCTTGTGAAGACTCTTGTAAAGACGTAGATTATTCCAAAGAAGAGCCCCTAACCTTTACCTCCTGAAACTGCCCCTTCAAACTTAAGGCCATATGGCAGGGGTCACAAAACAGTTTAGGATCCCAGATTCCCCCACCAGAAAAGACTGCAGTTCCTGGTCACAAACTCTCCCCATGATAAGCTCCCTGAGACTAACAGAAATGAGCAACCTCCTAAAATGAAACATGTCTGATGGAACGGTCAGGGTGTAAGTCTGCCTTTGTTTTAAGTCCAAAGTGCTGAAGATGTGCACCTTCTGGGATGACTCAAATTGTAATAGACCAGGCAGCCGAACATGACACTGAATCATTCCCGGTCTGAGCCGCCTTCTCTCTTCTTCTGTATGGGGTGAAATCTCACCGTGGAAAACCAGCTCTAGTTAGCTCCAGCCAGTCCCAGCTTTGTTCTCAGCTGTCACAGGGGCAAGATGTGGCAGCCGGGAGGATAGCTGCTTCCAAGCTGCCAGGACGACAGCAGCGTCCCTGGCCGCTCCAGAGTCCACTGCGGCATCTCTGCCCCTCTCCTGCACTCTCTCCTGTCTGAGCCTCGTCTTCTCCTCTCCCACTCCCCACGTAACTGCTGTGCATACATTCTCCTCTAAGCTTATCTGTCCAGCTACGCTGGAAAGGTTTCAGCCTAATTTTCAGTTCTCAGCAGAAGTCACTCTGGCCTAGGAATGACCAGGCTAACCTCCCTCCTCATCCTGTTCATTCCCTCTTGTCATTTCAAGCACAGGCTCAATTTCAGGACCAGGACCCAAGTTGTCCAAGATAATCATGCTTGGCACAAACCAGCACTTCTCAGGAGAACATTTCCCTGACAGAAAGGAGGCACACTTCATGACCTGACACCAGTGTGCTCACTTCCAAGGACCATTTGATTGTATGCCACCTAGTTCAAATGAGCAAACAAAAGTCCCTGAGTAAAAGTGAACATAGAAACCATTTCAAGTCTAGAGACCTCTTAAGCCTTTTTCTGGGGAAGAGGTCAGTGACTGGTAGTGACTTAAGGGAAGGCAGCCTGCAAGAGACCAAAACGAGGAAGGCTGGGCATTCCAGGGGTGGTGGCTGCAAGTCAGGCCTGAGCTGTCCTGAGACACGACCCAGGAAGGATAATGAACCTTACCCCAGGGTGGGCTTCTAACAGTAACCTGGGATAACCAAGTTACATGCTTTATCCCCAGTGTCCCCTGCTTTGAAGTAGTCATTTGTTTAACAGCTGTACCCAGATTAGTGTTATTTTTGTGTGCCAGTCTTCCACTAGGTATCAGAGACTCAGAGAGCTAAAATAAACCCAAAGGAACAAAGGAAGCCAAAGGAAGCTGCCAGATGTTTTCCCCTCTGCAAGTCTGCCAAGGTGCCCCCAGGTGCTGGTTTTCATTCCCACAGATTCTCCTCCATGGTGGCCCATGTCCAAAAATGAGCTTGCAGCTTTGAAGAGTCAGGCAAGGACTGTTTCTCAGTCAGGATGATGTTGATTTTTGTCTGATTATGGGAATGAGAGTGGGGGATAAGACACGCAAGCCAAATCAAGAGTCAGCCCAAACTTGAAACAATGGTTAGCATCTCACCATGTGTTGTATTTGTTTGTTTGAGACAGGGTCTCGCTCTGTTGCCCAGGCTGGAGTGCAGTGGTGCAATTGTAGCTGACTGTAGCCTCTCACTCCTGTGTTCAAGCGATTCTCCTGTCTCAGCCTCCCAAGTAGCTGGGACTACAGGCATGAACCACCATGCCCAGCTAACTTTAAAATTTGATGTTGAGACAGAATATCCCTATGTTGCCCAGGTGGGTCTCAAACTCCTGGGCTCAAGTGATCCTCTCAACTTGGCTTCCCAAAGTGTTGGGATTACAGGCGTAAGCCACCACACACAGCCTTCACTACATGTTTTATACATGCCAAGCACCATGCTAAAGGAGACTTCCATACTTTTCCACATGGCATCAACATCATGTAATTATGATGATTGGTATTTTAAGATATGAGGTCTCACTATATTGCCCAGGCTGTCCTCAAACTTGTGGGCTCAAGCAATCCTCCTGCCTCAGCCTCCTGAGTCGCTGGGACTATAGGCACATGCCACCGTGCCAGGCTCATGTTATTTGTTTTATTTTATAGATGAGGAAACTGGCACAAGGCAGGGCAAAGTAACTTGCTTAAAATGTCAGACACAGTGTCAGACAAAGGAACTGAACCAAACCCCTTTGCAGGCCTCTCCTCTTTAGCCCAGTGTTAAATACCCTCAGCAAGAAAACAGGGGGAACTCATTTCTTGGAAGCTCTCCTTCTCAGTCATCTTTGGGCAGGGACAGGGTCATGTACTTTCTTCTATCCCCATAGCACCTATACTGAGTCCTCTGCACCCAAGGCAGGTGGCCAACAAAAAGCCCTTAGTGACCGGATTTCAAGATTCTGGCATTCAACAAAATTCTACCTACAAAAGATAATACGGTCAAGAACGTCACCCAAGATTTAGGAAAACTAATATCTATGAATAATATAAATCAGCTTAACATGCTATGCCATAGTTACTGTGCATTTAATTGTGTTAGTTTTAACATTTGAAGACCAAGTAAAATTATTCATTGATTTGTTTTTCTTAGGATTTGGGATTTTTTTAAAAAAATCCCCATTTTCAACCAGACAAATGTTCTGTCATTCAGAATTTAGATCAGCATTCCTTTCGAAATTTCTGCAAACTGGATTAACCAGCCAGTAAATATTTTTGGGGGAACACCCTGTGTCAGGTGCTGTGTCAGGAACCCCTGTGCCAGGAGCCCCCACAAGGGCTAGGACCCTCCCAGCCCCTATGGTGGCTCTGCTTGTGTTTCATGTCCTGTGGGGGCTGGTACAACGAGCAGGGTCTGACACCTACAGACACCAACTGCGGGAGCGGGGAAAAGGGCAGGAATGTCTCAAGGGAGCTGGTTACAGCAGCAGACTATTCAAGATTTCCACTCTGTCTGTCGAATTGAACCCACTGAATGGCTCAACTGGTCATCCGGTAAACAGATATTTGTAAAACATGGAAATGAATATTCTCTAATACGTTATAATAAAGCATTCCCAAATATGAAATTATACCAACCCACAGCAATACTTAAACACCTCCATAATTAAACACCAGAAGTAACCCATAGGCCTCATAAGCATTCATTTACTCATTTTCTGAACATATTTAAAAATAAATATCTGTAATTAGCCATTCACATAGTTCAGAGCTCAATTTTTTTTTAATGCAAACCAGTCATTTCAGCAGATGAGCGGGAATCAGAACAAGAGGAAAAGGGATGAAGAATTAATTTTCACCATTTATTTACTGGATGAAGCAAAAGCCCTGGTTGAAATTTTACTGTTATGGAATTTGATTATTGACTCATAACCTTTGGGATCAGTGGACCCCGCCCCACCCCCACCTGCTTTCAACGCACAGTAATCCCTGCAGGACCCACCCAGCTGTGTGTCTTAGTTGGCCACAGCGCCGCTGGCTCCAGCCTGCCAACTCCTAACAGGATGTTTCACATACATATCAAAGCCCATGACCACAGCACCCAGACCGACCCCAGCCCAGAGCCAGAAGGTACCAAACACACACGATGACCCCAAAAATACATCATTATACTCCACTGATGTCAGTGCGAACAGGAGGTACTTCTTTCTACCCATTCCTGGCCTCATGATCAAATACCCTCATTACTGCTATGCTGATGATGAAAAGGGTACACCTTCAAAAATTCTGTAGTAAAACGAATAAGGCTATGGAAAGAAAGAGAAAAAAAGAGAGAGTAAGACAGAGAAAGAGACTCATAGGTGATCCATTGAATAGTGGTGTGAATTTGTATCCAGAGAATTAACAAGAGAGTAACAACTACAATTTTTAAAAATACCAGTGCAGTTAAAAAACGGTTAAATTACTAGTAAGTAAAGAACTAGGACTTGCAGGGACTCATACAGGTATTTGTACGCCCATGTTCATAGCAGCATTTTTCACAATAACCAAAAAGTGGAAGCAACTTAAGTCTTCATCAACAATTCATAAATAAAAGGGGGTATATGTACAATGAAATACTATTGGCCTTTTTTTTTTTTTGAGATGGAGTCTCACTCTGTTGTTCAGGCTGGAGTGCAATGGCACGATCTCGGGCTTACTGTAACCTCTGTCCCCCGGGTTCAAACAATTCTCCTGCCTCAGCCTCCCGAGTAGCTGGGATTACAGGCACCTGCCACTGCACCCAGCTAATTTTTGTGTTTTTAGTAGAGATAGGGTTTCACCATCTTGGTCAGGCTGATCTTGAACTCCTGACCTTGTGATCCACCTGCCTCGGCCTCCCAAAGTGCTAGGATTACAGGCGTGAGCCACCACACTGGCTTTATTGGGCCTTAAAAAGGAAGAAAATTCGGACACATGCTACAACACAGGTAAACTCTGACAACATCATGCTAAGTGAAACAAGCCAGCCACAAAAGACCAAAGGACAAATACCATGAAACTGCTGTTGTATGAGACACACGGAGTGGACAAATTCCTAGGCAGAAATCAGAATGGTGGCTGCCAGGGAGTGGGCGATGGGGAATGGGATGATTGCGTTTAATGGGGACACAGTTTCAGTTGGAAAGATGGAAAGAGTTCTGGAGAGGGATGGTGGTGAAGAGAACAGTGTGAATGTACTTAATGGCACTGCATTCCTAAAAAGGATGAAAATGGAACATTTTAGGTGAGACATATTTTACCACTATTTAAAAACATTTTAAATAAAGAAAAGAATGTGACTTTGCTTAACATTTTAAAAAGGTAACAGCAGCTTCACTGAAGAGGAGGTAAAGAGGAGTTGAGGCAGCTGAGTTGTAACAAGGGCAAAACGCACAGAGCTCAGAGAGAGCCATGCAAAGTCAGTTCCGGAACGGAGCCACGGCCAACACAAACCAAGAAGGACAGGTGAATGGGTTCTGTGTATCTCTGCAGCTTACAGAATTCCGCTGGCTTTGTGCACCACTGCAAAATGCAGACACGCTGGGGAAACACGGGCTTCCACGTTATTCTGACATCATTACCATGTTTACAGTCACGATAGTAGATGCGCTGTGTTACAGAAACACATGTTGTGGCAAAAGCGGTTTGCTATTAAACATTTCTGATACTAGTCTGTAAGCCCACTGACAGAATGCTGAGCTTACCAAATTTTACTCAGTCCCAGTTTTGCATATACCCTAGTGGCAGCATGACCCTGCCTACACCTCCACCCACGCAAGTACACGTTCACGCACCCTTAGCTACACATGTATTTTGAATTACTTTTCACTGCTTCCCTTGAATTATTCTATTTCTGCTTAGATCAGTGTAGAAACTTTTGATTTAGTCATGAAGGAAAAAATAAACAGCTATTGGGTCCTTCCAGTGGGCTGCTGCTGTGTTTTCACAAGGTGACTACATAGGACACTGTGGTGATGCACTGTTGCTGTCCTCGAATGAACCTGACAGAACCCTCTAAGACTGCCATGGAAGGTGTGAAGTGGGGCCAGAGAAATGAACCCTGCTTTTCCTTCTGGGAATCACACTTAGAACTTCAGGTTGGCCTCAGTTATGAAAGACTTTCAGGGGTCAGAAGAGTGGCCCTGACTCAAAGCCCCTTCCCTACTGGCCATTCCCATGGTTTATGATAAACCTCGGGAAGTGACTGCAGAGGTAGATTTTGAGGAAGAGAAGTGTAAAAGGCAGAAGGAAGGGAAAGGCAGCAGAAAGCGGTATGCCACTACCCAGCGGAGAGTGGGCCAGAGAGGTGTGCTGGCAGGCCGAGTACCAGCAAAGCCTAGAGTGCCGTTTGGCCCTGGATCCAGGGGAATGCAAAGCTAAGATCATATTTTCATCATTTTCTACAAATATCAGGAAGAAACCAACTCCGCAAAAGAAACGTAAGTTCCAGAGAGGAAAAGTGAGGGTAAATGCACTTCCAATACGTCGATACAGTAGATGGATCACAGCCAGTTTTACTTGTTCCCGTGTTAAATGGGCCCTGTCAACAGCTGGCGAAGGGATATTCTGATTTGCTGTACACTTTTAAGCCAAGGTAAGGCCCTCTATTGAGCATAAAAGAAATTTTATATAGAACACACTGCAAAGGTCTGCAAAGCTTAACGACACACCTAACGAACACAGTGTCACCAACACAAAGGGCATAAAATGAAACATTAAGGCTGCTGAGGAAGCATGAGCAGGTGTACAGCCATGATTTTCACCTCACTGGAGCCATCACTAACTCAGGATGCATGAGTTGGAAAGGGCAGCATCTTCCTAGGGTAGCAATATGATGGGCATGAGGGCCAGGGACCTGGAACCCGCATGCTCACCAATCACTGGTAAATCGGGTCTGCCACATGGATGCCTCCTACCAGTGTGATCACTAACGTAAAAATTCAAAGCTGGACATTCTATTTCTAATCTATTCCCAAGAGAAAGTTTTGCCCCCAAGTGCCAACAGACAGGTATAAGACTGTTAAAAGCAGCACTGCTTGTAATAACAAAAAAACTGGAAACGATCTAAATGTCCGTCCACCACAGAATGAATGAGTAAACTGTGAGATACCCACACAATGGAACATAGTACCGTGGTGAAACTGAATAGATCGCAGTTACATGCAACAGCAGGCGGGGCCCTCAGGGACCAGAGGTTGAATGAAACAGAAAGCGAGCTGCAGATGAACGAGTGGCATGCTCTTCCATTTACAAGAAGTGCAACGATGCATCTGTTCAGGGATGCAGACACCTGTGGCAAAACTGTCTGGAAAAGCAACGGAATAGGGAACACACATTTCCAGCAAGTAGCCTTCCCTGTGTTGGGAGGGCACAAGGGAGCTTCAAAGTAATGGTGTTTCGAGGCAGGCATACAGGTTGTTCACTGGATCATTAATTCTTTATATTTTAGGCCAGGAGCGGTGGCTCACACCTGTAATCAGCATTTTGGAAGGCCCAGGCAGGCAGATCACTTGAGGTCAGGAGCTTGAGACCATCCTGGCCAACATACCGAAACCCCATCTCCAATAAAAACCCCAAAATCAGCTAGATACATGTCTGTAATCCCAGCTATTTGGGAGGCTGAGGCAGGAGAATCACTTGAACCCAGGAGGCAGAGGCTGCAGTGAGCTGAGATCATGCCACTGCACTCCAGCCTGGGCAAGAGAGCGAGACCCTATCCCAAAAAAATTAAATTTAAAAAATTCTTTATATTCTACACATATTTTATGACAGCATTGGATTAACTGATATAATAAAGATGCTTTCTTAAGAGGGAGTCAACAGTCTACTGCCTAGTTATGGAAGAACTGTAAGGAGACTTTCATGCCTCAATCTGAAGGGACTGCCACTCTTTAGGAGAGGGAAGAAACGGAGATTGGTTGCTCCAGGGCTTACTCCTGCCCTCACACAGTCCCAGGGTTGGTGTTCCCAGGTGCATGTGAATCTTGACTCCGACTGTCACTCAGATGAGATGGATGCTGGGCTGAGCACTGACCACGGCTGCTGATTGGAATGCCTCTTTCTCGCAACACAGCGGTGCTCGGGGGCAGGCACCAGCAGACTGCAGCCCACGGGCCATATCCAGCTGGCCACCTGATTTTGTGCAGCTTGGAAAGTAAGAATGGCTTTGGCATATTTTTTTAGTGGTTGAAAAATATCAAAAAACAATAATACTTTATAACATGAGAAAATTACAATTCTATGACATTCAAATGTTAGTGGCCATATAATTTTGTTAGAACACAATCACCTTCATCTATTTATTGGCTGTGGCTGCTTTCACTTGACAACAGAAAAGTGAGTAATTGTGAGACAAGGTGGAAAACCCTGAAATATTTACTATCTGAGCCTTTGCAGACAATGCTGATCCCTGCACAAGAGAAAAACTAAACAAATCAAGTACAGAAGAACCTAAGACACACTGTTTGCTCCTTGGCTTATACTGAGATTCGTTCCACAAAGAATTTGTGGCTGTTTGTGAGAAAACATAATAAATAACAACATACATTTTTTAAAAACCCAAAAAGCAAGGGCTAGGAATAACCTGGAAAGAACAGGAAGGTTGTGGGCCCAGGGAGACACACCTGGGAGCCTGTCAGGAGGGCTCCCTGGACGGCTTTCCCCAGCATATTCCCCACCTGGGATGGAGAAACACCATCAGGAATACAAAGTCTGGCCGGGCGCGGTGGCTCACGCCTGTAATTCCAGCACTCTGGGAGGCTGAGGTGGGAAGACTGTTTGAGCCCAGGAGTTCAAGACCAGCCTGGGAAACACAGTAAGACGCCATCTCTACAAAATAAAAAGAATACCAAGCCTCCACAAGCATCATACTGGAATACAAATCTGTGTTTTAAGCCAGCCAAAGGAGAAAGGTACACAATTGTATGAAACTTTAAGAGTCGAAGGAAAACAAACAAAAACACAATAGTTATGCAGACCAAAGCAGTTCTCCCATCAGGTGTGAAGCTCACAGACAGACTGGCAGTTTTGACAACACCCCCACAGCACAAGCGGCAGCAGGCGCTGGGGCTTCCTGTGACGGAAGCCGGGCATGCAGTTCTCCAATATGCTGGGGAAAGCAGTCCAGGGAACCCTCTTGTCAGGCCGGTCTCACAGGGAGACATGACCACACTTCAGCAAAAAGAGACCATGCTCAGGCTGACCGGGTCCTCATCATGCTGTACTGGGAGCACAACTCAATTGTATTAGCCAAGTTCACAACCTGTGCCAAGAGAGCCAGGTTTCCGTTCTCATGGAGAACATGACGATATGTGTGTGCCATCTGCACAGCAAAGACGCTCAGGAACACGACACAGTCAGAGGCTCCAAGTCAACGGGAGGACAGTTAGAACAACTGGTTTTGGAGCTGGCTCAGGAGCGGGGCTCTGGGATGAGGCCACCCTCCTGGCTCTCCACTCAGAGGCCGCCGGAACCCTGTCCCCCTGAGCTGCCCTGACTCACCCAGGATGGCCCTGCTCACCTGACCCCAGAGCTGCAGGGGCTGCGTGGCTGCTGCTTTCCGCAAAGGGAAGGCGTCAAAGGTCACACGAGGTGACCACTGGGGCCTAACTGGATGCAGATGTCCCAAAGAGCACGACAGCAACGCAACTTGGAAAAGGGTGAAAAGACACAGGAAACTGGGTTTAACGTCGCAGGAGCAGTTTTAGTGCCGCATCTATGAATCTGTCCCGTGTCCATCGCTGAAGGGAGGAACCCTCTGCTCCACTTCCGTTTTAGGATCCCCAGGTTAGAGGTCGGGAGTTCCAGTCCTGACTTGATGCTTTCCCGCTGCACAGCACTGGGCAAGTCCACCCACTACTTGTAGACAGGAAATGAGAAGCTTGTGTCGAAAGCCCGCGGGGCTCCAGGCAGCGCAGACATGGCCGGCAAGTGGTTTGTGTTAACGACGAAAGAATGATCAGCCTATTTATATGACTTTAAACCTAAAATCATATTTCACATATTGTTTTTAATCGCTGTACACATTTCAAAGGTGAGATATTCATATGGTTCAAAAAAATCAAGATGCTGTGAAAAAGAGAGGTACACGGAGGAATCTGGCTCCCAGGCTGTCCTGGCCATCCCCGCTCCCCCACCGCGGACTGCCATTGTGTTGGCTCTTTGGGGTCTACCCAGCATCTCTCAATTATTTACAAGTAAACACAAATATTCTCTTACGAGAAAAAGCGAAGAAGATATATATTGTTCTGTACCTTAATTTTTGCTCCGAACACTACAGAACAGGAATTTTTCCACATGGGCCTTCTCTTCCTTCTATCCCAGCTACAGAATGTCCCACTTGGTTGCTGGACTACAGTTTGTTTAAGTGGACACAGAGACTGTTTCCACAACCAACGCTGTGAAGCCAACCTTATCCACACTGGTAAGACAAATTCCCAGAAGCACACTGAAGATTTTAATCTCCCCATGCTATTGTTTTATCAGTCGTTTCTATTCTTGTCAATGGCTTTAGTCAATGGTAAGAAACAGACAGGGATTGGGACGGCAAAAGGCTGGGGAATCCCAGTTTGCACTGGTGCCATTGGAAAAGGAGTAGCAGATGGGACAAGGCTATCCTGTCCTCCTGCCCCCTCTCCTCCTCCTCTTTGCTGACATTGCCACACAAAGAGTTGAAGAAAGAACAGATAGGGACATCGGCCCTAAAAATAAATGTGCGTGTAATTTTCCATGAAAGAGGGAGCCCTGAACTCCGTATAACCCACTGCTCGTGATGCTGAGGTCTTGGAAGCACCAAGACAAAATCCAGATGTTTCCTAACTTGGATCGTGTTGCCGTATTCCTTTATCTCCTACACATTTACATCCACACTTACCACCTCTCCCTGAAAAATGAGGGTGGTGTTTGGGGCGAGCCAGAGAATACAGGCCAACTCGAGGTGCTTCTCACTCTGGCCGCCCTCAACTCACAAATTCAAAACTGTTTTTTCTGCCTCCGATGTGTCAGCCTGTGCTAGACAGATGTTAGGAGTGCAAAGATATAATCGCTTAAGTCAAAATGATTGATTCTGAGATGGGCATTGGATTCCACAGCTACCAAACACCAAGGTGAGCACAGGACACCAGGAGGGAGCCACAGCCAGGAGGGCCACCCAACAGCATCTGTGCATATCGACAGCACAGCCACAGTCCTCCAAGTGAAGGGGAACAGAGGCACGTGAGGGGAAATTAAGGCAGTGGGGCGTGGCGGATGGGGTGTGCAGGGCATGGGGCAGGGCCACGAGATGCAGAGGGCATGTGGACAGGAGACTAGACCGCCTGTGGAGCCTGCCCAGTGGTCCCTAAACTTCTGTCTTCACCAGCATCACTCGGGAGCTTGTCAAATGCACGTTCCCCAGGCTACCCGCAAAGGTCAGCCCTAGCAGGTCTTGGGTAAGCTCAAGGAAGCACCCCAGGGAATCCTTTGCAGATCCAACCCGGCTTTAGGAAACACTGCTGAGGGCAGGGGAAGTGTGGGGTGGTGGTCCAGGTCACTCTGGAGCTGGCAGTGGGAAGAGGTGAGGCCAGGAGCCAAATGAGGGGGACCCCAATTCAGGAGTCCAGGCACATGATGAGGAGGTGGGAGACCTGAGTCTGCAGAGCAAGGGACAGATTTGGGGTACAGCTGAGTAGATGTATGACTGAAGCCACTGTCCCAGCAGGCATGCAGCAGGGAAGGAGCCCGACCAGTCCAGAATTGGAACCGGCTTCCCAGAGAAAGGGATTTTAAGTTGGGATCTGAGGATGAGATGGTATTCGTGAGGTGGCCAGGCAGACATGTAGACTCCTAAAATAGTCACCTAAACTTCCCAGGGCTGCCCTGAGAGCCACGATCCCCACCCTCAATCACATATGTGTTCCAGGCATGTTTGATAAAGTTTTTCCCACCACCTCCTTGCTTTAGGACTGCAGCTGTGGTATAGCCACTGGATCCTCAATGTTCCAACCCGAAGGCCAGGGAGGGGCATCATGGACCTGGGTTCTGAGAAGGAAGCAGCAGCCTTTCCTTCCACTACCCCCAGATGCAGAATGAAAGTGTAGGCAGAGCATGAAGGAGAGAGGGAGAAAACGTCTGCTGCCTCGGCCCCTTTGCCTCCCCCTGCGCCTCCCCCTGCCACTCCCAGGAAGCCAAATAGAAAGAGTACAATGGGATGGGACATCTGGTACCAACGAAGACGCATAGAGATCAGATAAGCGACTTTCAGCCCATGCACAGGGGGTGAGTGACCCTTCTCCCGCATCGCGTTTTCCAGGCGTCAGCTAGGTATTCTAACATCTCATGCCAGTTACCTAATTCCTTTATTAATGAACCTAATTTTGTTGAAAAGAGTCTTCCTAGTCTTTCCTACTGCTCTCTAGCTCCCGTATGCTGCATCCAAGTCCCTCAGGGGGGTGTCTGGGAGCCATGACTCAGTTTGCTAGGGAGAAGCCACTCTTAGAATCAGCCGGAGAGCTCAACACCCGCCCTGGCCCCACTCAGGCCAGCAAAGGGCATCCTGAATGTGGAAGCCAGGGGTCAGGGACACCCTTAAGACTCCTTGGGGGATTCAGGTGACTGTGCTTCACACATAGAATCCAGCAACACTGCTGAGGAGGTTGAGCCAAAGGGCCCAAGCCTTCATCCCGAGCCCCTCCGCTTACATCTCTGCACTGTGCACACACTGGAGGAGGACTACCTGTCATTTCTTTAACAGAAAAGCTTGTGCTGATTTCTACAGTCTGCAAACCACCGTACAGACACAGTTCCATGTAATCATTATCCTGTTCCTAATTTCCTTTTCTTTCTTTCCTTTTCTTTTCTTTTTTGAGATGGAGTGTTAGTCTGTTACCCAGGCTGGGGTGCAGTGGCGTGATCTCAGCTCACTGCAACCTTGCCTCCCAAGTTCAAGCAATTCTCCTGCCTCAGCCTCCTGAATATCTGGGATCACAGGCATGCACCACTAAGCCCAGCTAACTTTTTTTTTGTATTTTTTGTAGACACAGGGTTTCACCATGTTGGCCAGGCTGGTCTCAAACTCCTGGCCTCAAACGATCTGCCTGCCTCAGCCTCCCAAAGTGCTGGGATTACTGGCATGAGTCACTGCACCCAGCTTCTTTTTTTATTTTTAAGTCAGTGTGTTCCTTTCTTGCCATCTTGGCCAGGCTGGTCTCGAACTCCTGGGCTTCACGCAATCCTCCTGCCTTGCCTCCCAAAGTGCTGGGATGACAGCATAGGCTACTGTGCCCAGCCCTGTTCCTAATTCTAAAATAATGCACCACAACTTCAACCATCTTTATAGCACTTGACCATCTAACCCCAATATATGTATATATTACTTTTTAATAAATCATGTAGAAGTCCTAATGTATTATCATACACCTTATGAAATGCAGCTAGTCTAGAAATGTTCAAAGGTGGGATAACATGCACACAAATAGAAGTTGTAGGAGCCAGCAGCCCCCACCAGAACTCTGCAAGAAAAAGTGGGTTTGCAAGTTGATACATGGTTCATGGTAATTTTTTAATTCTTTGCTTCCCCTAGGAAAAGTACCATCCTGCCAAAAGCCAAGGCCATAATCTCTTTTCAATTTTAAATCAAACCCCCAGAATTCATAAAGGAATATTGAACAGACTCAGAGAAAGGATTCTAGACTTTAGGCTTTCTAAGTTAACTGAACATGCACTTGGATTAAGTTATCTCCCTGGAGTAATTAAGAGAGGAAGGCAGCTCATCGCTTTAGAGACACCGTTTACTGCCGAGGGCTGCTGGCCTTGTGCCAGGCACAGTTGGAAGCCACACCAGTGCAGGGCAGGAGAGCACACCCTACCTGATGGGGCTCATGGTGGTGCACAGGTGATCACGGTAATTACAATTCTGCAGGGTGTCTGAGGGGAGAGACGGCCTAACATGTGCTCCTGCTGGCTTTTCCAATACCCATGTGACGCTGGTACCTAAAGGAAGAGCAGGGGTTGGCAGAAGAGAGGGACGGCTGTCCCGGGCAAAGCCCAAGTGAGATCTGGGAGAATTTCCAAGTGGCAGGAGAATTGAGGGCTTAGAGACAGCTGAAGGAATCACGAGATGAGGAGACCAAGAAGGGCCCAGGTTAGGGGAGGGCCACTGTGGCCATGAGGAGTCTGAGCTCACCTAAAGCATAAGGGAGCCCCAGTGCTTTTAGAAAGATTCAGCTCTCATTCAGAATTCCACCCTGACTGCAGCAGGTGGCTAGGAGAGGCGAGGCAGTGAGCCTGAACTAGAGACCTGGCCTTGGCCGGGCTGGAGAAGGAAGTGACAAGAGCGTGAACAGGAACCACCGGGATGGCAGTGGCGGTGATGACCCTAGGAGCCGGGTGTGTGGCACGAGTGCTTTACACTTATGTATTCCGTTAACTGACACGACAGTTTCCTGGGGTAGGAACATTGTCACCCTCATTTTCCAGGGAAGAAGATGAGGGCCTGAGGGCTTATGTGACTTACCTTAAGTCAGATACTTGAAGAAAAAATGAAACAATGAGACAGAACAACTGTGAAGGTGCCAGGCGCAGAGGCTCATGCCTGTAATTCCAGCACTTTGGGAGACTGAGGCAGGTGGATCACCTCAGGTCAGGAGTTTGAGACCTGCCCGACCATCATGGTGAAACTCCGTTTTTACTAAAAATAAAAAAAGTAGTCGGGTGTGGAGGTGTGCACCTACATAGTCCCAGCTACTTGGGAGGCTGATGCAGGAGAATCACTTGAACCCGGGAGGCGGAGGTTGCAATGAACTGAGATGATACCACTGTACTCCAGCCTGGGTGACAAAGTGAGACTCTGTCTCAAAAAAAAACTGCTAAGGCAAATAAGATGTCATGGAATCAACCCAGATGCCCATCAACAGCTGACTGGTTCCTATAAGACCATGGAATACTACACAGCCATACAAAAAATGAAACCATGTCCTTCGCAGCAACATGAATGCAGCTGGAAGCCATTATCCTAAGTGAATGCCGGAACAGAAACCAAATACTCCATGTTTTCACTTACAAGGGAGAGCTAAGCATTAGGTACACATGGACATAAAGATGGGAACAAGAGACACTGGGGACTCGTAGAGGGGAGGGAGAAGGGAAGGGGTTGAAAAAAGCTCCCTGTTGGGTACTACAATAGGTGTAGTGTCACTGGGTGATGGATCATTCACACCCAAACCTCAGCAGCATGCAGTATCCCCATGTAACAAAGCAGCATATGCACAACCGAATCAAAAATAAAAGTTGAAATTACAAAACATTTAAAAATGAAAAAAACCAAATAAGATGTCATTTAAAGCACACAGCAATAACTCTTTTATTGCTTTAGTGACATAAAATTCACATATAGAAGTTACCCACAGCAAGTGTAAAATTCAGTGACTTTTAGTAAAGTTATAGTTATGCAACCATCACCACAACCCAATTTTAGAACATTTCAATCATCCCAAAATATTTTCCTTGTGCCAATGTGCAGTCAATCCCAATTCCCAGCCCCGGTCCCAACCACAGATCCACGTTTTGTCTCTAAAAATGTATGTGATAACAGTTTAAGTCCAAATATATTGAATCATGTTTGGATTTATTATTTTTCCTTCCTCTGAAGACATCGTAAGTACCTAAGAGCTACTTGAGGAGAACCAGGCCGCTTTCTTTTTAGTTTGTATAACTTTATGCCATATGCTATTTCCCTCCCACCTCTTTTTCCTCAGGGAAAAGGATTTATTCTGCTCTTGACATTGGTTTCTCTAGGAATGTATTATAATAAAGTCAAATGCATACCAAGTTAGCATGATCCGGAGTCAATATACTATCTTTTTAATTGTAGACGTTTCTCTGTACACAAAAGGAACACTTTATTCCAGTGAAGCTTTCATTTGTGTTTTATGGAGTCATTACTAAGGAAAAATTACAATCCTCTTCACAGAACTACAGCCAGCAGTCCTGGAGTGTTTCCAGCCCTGAAAACACTTTACCTGCATGTTCGCAGCTACCATCGTGCTACGACATAGCATCTGAACCCAACACCTTTATTCCAGCATCCCTTGCATGGGAGAACTTGCTGAATTCACGAGGCTTCCGTGAGACCCGATTTTCCTACCGTAAAATGAGGCTCGGGGTAGGAAACCCTGCCTCTTCTTTCCTTCTTCCAAACTTCTGCTCTTTGGCAGACCGTGAGGGAGGGGGTTGTCTTCAGGCCAGTCCTTGAGTGATTTGCAGTCTTCCAAATGCACTGAGCTTCCCACCCCAGCCACCACCAGCAGGCCTGGCTTTATCCTCTTCAGGAATCTTCCTTCCCAGGAGCCTTTCTCAGAGGCTCGGTCCTTCCCTGTCCCCACCCTTTCCCCCACTGCATCACCAGGGCGGTGGATCTGTTTGTGGTTCCCAAGTTCCTCCTTTACTCAGGAAGTCTCAGCGAGAAGCAAGGGCGGGTGAGAGTTCCCTGGGCCTCCCCTCCTGAGCCCTGCCTTCTACTCATCACACACTCAGGACCGAAACGGCCCACGCCATAGCCTCTTGCCTCCCAGCTCTCCCTGAGAGCTCACATGTATTCATCACCTCATGGGGACCAGGCAGTGGCCTGCTCAGCCCCTCTGGCTTCACCTCCTCCCCATCCAGCTGAGGCTGCAGGGTCCAGGGCTTCTACTCTAGCCAAGGAAAATCTGTCAGGTCCAGCTGTGGTCCCCACAGTGGTGGCACCGCTCCTTGTACTTTTAAAACGGCTCTAGAGAAGCAGCTCTCAACTGGAGATGATTCTGCTCCCAAGGGCATGTTCATTTGGCAATGTCTGAAGACACTGAGCTGTCACACCCAGGAAGGGAGGTGGGGTTCTCATGGCATCTAGGAAATAGAACCAGGGATTTGCTAAACATCCTACAAAACACAGGTCAGCACAACGAAGAGTCTTCTGGCCCAAAATGTCAACTAAATGTGACCCTATAATAATCTCAAATTTAAACAAAAAAGGGCCAGGCATGGTGGCTCACACCTGTAATATCAACACTTTGGGGGCCAAGGTGGGAGGATTGCTTGAACCCAGGAGTTTGAGACAAGCCTGGGCAACACAGTGAGACCCCATCTCTGAAAAAATACTAAAAATTAGTCAGGCATGGTGGCATGCACCTGTAGTCCCAGCTACTCAGGAGGCTCAGGTGGGAGGATCACTTAAGCCCAGGAATTCAAGACTGCAGTGAGCTATGATCATGCCACTGCAGACATGAGTTCGAGACTGCAGTGAGCTATGATCACGCCACTGCAGACATGAGTTCGAGACTGCAGTGAGCTATGATCACACCACTGCAGACATGAGTTCGAGACTGCAGTGAGCTATGATCACGCCACTGCAGACATGAGTTCGAGACTGCAGTGAGCTATGATCACGCCACTGCAGACATGAGTTCGAGACTGCAGTGAGCTATGATCACACCACTGCAGACATGAGTTCAAGACTGCAGTGAGCTATGATCACGCCACTGCAGACGTGAGGGCTGTGAAATCAAGTTTAGCATAAAGCTGCCCCTTACATATTTTAAATTTGGCCTAAAGGTTTCTTTCTACATAGTGAACTGTAACCTGTGTGGAGATGTCAATAGACTGTAACCTATTCTTATGCCAGTCACTGAGTTTTGGCCAATCAAAGTGGACCAATTGTTTCACCATGTTCAAATAAGGCAAGCTTTGAAACCAATCCAGCGGTTTCTGTAGTACCTGACTAATGTTTTCTGTATACATCACTTTCCTCTTTCTGTCCATAAATCTTCTTCCCCTGCATGACTGTGCTGGAGTCTCTCTGAGCCTATGCTGCCTTGGGAGCCTGCCTGATTTGGGCATTGCTCTCCACTCAATTAAACTCTATTAAATGTAATTTGGCTAAGATCTTTCTTTTAATAGGGCAAATACCAGCCCTTGCCGATTAGTTGACTGCTAAGTTTTGTAATCTTAGAAATGGACCGGTATTTTGAAGAGGACTCTAAGAGGCATGTAATCTCTTTGATCCAGGTATCCACACTTGTGCAGGGCCTGCACACAGGAGGGAATGCCACCACTCACCCAGTGATGATCAGAAGGCAGAAAAGGCCGGTGTCCTGGAGGAGACAGACAGCACATGAAGGGCCCTGGAAGTGCACACTGATTCAGGACTAGCAGCAAACATCAACTCCTTCTCATCCAGCAGCTGCCTAGTAAAGACCAGGGACTGGGGAACACGGGCAGGGAGGCAGTAATTGATCTAGAATATTCAGGGCAATGGATTTCAACTATGTTTTATATACTGGCAATTGCCTCCAGGGCCCTAACGCAGAGCAGCACCTCTTTTACCAACATCACGTGTTATGCTTCCTCATAATATTTCATTTAATGAAAGGCTTCCTTGCCTAAAAAGAATTTTAAAACCACTGGTCCAGGCGGGGTATGGTGGCTCAGGCCTGTAATCTCAGCACTTTGGGAGGTCAAGGCGGGTGGATTACGGGGTCAGGAAATCAAGACCATCCTGGCTAAGATGGTTAAACCCTGTCTCCACTAAAAATACAAAAAATTAGCCGGCCTGGTGGCATGTGCCTGTAGTCCCAGCTACTCAGAAGGCTGAGGCCAGAGAATTACTTGAACCTGGGAGGTGGTGGTTGCAGTGAGCCATGATCGCGCCACTGCACTCCAGCCTGGGTGACAGAGTAAGACTATATCTCAAAAAAACCACTGGTTCGGCATCTGTGTATCAGGGTATATCAATTAAGATTCTTAATTGCAAGAAGCAGAAATCAACAATGCCTTATTTAAGCAGAGAAGTACTTTGCTAAGAGGATAATAAGGAGGTAGGGGTGGGCAATTAGGAACAAGAGGCAAACATACCCCAGGACTGGTCAGGTAAGGACCCCACTGCAGCAATGCAAAGCCCTCAGTGCCACAGCCTGTGCAGCCAACAGCAGCAGCCCTGACCACCACTTACTGCCACTAGCCACACAGTCTCTGCCATCCCAAGGACTCAGCCCTCTATAAATTATTCCCACAGCCAGACTGAGTTCTTCATAGTCCCTGAGCTTTTGGTGCCACTGGATCTCAATCAGAGATTAGGATGATTGCACTGAGCTGCAGAGCCCAGACCCTAGCTGCAAAGGATGTTGGGAAGTGAATCTCTGCATCTGTATTTTTCCCACTGGGTGATGGACTCTGCTGCTCACCAAGTGTCGTAAGGAAGGAAATTTTCCAAGCACAGGAAGGGATCTAAAAGGATGACAGTGGGTATGTACAGAAAAAACTCTCTCAAGCCGTGTTTTTCCTCTACTTTCACACCACAACAATCAACACAGAAGACTTCTGTGACTGTATTAGTTTGTTTTCACACTGCTATAAAGATACACCTGAGACTGGGTAATTCATAAACTAAAGAGGTTTAATTGACTCACAGTCCCACATGGCTAGAGAGGCCTCAGGAAACTTACAATCATGGCAGAAGGGGAAGAAAGGCACGTCTTACATGGCAGCAGGAGAGAGCATGGGGGTGGGGGAACTGCCAAACACTTTTAAACCGTCAGTTCTCATCAGCACTCACTCACTATCATGACAATAGCATGGGGGAAACTGTCCCCATGATCCAAACTCCTCCCACCAGGTCCCTCCCTTGACACGTTGAGATTACAATTGAAGAAGCGATTTGGGTGGGGACACAGACCCCAACCATGTTAGTGTCCCAATGTGTAGAGTTTTTCCCCCACACACCAAGCATCAGAAACCAGCTGGGTGTCCTCCAATTCAGTTTACATACTACCTACCTGGAGGTACCACCAGACCCCCCACTGGTTTGGGGCTCAGTCTCCACTAGTCACAAGTCTGAACCTCCAGAACTTCTGATCAACTGCCTTCAAGTTGGGGTCTCCATGATCCCCTGTTTGGGTTTGGTTAATTTGCTGAAGCAACTCACAGAACTCAGGGAAACACTTACTTAAGGTTTACTGGCTTATGATAAAGCAGAAGTGTCCAATCTTTTGGCTTCCCTGGGCCACAGTGGAAGAAGAATTGTCTTGGGGCATATATAAAATACGCTAACAACAGCTGATGAGCTTAAAAAAAAAAACTCCTAATATTTTAAGAAAATTTATAAATTTGTGTTGGGATGCAGTTAAAGCCATCCTGGGCTGCATGCGGCCTGCAGGCCATGTGTTGGACAAGCTTGTTATAAAGGATACTGCAAAGAATACAGATGAAGAGATGCATAGGACAAGGTATGGCAGAAGGGGCACAGAGCTTCCATGCCCTCCCTGGGTTGCTGCCCTCTAGGAACCTCCACGTGTTCAGCTATTCAGAAGCTCTCAAACCTAGTACTCTTGGGTTTCTATGGAAGCGTTTCTTCTCTCAGGGTATGAGACAAGTCCGTCTCAGGGAGGGTCTTAGGAAAAGACCCACAATCAAAAAGGGAGGGGAAGATTAGAGTCCTGCCTTGAAGCAGGTGAAAGGAAGGCAGGACAGAGATTCAACTTTCCTGAGGCCTAATGCACCCAACATTGTAACAAAAGAGTGAAACTAGGGATATGGCAGTTATGAGCTAGGAACCGTGGCTGAAAACCAGTGTATATCATAACAACACCACAGTAAGACAGAAAAGACCTAAGTCCCCATGAAAGTGAAATACACTGACAAGAGAAAAAAAAAGGCCCAAGTATTATTTATGTGGTATGTATAAGTATTTAACATAAACATGTATTCGCATATTTTTTACGTTTTAAATATTTCATATAAAAAGTCAAATCCCCTACTTGAACATCAAAAATGAACTCCACAGTTTGGCCTTGAACTATGTAAAACACAGTCATGGCACCTGACTCTGATATTAGCAGCCATCAGGCAGGTTGCTTTGAAACTAATCAGATGCCAGCTACCATTGAGCTTGGCTGAAACTAACTACAGAGAAGAGTTTACAATTAATGAGTGAGAAGGCAGTATATGGCCAACTGTATATATGGGTCTTCCCAAGTATACTCACTCACTGAGAAAGTGGAAGAAGCAAAGACACAATTAACAGCAAAGATAAAGATCTATTTTAAAAGACGGGTATATTTATAATTCACACATACTCAGACACTCCGTGGGAGGAGACACGTACAAACATATGTCTGTGGTCAGACACATACAAATCCATGGAGATGTGAAAAGCAAGAAAGATTTACTCAAACAAGATTAAATCAATGATGTCTGAACTATGAAAGATAATTCCAAGGTCTTTGATCTCAAGTTTGACCTCTGACCAAGTCTGACTCACTGCTGGAGTTGTTTTGCACAAGTAAAATTAATTTAAATGCTTATAATTTAGAGTCACTATATATATATATATTTTATTTGTTTTAAGCCAGCAACATGTGTTTTGGCTTTTCTGCAGGGTCCACTCATTTTTGTGTATCTATTCACACAAGAGTATACCTGGAAAATCTGAGGTTTAGAGTATAGTCAAAATTGATTTTTGCTTAAAAATATGAAGCATGGCGCTGGGTATGGTGGCTCATGCCTGTAATCCCAGCACTTTGGGAGGCCAAGGTGGGAGGATTGCCTGAGCCCAGGGGTTCAAGACCAGCCTGGGCCATATAATGAGGCTCTGTTTCCACATAAACAATAAAAATTAGCCAGATGTGGTGGTGCACATATGTAGTCTCAGCTACAGATGGAGGCTGAGGCAGGAGGATTCCTTGAGCCTTAGAGTCTGTGGCTGCGGTGAGCTGTGATTATGCCACTGTACTTCCACAGCCTGGGCAACAGAATGACACCTTATATCAAAAAAAAGAAAGAAAGAAACATGGAAAAAGGTAAAATGAACCAAAACTATTCTATTCTGAGTGAGAAGATAAGATGGAAGGAGACTGAAGTGCTATGGTAATAAGGACAGTTAAACGTTGGACTGGATCTCCAATGCAGTTGAGGGATGAACAGGTAATCTACAGTGAATGACCAAGCAACATCCAGAAGCCAAAACAAGCTGGAAATCTTAAGAACACAGCATTTTTATAGATTAAAGACACTATATTTTTCAAGGCGATGTCCGAGGACATATATGTAAAACTTTGCACTTGGAATCTATGGTAGGAGAATGAAGAAAAAAAGACTAATCTTTCTTGAGGGGAGCTCTGAAAAAAAAAAAGACACTTTTAAAATGAAACCAAAGAGAAGCAGGCTCTGCAATGACTGATACAGGTTTCCATGAAGTGAAGAGCATACTGACTTAACTCTCCGCAGCAGGGGTTAAAAAGAACAAGGAAATAAACATTTTATATATATAAAATATGTACTTTTTTTTTTTTTTGAGACAGAGTCTTACTCTGTCGCCCAGGCTGGAGTGCAATGGTATGATCTTGGCTCACTGCAACCTCTGCCTCACAGGTTCAAGTGATTCTCCTGCCTTAGCCTCCCGAGAAGCTGGAACTACAGGCGCCCACCACCATACCCGGCTGATTTTTGTATTTTCAGTAGAGACGAGGTCTCACCATGTTGGAGACCTCATAGGCACCAGAAGTCTGGGGCAGCCACCATCAAGAAGCCTCTCTCAGGCGCCAGAACTCCTTTGCCAGTATGGATTTCTCAAGTTGGGACTGCATAATTAAAGCAGTTGCAGTTTTTTTTTTTTTACAACTCTTATTCCGAAAGAAAGTCAGCACTTTGACGTGATATGTGTGCTCTACAATAAAAACCAAATCTAATATATATATTTAAAAAACTGGCCAGGCATGGTGGCTCACGCCTGCAATCCCAGCACTTCGGGAGGTTGAGGCAAGCAGATCAAAAGGTCAGGAGTTTGAGACCATCCTGGCCAACATGGTGAAATTTCAACTCTACTAAAAAAAAAAAAAGTTATGGATATCTCCAACTCCTGACCTCAGGTGATCCTCAGGTCTGCCTCAGCCTCCCACAGAGCTAGGATTACAGGTATGAGCCACCGCAGCCAGCCAAAATGTATAATTTTTAATGTACATAGAAAATGTCATTTGTGGGTGATGGTGCAGGCAGCAACCCACGAAAGATGTTCCTTCAAGGTTATTTCCTGGCCTAGGGGCTTGTGTCTGCAGATATTGTGAAGAAATTGCCAAAGCTCACCTCTCATTGGAGTTATTTTGGTGAAATTTCTAAAGCTCACCTGGCATACTGTCCATTATATTTTGGCTTTTGATAAAAAAGTGCCAAACTTCCACCAAAAATGCATAACTTAAGTGTGAAAACCAGAGGACACCAAATACTTCTCAAGGACATTGTTAAAGCCCATTTCAGAGAGAACACACTCCAGCCAGAATCATGGAGTGTGGGAGTTCAGTCAGGGTGGTGGGAAAAATTTTAGAAGAAAAATTATAAAGATAGTTATAGAAAGTAGTCACAAACTTTCTTGGAAGGCCAGGGGGGTTGTATAGCTTCAATAAAAGGTTTGGCTGAAGGCAGCTGAATTCTATTAAAAGCTTAGGACACAGATATGTAGGAATGTAGAGGAGTTTATCTAAATAGCTTGTTTACTCAAATGTTCTTAAAACCAATTTTTGATCATATGCATGGGGAACTGCTCTTTACTCAGGGGGTTGGCAAAGTCAATTATCCTCTAGTGGTGTTAACTCAAGACCTTTGTCATTTAATCTGTACTAAATAAATGTGAACTTCGCTGGCTGATTAGGGCCATGGCTGCTGACTCTGTGAGTGGCCCAGACCCCTAAGCACACTCTTCCACTGATATCTGTGTCGGAGTGCATTTGTTCATCCATCGCTAAGTCAGAGTCTACCAGTCAGACCCAACAGTTGGTGGCCCATGTGAGGAATGCTGCAACGCAGATCACAATGGAACCCTTAAAAATGAAAGTGAAGAAAACTGCGCAGTCAGTAAGATGATACGTCAGTAAGTCAGTAAGTCATTGGTGTCTGCTTAGGATTATGACATCCCAAATGAAGTTCTCTAGGCTCTTTTCCAGATGGGGGGTTTGTTTCTGTAGTATGTTGGGTACTTTTTCCTATCACAAAATGATTATTCCAGGTTATATCCTGGTACAATGACACCATGACTAAGGGGTGAGGAAGAAGGGAAGACGGAGTGAAAGGGAATCAACACAAAGATACCTTGTCTGTTTTCAGCTTAGAAACAAGTTTGAAAATGACCCACACAGATCTGAATAGACGTTTTTCCAAAGAAGATATACAAATGACCAGCAAACACATGACAGGATGCTAAACATCATTAGTTACTAGGATAATGCAATTTAAACCCCCAACAAAATACCACTTCACTCGCACTAGAATGGCTTGAATCAAAAAGACAGATGATGACAACTGTTGATGAGGCTGCAGAGAAATTGTCCCTCACACTTTGCTGGTGGAAATGTAAACTGGGGCAGCCACCCTGGAAACAACCTGGCAGTTCCTCAAAACGTAAAACATAAAATTACCCTATGACCCCGCAATTCTGCTCCTAGGTATATACCTAAAAGAAATGAAAATATTTGTCCATATAAAAACTTGTACATGAATGTTCTTAGTAGCATTATTCATAATAGGAAACAACCCAGACATCCATCACCTGATGAATGGATAAAGAAAATGTGGTACATCTGTATAGCAGAATATTATTCAACAAATAAGAAAAAGAAAGAAATACTGATACATGCTTCACCATGGATAAACCTTGAAAACATTACACAAAGTAAAAAAAGATACAAAGTTCACATACTGTATAATTCGTATGCAATATCCGGAAAGGCAAAGTCACAGAGATAAAGAGTAGATGGTAGATGGGGCCAAAAGTAGATGGAGCTGATGGGCAGGAAGTAACTGCTAAGGGGTATGGGGTCTCTTTTTAGGCTGATGAAAATGTTATGAAATTAGATAGTAATAACTGTCACATAACTGTGTGAATATATAATACTAAAAACCGACGGGCACAGTGGCTCATGCCTGCAGTCCCAGCACTTTGGGAGGCTGAGGTGGGTGGATCATAAGGTCAGGAGCTTGAGATCAGCCTGACTAATATGGTGAAACCCCAACTCTACTAAAAATACAAAAATTAGCTGGGCTTGGTGGCATGCACCTATAATCCCAGCTACTCAGGAGGCTGAGGCAGGAGAATCACTTGAACCTGGGAGGCAGAGGTTGCAGTGAGCCGAGATCATGCCACTGCACTTCAGCCTGGGCAACAGAGAGACTCTGTATCCAAAATAATAAATAAATAAATAAATAAATAAATAAATAAATAAATGCAGGCCTTGCACAGCCCGGCATTCCTGACCTCCTGGGATGAGGAGGAAGAAATCCTCAAATTGAATCAGGTAATTTCCTCAAGTGCTGGCAGGGCTCCACTCCAAGAGGACAGGGCGCTTTACCCCCAGTTAAATTTGTCTCTGCATACTTTCTAGATCTAGAAAGGCTAGGAAACAGCTGTCTTCTTTCTTAATCTCTGGCCCCATATCCAAGTTTATGGATTTGCTACCTCTGCACCTAAAGGAGTTTGGGCTCTGGGTAATCCCAGTCTCATTGAGCACTCACTTCAGCAAGTCAGCTTATATTCTTTAAGTTTCCTTTTGTGTAAAGAGGACATAGTTTACCCACTTCACTGAGGTGGTGTGAGCATAAACTTAGTTAATGAATCTCAAAGGCAACAACAAGTAAGACAAAATAAATAATAAGTATTAGTGGTCACTTATCCTTTCCACAAATGCCTGAGTGCTACTGTGCAAAAACTCCGCTATATGTGCATGGCTCCTGCCCTTATGAAACCCTCAGTCCACAGGGCAGACAGCACCAACACACAATTACAACAGAGTGACAGTCATAAGGGAAATATGTGCTGCCAGGGGAGCCCGTAGCTGACATGCTTAACCATGGAAGTCGGGGAAAGCCCCGATTGAGTTAGCTTCACTGGGGTCACTCTGAATCTTGCCCTTCACCGGCAATTCTAAACGGCACTGCAGACCAGTTTGGCTAATATGGTGAAACCCTGTCTCCTCTACTAAAAATACAAAAATTAGCAAGGCGTGGTGGTGCATGTCTGCAGTCCCAGCTACTCAGCAGGCTGAGGCAGGAGAATCGCTTGAACCTGGGAGGCGGAGGTTGCAGTGAGATGATATTGAGCCATTGCACTCCAGCCTGGGCAACAGGGCGAGACTCCGTCTCAAATAATAATAATAATAATAATAATAATAATAATGGGCATTATATTCCAAATGGCACTAAACCTCTACCTGAAATTGATGCCCAGGGTTTGTCAAATTCACGCATCAATCTTACCTGTAGCCAAGGGCAAGCAAGAAACTTGGCCAATTGGAGGCTGCTGCATGGGGGTGGCAGTGTAGAATGCCCCAGGTCACTGCTCTCATTTCAGAAGAAAACCCAGACTAGCAAATCTGAAGGAGAGAAGCGTGAGGGAGATGAATCCCAGGCCCTAAGAGCTGGACCATATCTACTATGGCCCAGCAAGGAAGCCATTCCTCTTGGCAGAGTAGTGTGTCACTCCAGGAACTCAAATGCAGCTTTCTCTAGCATTTAAACAGTGACACAAGTACCTTGAAATTGTCATCTCTCCAGAAAACAAATTAGAGGAGCAAGCTGCTCACAAACAGCCCGGAAGTAAACCCCTAATTTTCCTTAAACCATCTTGTCGTGGGTTGAATTGTGTTGCGTAAATTTCCGCGTTGAAGCCCTAACCCCCAGTACTTCAAAATGTGAGTGCGTTTGGAGACAGGGCCTTTAAAGAGCTGATTAAGGTAAAAGGAGGCATCCATTATGACAGGTGACCTCATAAGAAGTGATTTTTGGTACAGAGGAAAGACCATGTGAAGACACAGGGAGAGGACAGTCATCTGCAAACTCAGAAAGAGGACAGAAAAAAATCAAGCTGGCCGATGTCTTGATCTCAAACTCCCAGCCTTCAGAACTGTGAAACGATCATTTCTGTTGTTTAAGCCCCTCAATCTGGGAGACTTTATTATAGCAGCCCTAAAAACCAAACACATCTTTCTTTTTTATTTTTTTGAGACAGAATCTTGCTCTGTCGCTAGGCTGGAGTGCAATGGCGTGATCTCGGCTTACTGCAACCTCTGCCTCCCGAGTTCAAGTGATTAATCAGCCTCAGCCTCCTAAGTAGCTGGGACTACAGGCACGTTCCACCACTCCTGTCTAATTTTTGTATGTTTAGTAGAGACGAGGTGTCACCATAATGGCCAGGCTGGTCTCTAACTCTTGATCTTGTGATCCGCCCACCTCAGCCTCCCAACCTACTGGGATTACAGACATAAGCCACCGTGCCTAGCCCAAACACATCTCAGCCACTCTTCCTTCTCAGATTTCAAGGGTATTTGGTAACTGTGATCATTTTCTTTCTCTGTGGAAAAAGCCTCAGGATTGGAAGGGACTTTTGTGATTTGAAAGAAATGCATGTATTTAAATACATAATCTTAACCAATAGAATCAATCAATGGAAACACCACAGCAGTCTGAATGAACACAAATATGGTATTTGAAATCAGGGGTTATGGGTGATCTCACAGTCTCATTTCTTATTCTTCATCAAGCTTATTTTGCTTGGGTTGACCAATGACAAAAAGTCCCATTTTTTGTTTGTTTGTTTGCTTGTTCGTGATACGGGGGTCTCAATATGTTGCCAGGGCTGGTCCCAACCTCCTAGGCTCAAGTGATCCTTTCACCTCGGCCTCCCAAAGTGCTGGGATTAAAGGTGCGAGCCACTGTGCCTGGCCTCCTGATTTTCATAGTTAAGTGGTTGCACATGGTAATATCTTAAATATCCATTTTGTAATTCCAAATGCTCTTAATAAAATTTACCTCGAAGTTTAAAAGATAGAATTCAAGTTAGAATTCACTTTCTAAGTTGAAATTCTAACAACACCTAACAACTACCTGCATTTTTATTATAAATTCAGGAGACACCCAAACTGACACAACACAAAAAATTACAAATCAACTCCAAACACTCTTGCCTGGCATTAAACTGACCTCAGCAAATGTATACTGTAATGGACAGCTTCTTGTGCAGTTTCACTTGTGTGGACATGTATTTTAAGAATTAGACTTCAAGATTCAACTCAGAACATTTTTAAGAGACAGTGTGGCATCACAAACTTGGGAAGGTATCGATAAGCCATAGTCCCGTCTCCTGCCAGAATCCCTCTCAGTTTACAGCATTCATTGGTATAGTCCCGTCTCCTGCCAGAATCCCTCTCAGTTTACAGCATTCATTGGTTCTGTGAGCAGCTCACCTGTATCACTGAAGAGGATGCTGACTAGCACAGGTATTAAATCAAAATAAAAGCTCACTAGGACTTTGCCTTTTTTATTTCTAAGAGTTGCAGGAGACTTTTCAGGAGAAATTGGGATAATATATCAATTTGAGTCAAACTATCAATTTATGAGTCAAATTCTTGACTTCATAAATACAATTTGAACCATTTAACAACAGGGATATGTTCTAAGAGACGGATCATTAGGTGATTTCATCATTGTGCCAACTTCAGAGTGGACTTTCACAGACCTAGATGGTAGAGCCTGCTCCTAGGCTGTAAACCTACACAGTATGTTACCATACTGAAGACTGTAGACAGCTGTAATACACTGGTCTTTAAGCATAGAAAAAGTACAGGATATATACCATATACAATGAAAAACATGGCGCATCTGTGTAGGGCACTCGCCGTGAATGGATCTTGCAGGACTGGAAGTTGCTCTGAGTAAGGGGTGAGTGGTGACAGAATGTGAAGGCCCAGGACATGACTGTGCACTACTGTAGACTTTATAACACCGTGCACTTAGGCTATCCTAAACTAAACGTTTTTCTTTCTTCACTAATACATTACCCTTAGCTTACTGTAATGATTTGACTTTATAAATGTTTACATTTTTTAATCTTTTTGACTTATGTAATAATATAGCTTAAAACTCAAACACAGTACAACTGTATAAAAACAAAGTATAAAAACATTTTCTTTCTTTATATCATTTATAAGCCTTTTCTATTGTTAAATATATTTCTTTTTTACTTTTTAAACTTTTTTGTTAAAAACTAAGACACATACACATTATCCTCGGCCTTCATGGGATCAGGATCATGCAGATATCACCTGGCAACAGGAATTTCCAGTTCATTATAATCTTCTGGGACCACCATCATATACACAGGCCATCACTGACCAAAATATTACTCAGTGCATGACTGTCTTCTCCAGAGACTGACTTTTTCAGTCAATCTCCTAGAGGAAAGAATGATGGGTCAGTGACAACCTGCAGTTACCTGTTGGGGTCTACAGTAAACATGTACAGCAAACACTGAATCTACGTTAAATAAACAACATGGGTACAATGCTAATCTTTTTAAAAAACATAATAGATGTTCTCCTAACCAACTGCCACTCAAGGGACCTATTAAAGTGTCCCCATTCCCTTTGTAAAACAAGCTGAGGATGCCCATGGCGCAATGTGTATGCCTGGCTTGATCAGCTATGAGTAAGGCATCATGTGCTTACCAGAGAGTCAGTTGCATCTGTCCTTAAACTGTGTATGTCAGTTGCACATATTACTATGATCTTCTAAAATGTGATGATCAACTGGTGAAATACAAGCATGAGCGGAAAGATGAGCCGTTTCTAAGAAAACGAAGATGGATGCTTGGAGAGCTTCTTAAAAAGCAAGTTGTTTAGGAAATTGCTGTCAAAATAAGCATGGGTACGGCAATTAAAGTCATAAAATTATACTATCCTGCAATCAGTTTGCTTTGCAAATATCCTCGTTCCACTTTGAAGAGACAAACCCTAGGACAAGTACACATGCTCACAGACACTTCATGATATCATTATATATCAGGATACTTATGAACAATCATAACCTAGGAAACCCAAGCCAGGCTGGTTAGGGGAGCATCTAGTCTAGAATGCAGGCTGGGTGAGGAATAAATACGACGACTCTGAGAAGCACTACTCAACAGAAGAGCTTTGAAATAGTCTCTCTCTTTTTTTTTTTGTTTTTTTTTTGAGACGGAGTTTCCCTCTTGTTACCCAGGCTGGAGTGCAATGGCGCGGTCTCGGCTCACCGCAACCTCCGCCTCCTGGGTTCAGGCAATTCTCCTGCCTCAGCCTCCTGAGTAGCTGGGATGACAGGCACGTGCCACCATGCCCAGCTAATTTTTTGTATTTTTAGTAGGGACGGGATTTCACCATGTTGACCAGGATGGTCTCGATCTCTCGACCTCGTGATCCACCCACCTCGGCCTCCCAAAGTGCTGGGATTACAGGCGTGAGCCACCGCGCCCGGCTTGAAATAGTCTATTTCAAATCAAACTTTGGAGTCTAACTGCAAAGACTCTGGATTGTAATCCAAGTTCCGCCATCTAAAAGCAGTAACATTTCTCAGCTTCCCTGAGCCATGTCTTCCGCATCTGTAACTTAGCTAGGGGCCTCTGCCACAGCAACTGTCAGTGTTGATTATCATTGTTTTTGTTCTAGCACAACCTCTACTACCAGTGGGCACGAAAAGTCTGCGATCAAGAGAGGGAGGGGGAAGAACACGAAGCATTTTGCTATTTAAAATGAGTCCTCAAATTAAAACTTTAAAAGACTGGGAATCATTTTGAAAAGAAAACAACAACAACAAAAAACCTACCCATAAGACAATACGATAATCTGAAGCCACAGAGGCTGCCCTCCAAGAAAGGAAGGGAGGGGCTCTGAGACCGCTGGCAGTTGAGACCGAGGCCTAATGTCACCCAATTATTGACTTTTTCCCATTCAAGAAACAGAAACTGCTAAAAAAAAAAAAAGTCAGATTGAATTTGCTTCACAGAAAATACCCTCTAGGGAAGTATTTTTTAACAGGACACTGGAAATTTTTTTTAAAAAAACAACAACCCACCTGAGACCTCCCTCATTTAGCATAAGCTGAGAAAAAGAAAGTACCAGTTTTATTCTCCAGCTTTTGGGTGAGCAAACAAGATTGCAGATCCATAGAACATCCAAAGCAAGTGCAGTCTTAAACGTGGGAACCACGTTCTGTTGGCTAAGCACTGCATTTCAGGAGTACACAGCAGCCTCTAGGTAAAACAATTTAAGGCCTGGCTTAACAGCTTGATCAGCTAATGGCTGAACCAAAATAGAATTCACAGGAAACAAGGGCTGATTGGTAACAAACAACAAATCACTATTAGCTGGGGACTGTAGTCAGTAAAGAAAACCCAGCGTTTTCTTTTCGTTTGTTTGAGACAGGGTCTAGCTCTGTGTCCAGGCTGGAGTGCGGTGGTAGAATCTCAGCTCACTGCAACCTCTACCTCCCAGGCTCCAGCTAACCCCCTACATCAGCCTCCCAAGTAGCTGGGACTATGGGTGTGCACCACCACCCTTGGCTAACTTTTGTAATTTTGTAGAGATAGGATTTCACCATGTTGCCCGGGTTAGTCTCAAACTTCTGAGCTCAAGTGACCCACCTGCCTCGGCCTCCCAAAGTTGGGATTACAGGTGTGAGCCACCGGGCCCAGCCAACCCAAGCTTTTATTCAGAGTCCGCAAGAGGGATTGCAGACTTCTTTATAATGAAATGTTTACTCTGAGCACGCCTCTCCAGGGCTCCCGCTCACTTGACTTCAGCAGTTTGGCTGCTGTCAATCAAGACATTACATAAGAACTTTGGCCTCATGAAGAACAGGGTGAGGAAGCTGCTAAGGTTCCCTAAATATTTGTTGAGGACTAACACCCTGTCAGCTAAAGCAGGACATTCTCATGGCATTTCCTGGATGTTAAGATGTGAGAAGTCATCAGTGTGGAATTCCACCCAGCTGTAAATTACCACACACAAACCAGAATGTCCATGATGAGCAAACAGAATTTCAGTGAAATGCATCACTTTGTTACTGACAGAGATCATTATTAGGGAATTCTGGGATAAAATCCTTTGTAAGGTCAAGTAATTTTTTTTTTTTTTGAGAGACAGGGTCTCACTCTGTCACTGAGGCTGGAGAACAACGGTATGATCACAGTTCACTGCAACCTTGAATTCCTGGGCTCAAATGACCCTCTTACCTCAGCCTTCCGATTAGCTGGGACTACAGGTATGTAGTCCCACTACTACTAACTACCCCACTCAGCTAATTTTTTAAATTTTTGTAGCAATAGGGTATTGCTATGTTGCCCAGGCTGGGGAAGATCATTTTGAAGATAAAATGACACACACCTTGCTGCTTATAAGCTTGGCATTTGAATACCAGATTCTCTCACTGTGAGGATCCTTGTGTGGGAGCCTTCTGTGTCCCTGGCTGAGTATTTCAGATTGTAAGCCTCGGTAGACGGCCCAGCTTGGACCTCCCCCTCCTCAGCAGTGTGTGCGTGCATAGAGGAGGGGGGATGTTGACTTTCAGCCTCAATTGTCACTAGGCCACTACATTCCTCCCTCTAGACCCTAATCTCCCATCCACCTGACTTGGTCCTCTCCCCTCATCCCTGATCAGATGCTGAGTTCTCACATACCTGCAAAGGCAAGCAGACAGCAACCAAATCTCTGTGCTCTCAGGTCTCTTAGCTCGCTTCGCATCCCCCCTCATCCCACACATCATCCTGGAAATACCCGCTGAATGTGTGTGTCCTCGAGACAGTCAGCTCCCTGACCACAAGGCGGGGTCTTCCCATGCCCGTGCTTCTGACCTCATCAGGTAGTGAGCACAAAGCAGCTGCTCAGTGTTGAACTGAATGTATGTGAACCTCTCCTGATAGAAAGAGTTACCTAAAGTCCCCAGAGCGTGCCCTGGTTCTATATATGTGGCCTTGTCAGATGCCCCATCTTCAGAGGGCAGACCAGCCTCATACTCCATCTGCTATGGACCTAAGACCCCATACCCAGGGCACAACAGTGGCCAAGGGGAAGGGTGAGGTGAATGCCCTACATCCTGTAAAATAACACAGAGGCACATGTGTCAGCCCCAGGGTTTCTTATTATGTGTGCCTCTGCACCTATCCCCTAGAAACCTCAGAGCATTTCAAACTAGCTACCTGCTGAATCTCACACTATCCAAAATACAGGCAAGTCTTGCCAGTTTTTACCTCTAAAAGGCTTCTCATCTCTGCCCACTTCCCCATCTCCCCGGAATTATTGCCTTTAGCCTGAATCCCGTGATAGCCCCTTCACTCATCTCCTAGGACCCACTCCATGCGCCACCCCCAGCAGCCAGACTATCTGGTAAGAGGTCGTTTCATCAGCCTCTGCTTCTAACTGTCTGTGGCATCCTCCTGCTGTCAGAAGAAAACCCTTGAAGGCCCCACCTAATCTGGCATGGCCTTGCTCTGCAGCCCAACCCACCTGTCACTCTAGAACTCTGACCCTCCGTCTGGAATCAGCAATCTCAGGGCCTCTGCACTTGCCAGTTCCTCCGTGGAGCATTCTTTTCCCCAGCTTGTTCCGTGCCCAGCTTCTCATCCATCAGCTTTCAGCTGAGGCCTTCCCTGACCCCCATCTAAACAGGCTTCTCTTTACCTCACCTCCATCACCCTCGGCATGCACCGATATCTGTCATTATTGATCTGTGCGTTAACCTGTTTGTCTCTCTGCCTAGAACAGAAGTTCCATGAGTGCGGGGACTTTGTCTTGTTCTCTACTTTATTACCAGAGCCTGATACAGAACCTGGTACCTAGTGGGAGCTCCAAACAGATCTGCTCATTGATTGAATGAATGAATGAATGAATGCGTGAATAAGAAAAGAATGGATACCCCCTGAGGAAATCAATACCATCAAACTCCCAAAGAACCTTCAAATCAGACCCAAAATGGGCCCAGCTTCCTTAAAAAAGTAACACCTTTCCCTTTAGTGAAAGAAACCCTAAGTCCTGCCTACATTGAAACTTCCCTGCATTCACACTCTCTTCTCTTACAAATCCACAACATTCTTCTTACTGACCATCTTTCTATTTAGAAACAACTTAGAGTTCCTTGGCTCAGAAAACCGGAACTTGACCTTGGAGTCAGGCCCAAGGTCACAGACTCACACTTGAGGGGCTGGGTGGAGAGCCCTGACACCCTCTGAATTGGCTCTACCTCTGGCCCCAAGCCCATCCTTTAGAGGAACAAAAATGAGAAAAAAGCAGAGATCCCCAGAGGCCTGACATAATCTCAGGGTTGTAGGGAAGCTCTACTTCTCCTCAAGACCCTGTGGCCTGGCCAAAGACCCAAGGGAGAGAGGAAATGTGGGTGGGCTGGGAGTGAGAGGCAGCGGAAGGGCATGGAGTCTGGGAAGACACGCCTAATCCGGCCTAATCCCTCTGCTTTGAAAGCAGACAAACCTCAAATCCTGACTCTGGTATCTACATTTCTGAAGGCCACACAGATGCTATTTAACCTATCAGAGCCTCAGTTTCCACAAGCATAAAATGGATTTCACGATTTCTACTTTAAGAAGATTGCTGGGCAGTCTATCCCCCGATGTTACACCTGGCTGCATCCACCTACCCTTCAGTCTCCCAGGATGAGCCTATTGTTAATATGAGAAAAATACAACCCTGTCTCAATCATTCCCTGTGACTTGCCCCCCAAATCTGCGTTTACTAGACTGTTTTGAGGCTGGGCCATACAAACTAATCTACATTGACTTATGTTTGGTAAGTAACAGGGCCAAGCTAATCGCTGAATTTAGCTCATATATGCACAGCAGACATTTAATACATATCTTTCAATGAATGAATTAAATGCCAAGAAGGGTTATCTTTATACTGATCCTACTAATCAAGTCTCATAAAGTCAAATCTCTTTTTTCACTGTTAGTGTGTGTTGCTAGGCACTAATACACCTTGTGCTTTGATACCATAGACATGTGGCAAGAAAACAGATTTAAGCCATTATAGGGCTAAGGACTTTGATACTCAAGTTCTCTCCTTATGTAGGCCACAGGGAAAATGAGCAACTGGATGCAAAAGCTCCTTATTTCTTTTAGAGATTATCTTTCAGCTCCCTTAGGCTTTATACTTCAATAGCCAAAGGGACTCTCAAAACAGAATGACTTCCCAGTAAAAAAAAGTAAGTAAAAATGAAAAATGAACCAATCTCCATTCCAGATGGGAATGTCTCCAAATGTTGCAGGCGTTTTTAGGAGAAGCGTTCCCCTTTCATCTTGCTCCATAAACACTGAACAGGGAAGAATATTGCCTAAGACTGAGATGTGGCTAACCAGTCAGTTAGCCTGTCAGAAACCTGTCAGTTCTGTACTACCAGCACGGCACCCCTGAAGGCTCCTGGTGACTGTACGATTATCAAATAATGCTGTCCTACCTTAGGCCTCACTTGCAAAACAGTTTCTTAAAGCTCACACTTGCTGTAGGAAGGGTAAGAAGACTAACTCCCATCCCATACAGCTACCCTTCAGCCTAAGAAAACACACCTACTAAAGCAAACTTACAGAAAAATTAAGAGTCACTATTCCCTTTGCAAAGGAACTGCCTGAGAGTAACTTTAAAATGTCTTTACAATGGATTTAATTTAAGAAACTGTGACTGGCTCACAATTTGGCAAGTGCCCTTGATGAGGCACAGGGTGGATGCCTAACCAAGAGGCAGGTTAAAGGTGCCATGTTTACAAAACCCAGCATGCCTGCAAAGGGCATAGGTCTAAAGTCAGAAGGTCTGGTTCCCAGCTGTCACTAATGAGCTGCATGATGGAGTCACGTTATTTAACTTACTTGGTTTTAGTTTCCTTACCAGAGATGAAGAATCATTAATAAAAGCCAGTGTTACCTACATCCCAGGGTTATTAGGAAAGTCAAATAAAAGGTTAACGCTGGCCTCACCAGCTATCATGGTAGAAAGCACAAAGGCATACCCAGAAGTTAGGAAACTCTTTTATTCAAGCATACATGGATGCAAATAAATAAGAGCCACCCAGAAAATCACGTGCTCCCACTTTTGCTCGTGCTAAATGTATTTCCTCTTACTAATGTGGGAACAACTGGAATGGGAGAGATTTCCGCCAATCAGGATGGACGGGAGCTCTTAGAGAATGGGTGCTGTGATCATTGAGGACACAAGATCTACTGTGACAGCTTTTGACGCCCTAGGACAGTCACACAGGCAATGCACTCACCCCACTCTGCAGGGGATCAGGCCCTGAGGCCACTATCTAATGTTTACCAAATGTGAATGTGCTAGGGGTGTCTGGAATACTGAATCCACTGTGACCAGGCAAAGCACATTTGGCCAAGAGTGACAACGTCCTGCCACACCCTGCAGGGTTTGGGTAAGCTTTTCCTGCACTCCTTCCTGACGACAGCAGTTCAGAAATCATCATCTCTCTAAGAAACACAAAGAAGAAGAAAAAAAAAAACGAGGATGACCCCAGCACCTTCACACCGGACAAGAGTTATCAGGGCTCCTGCTCAGTGGGCTGCAGGGTGGAGCCAGCGCCGAGGCCCGCTGTCTTTGCTCACTCTCCTCTTCTCTACCTTTCATATTCAGATGTCCTGGAAGCTGAATAAGCTCCTTAAGCCTTGGCCAGAAAGAACATCCCAAGGTTGAATAACGATAAGGGTGATGAAAACAATCAAAGGGGAAAATAAAAAGCACAGTTGTACCTTGGTGTCCGCAAGGATGAATTCCAGGAACCCCTGTGATACCCAAATCCATGATGCTCCAGTCCTGATATAAGATGGCATATTATTTACTCACAACCTCTGCACAGCCTCCAGCATATTTTAATTCATCTCTAGATTACTCAGAATGCCGAATACAATGGCTTGAACAATTATCAAGCCATTCTTTATAAATAATAAATGTAAATGTTATGTAAATAGCTGTCACACTGGATTGTTTAGGGAATGACAAGAAAAAGCTCTGAACATGTTCAGTATAGACGCAACCTTTCTTTTCCCAAATATTTTCCATCTACAGTTAGTTGAATCTATGGATATGGAACCCACAGATAAGGAGGGCAACTGTATCTGAAAAGCTCTGCATGAATTCACTGACCTTGCCAGAAAAGCCAGTGCAGGGGAAGGGACTTCCAAGAGACACCCAGAGGGACAGCTGATTGCCTAACACCTAGTGGTTCTCAAACTTCAGGGTGCATCTGAACTGCCTGGAGGGTATCTTAAAACACAGAAACACAAAGTTTCTGAGTTAGTAGCTGATGTCGCTGGTCCCCGGGAGGACGACACTTTAGAAACCACTAACATAATAAATGGGCAAGGGCTGCCTAGTCAGTCAGTCCCACCAGACCAACTTTTGATGCCCTAGGACAGTCACGCAGGCAATGTACTCAACGGACTCTGCAGGGGATCAGGCCCGAGACCACTATCTAATGTTTACCAAACGTGAACAACGTGCTGAATCCCAGGTTAATTAATCCGTCCCATTCTCACTCTTGGCTGAATGTGTTGGAGGTTGGTGGTTCTCTTTGCCTGGTCACGTTGGATTCATCCATCACCTCCCTCCCAAACTGAGCCACTAGAAACGTCCTAGGAATTAAGCAGCTGTATCCTTTCCTGCCTCCCCCTCCTCACTTCCCATTCATACACCCATGCTGCTATGGATAAAGGGAACAATTATCAAGCCATTCTGTATAAATATCTCCTGGGGCTGAGTCCAGCTCTCACCCGAGGCAGCAGAAGAGAGGACAGAGCAGTGCAGGCAGAGCATTCAGGGGCTCCCCAGCCCAGTTCCCTCTGACCCAGTGTGGAGTCCCTCTCTCAGTGGCCAGAGCGTGCCACTGGGTCAGTGCCAGGGAAACGTCGTGACTGGCTTTTCTCCTCACTGATTTTCCTAGTGATCTGCCATCATGCACTGTGATTTCCCACTGAGAGTTCACTTCGTGTCATCAAACTGCCACCCCTGCCGGCAGCCTCACCAACAACTCAGTGCAAAGGAAATCAGTGAGTAGCCACAAACACTGCACCCCTGGTGGGTGGCAGGGCAAAACACCTCAAGTCCAGGATCACAGCACTTATGAACTGGAAGGGACCTCCAGAAATATTTCTTTCCTTCCCACACCTGATTACATTATACAGTATGCTCTTTTACTAACAGCAGGAGTTACTGCCAAAATAATATTGTTTTGTTTTATGATGGGGCTAACAGAAGTTCCTGCAGAGAGCAGTATTGTGAATAATGTAAATGCTCTGTGGTAACGGCCTGTCCTGCTAGACTCTTTTCTTTGGTTTAAATGGAGAAAATCTGGCCAATTTTTGCACACACATCAGCTTGCTTTTTTCTGGCTATGGGACAGAAAAGGTTACAAACATTTTGGGCTACAATTGTAGGGCTGAAAACCAGCTTCAGGTTAAATAAGGAAAAAGAATGGAGAATGATTCATTCAAAGCATTTTGGTAAATATAGACACTGTGTTTGTTTACAAATACTGGGCCTGTAAGATGATCCTGTGTGCACAAACGGGTATTTTGGATGGAACAAATATGATTTTCCCATCCATTAAGAATCGAAATCCAATGAGCTCTGTCTCACAGGCAGAGCTGCATCAGTCCCCATACTCTGAGCGCCTGACTTGATGTAGACCAGCATTCTCCAAAGCAGTAACATTAACACAGCCTCCAGTTACCCCAAAATCATGAACCAGTCTCAGATATCTCACACCAAAGACATGGGCCACGAGCCCAGCTGTATTCAGAAAATTCTCGAGCAGGACAGCTAATTCTCAGTGACAATATTGGCTGAGGCTTCAAGAACATTGATTAAAAACTCTTGCACCCTCCTTACACAAAAGAATCCACTCATCCACTCATCTGCATCCCTAGATGAGGCCACGCACAAGCTGCCTTCACACCCAACGCCCATGGTGGCTCCTGTCCTCACCTGTTTTCCAGGAGTGTCATGCACACCACCTCTCGCACCCCGGGGTTGTTGGCCTTCTCCACGGAACAGCCCTGCAAGTTCCAGGTAGCCAGCCTCAGCACAGGCCTCCCATCCCTTGTGCCTCCAAAGGCCTCCACGGAGGGCCGAGTGGAGATAATCTGCGTGGGCCCCCCTGGTGGCAGATCCAGGTCCTCACTCTGCAGGCTCAGGGAGGTAGGGCTAGGGTGAGGCTTGGCGGTGAAGGTCAGGCCCCCGTTCGTGTGGGTGGATGGGGGCCTGGACCGCTCAGCAAACACCTGGTGTCGTATCCTGTCCAGGAAGGCGGCATTGATACCATCCATCCTCACTAGGTCCTCAACGCTGCGAAAGGGCCCATGCTCGCGGCGGAAGTCCACGATGCTGAGGGCCATTTTCTCCGAGAGGCCTCGCACGCTCATGAGCTGGGCCGGGGTGGCTGTGTTGATGTTGACGCGTGGGGTGAGGGGCACAGCTGTGGCCAGGTGGTGAGGCTGCTGCTCCGCCAGCAGGTCCCGCCGCAGGGAGCTGGGAGAGTGCTGCGCGGAGCTGCCCTTGCTGCTCACACAGATCTCAAACTTGACCTGCTCCAGCTTGGTGGCACCTACACCACTGACCAGTGCCAGGTCCTCCACCTTCTTGAAGCCACCAATATACTCTCGGTACTCCACGATGCTGCGTGCCACAGCACGTGTCACACCAGGCAGGGTCATCAGCTCCTCCTCTGTGGCAGTGTTGATGTTGAGTCGCTCCTGATTCACCAGGATGTTGCTGAAGTTACAGGCTGCGCTGAACTTGCGGCTATGGGACAGGTCCGAGGGGTCCCTCGGGATGGAGCGGTGGCAGCCCAGGGTGCTCCCCATGGTCCGCCAGGATCAGGGCCCAGGAAGGCCTCACCGCTGCAGAAGAGATCTCTGGCTCGGGAGGAAGCCCAGTAGGGCGTACAAGCACTGAAAAATGGAAGGTGCAGGATTCAAGGGCTGAAGAGGTGGTTACTACAGACACACCGAATCCTCCATGCTGTTCACTTGGCCGCCTAGAGAATAAATTAATAAACATAAAACATATTAATAAACATAAAAATCCATTGAATGAAGCAATTTGCATTAGCACTTCCTACCCAGTGCTGGAGTTAGTAACCAGGAGTCCGGGGCTGGTGACTGCTGTGAGCCCCTAAAAACACAGGCACAATGAGGATTGGCCCATCCGGATACTCCTCTGGGGACGTCCGGACTCTACCACGTTGTAATCCAAAAAGGCTATGAGCCGCTTCTCTTGGGAAGAGACCCATCTCCAGCAGCCTCACGCTTCTCCTCTCGGCCTCTCTCAACTCTGGCACTTGGGTCACCCCCACTCGGGCTCACGAAGACGGGAGGACCACGCCACCTCCCCCACGGTCCACGTCTGACACAGCGCCACCTGCAACCTGGGAAGTCCGTGCTCACCGGTGCGGGCACTGAGAAGGGGCTTATCGACCCCCCCACTCGACTCGCCGCGGGTCCCCGTGCCCCACCTCTCGGCCACTCCGCGGGGCGCCGGTTCCTCTTCCACCTGCGGCTCCGAAGCCCAAGCCCGGCCCCGGACAGCGCGGGCACCCTGCCTCCAGCCGAGGCGCCCGCGCGGGTGCAGGTCACTGGCGGGGCCCTGGAAGCCTCCTACGCCGCCTCGGCCTGCCTGTCCCGGCTCTTTCTGCGGGAGAAACTCGGCATCGCTCTGAGTGAACAACCAGAAGCCGCGGGGCTGCTCGGAGACGGCGGCAGCGGCGGCGAAATCCGCCGCGGAGGCTGCACCAAGACTTGCGGCAGCGCCGCAGTTGCGTGTATCCCGGCAAAAAGTCCCGAGCCCAACTCGGGCGCGGGATCCGCCAGAGCCGGTCCAGACCCAGCACCAGCCACAGGGCTCCCGCTCTCAGTCGGTGTCAAAGCCAAAGTCCCGGCGGCGCCGCTCGCGCCTCAGCAGGCACCGCGGCCACGCCTCCTCCGCGCGGTAACTCCTCCCCGGGACTCCCCAGGGCACGAGGGGGCGGGGCCCCGGCGCGGGGCGCGGCCTGGCACCAGTGGGTGGAGAGCGCAAGGGCGGGCCTGGAGTGCGAGAGGCGGGGCCCCGGAGGAGGGGGCGGGGCCAGGGCGCAAGAGGGTGGAGAGCGAACCCGAGAGCGCGAGGGGCGGGCCTGGAGTGCGAGAGGCGGGGCCCCGGAGGAGGGGGCGGGGCCAGGGCTCAAGAGGGTGGAGAGCGAACCCGAGAGCGCGAGGGGCGGCCCCGGCGTGCGAGAGGCGGAGCCATGGAGTGTGGGGGCGGGTCCTGGCACAGACGGTTGGAGAGCGGAACCCGGCAGCGCGTGGGGCGGGCCTGGAGTGCGAGAGGCGGGGTCATAGAGTGTGGGAGCGGGTCCAGGGAGCAAGGGGGTGGGAAGGTAGGGGGCGGGGCCATGAGCGCGGGGGTGGGTCCCGGAAGCGCAGACGCGGGACTTAGGGACTGAAGGGGCGGAGCCGGCGCCGGCCGCGGAGGGCGGGTCACCGGGAGGCTGTCCTAAGTCAGCTGCCCCCGGACCAGGGTGGCCGCCTGGGACCCAGGACTGGCTGTGCCCGGTAGAGGCTGTTTGGGATCGCCCGAGGTGAGACCTGCCCTGCTGCCGTTCGTCCATCTTTGAAGTGTGGGGATGAAGGCCGGGGCAGTCCCTGAGAGGGCATCCCTGTAGGTCCAGGGTCTCACGGAGTTCTGCAGAACGTTCCAGAGGGGACTGGATGGGTCGCTTAATTTCTGTCCCCTTTCAGCCTTTCTTTTCTTCCACTAGTGTATTACCTTTGTTCCTTTCAGAGAGATGTCCTCTAATAACGCCAGCGACTGACTGTGCCCCAGCAGAGGGCACGCCCCACCCTCCTGTGTTCAGGTCAAACACGGCTTTGCTCCTTTGCACATGCAGCGCTGTGAGTAAAGAAGGATTCGTTTCTGTCATTATTAAGTATAATCATTGCGAAGGAGAAATGGGGGCTGCTTCCCAAAGCTTAGAACGGCTTTTGGATCGCGCTGCTAAATGGCAATTTGGGTAAAGATTAAAGAGCCCGCCGCGTTATAGTGGAGACCCAGAGCCAGAGTATTCGATTAAGCAAAGCATGCGGTGATACCGTTGAATACTTTGACCCTGGCCGTTTAGCGTTCTCTGAAGTTTCATTCCCAGCCAATGTGACCAGTGCATCTGGTTTCAATTCCAAGGGCTCGGTGAGCAAAAATAGTACCTCTCACAGGCAGAAGGTATTTCTGATGTAAAATGAGCGGCAGCCCAGGTTTGGAAAAGGCTTCTGCCTTTCTGAGGCACGTTCCCCTGCTGTGTGTACTAGTCAGGAAAACCAAGTCAAGTTAGCTGAGACCGGAAAAAGGGGTTTCTTGGTTCCTTGTGGAAAAGTTAAGGTAAGGAACTCACCGCAGGTATGGCTGCATCCAGCCAAGTGATGTCCTCAGGACATGGCAGGACTCCCCCATCTCAGCTCCACGGTCCTCTTTGTAGGCCTCATTTTTAGGTAAGCTGTCTCCACTTGATGGCAAAAATGCTTTCCTCCCTACCACCCCCTTCCAACCAAACACTGAGCTACGTTATGCCACTTACTGAAATTCTGGTGCAGTGAGGAAAAAATTGCTTAAGACAAGCAGGAAAACTTCTTTAAAGAAGAGAAAGCTCTTCGTTGAGCAGAATGCCTTGATGGGCAGTGTGGCTGTAGAACAGACGGGGAGCATGGCTGCTTGGGCTAGAAGCAGAGAAAACATATATTTTTATCATGCAAGCCAGGACACTTTGGAGGTGAAGGGGGGACATTACTAATAATACCCTAGAACAAAATAATCTGGTTTTATTCCCCTATAAACCTAGAAAATGCTCCCTCTTGGTATAAATGAAGCTAAGCATTGGCTAAACCCAAGTGCCTTTAAAAACACACGTACATACACCCCACAAAATCATGCAATGAGATGGCTAACTTTAAAACGTCTGATTGTATCCAATGTTGATGAGGACACAGAGCAAATGAGATGGTCATACATTGCTGGTGGAGGCGTAAGATGGTACAACTACTTTGGAAATCAGTTTGGAAGTTTCCTAAGAAGTTAAACATATACCTATCATGTGACTCAACTAATCTATGTATAGGTATTTACCAAAGGAAAAAGGAAAGCATGAAACCCAAAGACTTGAATGTGGGTATTCATAGGAGCTTTGCTTGTTATAGCCAGACACACACACACACACACAGCAAAACAATAAGAAAATCCATCAGTAGATGAATGAATTGTAGTATATCCAGACAATGGAATGCTACTGAGCTATAAAGACAAACTATGAGTACACACAACATTGAAAAATCTCAAAAAGAAGCAAGGCAAAAAAGAACATACTGTATGATTCTATTTATATAAAACACCAGAAAATACAAACTGATGTTCATATAGAGAAAGCAGAGCAGTGGTTGCCTGGGGATGAGGGGGAGGGAGGAATGAATTTTAAAGGGCACAGAGAAACTTTGGGTGCTGATGGCAATGTAGTTTGAGAGGTGATAGTTTCATGGGCATATGAATGTCAAAACTGACAGAATCGTATACTTTAAATATCTGCATTTTGCTGTACTTCAGTGACAACACAACAGCTTTGGAAAAATCTTCAAAAAATGAAAAAAAAATATTCTCTGAATCTAAAAAAAAAAAGGCATTGTTTTGGGGGAGAGGGGTATAGGTGAGCCTGGGTGGTTTGAGGGGGATGAAGGGGTCAAGAAGAAATTGAGCAGACAGCTAACAGAAGAGAATATTCCCCAGCTTGGCTTGGGGCGCCCAGGAAAGTGGGCAACAGAGGCCTTTAAACCGATGATGTCTGAAAGTCTATTTTATCTGCTGTGCTATTTCATGATGCAATCCTCCCACCCCTATTCCCATGCACAGACACTAAATCTTTGCAATATACATATGTAATGGCCTTCCATAAGTGATGTTTAGGAGAGATAAAGTAAAGGAGCTGAATCTTCCCAGGTAGATTAAAGACAGAAAGAAAAAGGGCAGCTAAAATATGAAAAATGAGAGGGAGAGAGATCAGGATTCAGTGGAAGCAGAAAATCAGAATGCGAGGAGATCCAGGGAAATACCTGACTCTCAAAAATCCTCATTGAGTTTGGGAAGTTGGCTGAGGGTCTCATTCTACAAGGAGTGGGAGTTTGATTTGCATTTTATTATTTTGGGCTATAGCTGACATCTGAGCTACATGAGGTTGTCCCAGGGCAAAGGTTACATCATTCCAGCCATACACCACATCCTGTGGCCACTGCCCCTTACGACATAGTTCTCACCTGGGGCCTGGACAGAGAGGACCAAGGTCATGGGCCTTTTGCTTCTTAGTCAGCAGTGTCAAAGTAAACTCGAGAAGGGAGAGGTAGCAGACAGCAAGAAGGGGAAATATTTGTCAGTTTTCAATTTCAACACCCACGGAGCTAGGCACTGGAGGTACAGTGAGGAGCACATTCCTGACTCTTCTATTCCTGGAGCTGATGGGCCAGTAGGACTGCAGACACTAAATTAGTGAGAGTAGAGCCTGTTGAAATAGGAGAGAGGAGGAGGATATGGACGTAAATCACCAGTGATTTCTGCTAGGCAACTTTCTGGGAAGCGAGGGTCAAGATGAGATTTGCAAGCTGAATAGGGAATGTTGCCCCAACCCACAAGCCCTCAGTCCTGGCAAAGCAAGCCCCGTTTCCCCAGTCAATGAGCTTCAGTCAGGCTATTGACAGTGACCTTGGCATCAACTTGTGTGCAGTGGCCAAGCTGGATGCTGTCCTGAATTATTTCAGTGTGACAAGGCAATGTCTCCTTTAGCGTGACCTCAGCAGTGGTTTTCTCCCTCTCTATCAGAGTAGTCTCCCTGTGTTTCCAAACTCAGGAAACTACAGGCATTGGCAGTCCACTTGCACATTCTACATCAGATCCTGCCTCACTGGGAGTCATGGCAGAGGATGGCGCAGAATGACCACAGACAGACACCATGAACAAACACCGTGGACAAACACCATGACGGGGCAATGAACTAACCTTCACTGTCTACACACAGGCATGGAATTCTGCTTTATCTTCTGCTGCTGTCTATAGACACTCAGCCAGAAATCCCACCACGAGGAGCATTTTCATCCACTTCTCTAAAGGAGTCCAGGGCTCTGCTGCATAGCAGTGTATGATAGACTGTCCATGAATGCCCAGTGGATACAGCTTCCCTGCAGTCTTCTCCCTGTGTGATCCCTCCCTACATTCACTCCAAACTTGGCCATGTGATCTGTGAGAGTGAGACAAACAGAGAGAAGCACTAGTCCATTCCTCCTGGAATATTCCCTCCTGGAACCCAGCTGCCATGCTGTAGGGAACTATTGACTCTCCTGTTGTGACTAAGGGGCCACAGGAAGAAAAATTGAGGCACCCCAGCCCTCAATCAGCACCAGGGCCTCAGACTGTGAGAGAATCCTCTGGGACCTTGCGGTCCAGCCCAGTGAACAGTGGATTTGTCCATCTCCATCAGAGTAGGCTCCCTCTATTCCCAAACTCGGGAAGCTACAGGCATTGGCAATCCACTTGCACATTCTGCATCAGATCCTGCCCACAGGAGTGAGCCCAGCAGATACCCCCAAGGAGCAGAGCAACCCCCCAGCTGAGCCCAGCCACCCACAGGACATGAAAGAGGATACACTGGGATTGTTTTAGGATTATACACAATGGGGTGGCTGTCTCAGAGCAGTATTTATCATACAGATGTGACCCTCAGGCCTTGTTTCCCAGCAACAAGAGCCACTGCACAGCTTCAGGGAAGGCCTCTTTATAGCCATCGACAGTTGTCCCACTCTCAGGATGCTCTTGCAGGCCTTGGTTTCTGCTGAGGATAGTGTCTTTGTTATCATTTTCAGGTGGGTCACGAGAGCATTTTCAAGGGTTCAGAACCCTCCCCTTGGACATTGTAGACAATTGTCTTATCACTGCTATATTCATAGAGCAGGGCTGTTTTTTTAAACTATTGTATTTAAATATAATGAATTGACATATATATTTTTGTATATGTTGATTGTATTTGTTTATTTCTATAGAACCATCTCCTTTCCGCATTAAACAAAGAAGACAAGACAGAGAGGAGCATGGGAGGGGAGAAGAACCCCTAGGGAAGCAGTCCAGTCTCTGCAGTTTCCCCAGCTGGGTCAGAGGGTCCACCCACCTCTCTTGTTCCCAGGCAGCTCCTGGCCAACTTTTCAGGTCAGCACTTATCTTGGTGACAATGCTTTTGAAGGCCAGGGAGGTATATGGGATTTCTTCCTGATCTGATCCTGCTGAGCGAAGCCTGGCAGCTTGCGCACCTGTATCTCCACTGCATGAGGTCCTCTCAGCCAGGTGGGCCATGCACAGCAATGCGTATTTACTGCTCATTCCCACCTGCAGCTGTTTGCCTCCAGCATGGCCCATCTCCTGCCCCATCTCCTTGAGCTCCCTGGAGCTCAGGACCTCCCTGCTGCATGGAAAGTGCTGGAAGCCAGTTTGACCTTCCCACACGCTTTCCTGTATTTAGCCTTGCCCTGCTGCCCATTATCTGAGGTTTCGCTGTTGGCACTCTGCTTTCAGCCTCATGCTGGTACTTTTTGGCCAACCTTAAACACAGCTGCCTGCAGAGGAAGGCGAAGAACCTCCTCATGGTCCCCTGCCAGTCGTGGCTGTTTCTGTTTCCATAGAGAAAGGGTGGGGTCATACCTCGGGCAAATCCTACTGATCCTGCACCTGTCCAAGCTGCCCAGTGTGCAGTTGGTTTCCTCTGTAGGAGACACCCTGGAGGCAGTTGGTTCCATTTGGAGTTCCACCACTGCTGGTGGGGTGTGGGTGAAGGGGGAGGTGACAGGGCCTCATTGGGGGACTGTCCAGGGTGGGTGCAGGCCAGGAAGGGGACTAGCAGGCCGGTTAGCTGTGCTGGTGGCTTCTGCCCTGACTCCTGGTCCTCCTCAGGCCTCTGATTTCTGTGTTGCTCCTTCAACTATTCACAGCACATAAATTAAAGATGGGAGTGGCAGATTGGCTATACCTCTGCTGCTTTGAGTGGCTGAGATGCCCGTGCTGCGCCTAGTAGATGGGGAAGGAGTGCAGCAGGTAGTGGGATCAGCTGAAGGTGGGGCGGGAGGCCTCAGGACTGTGGTGTAGTCTCCAGCTTGCAACTCTTGTAGCCTGGGAGCAGATACATGGCCGGTACTTCGTTGTACTTCCAGTGATGCAAGGATCCCGAGTCCCTTTTCAGGTATGACCTATGGACACCATCAATTCAGTCTGCTCAGGGTCCTTATAGCCAAAGAGTGGCTTGATGCTTGTTTTCCTCCTCGTGGGCCACATTTATTTTTTGATTCTTCATGATTTACTCTAGGGACTTGTCTTGCTTGTGTTGAGGATGAGAAATTTCCTTCTTCCTTTTTTTAAACACAGGATTTCACCCAGGCTAGAGTGCAGAAGGATGAGGGATTTCTTGAGAGAAAGTTTTCATAATCCATAGACACAGAAGAGTGTTACCGTGGGTAAATACAATGGAGTGTGATTGCTGGATCGTATGGTAAAAGCGTGTTTTGTAAAAAAGAGTTTTGTAAGAAACTGCCAGCCTCCTTCCGAAGTGGCTGCACCGTTTTGCGTTTCCACCAGCGACGAATGAGCCTTCCTGTTACTCCGTATTGGGTGTTGTCAGTGTTTGCAATTTTGGCCATTCTAATAAGTGCAAAGTGCTATGTTACTGTTTTAATTTGCAATTCCCAGATGACATGTGATGCGAAACATCTCTTCATATGCTTAGCTGTGTTTTGTACATCGTTTTTCACTGAGCTGTCTGTTAAGGTCATTTGCCCATTTTCAATCCATTGTGCATTTTCTTTTTGTTTAGTTTTAACAGTTCTTCATATTTTTGGAATAACAGTCCTTCATCAGCTATCTCTTTTGCACATCGTTTCTCCCTATGTCTTGTCTCTCATTCCCTGGTCCGTGTCATTTGCCAACCAGCAGTTTTTAGTTTTAATAAAGTCCAGCTTATCAACACTTTCTTTCATGGATCATGCCTTTTGTATTATATCTGAAAAGTCATTGCCAAACCCAGCCTAGATTTTCTCCTGTGCTATCTTTTAACAGTTTTATAGTTTCGTGTTTTATATTTTGGTCTATGATCTATTTTGAGGTTTTATGAAAGGTATCAGTCTTGTGTGGATATTCCTTTTTTTTTTCTTTTCTGTATTTGGATGTTCAGTTGTTCCAGCATGATTTGCTGAAAGGCAGTCTTTTCTGTATTGTATTGTCCTTGGTCTTCTGTCAAGGATCAGTTGACTATATTTGTGTGAATCTATTTCTGGGCTCTCTATTCAGTTCTACTGACCTATTTGTCTATTCGTATGGCAATACCACACTCCCTTGATTACTGTGGGTCATGAAGTCAGATAGTATAGTCTTCCAAGTTTTATTTTTATTCAATATTAAGTTTGCTACTCTGTTTTTCACCTTTCCATATAAACATTAGAAGCACTCCATTGATATCTACAAAATAACTTACTGGAATTTTAACTGGGATTGTGTTGAATCTGTAGATAAAGTTGAGAAGAACTGGACAATACTGAGTCTCTCTATTTATGAACATGGAATGTCTCTCCATTTATTTAGCTCCTTTCTTTTTCTTTTATCAGAGTTTTGTTTTTTCCTTATATAGATCGTATATATAGAGTTAGATTTCTACCTAAGTATTTCATTTTGAGGACTGCTAATGTAACTGGTATTGTGTTTTCAATTTCACATTCCACTTGTTCATTGCTGGCAGGTGGGAAAGGGATTGAGTTTTGTATATTAACCTCATGTCTTATAACTGCTCTAATCGCTTAGAAGTTCAAGGACTTCTTTTTTGGTCAATTGTTTCGGATTTTCTATATAGGAATTACGTCATCTGTGAACAAAGTTTTTATTACTTCCCTCCAAATCTGCATACCTTTTATTTCCTTTTCATGTTTTTATTTGTATTTGCTAAGACATCCAGTATGGTGTTTAAGAGGAAGGGTGAGAGAGAACATCTTTGCTGGTTTCTCAGCATTAAATACAACATGATCTGTGGAGTTTCTGTAGGTTTTTGATATCAAGTTGAGGAAGTCCTTCTTTATTCCTAGTTTGCTGACTGTTTTAATCATGAATGGATGTTGGATTTTGTCCAGTGCCTTTTTCTCATCTATTGGTATGATCATGTGATTTTCCTTTTTTTTTGTTTTTAGCTTCTTGGTATAATACATCCATTGATTTTTTTTTATTGTTGAAACAGCCTTGCATATCTAGGAGAAAGCCTGTTTGGTCATGTTATGTAATTCTTTCTACACATTGTTGGATTCAATTTGTTAATATTTAGTTGAGGATTTTTGCATCTATATACTTGAGAGATAATCATTTGTAGTTTTCTTTTTTGTAATGTCTTTGACTGGTTTTGTTTTAAGGTAATGGTGGCCTCATTCAATAAGTAAAGGAAGTGTTAGCTCAGCTTCTATATTCCAGAGGAAGTTCCAGAGGATTGGTATACATTTTTCCTTAAATGTTGGTAGAATTCACCAGTGAAGCTGCCTGGACCTAGTGTTTTCTCATTTGGAAAGTTATTAATTATTGATTCAATTTCTTAAGATGATACAGGCCTCTTCAGGTTGTCTATGGTATATATTTTTCAGGGTTTTTGTTTTCAAAATGAAGTTTTAAAACAGAATTAGTCAGTACATTTTCATGATAATGAAATAATTAAAAGAGTTGTGAAAAAAAGTCCCCATTTAGGTTCCATTTGCCTGTTTGCAGATGTTCTAACATATTTGCCAAGGGGTTATACAAGCATTTCTGTTAACAGAAATGGAGAAACCTATGTCTTCTGGTCAGATACATCAATATTGAGGAAAAACAACTTCTAGTTATTCTTACATGCAAACCTGAATCTGTTTCAATTTTATAAAATGGCTTAGCATCCACTTCTGAAATAGAGCTTGATCCCAGTTAGAACCAGGTGCCTGCATTGACAACTTCCAAGAGACCCAAGCGCCTCCTCTAGAGCTCCTACTCTACTGACTAATCTAAGGTTTCATTTCATGACTGACAACTGAAGACCTTTGTCATTTCCCCAATACTGTAAATGCCTTTCCAACTGCAACTTTGTTTCTTATGATGCATTTGGCCAGAGATCACTGTGGCAAAGCCCCAGCAAAACCAGGTGGCTTCATTTACAGTAAGAAGATTAGGAACATTTACCATCAGAGGCACCGTGTTGTTTCACTGCCTCCATAACTATTATTATTACAGAAAATAATCTTCATTAATTTTTAAAGATGATGTGATTATCACCATCACACTTAGGAAATCAAGGTCCCATTCACTTTATTTATTTCCTCTAAAAAGCAACATTTCCAATTAGCTTCAGACTTTCACTTTTTCATAGAACAGTTTGTTCTTTTTTGTTTACTGGATTTGAGAGTTTATGAAAGGCTCATCTCAGTAAAGTCCATTACTTTGGTTTCTGGATGCCTAATTAGGAGCCTTCTCCAAGCACAAAATAATCCAGAAATCGGAGAGGAAGCGAGACAATTATTCCTACAAGTTAGGGGAATGTCCTTGAACCTGCACTTCTGGTGGTGGCGTGAGGAGGCTACTTCAGGCCCACGACAAGCCAGAAGAATGGAGCACTGTTTCTGGAGCTAGAGAGTGGAGGGAAGGGCTTTCATATACCTAGGAATGGCAGGTAAACCTCAATTGCTCTGCCTCTCCCTTCAGACTCACCTGGACTTTGCTGTTGACACCTACCCTACTCAATCTCACATTGCCTTTTCTGGTTTCCCCATCCATTACCTTTCAATGTTGCCATTGGTGTTCTTTTTTGCCCTTGTTTCTTCTAAAAAGTGGAAGACTGAAGGCCTGGTAAGGCTGGTCCCTGACCCCACCCCCATTTCCAGGAATGACTCCCCTAAGACATAGCCATGAAGACCTTATAGAGCATCCCCAGAGTGTGATCTAATGGTGGTGAGAAAAAGGGTCTTAGAAGGCCCCAGATACAGCATTAAATCCAGTTGAACCACTCTGTGACAAATATCTCCTTGTTTGTGTGTCTGTTACTCTAAAAGCACAAAGGGAAGCTCTTGGATGGAGGCCACTGTGATCATAACACAATGCTGACCTCAGGCTCAGAATTTTGGCAGACACCGTTATTTAGCTAGAATGTAATTATATTATTTTCCTTTTGATGGTTTGTTTGTTTTTTTAAAGCTACCTTCTATTAATGGCAAAAGATAGTTGTTGTTCCACATATAGTCACACATTCTCATGTACAGATGGTGCTCAGAGGACAATACACCATGCAGGTGAACAGGAAAGACTGCAATGTGAGGACTGTGTCTTACAGGCAATGGTTCTTAGCCATAGCATCTCATAAGTATGCCCCAGGGCACTTGTCAGAATTCCAAAGCCAAGGCCCTTCCCCAGACCAATTCCATCAAAAACCTGGGATGGGATGTAAGTGTGAGTGTTTATTAAAGCTCTAGATGACTCCAGAGTATAGCCATGCTGGAGAACCAAGCTTTAAACTGATCTCAAGTCTGAGCATGAATGACACAAAGCGTGTTCTCCACACCATGGCAGCAGGATTAGTATCTAGGACATAGATATTCTAATGACCAAGGCCAACCACCGTCTTAAAATCTAAGTGCAGCAGGGCGTGGTGGCTCATGCCTATAATCCCAGCACTTTGGGAGACCGAGAGGGGTGGATCACCTGAGGTCTGGAGTTCGAGACCAGCCTTGCTAACATGGTGAAACACTGTCTCTACTAAAAATACAAAAACATTAGCTGGGCATGGTGGTGTGTACCTGTAATCTCAGCTACTTGGGAGGATGAGGCAGGAGAACTGCTTGAATGGTGAGGGGAGGGGGATGGAGGCACAGGGTTTGCAGTGAGCCAGGATTGCACCACTGCACTCCAGCCTGGGCAGCAGCAACAACAACAACAAAACTAAGTGCAGAGAATTCCAGAACTGCAGAGCCGCAGGAAGTCTGAGAGCTCGTTTTCCATGAGTCTGCGTTCTCATTTTATTCACCAGAAAACTGAGGCCTCGAAAGGCCAAGTGATTCCTTGCTGAGAATCACTTCCTCGGAGCCCAGGGGAGAGCTCCTCCCCCAGCATCACCCTGCCTCTTGGTGGATGGAATTGCCTCAATTGTGAATTCCTTCTGAAGGAAGCTACAATCTCTTTGAGGAATATGCTAAAGATCTAAAAAGTTAGAGGATTGGCTCTTTAATCCACAAAGTAGGTCTGAAAGAAGTTGTAGGGAGCCCAGGAGGTGCTATGGACATTCCTCAAAGTCTGTTCCATGGTTGGAAAGCACTGGATTGAACACACGGAAATAATTTTCATCACTGCAGGACTTCTCAGGGCCTTTAATTTGCTAGTGTGCATAGGGAATCTTCAAGAGGAGGATGGACAGGCAGAACTTATTTGCCTGTTTCTGTGAAACGTTTCACAGGACTAGGCTTTCTTGGGGAAAAATTGGGGGACACAGTTTCTAAAAGGTCCAGCCCACTGTGTCTCCTACCCTGCTTTACTTTTCTTAATTGCACTGACCACTTATATGCTTGCTTACTGCCTGTGTCTTCTTCACTAAAATATAAGTCCCTTGAGGAGAGAAACTTTGACATCATTGCTATATCCCTAGCACCCCCAAAAGTGCCTAACCTTTAATGAATATTTGCAAAAAGGCCTAAATAGGTAGTCTCTTAAAACACAATTAACTATGACTAGATACCTAGTGGGATTCCTCCTGCTTCTGATTGCAAGTCTCTCACCACGGCTTTGTGGTGAATTTTGGAGTCTGCTTGCTGCGGGAATCTGGTGATACCTTGGGCTAACACGCAGTCTCTGGCACTATTTAACTCCACAACCTTGGGGAAGTCGCTTGACTTTCCTGGGCTCCATTTCCCTCATCTAGCAAAATAAATGGACTGGATTAGACAGTCTCCAAAGGTCCTTCTCAGGTATTGTATAACAAGCAGTTAAATTAAAATATCTGATATAAGTGGAGATGTTTCTATTTCTCCTTGGAGTTCTATCAGATTTTGTTTCCTGTAGTTTGAAGCTCTGTATCAGGTCCATAAATATTTAAGATTGTTGTGTCCTCTTGATGAATAGACCGTTCTGTCATTATTCAGTGCTCTTCTTTCTCCTTGGTAATATTCTCTGCTCTGAAACCTATATTTTCTTAAACTAATATATCCACTCCCGCTTTTTAAAAAAATTGCTGTTAGCATGGTATATTCTTTTCTGTCATTTCACATTTAACCTATTTGTGTCTTTTCATTCAAGTGGGTTTCTTGTAGGCAGCACGTAGTTGGTTCCTGCTTTTTTAAAGGAAATCCCACCTCTCAGTCTCTGCCTTTGAATTGAGACCCTTTAAATTTAATGTAATTATTCACGCGATTAGGTTTAGACTCATTCGCTTTGGCTGTTATGAGGAGTGCTGCTGTGAACATTCATGTAGACGTTTTCGTGTAGATAATTGTTTCGTCCTTCCTGATGACTAGTGATGTTGCGCATCTTTCCATGTGCTTACAGGCCATTGGTATACCTTCTTTGATGAACTGATTATTTTTGTGATTCCATTTTATCTTGCTGTTTGTTTTCCATTTGTCCCGTTTTCTTCTTTTTCTGTCCACTTTTGGACTGATTACTTTTTAAAAACAGACTTTTTTGAGATATAATTTATATACTCTATACTTTGCCCATTTAAAGTGTATAATTAGGTGATTGTTGATATATATAAAAATTATGGAATTATAATGAATTATAGAACAATTTAATCACCCTTACGTTAAACTCCATACACTTTAGCTATTACTCCCAAAATCCCCCACTCCTATTCCTGCCCTAGCCCTAAAACATTCATCTATTTTTTGTTTCTATAAATTGCCTATTCAGGACATTTCACGTAAATGAAGTCATATGACATGGGTTTCTTTTACTTAGCATAACGTTTTCCACATGTATCCATGTTATAGTATATATTAGTGCTTCATTCCTTGTTGTGAATTAATTCCACGATATGGATATACAGCATTTGCTTGTCGGTTCATCAGTTGATGGACATTTGGGTCTTTCCCACCTTCTGGTTGTTATGAATAAGGCTGTTATGAACATTCATGTATACTGTTTTGTGTAGGTATATGTTTCACCCTTCGTGGCACATACCTAAGTATGGAAATGCTGGGTCATGTGGCAACTCTATATTTAACTTGTTGAGGAACTGCCAAATTGTTCCAAAGTGGCTGCCACATTTTACATTCCCACCAGCAGTGAATGAGCCTTCTTATTTTTCCACATTGTAACCAACATTTGTTAGTTTCTTTTTGTCTATAGGCAGGATGATGGGTATGAAGTGGCATCTCACTGGGGGATTGGAGTTGCATTTTCCTGATGACTAGTGATATTGAGCATCTTTTCATGTGCTTACTGGCCATTGGTATATCTTCTTTGATGAACGGATTATTTTTGTGATTCCATATTATCTCCTTTGTGGTTTATTAGTTGTAATTTTTGTATTATTATTTTAGAGGTTATTTTAGGTTTATAGCGTGCATCTTTGACTTCTTGTCTATCTTCAAGTGTTATTACCACTTCATGTGGGTTCAAGTACCTTACAAGAGTGTATTCCAGTTCTCCGTTTGCAGCTTTTATGCTATTGCTGTCATACCTTTGGTTAAATTAGATGCTTTCCTCTGTGTTGTGTACCGGTGCTCTGTTATCATGAGGGAATAAGACTTTTCATGGACAGCTACAGAAGAGAAATTAAGTGGGATAATCTTGTAGGACTTTTCATTGCTCCTGGAGGGCAAGATTACTCAAGCTGTCAGGATCACCAGAGAGAACATCAAGCAGGTTCCAGGCTCAAATGGAGGGAAGAGAAGGGAGACCCTAGAATGCTAGAGATCCCTTAGAAATCCCCGAGGAATCTTCACTAAGTTTCTAATCTCCTAAGAATCCCCCTTCTTATATCCCTTGGCATCCACACCATTGGATTCGTGATTAATAAATTCATTAGTTCCAGTGATTACATGTGAATCAGGGTGGGGCAACAGAGAGTCATGAACTTGGTGACAAAGGGACCGAGGGTCAAATAGAACGGTTCCACCACTTACAGATGCATACCCCAGGGGCAAGGTACTAAGCTCTCATGAACCTCAGTTTCTATACCTGCAAAATGGGAATAAAAATTCTTACTTTATCACTTTGGTTAAAGGATTAAATGAGGTGATTTCAATAAAAGTAGTAAGCATGAGGTATAACAAACGCTAATTAATATTTATATCCCTCCTGTATGCCTCACTGTCTGCTTTACTCAATTATATTTTACATGCTTTATGTTTCTCAGGCATTCATAAGTTAGCAGGGATCGCATTACATATGAGAGCCTTTGTTCTTCTTCACACTCTGAATATTCTAGTGAGCTCAAATATTTGAATAGGATTGTCACAAACTCCCTGCTTTTCAATGTGTAGAACGGCCATTTATTGGACTGACTTGATGGCAGGCATGTGCTGAGGTCCTTGCATGCCTCATTTCCAAAGCTCATTATCAACCCCATAAGGATGAAGCAGCATTTCTTAATCTTGGCACTATTGAGAGCAGGCCAGATTATTATTGGTTGTAGGGAGTTGGCCTTGCATTATGGGATGTTTAGCTGCATCCATGGCTTTTACCCTTTAGATTCCAGTAGTACTTCTTCAGCTATGACAATCAAACATGTGTGAAGATGTTGCCATGTATGTCCTAGGGGGCAAAATCTCCCTTGGATGAGAACCACTTGGATGGGGTTGGTGTCATTCCCATTACCTGTGAGAAAGCCAAGGTTCAGAATGGTCAAGAGCTTTTATCAGCATCACACAGTTACCAAGTGATGGAGGCAGGCCTCAAACCAGAGTTCAACTAGCTCCTAAGCCATAATGTGCTATGGTAACTCCAGAATATATCCTCTCTCCTCTGCAAATAAAGCCTCTGACACGTTTGACATCCCTGGCTTTAAACTCTGTCTTTTGTGCTGAAGGTGTCTGGACTCTGGACTGCCTTGTCTGAAAACCACAACTAGGCTCCCAAAGGAGAGATGAGATAGCCATAGACAGGGCTCAGAGGCCACACACCATGTACCGCAAGCAGCTGGCCCCCATATGTGCTTTTCCTTGACATAAGGGATATAACATGCTGAATTATGTTCCTCAAAGGTTGTGTTGAAGTTCTAATGCTCCATACCTATGAATATGACCTTATTTGGAAATAGGGTCTTTGCAGACGTAATCAAGTTAAGATGAGGTCATTCAGGTGGGCCCTGATCCAATATGACTGGAGTCCTTCTAAGAAGAAAATGCGTAAACAGACATAGAGGAAAGGCAACCACGTGAACATGGGGGCAGAGAGTATAGTGACTTTGCCATAAGCCAGGGAATAGCCAGGCTACCAGAGCCAAAAGAGACAAGAAAGCATCCTCTCCTAGAGGATTTGGTGGGACCACAGCCCTGCCAACACCTTGATTTCAGACTTTGAGTGTCCAGAACTGAGGCAATCCATTTCCGTTGTTTTAGGCCTGTAGTCTGTGGCACATCATTATTGCAGCTCTAAGGCAGCAGGAGCACACCTCGGGTCGTCCCCTGGCAGCCCTGGCCATGTCCGTATTTCTGCATTTGACAGTATTTTCTCTGATCCCTGTTCTCCAGTGAGTTACAGTATCTGGGCATTATTCAGTCATGGAAGATATTTCACTTTGCCATGACAAACCCACATGTTAGATTGCACCTCCCATTAATTACATTAGTGCAATGATGACCTGGCAGTGAAACAGCACAGGCGTGTTCCTGGGCAGCACCTGTCCCCTCAGATGTCCTTGCTCATGCATATGTCAGTGGTGGGGCAACTGAGCCTTATCTTTCTTGGTAACAGGAGGTACCATATCATTCCCTGAGATAAGCAGAAGCAATTAAATAGAACCTGACTCAGTGGACTTGGCTACCTGCAGTTCATGGATAAACAGAAGGAAACCAACCTTAGGCAATCACAAGTGTGATACAGACAGAAAGAAATCAAAGGTAGCCAAGGTCATCTCAAATCTCAACTCCAGAGCAGTTTATTCTGGGCAAGTGAACAGGAAGCATCAAATAGAGGTAGTTTGAGATTCTTTAAAAATAAAGCAGCCCTTAGAAGCTGTGGCATCCCACACAGGTTCTTCATCTTTCCCAGCCAAAGGATGTTCTGGATTGTTTAAAGGATTCTGTGGACAGGTGAATTGTGCTTTAATCTCTCTCTGGGACATTCAAAAGGCCCATTAGCATATTAAAGACATTGAGACGATTGGCAGTAAAGACATCCCTTCACCTCCTTTTAGGATGTGGTGGAACATCGCATAGATCACTGATATATTTGCACCCATTCCACTGTGCAGAATTTGAGGGGGAGGCTCAGAGCAATTAGATGTTTTTTCAAAGCTCATATAGACAGTAAATGATTCAACTCACGTCTTCACATTCCAAATCCAGTGCTTTTCCTATTTTCCTTTATTTTTCCTTTTAGTTTGTTAATAAACATTTGAATGTTCCACGTGGTGACGTGGAAATATAAGAATGAAAAAGGTTGGCTTTGGCCTCATATATCATTTACTTTCTCTGGAGTAAAAGAACAACAGAATAACAAATAATGGAAGGTTCCTGGGATAGGGAAGGAAGGGTGCTGTGGTTTGAATGTTTGTCTCCTCTAAAACTCACATTGCAATTGAATTCTCAATGTGGCAATATTAGGAGGTAAGGCCTTTAAGAGGTGATTGTGTCATGAGTGCTCTCTCCTCATCATTGGATTAATCAATTAATGAATGGATGGGTTAGTGGGCTAATGGATTGTCACAGGAGTGGTATTAGTAGCTTTATCAGAGGATAAAGAGAGATCTGATCTTGCATGCTCATTCCCCTGTGATGTGATGCCCTGAGCTGCCTTGGGACCCAGCAGAGTCTCCTCCAGCAAGAAAGTACTTGACAGACACAGCTTCTCAACCTCCTCCACCTCCAGAACTATAAGAAATAAATTCCTTTTCTTTATAAGTTACCCACTTTTGGAATTCTGTTATAAGCAACAAAAAATGGACTAAGACGGAGAGAATCGCTGCCTTTGGGACAAATCTGGAAGCAGCCTTGAAGAGTCAGGTTAGGTTACTGATGTTCTGCTTAGTCCCATCATAGAAACCCACCATCCCTGCCACCCACTGCCTCTCCTGAGGAGAGCTGGTGGCCAGAGGCCTGCTGACCGGGCTGCCCTGGGGAGGCTGCCACAACCTGAAAAAGCTGACTGGTCAGGTCAGCTTTTTTGCCACAAGTTTGCCAGGCGTTTGCAATGTGCCTGTTCCTCCAAAATAGGCACATTACAGGTGGCCAGTCTGATTCCTTTAAAATTTGAGCTGGAGGCCACAGAGACGAGGCAGTGAGTGGGGGGCTGAAGATGGAAGAATGTCTAAGGAGGTGTGGGGTATCTTCAAGTGTCCTGGGAAAGCCGGGGAGGAGAGGGAACAGTATGTGTGAGTTAGAGAATAGCAGGGAAGGAGACCGGCAGGCGGTGTGGACGGAAGAGGACGGACAACAGCACAACCGCCCCCTGTTCTGGTTTCTAGGGGGCGGGTGGCTTCGTCACAGCTCCTGATGGTACATTTCTGAGAGGCCCATCTCCTGCAGAGTAGCCACCCCTACCCCCGCTCTCCTTACTTGAGCAAGCCTGAGAGGGGCTCTTTTCTTGGTTGCTAAGAGAAGCTAACTCTGTTTTTAAGTTGTGGTAAAATATATGTGCATATACATTACATATACATTATGTTATACATATACATACTATAAACTACCGTTGTAACCATGTTTAAGTGTAGAGTTCAGTGCCGTTAAATGCATTCACATTGTATAACCACAACCGCCATCCATCCCCAGAACTTCTTACATTTTCCCAAACGGAAACTCTGCATCTACTAAACAGTGACACTGCATTCTCCCTTCCCCAGCCCCTGATGGCCACCGTTTTACTTTCCGTCTTCATGAATTTGACTACACTAAGAACTTGATTTAAGTGGAATCAAACAGCATTTGTCTTTGTTGGTGTCCAGCTTGTTTCTTTAGCATATAGTTAAGCCCTCGAGTCGCATATAGGTGTTAAGTAGCATGTGCCAGACCCTCTCTGTAGGGCTGGAAAATACCCCGTTGTATGCAGAGACCACATTTTGTTTATCCACTTACCCATCACTGGGCACCGGGTTGCTCTCACTCTTTGGCGATTTGAATGAGGCTGCCATGAACATGGGTATTCAAACATCGCTCTGAGACCCTGTTTTCTGCTCTTTTGGATAAATACCCAGAAGTGCAATGGCTGGAGCAAATGGTAATTTTTAAGCTTAATTTTGTGAGAAACTGTCTTGGTGTTTTCCCCAGTGGCTGCATCATTGTTTCTTCACATCAGCGGTGCACAGTTCCTCCACATCCTCACCAATTCTTGTTATTCTCTGTTTCTGTTTTCTAGTGGGAGTAAGAGCCCAACTCTCTTTTAGTAGAGGCTCTGTTTTCCATATGGTCACCGTCGTTGTTTTGCTCAGTTCTTCTTCATGCCGAGTGGGCACCAAGTCAGGACAGAGGTTCTGCTCTTTTCCTTCTGCCCTCAGGAAGTTGCTCTTGACCCTGCGGCACCAACTTTGAAGACCAGACTCTGTGTGTTTCCCAGGATAGGCAGAACTCAGACCTTGATCATGGCAGGAGGTGCGGGTAGGGGTCTCTTTGTAGCCCCCTCGCCCTGTACTGGCAGGGAGTAACAGATATGGAAAAGCATGAGATGACCTCAAAGCATGTCCTTCCCTCTTGCTGCCTGGGGTCTGGTGTCTCCATCCCAGGATGCCCTTTCCCAGGGCTGTGGCTCCCTTAGACTTGAGGATCCCTGACACACAACTCCTCCCTTCCCCATCTGCCCTCTAAGAGTGCAGGAAGAAGCAGGGGCTGCTGAGTGGTGAAAATGTGAGCACTGAGATCTGAGAAGGTGAGGTGTCCAAGGAGTCCCTCTCCAGGGTTTTATCCTGGCTCTCAGCTTTGGGTGCACTACCCTCTCCAGCTTACACCACAGGGAGCCTCTCCAGGCAGAGGTAGATCAGGATTCCTAGGCACCCAGGCTTCCTCCTGGCTTTCAGCTTTGGGTGCACTACCCAAAATGGTGGACATGTCACTATACACATATACATTCGTCCAAACTCATAGAATGTACAGCACCAACAGTGAATCCTAATGTAAACTATGGACTTTGGTTGATTAAAATTATTTTAATTTGCATTTCCCTGATTATATAATATCGAGCATCTTTACATGTGCTTATTTGCCCTTTGTATATCTTCTTTGGTAAGGTGCGTGTTCAGATATTTTGCCCATTTTTAAATTGGATTTTTGTTTTTGCAATGTTGAGTTTTAAGGGTTATTTATATATTTGAATAAGTCCTTTACATAATGTCTTTTGCAAATAGTTTCTCCATTATGTGGCTGATCTTCTCACTCTCTTGACACTCTTAATCAACAGACACTAAAATCAACAGAAGGCTCCCTATATGTGGAAAATCTTATCCAATGGTGTCCATCACAATTACTTGATAAGAGTTTTGAAAATTTCATATGTTTGCATTCCACCTGTGAGATTCCTGTTCAATAAGTTTGAAATGAGATCCAGGATCTTTTATTACCTTTTATTTATTTACTGTTTGTTTGTTTTTGTTTTTGATACAGAGTCTCCCTCTATCACCCAGGCTGGAATGCAGTGGGATAATCACAGTGCACTGCCATTTCTGTCTCCCAGGTTCAAGCAATTCTCGTGCCTCAGCCTCCCAAATTGCCGGGATTACAGGTGCCCACCTGGCTAACTTCTGTATTTTTTAGTAGAGACGGGGTTTCACCATGTTGGCCAGGCTGGTCCTGAACTCCTAACCTCAGGTGATCCACCTGCCTTGGCCTCCCAAACTGCTGGGATTACAGGTGTGAGCCACTGCGTGGGCCTCGGGATATCTTTAAAAGCTTCTTTGGTGATTATAATGAGTAGCTGCAATAGGAACCATAACATTAAGAGTTAGAAAGACAGCCCCATTATGACACGGGGGCTGCCTACTTGGCCTTCTTACGTGCCCTGTCCCACAGCTCCATCTGAAGGCCAAATGAAACCCAGAGCTCTATAATTCACTGCTAACTGGACATCACCTGCCATCTCAAACTTCACCTCTTTCAAGCTAAACCCATAGATGTCCCCATCTCCATCCAGAAACCAGCTCCACCTCTGAGCTTCCTGTCTGGGGCAGGTTACGATTCTAATCTGCCAGTTGGCTAAACTCTTAACATTGGATTCCCCTCTCTCTCAGACAAATCTAATCTATGAGCAATCCCTGGTGGCTCCACCTTTAAAATAAATCCAGAATCTGACCTCTTTCCTGTGTCCATTGCCTTGGCTACACTGGGTCTCTCAACTTCTGCCCTATCCCTTCCAGTCTGTTCTCATTGCTAAGCCAGAAAACAGTCAGATCATGTCCTCCTGTGCTCACCACCTTCCATGTCTCCCATTCACTCAGAGTAAAAGCCAATTCTTCACGATGGTCTGTAACGTCGCTTGCAATCTGCAGTGGCCCCTGCTTCACCCCTGCAGCTCTTCTCCCAGGTCCTTCCGGTCACATGGGCCCCTCTGAAAGGGCCTGGAACACACACGGCCTCAGAGGCTTTGCATTGCCGTTCTCTCCTCCTGGACTTCTCTTGCCCTGAAGAGCCACAGCCTGGCTGCCTCATGCCCTGTAGTCTTCAGAACCATCCTGTGTAAAATTTCAAACCTCCTACCCCTCTGCCAACATGGCTATCTATATTTTCTCCTAAGGACGCAGCACTGATTATGCTCCATGTTGACTTGCTTTATTTCTCTCTGGCTCTTTCCACTGGATGCCAGTCCATGAGGACAGGGATATTGGTTTCCTCTGCTGCAGAGGCCCAGATCCTAGAACAGGTCCTGGTGTGTAGTGGGTCTTATCCTCAGCACCTCCTCCTTCCCTCTCAGACTCTCCAACACATCTTCTCTGTCTCGCAAGTCCTGAGGCATCTTCCTTTTTACTCTCTCTCATCTCCGTCTTCTCTACTTAATCTCCATTGCCCAGAACTATCACTAAAAGCCTGAGGTCTCCTCCCATTCAATGCCTTGTCACATCTGCCAAAGGCCTTCAGGTCTTTCTAGAAGACAGGTCTGCAGCAGTTCCTCAGTGATACCCCTTAACTCCTGGGACCCTGTTCAAATTTCCTGGCCTCAAACACAAGGTTTCCGCTGATAGAGACCCAGGCTGCTTCTGCAGCCCCGTCTTGGGCCTCCCTCACCTCCATGCATTGTCACCTGGGCTGGTTTTCCTCTCCTTGCTTTTGCACATGCTGTTCTTTCTGCATGGCACATCACTGTCACTTCCTGTACCTGCCCCTCCTACTCTACATCCAGCAAGCTCTGATTTAGCCTTCAAATTTAGCAGATAGAACCTGCTTCAAGCAGCCTTCCCAGATCCCCAGGCAGATATATATATATGATATCCCTTGCTTCCCTTGCTCCCGGGGCGGACTTCAGCAATATCGTCCTGCACCATAGCCAGTTACTTGCTTGTCTATCTCCATCATTAGTCCAAGTTCTCTACATACCTGGGCTGGCACACAATAGAGGCTCCGTATGTTTCCTGGGTGAATCAGTCTCCGGAAACATGGGACAGTGGCCCAGCTCTGCAATAATGCTCCAAATGTACATGGCATTTTTGCCAGCTAATGAGTCCACTTGTTGTTAGCGGCAAGAATGTTCCAGAACTCGCCGTGGCAGGAGAACCTGAACACTGGGACAGAGGGGAGAGCTGACCTGTCAGGGGTGCCCTTGCCTCGAGTGGGACTAGCTAAACTGCCTCCCATATTTCTACTTTGTGTGTGTTTGTGGCTGTGTGTAGATATATGTAAATATATTAACATATGTCTATGAATATATATATGCATTTACATATAATATGTTCTGCACACCTGTGTTTCTCTGTGATTGCAGGTCTTGGAGTTATTCCTGGGACTTGGCTGGCTAGCTGGCTACTCTCTGCTGGCCTCGTAGACTCCTATACCTGGTTGAGCCTTCTGCCTTCAGGCAGGTGAAAGGATTGACCATCCAAATGGATACTGTGGTCACTTTTCCCCAAAGTCTATAGAACTAAAATCTTTACCCAGATATATGTTTCTAATTTGTATGGCCTTGTCTCAAAATTTCTTTTTTTGTTAATTTTAGTCTACTCTCTTCTGTAGTCATAGAAGACCCCTGATCAATATTCTCATGAAAAAATTCTGATGTGTTGAAGACAATAATTACATGTATCACATTAGCCATTTTTAACCTTTCCTCCCAAATTGTCTTTGTGATTTAGACTAATCATTTCATTTGACACCTACTGACGTAGTTCATTCATTCATTTAGAGATTCCGCTGGTCATCGAGCAAATGCTCACTGGGTGATACACGATGTACAAGTAAACAGATCAACAAAATGTTTGAATAATGATAAATGCTGTGAAAAATAAATGTGCCCCCGTGACAGAAGGCAGGAACAGGGGGTTATTGCGAATCTGATGTACAGGAGCACATCTCCGCAGAGGTGACGTTAGACATGAAACCTGAAGCTAAAATGAGCCAGCCTCAGGTACCCTTGCCGGTGCCCCATCCCTTACCCGCCCCTGCGCATGCTCCACTGACTGCAGCTGTTTGTTTGTGCATTTGTCTAGTTTTCTCCACATCACCCAAGACCCAGCTCCCAGGGTCGGCCCAGATGTGACCCACCCTTTCGCCCTCATATCCACGTGCAGTATTTGGCAAGCAGGTGGAGTTCAATACATGCTTGTAACACTGTTGAACAACAATGACTCAACACAGGGTAGATGGTGGCCAGTCACATGATGGAGAGTCACAGTGCTATGGTGAAAACAACAAATTTCTGGAACCAGCTGAAAAGTGGATTTGAAGTATTGGGTTACCAGTTATTCACAGAAAAGAAAAATAAACATATACTGTCAGGAAGTATTTAGAGGACGTTATGGGGGGTGGGGAGTTGCAGTGATCTGGAACACTGCTAAAAATAACATTTTAATGTCTTTGCTGCTAATTCCATCATCCTAGTTCCAGAAGCCATGGCTGCCCACTGCTAGAAGGGCTTTGCGCTCTGAGCATGGTGAGGCTACAGAGCCTTCCATACTTTAAAGTGTGGCCAGAGCTCATCACAGTGCCTGTTGGCGTCTGTGTTGGCAGACGAGAAAGGCATGTTTATTGAGCTTGCAGAACTGCCAAGTGTGTGACTCAGTCCGTGGGAACCTGATGTGCCTGTTGGTGCAGCCAGCGTCCAAAGCATAGGCACACTCCCAAAGGAGTCTGTGAAGGCAGACCATTGGTAGGCCTTGCCTCTGAGGACCCAGGCATCTAAAGAAAGTCCCAGAAATATAATCCAGTAAATTCTCATCCAAAATCCCATGAATTGGCTCACCTAGGGAGTCATTTTTGTGTTAACAACAAATATCCTTGTGTTAAGTCCAGATGTCTGAGCCCCAGTGCTGGCTTTCAGAACAGCCATAAAAAACTTTTGGTTAGTATTTATCAAGTGCTGGTGATGTGCCAGGTGCTGGGCTAAGTGTATGTTTTATCCTTATCTCTGTTAATTCTCGTGGCAAACCTATGAGGCAGGTATTATTACGAACCTCATTTTACGGAAGGGGCAAAATGAGACTCAGAGAGGTTAAAAAACTGGCCCAAGGTCTCACAGTGATGGGTGGCATTTGTCCTCTGCTCAGGAAGTGAATATGTTTAGCAAAGTTGTCTGCTGTTGCTAGTGTTCATTCTATAGTAATCCTATTGGCAAATGTGAAACAGCAATGACACACATCTATGCAGCGATAATATTAACCTATAGAATATTAGTCAACTGAATTTGATAACATTAACCAAGTGAAATTGAGGCACTTTTTTTTGTTGTTATTGTTGAGACAGAGTCTCGCTCTGTCACCCAGGCTGGAGTACAGTGGCACAATCTCAGCTCAGGGCAACCTCCACCTCCTGGGTTTAAGTGATTCTCCTGCCTCAGCCTCCCAAGTAGCTGGGACTACAGGCACGTGCCATGACACCCGGCTAATTTTTTGTAGAGACAGGGTTTCACCATATTAGACAGGTTGGTCTCTATCTCCTGACCTTGTGATCTACCCACCTTGTCCTCCAAATGTGCTGGGATTACAGGTGTGAGCCACAGCTCCCGGCCAAGGTACTGTTTCGAATCCTTCTTTGGGAGATTCCAGATTTTGTGCTTGAAAAAGAAAATCTATTGAGAATATACTGAGTACCCTGTCATGATAATAATAGTGTTTAACATGTATTCAACACATACTAGGTGTCCATAATGGAATTTGAATCCAGGCAATCTGACACTAAAATGCATTTTCTTAATCACTAGGCTAGAGGTCCTCAGAGTTTGTCCTGCCCCTTCCCGAGGCCTTTCCAGGGTATCCACAAAGTCAAAACTATTTTCCTAATAATACTGAGACATGATTAGCCTGTTTCTCCCTCATTCTCTCATGAGCCTGCAGTGGCATTTTCCAGAGGCTGGGTGATATGTGATAGCGTAACAGATGGAATGCAACCTTTTAGAAAGCCAGACATTCAGGAAATATACAAAAATGTAAAAATGATGCTTAGTCAATTTTTTATTTAGAAAATAAAAAGCATTGATTTTCATATTTTTAATACATTACTAAACAAATATTAAAGAATGTGTTTAGTTTTAACTCATAATATTGGTAGATATAATCCAGGAATGTTCTCTAGCGTCCTCAGTAGTTTTCAGTGGTACAGCAGGCTCCTGAGACCGTAGGGCTTGAGAACAGCTGCACCAGGTGGTATTCCCTTCCTGGTGTGGCTTGCTTAGGGGCCCACCTGAAACTCAGCCTTCTTCCAGAGCTCATGGGCCATGCTGGTGCCTTCATCAGGCCTTGCCTCACCCCGCCTAGGTGAGGCATCCTTCTGGGCATCCCAGCTCCATGTGACAGGAAGGCTGAGAAGGATCTGCTCTTCTGGGTGAGTCACAGATATCTTTTTCCACCAGGGGCTGAGCTCCACCCTCTGTTCTTAAATCTCTGTGTTTCATACCACAGCTGCCCATTTATGAATCTCACACATATGATGAGGCCAACAGCTCTCTTTAAGAGCTCTCTGTGGAGGGGACAGTGGTAAGTTCACTGTCACTAAAGATTTTCACAGACAATGAAGTCTGTGACAAGCAGGTTAAGAGCCATTTGGGAGTGCTGTGGATGGGATTCTGGAAGCAAAATACTAAGCCACATTTCCTGAGATCCCATCTAAGTAAAAGCCCTGACTACTTATAACACCAGGGGCCATTATTGCTGATGAGACCAATCAGGCAGTACTGTTTTTATACCCTAATTCTAGGGCATAAAAGTGAATTCCAGGCAGCGGCATTCATGAAGAGGCTTGCAAGACATCCAGACCCTGAAGCTCTGTAGGCTACTGGCTTGTCTGCTGAGATGTTGGAGAAACCGTGGCGTGCACACCACCAGAAGTTAAGCCTGAGCCTTTAATAAGCAGATCGGGTGAGTGGAGGAAACATGGAACTCCGAGATGAGGGAAAGTGGACAATGCTGGCTTCCTTGCATGGCTGTGCCCATTCCAGCTGGGCCAGGTTTCCTTCTCAGGGCTCTAACTCCTCATGAATACTCATGAGGCCCCGTGTTGGCGTCACCCTTTGCAGCACACACTGTACTTCTACCTGTATCAGCCATTAAGAATTTTGTGATGAGCACGTGGGACTCAGTAGTGCCCAATGACTTGCCCAGTGCAAGTGTCCAGCAGAGCCTAAATTCAAGCCATGCTTCTTGGGGTCAGAATTCTTTTCACTACACCAGTCTGTTTGCTGACACCTGCAGAGGCCAGGTGTCAGTGAACAGGAGGGAATGAATACTCTCTTGGCCTGGTCTCCTACACCCCTCATCTCTAAGACTCTGGGCAGCCCACAGTGACCCAGCAACCCCCTGACCCTGGAACCTGTGACATTGTCTGAAAGCTAATGCCTGGACAAGAGGAACCAGCAAGGTGCATCCAGATAGCTGCTGGCAGGCAAAGAGCGGGGAGAGGAGGCAGCAAACGCACATGATTGAATCCTTTATATTGGCAGGCACCGTACTAGACATTTTATTTTAAAAGTAAACTTTTTATTCAACCAAACCATACATGAAGAAAAGCATACAGATCATAAAGGAATAGCTTGATGAATTTTCATGAAAACAGCGTAACTTATACAGCACCTAGATCAAGAAGCAAGATATGGCAGCCCCCAGTCACCATAGCGGCCTGAGAGCACCCCAGCCTAGAAGCTAAGCAGGGTCTGGCCTGGCTGGTGCTGAGATGGGGGACCACGTGGAAAGTCCAAGTCTGGAGGCTGTTGGCTTCCTGCTCAAAAAAAAAAAAGGCAAGATGTTACCAGCGCTCCCAGAAATCTCTCATGTGCCTCCTTCTAGGAACTACCCCCAAAGACACCCACCACTCTGACCTCCAACACCATGGATTGGCTTTTGAGTGTTTTAAAGTTTATATAAATGGACATGCAAGATGCACTTTCAGCGTCTGGCTTCTTTCCTCTCTCCAGACTGAAATGCATCCGTATTGCGTATGCAGTTTGTTCATTGTTACTGTTGTGCAATATTCTGCTGCATGATTATGCCAGGCTTCACTTCCCCATTTGCTGTTGGTGGACTTTGGGTGGCTTCCAGGGTTTGGCTTTTGCAAATCGTGCTATGAACATGTGGTCGTACTTGTATGTGTCATTCGGCAGCTATGTGCACGTCTTTCTCTGGGGTGTATACCTAGAAGTGAAATTGCCGGGTTGTATGGCAGCACGTATGTTTAGCTTTGTAAGAGACTGCCAGATAGTTTTCCAACATGGATTACCAACTTCCACGCCCACCTCCCGTGCCGTGGTGTTCGGGTTTCCCCACGGCTTCACTAACACTAGCTATAATTGCACCAGGCAGTTTGCATGTGTCATTTTGCTGCAGTCTCGGTAGTGTTTATGAGTGTGAACTCTGAAGCCAGACAGCCCAGGTTCTTATCCTGACACCACCCTTTTAATAGCCCTAAGACCTTGGCCAACTTCCCTAGCCCATCTGCACCTCAGTTTTCTCATCTGTTAAGTGAGAATAAGAACAATAGCCCTGGCCAGGCATGGTGGCTCACCCCTGTAATCTCAGCCCTTTGAGAGACTGAGGTTGGTGGATCATCTGAGGTTAGGAGTTCAAGACCAGCCTGGCCAACTCGGTGAAACTTTGTCTCTACTAAAAACACACCAAAAAACAGCTGAGCATGCTTGTGCATGCCTGTAATCCCAGCTGCTTGGGAGACTGAGGCAGGAGAGTCACTTGAACCTGGGAGGTGGAGGTTGCAGTGAGCTGAGATGGCATCACTGCACTCCAGTCTGGGCAACAGAGTGAGACTCTGTCTAAAAAACAAACAAACCAACAAAAATAGCCCTGTCCTCTTAGGGTGGTGGTGCCTGTCACATGGTTACCACTCCACAGATGTTGGGTCTCACAGCTATTCCAAGTGGGTACCAGGAGGACTCCACAGTGGTCTTTAGGGGGCCCCTGGGAAGCCCCTGCCCCTCAGCCTCTTCCATTGCCCATGGCTGGCTCCTCTTGGAGAGAGTGCTGTTGGTAGCCATGTCTGTGTCAGATGCCTGCGAATGGGGAGTCCAGGGTCCATTCTGTGCAATGCAAAGATGAATATGTCCTCTGGCTCCTGGGGAGGGGCTCACTGTCTAGTGGAGCAGGAGATCCAGGGACAAATTGTGACCCGACTGTGACAGAGAAGCTGGTATGGGGCAGATAGGGAGTGGGAGGATGTGCTGAGCTAACTGTGCATGGGGTGTCGGGGAGAACTTCTCAGATTTATACTTGATGCACCTGAGGGGTGAATCAGGTATGAGTCAACCAAATGTGAACAGAGAACCACTAGCTGTGGGCTGGGAATGGGGAGCAGGCTTCCTATTTCAGTGTTTCCCAAAGAAGAACGGGGCTAAAGAGATCCCCGGGCTCGTACGGACAGTTGCCTTTTCTCTTCTCACACTTTTCTAGCTCCTTCCCCGTACACATAGTCCCCGAATTGCTTTGGAAGAGCTGGTGGTTATGTAGAGGGGAAAAGTCTGACGTATTCAGAACAAAGTGCGGAAATCGAATTTCGATAATGTTGGTCCAATGGGCTAAGCTTTTAAGTAAATGAAAGACTAATCAATATTTCTTCCTATTCATATTTTTAGAAATGATGGTTTCCTATCCCCATTTAGTTTTTACCTTCTAAATGTTAGCCAGAGGAGAGGTTCTACCATTTTTAAACCGAGCATCGCTGTGAATCATGCTGCATTAAATATGAAAGTTTGTACTCATGGCAACTAATGGTGCTGGAAAATAGAAACACAGTTTTCTATTCAAACTGCATGAGATGAACAGTGCCCATGAAGAAAGCTTTTTAAAGAAAACAGTCCTGGTATTTGTTAGGGCCAAAATATACACGAAAGATTCCCTTGGAGTCACGACCAACTGAAACAGAAGCGGAGTCACAGAGCTCAGGAAAGGGAGACCTGGCACATCCCCTAGACCTTCTGAGCCACCGTTTCCTCCTTTGTAACCAGGGAGGGTTAAGTCAGCAGGCCTCAAATGGCCCATTCTAGCTCCACCATTTGGAGATTCTAAAAATAACCTGACCACTGGAGAATACCTGCCTCATTTTCTCTCCTACCGTCCTTTCAACAGCCTGCTCTGGGCTCCCTGGCTCAGTCCCCTCTGAATCTGTCGTTAGAACACCCCAGCCCTCTACCAAGCTTTCCTGCTTGTTCTTCCACCAAAAGAGAAGAAGCCTGTGAAATGCTGAGCGATTCTGGCCACTCTCAACCAGACAGTGACACTGAAGCCTCGGCCCCCAGCATCATCCGTGGAAAGCAGACGCCTTTCTCTCTAGGCTCTGTTTTCAATCCTAAGACCGAAACTCTTAGCCAGAAAACACTTCAGTTAAAATTTTAATCATCGTCATCGTCATCATTGTCATCAAAAATCTAATCTAGAGACCAGTCAATCTGTACCTCTTATTGACAGGAAATAAACCAGGCACCCAGGTCTTAAAGTAGTTTCCTGATGTCACATAACTGTTAGTGACAGAGCCAGGACTGAGTCCCAGGCTTTCTGGCCAACGTAGCAGTGTTTTTATTAACCGGAGAAGGAAAAGGAACTAACATTTCGGACCAGGAACTGGTGAGTGCCCTGAATCTCAAATGACCTGGGAATATTGCTATCACTGACCTCATTTCGCAGATGAGGACACTGAGGCTCAGAATCACATCTTGGTTATTTTTGGTGGCAGGAGAAGTAAAACCTTCCTGCTTACAAAGCCTCGCTTTCCCCGGCCTGGCCTGTCACGTCCCTTGTCGGCATTTAATAGAACAACACTTGCATTTTAGCCTTTGGTTTTTAAAGCACCAACTGACTCCTCTGACTCATATTTCCTGGGTGCACATTCTGTGGGATGCAAAGATGAACATGTCCCAGGGGCTCTCTGTCCAGTGGGGTACAGTTGTGACCTGGCTATGTCAGAGAAGCTGGTGTGGCACAGATGAGGAGCAGGAGGATGTGCAGAGCTAACTGTGAGGGCATCAGGGATGGCTTCTTGGAGGTAGTGGCAGGAGCTGAGGCACATAGGATGAGGAATCATTTATCCCAAGCAGCAGGAGAAGAGCTGGCTTTATCTCGGTGGAAAAATCAAGACTTTGGTGTAAAAACAGATGTAATTTTGCGGCTCAAAAGAACTAGAATAACAGAAAGACATAATAAGGTCTCAGGATAATCGGCAAAAGGGCTTCAGCTTCCCACATTCAACATCATTTTTATTAGTGTAATTTTAACTTATCTTTACTGCTAATGGCCCACAGCCACCCACTTTCGAGACAGCTTCCCGGCAACACCAGCTCTCTGATCTAATTTTATCCACAAGAGATTTGAGTTTAGAAGATCATGTGAAGAAGCTTCACTTGGCAGAAGGAGGCCAGAGGGAACTGGCGCCCTGGACCTTGGCCCCCAGCATTATCCATGAAAAGCAGACACCCTTCTGGAGCATGGACACAGTCGAGGGGAAGATATTGGGGAAGATTTTACAGCTGCAAAACTGCCTATGGAAGGTCACGCCTCTGAGGGACAGCCCCTTAGGCCACCACCCACGCTGTAGTTCCCCAGCTCTGTGGAGGGTAACATGAGTCTTTGGAACGTGAATTTTATTTTTGTCCTGCGTGGGTTTATACCTAAATGAGGTCTCTGCCTTCAGAGCAGAGAGTACCAGTTACTCTAACTGACCTGGGGAGGAGCCCTGGCTACTTTCCCCTGGGATGCCACTCTGTAGGTCATACAAGGGCACCTCCAAGGAAGCCTCTTTGGGTGTCCCTAGTGATAAGCCTCCTGTGTCAATGTGTCTGTGCGAAGGGATGTGTTCACAGCTGTTCCAAGGGTGCACAGGAGAAGTCACCACAAAGTCTCTTTATGACTCAGACCTGCAGGGTGGGTGGAAGAGGAGAGAGTACAGATTCCAGTATGAATCAGCCGTCACTCCTAGCCTGGCAGCCTGCCAGCCTGCCAGCCTTTGCCACTCCCTTCTGATGCCAGCCTATCTTCTGGCCTGTGCTCCACTGATGCCTGGAGGACTGCTCCTCAGTCATCCACTGTCAACACAAATTAATCTATAGATTCAATACAATCTCAGTCAAAATCCCAACAAAGTCAGAATCTTCTGCTCTGCAAAAGACATTAAGACAATGAGAAGACAAACCACAGATGGGGAGAAACTATTTGCAAAAAACATGTCTGATAAAGGACTGTTATCCAAACTAGATGCAGAACTCTTAAACTTCAACAGTACAAAAACAAGCCATCCAATTTAAAAATAGGCAAAAGATCCGAACAGACACCTCAGCAAAGAAAACACCCAGGTGCTGAGAATACACTTCGGGTGTGTGTTTCTGCCCAAATCTTGTGTTGAAATGTAATCCCCAAAGTTGGAGGTAGGGCCTGGTGGGAGGTGACCAGATCATGGGGGCAGATTTCTCGCGGATGGTTTAGCAGCACCCTCTTGGTGCTGTCCTCGCCATAGGGAGTGAGTTCTCTCATGAGCTCTGGTTGTTTAAAAGTGTGGAGCATCCCCCCTTTTCTCTCTTGCTCCTGCTCTAGCCATGGGTTGTGCCTGTGCCCCCTTTGCCTTCCATCATGATTCTAAGTTTTCTGAGGCCTCCCCAGAACAGATTCTTTCTTAACATATGATTCATCAATCGTGTGTCTTGATATTTTCCCAAACAAGTTGAAAACGATATCCACACAAAAACATACACATAGATGTTTATTGTAGCTTTATTCATAATTGCAAAACTTGGAGGCAACCAAGATGTCATTCAATGGGTGAATAAACATTTTTTACAGACACCAATCATTCAGAACTGTTGGTTTTTAAATTTTTCCAAATTTTATTAAGAGAAGCCAAGCAGATGTCAGCATCATGCTTCCTGTACAGCCTGTAAAAAACCATGAGCCAATTAAACCTCTTTCCTTTATAAATTACCAGCCTCAGGTTTTGTTTTGTTTTGGTTTGGTTTTTGAGACGGAGTTTTGCTGTTGTTACCCAGGCTGGAGTGCAATGGCGCGATCTCTTCTCACCGCCACCTCCGCCTCCTGGGTTCAGGCAATTCTCCTGCCTCAGCCTCCTGAGTAGCTGGGACTACAGGCGTGCTCCACCATGCCCAGCTAATTTTTGTATTTTTAGTAGGGACGGGTTTTCACCATGTTGACTAGGATGGTCTCAATCTCTTGACCTCGTGATCCACCCACCTCGGCCTCCCAAAGTGCTGGGATTACAGGCATGAGCCACCACGCCCAGCTCAGGTATTTCTTTATAGCAATGTAAGAAGGGACTAATACAGATGGCAAGTAAGCACACGCAAAGATCCTCAACGTCACATGTCATCAGGAAAACGCAAATCAAAACAATAATGAGATACCTCTACATGCCTGTTAGAATGGCCAAAATCCAGAATGCTGATGACAGCAAGTGCTGGTGTGGATGAGGAACAACAGGACCTCTCCTTCACTGCTGGTGAGAATGTGAAATGGTACAGCCGCTTTGGAAGACAGTTTGGTGGTTTTGTACAAAACTAAACAGACTCTTTCTTACCATATGATTCAGCAATCATGCACTTTGATATTTCCCCAAATGAGCTGAAAATTTATATTCATACGAAAATATACCATAGATGTTTATTGCAGCTTTATCCATCATTGCCAAAACTTGGAAGCAAACAAGTTGTCCTTCAATAGGAGAATGGATAAATGTTTCTCCATAGTATCATGATGCCACCTTGACTCTCACCTAAAACACTGATATTAGGTTGTGGGATCGTTTTGAGACCAATCATTCAGAGTTGTTTTTTTTTTAAATTAATTTTTCCAATTTATATTAACAGTATGAACTTTTGGATTGATAAATTTCAATGAGCCCCAAACAGAATAAACATAAAGTTCAAAAGTGTACAAAACTAATCACTGCATTATTTAGGAATAGATACATATATAGTAAAAAAATTAAATAGCAAAGGCAAGATGAGCAAATTTCAGGATAGAGGTTAACTCTGGGGAGAAGGATGGGGCACTCGAAGGCTTTAACTGTATTAGTAAATTCTTTAGCTCAAATGACCTAAGGAGTAAATAAGTATTTTTATTATTCTTCTTTAAATTGCATATATATGAAGTATTTTTGCAGGATGATAGATATCACAATAAATAGAAAATAAATTAATGAGTTCATCCATTCTTCTGTGTTACTTATAATAACAAAAGCCAGGAACCTGGGGGTCACCCTTGACCACTCCCTTACCAACCAAATCCAGTGAATTATCATCACTTTCCACTTTTCCCTACCTTCTGTATCACACCTGGCCCAAGCCACCTTGACTCTCACATGAAACACTGATATTCCTTTCTCTCCCTTAAACTCCTGCTCTAATCCAATCTCCACACAGCAGCCAAACACATTAAAACTTACCAGTCTATCTCACCATCCCTTTTGCTATCAGAAGAAATGGAGTAACATGTAACTCGCCTTAGGCCACACAGCCAGCAAATGGCAGAGGCAGGATTCAAAATCTGCTAGTGTTAGTGGAGAGTCCACATATCTTATTCACCCACTGTCCTACCTTGCTGATATTGGGAAAGGCTCAGCCACTGCTTAGCATGGGGTAATATCTGGATAAAGGGCAGATCTATTTCTCCACCAGTCGCCACCTCACCTCCTTTATCTTCCTGACTCCCAGTTTTCCTCCTCTGACCTCAAACCATACTTTTCAAGAAATGGCTTCCTAACCCCCTGGGCCAACTACAGCAAGCCCCTGCTATTTGTCCTCCCAGCTCTTTGTCCATTTCTAGTAACACCCTCCTCCACTAGATTGTGACCTCCAGGAAGGCAGGAGTCTGCTTTGTCCACCATTGTAGTGCACATCATACACCCATACTCACTCTGGTTCTCTCCATGTCAATTTCTCAGTGAAAGTCATAGGTCACCGACAAGACCTCTCGCCTTGCATGTCAACGTCAAGCAAGCTTATCTGGTGACCCTACCTCCAGGGCTGTGTGTGAGCCCTGGTGGGATGAGGAACAGAGATCAGCCCTGGCACATGGAACCTAAGATGGCCTGTTTGATGCAAGAGACCTGGTGCCGGAGTGGGAATGAAAGAGAGTTTGGGTACCCAAGACTTCAATCTCTGGAGCCAGTGAGTGAGTCATAAATGATCCCCCTTCTGCCCATTAAAAAAAATTATATCTATTCCCCTCACTCAGCTTGGGTGGGGAGCACCTGGATGTTCACTCCAGGCATGTTGGGGCCACTAGTGATACAGACCAAGGTAACCAAGCAGGGATGGGGTCGGGGTAGGGTTGGGAGGGCAGGGGCAGGTACAGTCAAGGTTGTGGGGCTTCCCCAGAGGCCCAGAGAAGGTTGAGCCTGCAGAGGTCTGTCTCCTCTCCTTAGCAGCATTCAGAATTTTTGCCCACAATCTTTCTCCTCTGCAACAGAGGCAGAGTGCCTTCATTCATCTCTGAATATTTAGTGTCCAGCACAAGGCTTGACAAAGGGTAGATGTCCAAGAAATGGCATCTGCAGCCAGCCCCATGAGTTCTTCAGGTCTGACTCAGGCGCCTCCTCGAGAAGTATTTCTTCCCTGACGTCCTTTAGCTGTATCAATGCTCCCCATGGTGGGACCCTGCAGCCTCGGTGATCTTGGTATTGTGGCCTCAAGGTAATTCACCGAATGAATGGAGACTCTCAGGCTGACTCTCCTCCAAGGAGTTGCCAGGTCCAGTGCTGGAATCTACCTGGAATCCTCTTCCCTTTGCATTCACCTGCTCAGTTTATGTAAACATTTGAGGGATTTCTAGATGCTACACTCTCTTACTGGGCTCAAGTGTCACCTGCAGAGAAGCTTTCTGACCCTTCCCTTTAGGGGGCTCCTCTTCCCCACGGACACTACACCTGGGTAGATCTCTCAGCTCCCAGATGAAAACGGTTTCTTGAGCACAGAAACTAGATCCAATTGTCTCTCTGCGGCCATCCCCTGGTTGTGCTTGACACCCGACTGGGTTCAGGAAACAGCCACAAAAGGTACCATCTCTTAGGGGAGAGACCACCCTGAAGCAGACAGATCCTGGCTGCCATCCCAGCTCAGCACTTGGTAGCTTTCTCCCTATAATGGCCTGTTGAGTCTAAAAATGAGGCTCTAAACTACCTGGCTGAGTTGTCAGGATAGTCATTATCCCCTTAACCCCAGGGGATAGCAGGACAGGACAGGCCCCTTAATAGCTGGTGCTTGGTGGTCCAAGTACCTGGGGAAGGTGTGGGGAGGAGGAGCAATTACAGTGGGGTTCATTCTTATCTGCCCCAATCTAAGGTCCTCCTCTCCCTCATTCCCAAAGTCACCAAGAGAACAGAGCCTAAAAACAAGAACTAAATACTGATGTTTTATTTTGGGATGTGCAAACTCAAGGTATTGGGAGTGAGCAAATGGAAGCAGCGCAGGAAGGAATGGAAGGGAACGCAAGGTGATGTTACCAGGCTGGGCACTGCTTCATGACAAGCCTTGAGGAGGTACAACAGCTGTGTCCACCAGCCTCCCCAGCCATCTCGAAAGCAGTGCTGCTTTCGAGAAATGGTGCCTTGCAGCAGTCCATGGAAGGGAGGGAAGAAGGGAAAAGTTATCTGCCTGGCTCTTACCTTCCTCCCATTTCCCATTAATCAAATTTTACCCCATATGTGTTAACTCCCCCAAACTTCTAGATGCGTTAGTGGCAATTTGGGATGCCAGGTGCCATTCCCTGAGCTAAGGCATGCCATCCAAGTCTGTGAAGTGGTGAGAAGAGACAGAAACTCTGGACATGCAGCCAGTGAGCACCAGAGGGAGCATCTGATGCAGGACACACACCAGGTCCAATACCGTCCAATGCTGGTTTTCATTTTCCAGAAAAGGAAACAAGGTATAGTGATCAAAGACCTCCCCAAGGTCATATGGCTGTTAGGTGCTAAATTCGGGATCTGAGCAGAGTCTGGCTCTGGAAACTGTGGAAGACCAAGGTAAAGAACTTGGATTTTATGTACCAGGCAAAGGAATAACTAAAGGGATTTAGACGGGAGAGGGGCATGCGGTAAGTAGCTTTGTAAAGAAGCTCCCAATCTCTGCTATGCTCCACTTCCGCCAACTGGCTAAACTTCAGCAGAAGCAGGTGGCTCCAGAGACGTCAGGGCATCCAAGACAGGTTTGGGGGGTTTTGAGGAATCTTGGACTAGGCCCAGAGCTTTATTTGGGCTTCAAGATTGCCCCATCATCTTCCTGTTTTCATCTGAGCCTACACCTACCAGAGACGAGCTGCTCAGAGGCAAGCAGGGTCTGAGTAGAGGCTAAAATGAGAAGAAGAGGAGATTGACCTAAAGACCAGGAGCAGGAGGACCATCCAGTTCCCCACCATTGGCCTGTGGCTCTGCAGGTCCTGCTATCTGCTGATGAAACATTTAGGGTTGCCTGAGACGATCAGATTTCATGAACTGTCAGCTGCACTGATCACATCTTTTGGTCGATATCTGGTATGTATCCACATATTTCATTCAAGCTCATCAGAAGGGAAGAAAGACAGCTCACAGCCTTCCCACCTGCATGTGCAGGGTCTCTCACCTGGGTGACCTGGTGTGCCTCCTGCCACCGGCTCAGCTCCTCAGCCTTCTGCTCCATGTGAAGCTGCATGTGGAGACTGTGTGGGATGCAGACAGACTTCAGTCCACACAGGAGACTGGTACGGTGGCACAGCAGGTGGGTGTCCGGACACCACCCAGAAGCTGTTATCATTGTTGTTTAAGGAACCGAATATTTTAAGTGTAGATATTTTGAGCTCTTTAAAAGATAAAAAATTTTTACAGCTTTGCAAACTAGACATTAAAAAGTCACTGAAGCATCCTACATGTTATAATTTCTAGTAAGGTAAATATTTGTTCACTACAACACACAAAAACAAAAAGCTCTTTGAATTCTCCCTCTTTTTGTTTTTTAAGAGTAAAGCATTCTTGAGACCAAAAAGTGAGAAAACCACTGTGAATTATCCCTAGATGTGATAGGTCTGTTTCTTGCTATGACCTTGTAAGAAACCAGTTACAGAATTCCAAGTACTGTACCATGTAAGTCCCTGGCTGGGCCTAAATTTTTGGCCTTCCTAGCTCAGGAAGGTAGCTTTTGGTGACCTGAGGGATTTTCACCAAAGTTAGCTTTCTCAATTTCTTGGCTTTGTATCTATTTTTCCTTGGTTTCTCTTTTTACCCTCCTCTATTCTTGTTTTAAAAATTTTTCTTTTCATTATTTTTGTTTTCCATGATTCTTTTCCTATTCTTTATTTTCTCTCTCTCTCGACAGAATCTCGCTCTGTCACCCAGGCTGGAATGCAGTGGCACCATCATGGCTTACTACAGCCTCAACCTCCTGGGCTCAAAGGGATCCTCCTGCCTCAACCTCCCAAGTAGCTGAGACTACAGGCGTGCACCACCATATGAGGCTACTTTTTTTTTTTTAACTTTTTGCAGAGACAGGACCTCACTATGTTGCCCAGGCTGGTCTTGAATTCCTAGACTGAAGTGATCCTTTTGCTTCTGCCTCCCAAAGTACTGGGATTACAGGCATGAGCCACTGTGCCTGGCCTCATTTGTAATTTTTTTTCTTTTTCTTAATTCTTTGTTTTTCTCATTGTTTTCTTTTTCATTTTTTTCACATTTTGCCTTATTTAGCTTATCAGTATTATTAGCTAATATTGCTAATTATAATTGTTAGCAGTAAGTCCGAAAGACTGTAAGGGCCTTTCTAGCACCTCTGCCAAGGAAGAGACTCACGTTGGCAACTACAGTTTCCTCAAGACTATTGCCAAGGGAAGTTTTGCCAAGGTGAAACTGGTACATCCCAACTGAGACACAGGTGGCTGCAGAGGAAGGTGAAGAACCTCCCCATGGTTCCCTGCCAGTCCTGGATGTTTCCATAGGGAAAGGTTGGGGTCCTATATTGGCAAATTCTACTGATCCTCCACCTGCAAGGAAAGGGATTCTCCCCTAGAGCTTCCATACAGGAATGCAACCCTGCCGACACATTGCTTTTAGCCCAGAGAAACCTGTGTTGAACTTCTAACCCATATTCTAACTTTTAACTGTAACATAAAAACATGTAGCCATGCGCAGTGGTTCAAGCCTGTAATTCCAGCACTTTGGGAGGCTGAGGTGGGCTGAGAACTTGAGATCAGGAGTTCGAGACCAGCCTGGCCAACATGGTGAAACCCCGTCTCTATTAAAAATACAAAAATTAGCCAGGCATGCTGGCATGTGCCTGTAATCCCAGCTACTTGGGAGGCTGAGGCAGGAGAATTGCTTGAACTCAGGAGGCAGAGGTTGCAGTGAGCCAAGATTGTGCCATTGCACTCCAGCTGGTGCAAAGAAGCAAGACTCCATCTCAAACAAACAACAAAAAAACCCTTGTGTAGTTTTAAGCCACTAAAAAATACTATCATTTTAGCTTTATTTTTAATTTAGTTGATTTTGGGGTATAACAGTTTGATAAGGTTTAACATATGTCTAGATTCATGTAGCCACCACCACAGTAGGACACAGACAATTCACCACACACAAACTCCCTCATGCTTCCCTTTGCAGTCACATACCTCCCACCTCTAACCCCTGGCAACCACTGATCGTTTCCCTGCTGCTATCATTTTCCTTTGCCAGAACATCTTTACTTTGTTCCACATCTTAGGAGAAAAAGCATTTCTTTAGTATTTATTTTGGAGCATGCCTGTGGGTGATGAATTCTGGCAGATTTCATTCATTGAGAATGCCTTTATTTCATCTTCGTTCCTAAAAGATGTTTTCACTGGATATTGAATTCCAGATGGACAGGTTTTTCCCTTTCAGCACTGTAAAAATGTTATCCCATTTCCTCTGGCCTACCTTTTTATTTTTTTTCCTGAGGAGTCCACGGTTTTTCAAGTCCATGCTTTCCTCTATGTAAAGTGTCAGTTTTCTCTGGCTGCTTTCAGGATGTTTTCCCTTAGTTTCCAGCGGTTTAATTACCATGCATCTGGGCACGGTTTCCTTTGGATTTTGTTTGTTTCTTTGTATTCTACTCTCCTCCTTCTCCCTCTGGAGCCCTAACAATATGAATATTAGACTTTTTCCTGTTGACTCACGTGTCTCCAATACTCTGTTTATTGATTTTTAATATTTGTCTTTGTGTTCAGATTGAATAATTTCTATTCGGTCTTACTCACTATTTTCTCCATTTTGCTATTGATCCTATCCAGGCAATATTTTATTTCAGAGATCGTAATTTTCAGTACAAAAGTTTCTCTTTTGTTTTTCTTTGTATCTTCTATTTCTTTGCTGGGACTTTTTAATCCCTCCATTTGTTTCAGAGGAATTTTCACTTACTTCTTGGAACATGGTTAGAACAGCTGCCGTAGCATCTTGAATAATTTCAACATTTGTGTCATCTTGCAGTTGGCATCTGTTGATTGGGCTTTTGCCCATAAGTTGAAGGTTTTCTTGTCCATCACATGTCAAGTCGTTTTGGGTTGTGTCCTGAACATTTTGAATATTATCTTACGAGGATCCGAATTGTAAATTTTGTTTTGTTTTGGCAGGCAATCTAATTAGGCTCCAGACTCCAGTTCTAACCTGTAGTCTGTGGTTGTAACATCGGTCCAATTTTCAAAGCCTTTGCAGTGCTGTGAAAGTCTGTTGTATGTGTGTTGTCCAGTGGCCATTTGGGGGCCTGGATCATACTGTCACACACACTTCAGTTTTCACACCATGTGGAGCTTAGAAGTAAGCCTAGGAGTTCACATGGAACTTCTCTCTTGAGCTCCCTTCTTTCTGAGATTATTCTTGCACTTTGGGCCTTGTGAAGCCCCATTTGTTTGTCCTCTGTTTAGAAAACTAAGTCTTTAGTTTCCCTGCCTTGCTGCACACATCTCATAGCTAGACCTGAGTCTGTCCCACTGGGCAGAGTATGAACAGAGAGAGAGAAAAGGCAATAGTATTTTGTCCCACCCTCTTGGGACCACACTTCTTTAGTGGAGGGAAGACTTACCTCCCTCAGCGTGTTAAACATTTTGGTGCTCTCTGGACTGCTGTTGTCATTGTTGTTACTTCTGCCACTATGGAATTACCTGGGGGTTGGGTGGGGGACAGTGGAAAAAAAATTAAAAACCAGGGACTTTCTCCACTTCCTATGATTCTTAGGAGTCCCCACCACCACCTTGGTCCAGAAATAGGATTCTTTTTGGAGCCCTGCTTTCTTCTGGTGTGCACGCGCAGGTCAGACTAATGAGTCCAGGCCAGATGATACCAGAGAGGAGAAAAAATGAGAGACTCGTGGTGGTTTTGGTGGAACTTCATATTCTGGTCTATTTCTCCAGTCCACCTGTCCTGTTTACTTTTCATTGTCCTCAGATAGCTGTTCAAGGTAGTCTGTCCAGGGTTCGTTGTTGCATTTGGTGGGAGACACAGAGTAGAGTATGCTTACCCCATCTTGCCCAGAACAAAAATTCCAATGTATATGTCTTAATCTAACACTGTAAATGGTTAATAAACTTTGCCTTCAACAACAGGCACAATGACCAATGCTAATTGGCAGGATTGCCTCCAATAGCTGTGTTCTTCCTGCTAGATTGGGACTCCCGGGCCGCTTTAAGGGTTGGCTGAGGCAGGCACTGCTATCATGGTTCACTCCTGAGGCCAAGCTACTTGAAGCACCTCCTCCTTCTCAGGTATCCTGGTTCCTGTCTTCATCTTCCTACTCCCCCGACCCAACACAGTCCAGGTGCCAAGTAAGGTAGCTGCATCTCAGAGCTTGCCTGAGCCATGACAGAAGCATCAGGGAGGAATTGGAGCCTGGAATGTCTGACTGAGCAGTTTGGAAATGACTTAAGTAAGGAAGCTCCTGAAGATTTTCAAGGAGCAACATCATGTATTAAAATCATAACTAACATTTGTTAAGCCATGTACTATGCTATGTGTTTTCATATACATTATTGTATACACATTATTACATTACATTTTCCGATATGGTTTGGATTTGTGTCCCCACCCAAATCTAATATCAAACTAATCCTCAGTGTTGGAGGAAGGGCCTGGTGGGAAGTGACTGGAACAGGGGGCAGCATCCCCCTTGCTACCCTCATGACAGTGAATGAGTTCTCATGAGATCTGGTTGTTCCTAAGTGTGTAGCACTTCCCACTTTGCTCTTTGTCTCCTTCCTGCCACTTTGTGAGCGTGTGCCTGCTTCCCCTTCACTTTCCACCATAATTGTAAGTTTCCTGCAGCTTCCCAGCCATACTTCCTATACAGCTGGCAGGACTGTGAGTCAATCAAACCTCTTTTCTTCATAAATAACCCAGTCTCATGCAGTTCCTTATAGCAATGTGAGAACAGGTAAATACATTGTCCCAATAGGTTGCAAGATAGATAATGTTTTTCATTTGCAGATGAGGAAACTACTTTTACCTGGAAGTGACATGTTACTACGTCAAAGGGTCAGGAAACTGGCATCCTAACCTATGCTGGGGAGGAGGAGAACTGGATGAGCCCAGAAATATATAAGCTTGTGACCTTGGGTATTAATTCTCTCTTCTGCAAAAAGGCAATAGCTATGGTGCCCACGCTGTGGTGCAGATAGGATAAGGTTATGAATGTAGCATGCTCAGCACAGTGACTGGCACAAAGGAGGCACTCATAAATCACCATTTTTGTTTCCCTTCTTCAATATAGCTGAAGCAGCACAAACAGTTCTACTTGAATCTCCAAGGACTGTCAGATCTCCTGGACCAGACTCCATTTGTAGTGATAATTGGATGCTTATTATCACCCAGAGATCTGGCTTGACAGTTACTTTGCACTTTGCTGAGAAAAAACAAGTAGCTACGCCTTGGTGGCAGTCAGATGGCCGACACGTTCAAATGAGTTTGCACAACCCCACTCCTTTACCTGTGGTCAAGTGTTTAAAGACCTCATCTCATCTATTTAATCAATTCCATTAAAATTTTTTCTCTCAATTTCTGGGAAGATGCAGGATAAAAAGGTAATATGTATTCATCTCTAGCATTTTCACTTAATGTGTGAGGTCATAGTTAAAAGCAGCTACCACACATTTGGTCAAGAGTTCAGGGACAATCTGCTTCAGGGCAGCAGGGAGCAGTAATGTCTCCATTTAAGATATGGGAGCCAGTGACTAGGTCAGTGATTTTCCACTGGCTTCAATGAGAGCCCTGACAGGGAAGGGGTAAGAGCAAAGGGAGAGGAGATTGTGGAAGGGAACGGAGCTAGGCGACTGCATTGTGGAGACACGGGGACTGCCAGCCAATTGTCTGGACTTGCCTATGCCAAATGTTCCAGAAATGGACTAAAGTGGGAGGAATATCCTAGCAAGGTGGGACTGGGTGGCGTGTAGGGGGAGCAGGGAATCAGAGGAATCCTGTTCTTAATGGGTGCTTGCTACTGGCCAGTTGTTTGACCTGTTTGACTGGGCCTTGATCTCTTTATCTACCAAGTGGGCAAAAAAATGCCCATCTCATATGATTGTGGAGAGAGCAAATGAGATAATGCATGTGGCAAAGCCATAGGGACTGGAGCCCAGGGCATGCTCAATAGTGCTACTTTCCCCTTTCCAACCCAGATGTCAGAGGGGACCATCTGCCCTCGAAGATCTAGAGGAGAGGATCCCCACCCCACCAGTGCCCAATTTCAGATTTTGGTGAAGCCTCAGGCATAATATTTCTATTCCACTCCCCTCTGCTTTCCTCAATTAGGGTTTTGATTTACCGCAGATGTTGACCTCAGCTTCAGACACACACACAAGACTCAACACTCACACTCTTATACACTCACACACACATGCTTACATACATACACACTCATAAACAGACACACATACCACTCACACTCATACACTCACACACATGCTTACTTACACACATAAACACACACATACCACTCACATTCATACACACACACATGCTTACATACATACACACTCATAAACAGACACACATACCACTCACACACACTCATTCATCCACAATCTCACACACATGCTTACATACTTACACACACATAAACATACACACATACCACTCACACACACTCATACATCCACAATCTCACACACATTCTTACATGCAATACACACACTCTCAGGCACACATATGTGCTGTCACACACACAACTACATAGCTGACCTACGTTCACTGAAATAATATTGCTCAGCACATTGTTATACTGTCTTCTAGGAAACGTCTTTTTAAAGGGTGTATTAAACTCACGTGTCTGTCATTGTCCTGTTATAAGCACTTCCGTTACAGATGAAACTCGGAACCACACAGGACGTCAGTAAGGATGAGCATCCTCTTTTAACATTTGTCTGTGAACATTAGCTACACACACACGCCCTCGCAAACACAGTGCCTCCCTCACACAGCCTTGCATTCAAGACCCCCGTGTGTGTCCCCACTGTGCTGAAACTCTGGGGCTATGGAGATTTATGTTGCCAAAGCACAGGGTACAAACTGAGGACAGACAATCTGGTTTTTTGAAATCTCGGCTCTGTCCACTTGGGCTGTACTTTCTGCCACATTTCCCCTGCCTGCTGTGATCCTTTTCTCCCCTTCCTCCCCTCTTCCCTTGCTCTGCCTTTCTGGGCCTCACTAGGGTGTTTTTTCTACTGTAAGTTAGTCTAGCATTTCTTTGTTGTCTCCTTCCAGCTCAAGCCCACAGGCTCTTGTTTTCTATTTCCAAAGGCTTACGGAGGCGTTCTTCTAAACAAACGTGGCTCCTGTCCCAAGGACTTCCCGAGCAGCTGGAGAAATGCAACATGCTTGTTTTGCTCTGCTGCCTTCTCCCTGTGCGGTGTTCTGTGGCCAGGGGTGGCGGTGGCAGTGGTGTTAATACCTAGAGGGCACGTCACGCCTGTCTTCATTACTGTTAACTTCGGGGGGACCTCACCTGCACAAAATAGACCCTAGAACAACAGCCTAGCTGGTGGCATAAACACAGCTGATGGCATCAATCACTTTGTGATGCAAATTAGCTCCACCTTCTTTCTAGAACAGGGGCACCCATCACCACCACCATCAGAGGTCACTGGATGTTACTACCAACTGGGTGACACTGAACAGATCTGGGATACAATGCCAGCTAATTCATTGCCCACTGTCTGACCTCGGGTGAATCACTTCACTGGTCTGTGCCTCAATTTCTCAACCTTTAAAATGGGAGTGATGATACCTGTCCCCAGAGCCAAATGCACTGCAAAGCGAATAAAGCTAAAGCTTAGGTAGCGCTCACTTTTAAAGAAAGACCTGCTTTTGTACCTAATTTCATCCTGGTAAATTGGTGTTCCTTTTCTTTTCTAAAGAAATTTTTTCCCTCTTATTTCAGTCTATTTGTATTAGATCATATGTGTTCCTTTTCCAAAAAGGCTCCACAAATCGTATATAATTCTGGACCCATAAAACCTGGCTTCTGTGTGGGCTGGGAGGAGGAAATGAGGATCTCTGTAAATGCTCAGCCTAGGCTGTTCTGAGTGCTCCAGGCATGGAAGCCATTGCAGCGAGAGCACCAGGACATCTGAACCCACCCGCCGGCACCTTCTTCTCCATGTCCCCACTAAACGGGCCTGCCAACTGGGGCGAGCTTCTGCAGGACACAGTCACTCAGGCCTCGGAGCCTGCGTCCAGCTTCTCTCAGGCACAGTCGCATCCCTCCTCTTGACTCACGCAGCTTGGAAGCTCACCCTAGACACAGCCAGCTTGACAGAGGCCACATGGTTCAAACCTCCTGCCAGTTCCCCTCCGGTTGATACGGTGGCGTCAAATGGGAGGGACCCCATATTAGTATGTTCTCATGTTACAAAAAGAAACACCTGAAACTTGATCATTTATAAAGAAAAGAAGTTTAATTGGCTCACGGTTCTGCAGGCTGTACAGCAAACACAGCGGCCTCTGCTTTTGGAGAGGCCTCAGGAAACTTTCAACCATGCAGAAGGCAAAGGAGCCAGATATCTCACATGGCAAGAGCAGGAGGAAGAGAGAGAGATGGGAGGTGCCTACATATTTTTAAACAATCAGATCTTGTGAGAACTCTGGCACCAGAACAGCACCAAATGGATGGTACTAAACCAGCAGTCCCCAACCTTTTTGGTACCGGGGCCAGTTTCGTGGAAGACAATGTTTTCCACGGACTGGGTGGGTGGGTGGGGAATGGTTTTGGGATGAACTGTTTTGCCTCAGATCACCAGGCATTAGATGCTCAACCTAGATCCTGTGCATGCACAGCTGGCAATAGGCGTCAAGCTCCTGTGCGATTCTAATACCACCACTTATCTAACAAGAGGTGGGACTCAGGTGGTAATGCTCTCTCATTTGCCATTCACCTCGTGCCGTGTGGCCAGGATCCTAACATGGTAGGTGCCCATCCATGGCCCAGGGGTTGGGGACCCCTGTACTAAACCATTCATGAAGGATCCACCCCAATGATCCAATCCCCTCCCACCAGGCCCCCACCTCCAACACTGGGGTTACAATTACACATAAGATTTGGGTGCTGACACCATCCAAATCATATCAAAGCCCCTCTCTCTGCCCCTCCTCAAAGACTTTGTTATGGCCACTTGGGACCTGCCTACTGCAGTGTTCCCGTGTGCCATTTTCTGGACCTTAGGTCCACAGAACTGGCATGTGGATTCATCACCATCCTTTCTCAGAGCACCCTGTCATCATTGGTCCCCATCTGACCTGCTGTTACCTAATTCGGCTTTTTTTCTATTCTTTAATGTAATAATGACTGCAAGACCATCACCCAGAACAAGAACTAGGACCTTGATGGAAACCTACAGCTAACTCCACGGTCCTCATATAACCCATACCTTCAAATGCTTGGATTTAATTCAGAAGAGACTCCAGTTCTCCTAGTAACCCACAGCTGCTGTGTACACCAGCCCCCACCCCATGTTTTCTTTCCCCCTTGGTGACGTATCTTCAAAAGAAGCACAGAGCAATCATATTAGCCACTTGACAGCACATTTGGTAAGGGCTTGGGTGGAGGATCAAGTTGAAATCAATGATTTAAATTAGGTTTTTGAGTTTGCATTTGTTTTCTCAGTCAACAAACCTCTCGTGCTCTCCTCCTGTCTCTAGGCCTTGCAGGTTCATTGAGATGTCCTTGAGGTTCTGAGGAAAATGATCCAGTCTCCTGAGTCCTCCCTCCCAGCCGAGGTGGAGGCTGCCCCTGGAAGTAACCCTGGCTGTAATACAGGATCCTGGGAGGCTGGGCTGGGCTGGGCTGGGCTGGCTGGGCTGGGGGCTGGGTGGGTAGGAGCCTGCATGTGCAACTGTGCTGATAAGTCATATCTGATGCCAGACTGGAAGAAAACAAAGTCACCAATGTAAAGGGGTGGGCGGAGCAGGGAGACAGAGCCATAAGAAGCAGGGCTGTCCACCTGGAGTGAAGGTCAAAGCCGAGGATGAGGGTGCAGTCCAGGGGAGCTAAACTGGGGGTACTTGACCTGAATGCTTTTCTGGGCTGGGGAGCCCCTGCACCTTACCGCTATTGGACATCCCTGCTCTTCCCAGACCTCGCTCCTGCACCGATGCCTCTCAGCACTGGCTCTCTTTAAAATCACCTGGGCAGCTTTATGAGAATGCCCGTGCCTGCCTCCACCCCCACGGCTTCAGGTTTGCTTGGTCCGGAGTGAAGCCCAGGCACTGTCTGTGAACATCCTCCAGGTGATTCCAGTGTGCAGCCAGCACTGAGGCTGCCCCAGAGAGTGTGGGATTGGGGCTATCTCCATCTGCCTGGGGCTGGCCTTGTAATCCAGCGAGCTTGGGATATAGGAGACTCCCAAGAGGCTCAAGGTTAAAGCTGACTGAGGCCCAGCGACTCCCCACCTCTAACTCTTGTGTTTGGCTGTCTCTCGGATCTGGGAACAGTAGGGAGGCATGAGTTGGGCACTGGCAGGAGTTGGAGTCCAAAGGCCACAAGCTCATAAGTTCTCTTGAAAGTCCTCACTTCTCGGTCCCCCAGCTTGAGGGCTGACGGTTGGCACAGCCACAGTCATGAGGGTCAGAGAGCTCCTTCCTTTGGGACATGGCTCCTCCTGCTGGGCCTGGAGGGCTGGTGGGCCTCTCAGTTCTTTCTGAAAGCTGCATTTCCCCAAATGTCTGGGGCACTGGGGAGGGATTGGAAGTAGCAGTGAAGAGACAGCGATATCTTTAAAAATGAGTGTTTGGGTGGAAGAGCCCTGAGAATACTGTGTGTGGCAGTGGGCGATCACAGCAGGGTTGTGTCTGGAACTGTGGAGGTTTCTCTGGGGCCCGCCCTGCTGCGCTGTCAGGCTGTTGGCCTGTGAGTGGAGCACCCGGCATGGATCTGCAGGGCTTTGGACAACGCCCTTCAATACCCACAGGCAAACCTGGGCATGGACTGGTGAATAAAGCAGCTAGGAAAGGATTTTGTTGATAAGCAGGGTAGCCATGGGGGTGAAGATGAGGGGTTTGGGGCAGGGGTGGTGTGTCTCTGGCCACGAGAATGGTGTCAGCATGTGAGGAGGGGCAAGCTGGTGACAAGATCTTGGGTAGTTGCTCTCAAGGACACGCTGGACCTGGACTCGGGTGGCTGGTGTAGGTGGTATGGTTGTGCTACAGGCTGACCCGGGGGGCCCCAGCATCCCTGTGGCTCACACCCACTCTTCTCTGCAGGGAATGACTGGCTCAGGGGTCCCCAACTGGCATCTCAGACTGTCCCTCCAGAGCACCGGCTCCCTGGGCCTTCTGTTTCTCCTGTGCCATCACTGCCATCGTGCCTCGGTGATCAGGCATCCCTGTAGCCCTCACGCTGGGCTGCCTCCAGGCCCTGGCCATCTCTCCTCTGGATCGGGGAAAGATGGAGCCTGTCCTGGGGGTGTTTTTTCTCTTAGATCCTGTTTACAGGCTAGGTTTTTGGAGATGGTAAAATTAAAGGTCACTGAAAATATGGCCCGTCTGCTTTTGGATTCACCAGGCCAGACCCAGTGCTTCAGGTCTTCACCATGAACTGTCAGGCCGTGAGCTTCCTCAGAGAAAGCCTCTCCAAGGAGCACCTCCTGCTCTCCAATGGGAAGACTCGTTTTGGCGGCCACATTTCCAAGAAACACAGAATTGAAGCACCACGTTATCGGCATGGAAGAGGGGGCCCCTGGGTCCATCAAAGGCAAAGAGAAATGTCTGCATGGACATTTCTCAACAACTCCAGCCACTGTCCTGCCTCCCAGCAGTAACCCATCATCTTCTGTGGAAAGGAGCTTTGTCTGGTCTGGCTGATCTGGCTTAGCCCAGCCTGTGTCAACCCCCCTTGCCCATCTTCTTTGGGGTAGCTTGGAGGTGGTGGGGAAGAAGTGGTGACACTTCTATCCAGGTGTGCTATGAGCTTAGACTTCAAGAAGTGAATTTTTGTAATCATTCCTCCTTTCCTTCTCCACCCCGGCATATACTAACTCCTTCAAAATAAACCAAATCGGGAAGAACAGCTCCCCAAATAGATCTTACCTGCTTGAAAACCCCTCACGTGTTTTCTATTGTGGAAAACCCTGTTTTCTCCTCTGCCAGCACGGCCTGTATTAACAACCTGCTCTTGATAACAAGTGCTTTCAGGTTAGTCTACAGCCTAAGGTAGATCGCCTCTACAAGAGTAAAGAGAAGCAGACCAGCGTGGTGCATTTAACCAAAACTTTATAAAGTCTCCTTGTGTGGTCCGCTTAAACGTATGTATGAAACACTTAGATTGCCAGCCTAGGCAACAGAGAGACCATATCTCTACAAAAAATGTAAAAACTAGCCGGATGTAATGACTTGCACCTGTAGACCCAGATACTCAGGAGGCTGAAGTAGAAGGGTCTCTTGAACGCAAGAGTTTGAGACTGCATTGAGAGGTGATGGCACCACTGAACTCCAGCCTGGGCAGGAGAGCAAGACCCTGGAAAAGAAAAGAAAAGAAAAGAGAAGAAGAAAGGAAAAGAAAAGGAAGAGAAAGAAAGAGAAACGCATAGATTGTGACACTTTACATTTCAGCAACCAGGACGGGCTCGATTGCAAAACACAAGAAATAGCACAGAATCTATTTCTGCCCCAAAGGACCTTTTCCAGCCTGGAAATTTTTGCCAACATAAATCTAAGGACAAGACATTTCTTCCCAGACATACAACACAGGTGAGACAGATGGGATGTTTGGCATGGGGGAAGCTCACAGAGCCTGGGGCTGGTTCGGGGTGCTGGGCTGCCAGCTTTTCAGAATTCACACCTCAGCATATACATCTGCACAGACTCATTCAGTAGAATGTAACAACCAGGGGAGCTAATACTCCTGAACATAGGGCCTGGAAGTTATGACTTTGAGCAACTGTAGCCAGAGAGAAGAAGCCTCTTCTGCTATTGGATTTGGAGCCTTGGCGGAGGGGGTGAGCCATCTAGGACAGACTGGAGGGCGACAAGGAAGTGTGGGCACAGACATCAGTGGAATAAAAGAAGACACTGACAATGGGAAGGGATGAAACATTCCCCACAGCCCCAACTGGCTAAGGTTTCACCAGCCATTAGCGCGGGGGGCCTGGGAGTGAATACAGAAGACACATTATATTATTTGTCTTTGTACGTCCATGTGGAAGTTGATGATTTGATGAGAGGTATATAGTTTATTCTGCAGTGTAGGATTGGCCACAGGAGTATAATTTAATTAGGGCTGCTCTGCATAATGATTTGCTTAATTTGAAGTCCATTCCTCCCCCTGGCAGGGAAGTCTCTAGGCCTCTGACAGTAAATGGGAAATTAGGTCATCTATGGATGATATAGAATGTAGATTAGCCAGGTGCAATGATGCACACCTGTATCCCAGCTACTTGGGAGACAGGCAGAAGGATCACTTGAGCCCAGGAGTTCAGGGTCAGCCTGGGCACATGGTGAAACCCTCTATTAAAAAAGAATGTAGAGCACATGAACAATGAATGCCTAACTAGGGCTTCAACTGGGCGTAGCTCCAGAGCCAATATGCTGTCAGGCATGCCAGACCTGTCGCTCTCATTGTGGCTTCTGCATGGCTATATGTGAACAGGGGAGCTGGATTTCAAACTATGAATCATTTTCAGGATCAAGTCTAGGGTGCCAGTAATTTCACTTCTGGGCTTATTTCCCCACAGCAGAGCAGGACAGCTTGTTGTGGAGGAGGAGATCCTTGCTCCATCCACAGAGGAATATCCTAGAGACAGCTGACAGTCTGCGTTTGGGAATGCTGACAGCGCTGGCACAAAGAATGCTTATCTGTATATGCACTCAAACAAAGAAGAGTAGAAGACACTCAGTAAAACTCCAGGGGTACTAGGAAGGGGGTGAGGCTTATGTGAAATAGAAAACGGCAGCTGAGCAAATAGCAGTAATAAGAAAAAGGTGGGTAGTGGGGAAAGAAATGGAATATTTTTGGTTACAGCTGCATTTTCATGTTAATAGTTTATGAAATGTGGTTCAAAAAAGGGAATAGGACATGATTTAAAAGGAAACTGGTCAATAGAAAATTAGTGTGTGGGGGGTTTATAAAAGAATTTTTTTAAATTAATGTTTGTTTTTCTGCTGTAACAAATTACTACAAGCTTAGTGGCTTAAAACAACACTAATTTGGCCAGGTGTGGTGGCTCATGCCTGTAATCCCAGCACTTTGGGAGGCCAAAGTGGGTGGCTCACAAAATCAGAAGATCAAGAGCATCCTGGCTTACCCAGTGAAACCCTGTCTCTACTAAAAAAAAAAAATTAGCTGGGTGTGGTGGCACGTACCTGTAGTCCCAGCTACTCAGGAGGCTGAGGCAGGAGAATCACTGGAACCCAGGAGGAGGAGGTAGCAGTAAGCTGAGATCATGCCACTGCATTCCAGGCTGGGCAACAGAGTGAGACTTCATCTCAAAGAAAACACAAAAAACAAAAACCAACAACGCTAATTTATCTTACACTTTTGGAGGTCAGAAGTCCAAAATTGTTCTTAAAATCAAGGTGTCAGTAGGGATGTGTATTAGTCCATTCTTGCATTGCTATAAATAAACAGTGGAGACTGGATAATTAATTCATAAAGAAAAGAGGTTTCATTGGCTCATGGTTTAGTAGGTTGTACAGGAAGTATTGCACCAGAAGTATCTGCTTCTGGGGAGGCCTCAGAAAACTTACAATCATGGCAGGAGGAAAAGGGGGAGCAGGCATCTCCCATGGTGAAAGTGGGCGCTGGGTGGGGGGGGGAATGCCATACCTTATAACAACCAGATCTTGAGAGAATTCACTCACTATCCTGAGGACAGCATGAAGCCATGAGGGATCATCCCCAATGGCCCAAACACCTCCCACCAGGCCCCACCTCCAACACTGGGGATGACAATTCAACATGAGATTTGGGTGGGGGCAAATGTCCAGATTATATCATACTACCCCAGCCTCTGCCAAATCTCATGTCCTCACATTGCAAAATATAATCGTGCCTTCCCAGCAGTCCCCCAAAGTCTTAAATCATTCCAGCATTAACTCAGAAATCCCAAGTCCAAGTCCAAAGTCTCATCTGAAGATGTGTCCCTTCCACCTATGAGCCTGTAAAATCAAATAAGTTATTTACTTCCAATATAAAATGGGGGTACAGGTGTTGGATAAACATTACAATTCCAAAAGGGAGAAACTGGCCAAAAGAAAGGGGTTACAGACCCCATGAAGGTTTGAAACCCAGCAGGGCAGTCATTAAACCTTAAAGCTCCAAAATAATACTTGACTCCATGCTCCACATTCAAGGAACACTGGTGCAAGGGGTGGGCTCCCAAGGCCTTGGGCAGCTAGCTCCTTATGGCTTTGCAGGGTTCAATGCCTAAGGCTTCTTTCATGGGTTGGAGCATGCCTGCAGCTTTTCCAGGCACCAAGTGCAATCTTCTGGTAGATCTACCATTCTGGGGCATGGAGGATGGTGGCCCCCTTCTCACAGCTCTGCTAGTCAGTGACCCAGTGGGGACTCTGTATGTGCTGCCTTAGTAGAGGTTCTCTATGAGGGCTCCACCTCTGTAGCAGGTTTCTGCCTGGGTACCCAGATTTTCTCACATACTCCCTGAAATCTAGGTGGAGGATGCCACGCCTCTTTTACTCTTGCACTCTGCACAGCCACAGGCTTAATGTCTTGTGGGAGGAGTCAAGGCTTACAGCTTGCACCCTCTGAAATGGTAGCCTGAGCTGTACCTGGTCCCCTTTGAGCCATGGCTAGAAGCAGAGCAGCTGGAATGTGGGAAACAGTGTCCCAAGGCTGGGCAGTGGGGCTCTGGTCCTGATCCAGAAGCCGTTATTCCCTCCTAATCCTCAGTGCCTGTGATGGGAAGGGCTGCCTCAGAGATCTCTGGAATGCCTTTGAGGCCTTTTTCACACTGTCTTGATTATCAATCAGCACCTGGCTCTTTATTAGATATTCAAATCTTGCTAGCAAATGGTTGCTCCATAGCCTGCTTGAATTCCTCTTCTGATAATGCTTTTTCTTTCTCTGCCATAAGGCCAGGTTGCAAATTTTTCAGACTTTCATACTCTCCTTTCCTGTTAATTATGAATTCCAAATTGAAGTCATTTCTTTGCTTCCACATCTGGGCATCTCTTGAAAGCAGACCGGCCACATCCTGAATGCTTCGCTGCTTAGAAACTTCTTCCACCAGATACTGTAAATCATCACTTTCAAGTTTAAACTGTCACAGATCCCCAGGACATGAACACATTGCAGCCGAGCTCTTTGCTAAGGCATAACATGTATAATCTCTGCTTCAGTTCCTGGTAAGTTCTTCATTTCTATGTGAGACTTCACCAGCCTATCTTTCACTATCCGTATTCTAACGGGATTTGATCACAACCATTTGACCAGTCTCCAAGAAATTTCAGACTTTCCCTCAACTTCCTGTCTTCTGAGCCCCCCAAACTCCTTCAACCTCTGCCCATTACCCAATTCCAATGCCACTTCCGTATTTTTACATGTCTTTATAGCAATGCCCCACTCCTCAGTACCAATTTTCTGTATTAGTCTGTTCTTGCATTGCTATAAAGGAACACATAAGACTGGGTGATTTATAAAGAAAAGAGGTTTAATTGGCTCATAGTTCTGCAGGATATACAGGAAGCATTGTGCCAGCATTTGCTTCTGGGGAGGCCTCAGGGAGCTTTCAATCATGCCAGAAGGCAAAGGGGGAACAGACAGGAGTGGAAGTGAGAGAAAAAGTGGGGAGAAAGAAGGTCACACTTTACAACAACCACATCTCTGGAGAACTCTCTTGCTAGGAAAGCACTGAGCTGTGAGGGATCCGCCCCATGACCCAAACACCTCCCAACAGGCCCCACCTCCAACACTGAGGAGTACACCTCACCATGAGATTTGGGTAGGGACAAATAACCAAACCATATCAGGCTGTGTTCCTTCTGGAGGCTCTAGGGGAGAATCCTTTTTCTGCCTTTTCTATGTTTCAGAGGCTGCTCACATTACTTGACTTATGGCCGCTTCCTCCAACTTCAAAGCCAACAGGGTAACATCTCCCAATAATTATCTCTCTCTCCTTCCATCATCAAATCTCTGACTCCTCTGCCTCCCTCTTATAAGGATTCTTGTGATTACGTCAGACACATCTAGATAATTCAGGATAATCACCCCATCTCAGATCCTGAGTTTTGCAGGGTGCAGTGGCTCACGCTTGTAATCCCAGTACTTTGGAAGTCTGAGGCAGGAGGATCACTTGAGCCCTTGAGTTCAAGACCAGCCTGGGCAACACAGTGAGACCTAGTCAACAACAACAAAAAATTAATAATAAAATAAGAGGCCAGCTGTGGTGGCTTATGCCTATACTCCCAGCACTTTGGGAAGCTAAGGCCGGAGAAGAATTTGAGCCCAGGAGTTCAAGACCTCAAGTCCGCCGTAGGGAACATAGTGAGACGTTGTCTCTACAAAAAATAAAAATAAAATAAAATAAAATTATCTGAGTGTCGTGGGGCTCACACCTGCAGTTCCAGCTACTCAGGTGGCTGCGATGGGGGAATTCCTTGAGTGTGGGAGGTAAAAAGAGCCAATCATCATGGCTCACTAGCCACGATGGCTCCACTGCACTCCAGCTTAAAAAAAAAGGAAAAAAAGAAGAAAAGGATCCTTAACCTAATTATATATGCAAAATTCCTTTTGTGATGTAAGCAACATATTCTAGGAATATTTGAATGGAGGAGGGCGTGATTTTTGCCACCACGACATTGTAAATGATTATCTTTTTTAAAGACCTAATTTTGGAATAATTTTAGATTTACAGAGTCCAAAGATTTGTCTTTTAGAACCATTTTTCATCTCTGATTCCAGTTATACAAATGTTTTCACATTAAAAATTACTTGAAAACCATCTGTGAAAGTACTTTGAGTTCTTTGGAAGAAAGATGCTGTTTAGTGCAAGTTGTTTGTGATACCACTGACCTACATAAGGGGAAAAGCATGCAGTTTATTGCTGGGAGCCATCAGCCTCTTCTTATCCTGGGGTCGATTCCTTAGGAGGCACACTAAGCCTCACGACCATCACTGCCCCATGCAAGCAGGTGAAGTTACTTCTCTCTACCTATTGGGAAAAACATTCTACTCCAGAAAGTCCTTTTCTGTGTCACTTCATCCCCACTTTCCTCAGTTGTTACCTTAGGCACTTCTAGGCACTTGCCACCTATAACTGACCAAGCAGGTAGCAACTGGGAACCTGAGTCACCTGCGTCCCAGGCCTGTGAACCAGCCATCTTTAGGGATGCTTTCAGGAGGCTTGGGGAGCACAGAGTTCTCTTTAGCCAAGTCCTAAGAACCTTCCTCTTCCTTTTGCTACTGGTTGTGGCTCTGAAATCAGAGCTAGCTCTATTAGTGATTTGAGGATACTTGTTGGCAAAATGTCTTCCAAACCTAGTTGTGCACTGGAATCATCTATTGTGCTTTTTCAAAAATACACATCTTGTGAAATGTTTTATTGCACAAAAAAGCAAGGAATTACTCAGAGACTAATAGGGATATGTCAAAAGGATGCAAGAACCAGCTTGAAAGCTAAATCTGGGACAACTTGAGCACGAAAATAAATAGTGATAGTAATGGATTATAAAGCATTGAATGAAATAAGAATGTATGATGTCATGCTAACTACCTAAACAGATAAGTAAATAAACAAGCAAATGTTCTTGCTAAATAAAAGTGCATATCAGAGATTCACCTCTTAACATAGATCTGGAATGAGACCTATTGAGGTAGTATTTTAGGAGGTGAATGTTTGTATTTCTGTTTTCTTCTTTCTTCTTTTTTTCAGGCAGTGTCTCATTCTGTCACCCAGTCAGGAATGCAGTGGCATAATCATGGCTCACTGCAGCCGTGACCTCCCAGGCCCAAGAAATCCTCCTGCCTCAGCCTCCTGAGTAGCTGAGACTAGAGGTGCACACCACTGCGTCTGGCTAATAAGGTCTCACCATGTTGCCCAGGCTTGTCTCAAACTACTGAGCTCAATCAAGCAATCCTCCCCACTAGGCCTCCCAAAGTGCTGTGATGACTGATGTGAGCCACTGCATCTGGCCTTGATTTCTTAAAAAGCACTGTGGAGGGTTCTGGCAAGATGGCCAAATAGGAACAGCTCCGGCTTGCCGCTCCCAGTGAGATCGACACAGAAGGTGAGTGATTTCTGCATTTCCAACTGAGGTACCTGGCTCATCTCAATAGGACTGGTAAGAGAGTGGGTGCAGCCCATGGAGGGTGAGCTGAAGCAGGATGGGGCATTGCCTTACCTGGAACGTATAAGGGGTTGGGGGATTCCCTCTCCTAGTCAAGGAAAGCCTAGAGGGACTTTGCCATGAGGAATAGTGCTCTCTGGTCCAAATGCTATGCTTTTCCCATGGTCTTCACAACCCACAGACTAGGAGATTCCCTTAGGTGCCTACACCACCAGGGCCCCATGTTTCAAGCACAAAACTGGGTGGCTATTTGGGCAGACACTAAGCTAGTTGTTGGAGCTTTTTTTCAGTACCCCAGTGGTGTCTGGAATGCCAGTGAGACAGAAGCATTCATTACCCTTGAAAGAAGGCTGAAGCCAGGAAGCCAAGTGGTCTAGCTCAGCAGATCCCATCCCATGCCAGCAAGCTAAGATCCACTGGCTCGAAAATCTCACCGCCAACACAGCAGTCTGAAGTCAACCTGAGATGCTTGAGTTTGATGGGAGGGTGGGTGTCTACCATTACTGAGGCTTGAGTAGATGGTTTTCCCCTCACAGTGTAACAAAAGCCACTGGGAAGTTCAGACTGGGTGAAGCCCGCCTCAGAACCACAAAGCTTCTGTAGCCAGACTGCCTCTCTAGATTCCTATTCTCTGGGCAGGACAACTCTGAAAGAAAGGCAACAGCCCCAGTTTGGGGCTTCTAGATAAAACTCCCATCTCCCTGAGACAGAACAACTGGGGGAAGGGGCTTCAGCAGACTTAAACATTCCTGCCTGCTGGCTCTAAAGAGAGCAACATATCTCCCTGCACCGTGCTCAAGCTCTACTAAGGGACAGACTGCCTCCTCAAGTGGGTCCCTGACCCCCATGCCTCCTGACTAGGAGATGCCTCCCAGCAGGGGTCAACAGACTCATCATACAGGAGAACTCCAGCTGGCATCTGGCAGGTGACCCTCTGGGATGGAGCTTCCAGAGAAAAAAACAGGCAGCCATCTTTGCTGTTCCGCAGCCTCCACTGGTGATTCCCAGGCAAATGGTCTGGGGTAGACCTCCAGAAAACTCCAGCTGACCTGCAGCAGAGGGGCCTGATTGTTAGAAGGAAAACTAACCAACAGAAAGGAATAGCATCAACATCAACAAGAAAGGCATCCAAACAGAAACCCCATATGAAGGTCACCAACATCAAAGACCAAAGGTAGACAAATCCATGAAGATGAGGAAAAACCAGTGCAAAAAGTTTGAAAATTCCAAAGGCCAGACGCTTTTTCTACAAAGGATCACAACACCTCGCCAGCAAGGGAACAAAACTGGATAGAGAATGAGTTTGACAAATTGACAGAAGCAGGCTTCAGAAGGTGGGTAATAACAAACTCCTCCAAGCTAGCATCCTCCTAGGAGCATGTTCTAACCCAATGCAAGAAAGCTAAGAACCTTGAAAAAAGGTTAGAGGAATTGCTACCTAGAATAACCAATTCAGAGAAGAACATAATTGACTTGATGGCGGGGGAGGTGTAAAGCACAGCATGAGAACTTTGTGAAACCTACACAAGCATCAATAGCTGAATTGATCAAGTGGAAGAAAGGATATCAGAGATTTAAGGTCAACTTAATGAAATAAAGCATGAAGACAAGATTAGAGAAAAAAAGAATGAAAAGGAACAAACAAAGCCTTTAAGAAATATGGGACTATGTGAAAATACCAAACCTACATTTGGTTTGTGTACTTGAAAGTGACAAGGAGAATGGAACCAAGTTGGACACCAAGATATTACCCTTCAGGGTATTATCCAGGAGAACTTCCCCAACCTAGCAAGATAGGCCAACATTCAAATTCAGGAAATACAGAGAACAACACAAAGACACTCCTGGAGAAGAGCAACTCCAAGACACATAGTTGTCAGATTCACCAAGGTTGAAATGAAGGAAAAAATGTTAAGGGCAGCCAGAGAGAAAGGTTGGGTTACCCACAAAGGGAAGCCCATCAGACTAACAGTGGATCTCTCTGCAGAAACCCTACAAGCCAGAAGAGAGTGGGGGCCAATATTCAACATTCTTAAAGAAAAGAACTTTCAACCCACAATTTCATATCAAGCCAAACTACATTTCATAAGCACAGGAGAAGTAAAACCCTTTACAGACAAGCAAATGCTGATTTTGTCACCACCAGGCCTGCCTTACAAGAGCTCCTGAAGGAAGCACTAAATATGGAAAAGAAAAACCAGTACCAGCCACTGCAAAAGCACACCAAATTATAAAGACCATGGACACGATGAAGAAACTGCATCAACTAACAGGCAAAATAACAAGCTAGCATCATAATGACAGGGTCAAATTCACATATAACAATATTAACCTTAAATATAAATGGGCTAAATGCCCCAATTGAAAGACACAGACTGGAAAATTGGATAAAGAGTCAAGACCTATGAGTGTGCTGTATTCAGGAGACCCATCTCACGTGCAAAGACACATATAGGCTCAAAATAAAAGGATGGAGAAATATTTATTAAGCAAATGGAAAACAAATGCAACAAGGGTTGCAATCCTAGTCTCTGATAAAACAGAACTTAAACCGACAAAGATCAAAAAAGACAATGACGGGCATTACATATGGTAAAGGAATCAATACAATAGCTAACTATCATAAACATATATGCACCCAATACAGGAGCACCTAGATTTATAAAGCCAGTTGTCCTATCCATGAGAATGAAACATTTTCCTATTTGTTTGTGTCCTTTTTTATTTCCTTGAGCAGTATTTGTAGTTCTCCTTGAAGAGGTTCTTCACATCCCTTGTAAGTTGTATTCCTAGGTATATTATTCTCTTTGTAGCAATTGTGATTGGAATTTACTCATGATTTGGATCTCTATTATTGGTGGATAGGAATGCTTGTGATTTTTGCACATTGATTTTGTATCCCAAGGCTTTGCAGAAGTTGCAAACTGCCCGAAGTAATTTATAGATTCAGTGCTATCCCCATCAAGCTACCCTTGACTTTCTTTACAGAATTAGAAAAAACTACTTTAAATTATATATGGAACCGAAAAGGAGCCCATAGAGCCAAGACAATCCTAAACAAAAAGAACAAAGCTGGAGCCATCACACTACCTGACTTCAAACTATACTACAAGGGTTCAGTAACCAAAACAGCAAGGCGCTGGGACCATCACAGATATATAGACCAATGGAACAGAACAGAGGCCTCAGAAATAATGCCACACATCTGCAGAGATTTCTTTCTTTTTTTTTTGAGGTGGAGTCTTGCTCTGTTGCCCAGGCTGGAGTACAATGCCATGGTCTCAATTCACTGCAACCTCCGCCTCCTGGGTTCAAGTGATTCTTCTGCTTCAGCCTCCCAAGTAGTTGGGATTACAGATGCCTGCCACCACACCCAGATAATTTTGTATTTTTAGTAGAGACAGGGTTTCACCATGTTCGCCAGGCTGGTCTTGAACTTATAACCTTGTGATCCACCCGCCTTGGCCTCTCACAGTGCTGGGATTACAGGCGTGAGCCACAGCACCTAATCAGAAATAATGCCACACATCTACAACGATCTGATCCTTTACAAACCTGACAAAAACAAGCAATGGGGAAAGGATTCTCTATTTAATAAATGGTGTTGGGAAAACTGGCTAGCCACATGCAGAAAATTGAAGCTGAATCCCTTCCTTAAACCTTACACAAAAATTAACTCAAGATGGATTAAAGACTTAAATGTAAGACTGAAAAAAAGGGGGCAAAAGACATTTATGTGGCCAACAAATATATGAAAAAAAGTTCATCACTGGTCATTAGAGAAATGCAAATCAAAACCAAAATGAGATACCATCTCATACCAGTTAGAATGGTGATCATTAAAAAGTCAGGGAAACAACAGATGCTGGAATGTGGAGAAATAGGAACACTTTTACACTCTTGGGTGTGTAAATTAGTTCAGCCATTGTGGAAGACAGTGTGGCCATTTCTCAAGGATCTAGAACTAGAAATACCATCTGACCCGCAATTTATATATTTATATACCCAAAAGATTATATATCCTTCTATAAAGACACATGCACACATATGTTTATTTTGGCACTGTTCACAATAGCAAAGACTTGGAACCAACCCAAATGCCCATCAGTGATAGACTGGATAAAGAATATGTGGAACATATATGCCATGGATAACTATGCAGTCATAAAAATGTATGAGTTCATGTCCTTTGCAGGGACATGGATGAAGCTGGAAACCATCATTCTTGGCAATCAAACACAGGAACAGAAAACCAAACACCACGTATTCTCATTCACAAGCGAGAGTTGAACAATGAGAACACATGAACACAGGGACACATCACACTCCAGGGCCTGTCAGGGGCTGGGGCGTTAGGGGAGGGATAGCATTAGGAGAAATACCTAATGTAGATGATGGGTGGATGGGTGCAGCAAACCACCATGGCACATGTATACCTACGTAACAAACCTTCATGTTCTGCACATGTATCCCAGAAACTAAAATATAATAATTAAAAAAGCAAAAAAAAATAAGACAAGGGGAAAATTAAATATAGACTGGATATTAAATGATATTAGGGAATTATTGCTAATTGTCTTAGGTGCATAAAGTAACATGATATTGTAAGAGAATGTACTTAGTTTTAGGAGATGTATGCTAAAGAATTTAGAATTGAAGGGGATTGATGTCTGCAATTTACTTTCAAATTGTTGGGGGCCAGGTACAGTGGCTCATGCCTGTGATCCCAGCACTTTGGGAAGTCCAGGCAGCAAATCACCTGAGGTCAGGAATCAGAGACCAGCCTGGCAAACATGGTGAAATCCTGTCTCTACTAAAAATACAAAAATAAAATTAGCCAGGCATGGTGGCAGGCACCTGTAATCCCAGATACTTGGGAGGCTGAGGCAGGAGAACCATTTGAATTCAGGGGTTGCAGTGAGCTGAGATTGCACCACTGCACTCCAGCCTAGGCAACAAGAGTGAAACGCCATCTCGTTAAAAAAGAAAAAATACAGCCTTGCAGGAAAAAGTACAGAAAAGACCATAAATCACATACAGACATGACTGAAATTAAATAATATGAACAATAATATAAACATTTGTACAGAGGCAGTTTCGGGCAGTAATGAAGATTCTGGAGCCAGACAGCCGGTGTCCCGAGTGAAGCCCTGTCACAGCTGGCTGGCTGTATTCCCGTGGGCATGTTACGCTTCTTTGCTGGGCTTCACAGGATCCCAGCCTGGAAAATTTTGCCTGATGACATTTTAATAATTATTAAATCTATTTTTGTAGGTAGAATAGAAATTTTTATGGCACATTTTATAATATTTTGGTTTTAGTTTTACAAACACATATCTCATTCCTGTACACTATACAGTATGTTTAGATAGGGTCATTGAATAAAATGCATTTCATAGTCAAAAATATAAAATTCTATGTCATAGACAGTCTACATCTGTGAATCAGAAAATGTGTACAAGAATATCCATAATAACACTGTTCTTAATCAAAAAATATTGGAGAGAAGCCCAAATTTATCCACAATAGAACAGTTAAATGTCTTGATGTGGATGTGTGGAATGGAATATGATTCAGCACTTAATAAAGTGCTCACAAAATACCATCAATTAATCCCAGGATCCTAATACTTAAACGAAAGATCAAATCACAGGATGACGCAGACAAAATCCTACCTGTACGAAGTACAAGGCTTTGAAAACGAAATGTCATTTAGCTCAGGGAGTCTAACATATGCGACAAAACAAAGGAAAAAGGAATGATGGACACATTGTTTAGAATTGTATTTACCTGTGAATGAAGGAGAAAGAGTATGGGCTAGGGCAGGAGCTCACGGAGGGTTTCAAAATTACTGGCAATAAATTTTATTATATTTTTTGTAAGCAATTGCTACTTAATATCCATAATTCATAAAAGAACACAAATATTTGGAATCTTAATTTTGAAATTAACTAGCTATATAATGTTGTAAATTTTATAAAATAACTAGCCTGTGCTGCCTTTCAGTAAATAAAATAAAAGTAGTTGTTGTAGTCATGTATTTGATAGCAGAAATTGACCTACATTTTGCCCATTTAAAAAATGTTTTATCTCTTCCCATCAGTTAAGCAGGTTGGGAATGCTCACATGGCATTGTGTACAGTAGCTGTTGGGTGCTGGAAAAGTTGTCAAAACAAAAAAAAAATAAGAAGAAGGGAAGAAATATCAATTTTACACATTTCTTGAAGGGGAAAAGATACAATATAATAGATTATAAAGAACTATAAATAAGGTCTTCTGATTTATAAAATTGTATAAATTAAATATCAAATATAAAAATAGCACTCAGGTAAATTTGCCATAGTATAAAACTACATAAAAAACAAACTACTACACTCTAATAAATATTGGTTCTTCTGAATAAAGTGGAATTAATTACTGTGGAGATCAACATCTTCTGATTTTTTAGAAAATTATAGTTTAAGTTCTGGGGTACATGCAGGTTTATTACACAGATATACATGTGTCATGGCGATTTGCTGCACCCATCAACCCATCATCTATATTAGTTATTTCTCCTAAAGCTATCCCTCCCCTAGCCTTCACCCACGACAGGCCCTGGTGTGTGATGTTCCCTCCCTGTGTCCATGTGTTCTCATTGTTCAGTTCCCACTTATGAGTGAGAACATGTGGTGTTTTGTTTTCTGTTCTCAAGTCAGTTTGCCAAGAATGATGGTTTCCAGCTTCATCCATGTCCCTGCAAAGAACATGAACTCATCATTTTTTATGGCTAAATAGTATTCCATGGTGTATATGTTCCACATGTTCTTTTTTTTTTTTTTTTTGAGACAGAGTTTTGCTCTTGTTACCCAGGCTGGAGTGCAATGGTGCGATCTCGGCTCACGGCAACCTCCTGGGTTCAGGCAATTCTCCTGCCTCAGCCTCCCGAGTAGCTGGGATTACAGTCACGCACCACCATGCCCAGCTAATTTTTTGTATTTTTAGTAGAGACGGGGTTTCACCATGTTGACCAGGATGGTCTTGATCTCTTGACCTCATGCTCCACCCGCCTTAGCCTCCCAAAGTGCTGGGATTACAGGTGTGAGCCACCACGCCCGGCCTCCACATGTTCTTTATCCAGTCTATCATCGATGGGCATTTGGATTGGTTCCAAGTCTTTGCTATTGTGAACAGTGCTGCAATGAACATTTGTGTGCATGTGTCTTTCTAGTAGAAGGATTTATAATCCTTTGGGTATATACCCAGTATGTAATTGCTGGGTCAAATGGTATTTCTAGTTCTAGATCCTCAAGGAATGGCCACACTGTCTTCCACAATGATTACATTAATTTACACTCCCACCAACAGTGTAAAAGTGTTCCTATTTCTTCACATCCTCTCCATTATCTGTTGTTTCCTGACTTTTTAATGATCGCCACTCTAATTGGGGTGAGATGGTATCTCATTGTGGTTTTGATTTGCATTTCTCTAATGACCAGTGACAACAAGCTTTTTTAAATATGTTTGTTGGCCACATAAATGTTCTTTTGAGAAGTGTCTGTTCATATCCTTCACCCACTTTTTGATGGGGTTGTTTTTTCTTGTAAATTTATTTAACTTTAAATTTATGTAAGTTCTTCGTAGATTCTGGATCTTAGACCTTTGTCAGATGGATAGACCGCAAAAACTTTCTCCCATTCTGTAGGTTGCCTGTTTACCCTGGCGATTGTTTCTTCTGCTGTGCAGAAGCTCTTTCGTTTAATTAGATCCCAGTTGTCAGTTTTGGCTTTTGTTGCCAGTGCTTTTGGTGTTTTAGTCATGAAGTCTTTGCCCATGCCTATGTCCTGGATGGTATTGCCCAGGTTTTCTTGCAGGCTTTTTATGGTTTTAGGTCTTACATTTAAGTCTTTCATCCATTCCGAGTTAATTTTTGTATAAGGTGCAAGGAAGGGGTCCAGTTTTAGCTTTCTGTATGTAGTCTGGGAAATTTTGCCTGATGACATTTTAATAATTATTAAATATAGATGATATACCAAAAAAGAGCACTATGGAGAATAACGATGGGTTCAGCCTCTCTAGGTAGAACACAGCCAAAAAAGTTGTAGAAGAAAGACCTAAAGTATTTGTTGTCTCATTCATTCTTTCATCGTTACTAAAACCTAGTATATGTCAGGTGATGTACCAAACTGGGAATGGAAAAGAGTAAAAACACTTCCTGTCTTCCCAGCTTCCTGGAGATGGCTCTGGACGTCTCAGAGCCCAAAACAAGGAGGAGGACTTTGCTGCAGGGATCGGGGAGAGAAGGGCATTCAAGACCAAGGGCAATGCAGAGGTGTGGAAAACTCCGCATTTGAGAAAACTCAGCTCCCTTCCAGAACTCCCGTACAATGCTCAGGGTGACTGGCGCACGGGAGGGCAGGGCATGATGGTCGCTGGGCCTCAGAGTGTAGATTTTATTGTGCAGGCAAAGGATGCACTGCTGGGTTGCAGCCCAGATGAGCAGTTATAACTGCTGACTTCACACGCACCACGTGCCCCGCACGGCCCCACCCATTGCACCTGTTCAGTTGTGTCACCCTTTCCACAGCCATATTGTATATAAATAGAAGGAAACGGCAGAGCCAGACGGAGGGACTTTCCATGGCACCCTACTGGCAAGCAGGAATCCATGTGGCTGCAGAGCACACACTGTTAACACCCCAGCTGGCCAGCAGCCTTGACCTCACCTGGGAGCTTCTTAGCAATGCGAAACTCCAGGGCCCACCACAGATCCAGGGACTCGGAATCCGCCTTTTAAGTTGATCTCCCGGAGATTCCTACACACCAGAAGTGCTGGTCGAGTAGGTCACTCTGACCGCCAGAAGGATGGCCTGAGGCGGGGCGGTGTCTGGGAATCAGCGAGACCGGGTGGAGGACTGCTGCGTTGCGGCGGCATTAGGGGATTGGCCGCGGCCATGTGCTGCCATGTGCTGAAGCCCCTTCTCCCTCCCGCGGGCCTCCTGTCCGCATCTGGACTGCACGCTTCTTAGGAATGGCCGGGTGCGCCCTCGGGCAACCCCACAGGTCAGCATGGTGGTGTCCATCTGCCAGAGGCCAGTGTGTACGGGCTGACTCAGTGCTTCGCGCATGGATTATGAACTCCAGCCCTGGAGCCTTGAGGTTGCCACAAGTACACCATTCTGTGGTTCCAGAATCCTCCATCTGAACTCCAGTCCTGCTTTCCAGGGATCTCCTCCTTCTCCGGGCTGTTCCAGCCACTTCCTGCTCTCAGCTCCCCCTGCCAAGGCAGCCACTCCAGCAGCAGGAGTGAGCCATGCAGGTAACAGAGCCGGCACGTAGGAGGCCGCTGTGGGAGGCCACGCAGCAGACGGACCACCGGTTCCCTGGAGGTGGCTGCAGTGTCGCCATCACTGGAAAAAAGAAAAACAATAGCTGCTGTGAAGGTCTTCATTTTACCCCCCCCCCCCCCCGCCCTACCCAAATAGTAGCCTAAAGTAGCAGAAACTAGCGCAGAACTGGAGATCTTCTGTCCTGAGTTTACTTCAACTGAGAAGGCTGGAATAGTACTTGAATTGAAATGGCAGGTGTAATTTCTCTGAGTTCCACAATCACCAAGAAGTTACACATCATTAAGTCAGGACTGGATCCTAACCCCCAGATGACCGGGGTGAGGGCTTTCATTCCAAGTACATGGCTTCGCCCATCAGTTTGCCCAGGCAGATGCCACTATGCGATTCCTTTCCTTTGCTAGGATTTTGACTCTGAGGATTTCAGAGTGGAAGAGAAATACATTTCCACTGAAGGCATTTCTATTGTTACGAGGGAAATCAACACCAAGTCATTCTGATAGTCCCACAACTCAATCCTAATTAATATTAATCATAATTACTAATATTTATTGGTATTCTCTCCCTAAAAATGTCCACTGCCATTAAGTTGCCCCAAAATTCCCCTGGGAAAAGGACGAGGACTGGCTCTCTCTCTCTTATGTGTCCTTGAGAGCAGAACTCTCAGAATCGCACTGACCGGCCCAGACCAGAAGTTAGTTCAATGAATGGACTTGGAGGGGATGCGCAGACCCATCCAGACACGCTGGCTGGTTTCCGCCCCAGGAATCCTGAAGAAAATGGAGACTGTGGAGCTGGTGGAGAGCTCAGGGGTTTGAGTGGCATCAACCACCAATCTATCTGTAAGCTTTCTGTTCTCACACAGATAAAGAGGGAGCCAGCCCAGGCCTGATGGCTCACACCTGTAATCCCAGCACTTTGGGAGGCTGAGGCAGCAGGATTGCTTGAGTCCAGGAGTTGGAGACCAGCCTGGGCAACATAGTGAGACCTTATCTCTACAAAATATTTAAAAAAATACCCAGGCGTGGTGGCTCACACCTGTAGTCCCAGCTACTTGGGAGGCTGAGGTGGGAAGATCACTTGAGCCCAGGAGGTCAAGGCTGCAGTGAGCCATAATCGCACCACTGCCCTCCAGCCTGGGCAACAAAGTGAGATTCCCCCATCTTTAAAAAAGAAAAAAAGTTGTAAAAAGAGGGAGCCAGCAGCAGGGAAGAAAATAATCAATCAATAAGAGATCATTGCCAAGCTCTCTGGGAATTAGAAACTGGATTTAGTAACTCTGCAGAATAACGGATGGCCAGAAGCCCCAGTCCTACCAACCGCTGCAAAGATGGGCATCGTCATTCGACAGAGGCAGCTGGCCATTGGGGGCAGTACGGGGACACCGGAGGGATAAAAGCATGGGGGTTGGGCACCTGCTCTCAGTGGGGGGCTTTAGGCTCACACAGTGTAGTTGATGGGTTGGCTCTAGGGCCTGGGTGTTTCTCTCTTGTTGCCACAAGCAGGGAGAATTTGGTCAGCCTGGAAGAGAAGGATATGTGTCTGTTGAGCAGTGTCGGTGACATGTGGTGAACCATGCCCTGACCTGGTTCGTCTGCACCAGTGAGAGCCTCCAGCCTTGGAGTGCTTCGGACAACTCTTGAAACCCCTGCCCATGCCCGCATAGGAGTTTTCCCAGGAGTCAGGTACAGATGGGTAGCTGGGGCCCCACCACCATAGCAGTGTGAAGCCCCTGCAGGGCCACGTGTTCTTGCTCCCACTCTTTTCCATTTCCTGTTGAACCCTCATCAAAGTCTAAAAAGCAAAGAGCCACCTCCAGTGCCCCCTGCCCTCTAATCGACCCTGTTGGAGTTTCACTGCCTTGGAGCCCAGGTAGCCCATCTTTGACCTCTGTGGGCCTCATTTTCCTCTTCTGCAAAATGGGCTAAGTGTTAACTGGCATAACGAATTGAGGGCACTTTGCTCAGTGCCTCGGTTATATTAAAAAGCCATACCTGGAAGCTCGGCTGCTGCAGTTAGGATCTCACCACCCCACCCACTCAGAGCAGGCCAAGGGGAAGGACAGGAAAAGTAGGCAGCAGCCTCCTGGCTTCATGAAGAGTTGGGTTCAGGACATGGAACGCGAAGAAGGCAGGAGGCTGGGTGGAGGGAAATGGCTTCTGGTGCTTCCCAGGTGGAGGTTCCCTTTGCCTTGGGAAAATTGTGTGGTTTGGGCAGGATTCCAAAAAGAGCAGGCTCCAGAACAAGAGTGAGAGGGCCAGAGGCAAAGGTGAAGCCTGCCGGGCGATTCCCTTCCAGAGGCAGATTGGAAAGGAAGCTGTGCAGGTGCTGGCAGCTAAAGCCATTCATCCAGCCCTCCGATGGCAAAAAGGACTGTCCCTCTGCGTTCCTTGAGGTCTCATTACAAAAAGCCAGCAGATGACATTAAACAGGAAACCTACTACTTGGCAGTATTATTGGTGAAGAATTAAATGATTAGATGAGGAATTAAAATGCTGTGCCCTGTGCACAGACTATCCCCAGCCTACAACGAAAACAGAAACCCTGCCTTGTGTTGTAAGAGTGGACCAGGAAAAGAAAGTCTCCACATGTCCCAGGAAACAAAGCAGGCATCAGGAGCATTCTTAGTGACTAAGAGAACCGTGACCTGGTGGGACAAGGCTCAGGCCTTTCCAACCAACCCCAGGATGGGGGTGTCTTAGTCTGTTTTGCGGTGCTATAACAGAATGCCACAGACTGAGTGACTTCTAAAGAAAAGAAATTTATTCTTACAGTCCTGGTGGCTGGGAAGTCCAGGGTTGAGGGACCCACATCTAGTGAGGGTCTTCTTGCTGCATCATCCCATGGAGAAAGGGCAAAGGAAGAGTGAGAGAGCAAGAGAGACCCCAACTCACCTTTATGACAGCTCACTCTCGACGACAGACAGACTCCTTGATGACCACATCAATCCACTCATCCTTTGTGACCTGAGTACCTGTTGACGGTCCCACCTCTCAACACGGTGCATTGGAAATTAAGTTCCCAACACATGAACTTTGGGGAACACACCCAAACCAGAGCAGGGGGCTTTGCTGGGGTGCAGGTTTCTAATCTCAGACGGGAGAACCTGTCTGGCCTTGACCTTTCCTAGGTCTGAATGGCCAAACTTCATTGTGTGAGCTGTGTCTATGGCCCCTCACAGGGCCTTGGGGGAACCCAGACTCCTGCTTTGAAACCCATCCCAGACGTGTTTCACATCAGACACCAGGTTTGGGGTTGAAGAGCAAACACTGGATGTCCTCTCTGGGTGTCAGAAAGGTTGGGGCTTGTGAGTTTGGGTTGTTAATGGTGTTTTTCATTAAGGGAGCAGTTCCATGGACTCTGTCCCCAGTAAGCAAGCACTTATCTGCAATGCAGATCTGGACCTTGCCAACTGATTGGCATTGGAGAAGGCCCTTCAGACAACCACCCTCCTGCCGTGGCTGGCACCGAAGTGCTCTGATGATGGGAGGGCCCGATCAGGTTCTGATTTCAGGGAGGGCTGAAGGTGGAGGCAGGGGAGGGCATTTCATTGACGGAGAGTTTTATGGATTAGACTGTCGTTTTGTTTCATTGTTATTATTATGGACTAGACACTGTAGACCTGTTGTCTTTAGTCTTCAAGAGAACTCCTGAAGTGGGGCAGCTCACATTCATTTCAGGGGCGAGGAAGCTACATTTTACTTTGGTAAAATAAACTTGCTTGCTGTCTTAGGGCTTGTCACTAGGTCTGCCCCATTCTAAAACCTCATCCTTTATGTGGCCCCCGTACAGTGACCTCCATCAGTGACCCCTCTAGGGGTCTATGAACAATGTGTCATCACATGTGGTAGCTGCTGTGCCACTCTTCCAACCCTAGAAGCTTTGGGTCTATAGTGGGGCTGAATGGTGCCCCCCAAAAAGATTTGTTCAGGTCCTAACCCCTTGTACCTGTGAATGTGACCTGATGTGGAAATAAGGTCTTTGAATATTTAATTAAGCTAAAGGTCTTGAGATGAGCTTGTTCTGAATTTAGGGTGGACCCTAACTCCAATGACTGGTGTCCTAATAAAAGAAAGGAGAGAGAGAAACGATGATACGCAGAGACACAGGGAGGAGGCCACGTGAAGACAGAGGCAGAGACTGGAGAAACGATACGCAGAGACACAGGGAGGAGGCCACATGAAGACAGAGGCAGAGACTGCAGTGATGGGTCTCAAAGCCGAGGACCACCAAGGTCTGCCAGCATCCATCGGGAGCCAAAGAGAGCTGGGATAGATTCTGCCTCAGAGCCTGCAGAAGGAGCCACCCTGGCTTGAATTCAGACTTCTGGCCTCCTGGGTGAGAGTGCCAGTTTCTGTCGTTTTAAGCCACCAAGGTTGTGGTAATTTCTTTCGGCAGCCACAGGACACTGACACAGGCCTAATCTCCACCGTAGGACAGTATGACTCAGAGCCATCTCTCGTGTCGCATGCCTTCTGTACATCCAGGCACTGAGCTGGACCCACGCTAGCTTGGTCGAGTCTCTCACTTTATGAGGCGAGTGTCATTATTATCTTGCTCATTATCCAGGTAAAGAAACCGAGGGTCAGATAAGCTATCAGTTCCAAGTGGAGCTGCCTGGTGGAATGGACTCTGACCCAGGCAGCAGGACTCCAGAACCCACATTCCCAGACAGTGATGGGGGAGGAAGCAGGGGCTGGTGGTTAAATCCTTGCCCAAGAGTGCAGAGAATGTGGGGGCTCTGCCCTGGTCTGGAAGTCCCCATAGCCTCAAAGTGGCCTTCAGCCTCACAGGATCACTGAGAGCACCCAGGGCTTCCTCCTTTGCCCCTCCAGTTAGTAGACCAGGGAGATGGGCACAGCACTTTCCCGAGGGGCACACAGCTCTATGAGGCAACAAGCCTGGGCGCTCAGCACTCTAATTCTCTGTCCTGTGTCCTGGAAATGCCCAGAGAGTGGGGCTTCTTCCTCTGGCCCAACTGTGAGCATTCCAGAGTGAGAAGCCTGCACCTGCTGCCTGATCCAGGATTTACCTGGAGAGGATTGACACAAACAGAAGGACCCTTCAATACAACCTACATGTCCACAATCCCTTAGGGGGATTCCCAAATCCCAGAACCTGTTTCTATGATATGTGGTTTAGGGTGGGAGGGGAGGGATGCGAGGGGCGGGGCTGGCAGAGACCCACCTCTGTCCAGCCACAGTCATGGACTTGAAAGCGAAGAACTTGTTCTCCCCATCATGGCCTGCTGCACAAGGAGGCGACGACATTGGCTACAAAACCTGCTGGATGCCCAACGAGGATGTCCTCGCAGACCTGCAGGTCACCTTTGAGGGCCCTGAGTCCTGTCCCATGTGAAACTCCTGCTGAGGAAGTACTTCCCGACCTCCCCACCCAAAGGCTTCCTTCTGCCTCAATATGGGCGCCAGCAGTAAGATCCAGAGGGACTGGATGGCTGAGCTGCATGTCTAATGTGTGCTGCTGCTGTCAGGTGCCTGCTGAGCCACCTGGAGTCTGCACTTAACCAGGGGGTAGGCCGCCTGCTCTTGGTGAACCATGTGTAGAGATCTGGGGGTGGAGGGGCATGATGGGCCCAGGCAGTGCAGCCTCCTCCACCGACCCTGTAGCTCCCCCGGGGCCCTGGAGTGGCTGAGGATCCCAAGGCCAAGTCTGCAGTGGGCTCTTCTTCCTCATCCCTCCCCTTCCCTTCTCCCTCCAACTCTAAATTTAAATGATGATGGGGGCGGTGGTTAGGAAGGGCATGGGGGCACTGGGACCTAGATGTTTTCCTAAATAAAATTGGGAGGAAAAAGCATCAAAGGTCCCAAGCTTGGCATACCTGATTTGGTGGCAACACCTGAGCTGAACTTCCATAAAGTTCTTTATCATCTTTATCCCACTTGGTGTGAACATTTTGCTACAGTGGGTAGCTAGTCAGACACAAAGAGGGCAGGAGAGGGCCCTGCACCCCACCGGAAAGTCCGGTGCCCATCAGGTGACGCTCAGGCAATTGTCTGCCTCTCTAAAATAATAATAGGATGCAGCCGCACCAGAGAAAGGCAGTCTGTCCGCAGAGAGAGAAACACCTGAAGCTGGTGATCAGCAGCTTCCTGGTAAGATCTCAGGAGGTAGGAGAGTGGGCTCAAGCGTGCGCATTGAAAGGCAAAATAGCGGTGCTGAACTGGTGTAGGGCCTCCCAGGGACATTCCGCAGGTGAAAGGAAGACCGCCTCAGGTGAGCATGCCTACAACGCCGGTGAGCACACTGCACCTGCTTCCCTCCCACGCACGAGCAGGCAACTGTGGACGCGGACGGCCCACCCAAGGGAAGAATCGGGAGAAGGGACGCAAGACCCCGGAAGTATGCCACCATCTAACACCCCAAGTCAAAAGGTCAGACCCCGCCTGTCCTCCAGACGCCCACTTGGCCCTCTTCCAAGTGTACTTTACTTCTTTTCGTTCTGCTCTACAGCTTTCGGATACTTTCACTCCTGCTCTAAAACTTGCCTCGGCCTCTTCTGCCTCATATCCATTAGTCGAGTTATTTCTTCTGAGGCTGCGGAAGAAAAGAGGTCGCTGCAGACCCGCGCAGATTCGCTGGGGTGGCAATTTCACCTTGGACGTGTGAATGCAGTCATTTCAAGGTGCGGCCCGTGACTCTGCTGGGTGTTCTGTAGGACATGGCACATGCAGTCTAATTCTATAAACCTAAAATCTGGAAAACTCCCAGTCCTAAACACATCTGGTCCAAGAATTTCGTGCTAGAGTTTGGGGCTCTCCTTTAAGTTCTCCTGGAGGCGGATCTGCTGGCACTGGGGTGGGGCCAAGCCTGCCCTCCACCCAGACATGGTCAGATGTGTGGAGGGCGGACAGCAACCCCGGCTCTCACCTCCAGAGAGGCAAGTGTGTGGACAGGTTTCAACCTTGAGAAAAGGTTTAATTTCATTTAGGGTTCCATTGAGGTAGTACAGTGAATTTTTCAGGTCAGACAGCAAATCCAAGTTTTAAAAGCGAGTGACCTGAACATCTGCTGAACATCTGTGAGACATCTGTAAAATGGCGACCATCACACTTACTGCACAGGGTCGTAGAGCTGTGCGTATTGAATGAGCGGGTACCAGGCCAAGCACAGTAACCCAATACATAGAACCACCCTTTCCCCACTCCTTAATAAAATCCTTCCCCTCAAAGCTGCAAATTCTCTGGAAGAAAATAGCATCCTTTCCAATTCTTAGCAACAGGTATCTAGCACCTGGAACTAAGAGATTTTTCTGAGAGTGATGCAGTCACGCTCTCCATTTGCCCAGCACCTCCCAGAGAGTCACCAAGGACCCGAAGTGCTCTGCCAGCCTCAGCAAGCACAGCGCCTGGGTGCTCACCACAGCACATCTGGGGACAGAGACACAGGGCAGTGAAGGCCACTGTAGGGCTTCCACCTTACTGCTCTCACTAGCTATTAAAGGAGGTATTGATTTTGAAACGTCATATTTGAGTCCCCAGGGGCCTCTGGAGAAAGTACTATCCTAGGACACCTGTCAGGGAGTGTGACATTGAAAGACCCTGAGGATGTGCAGGGTGGTACTTCACAGAGACCGTTCTCCTGGCACAGAGGGCCTAGGGTCTGATGCTGGTGGGGCCAAAAGCCATGTGGAACACACTGTCTTCTATTACGCCAGGCTCCTCTCATTGTATTTGAAATCGTGGGGTCTTTTCCTTAATTCATATGATTGTCATTAAGACAGTGACCTCGTGTAGCTAATCAATAAAACGCATATGGAGTCTTTAATTGTGCATGCCGTGGTGGGAGGTCCAGGACATAAGCGCCTCACACACTACTCCTGCCACCTGCGTTGCCAGGATGACTATGCTTCCTGTGGGATTTGTGAATCCGACCGTGAGGACAGACAGGGAGGGGCTGGCCAGTTGGTCTGGGAGAGGGGTGGTTATATTTATATATATTTTTTACAGGTTGAGCAACCCAAATTCAAAAATTCAAAATCTGAAATGCTGCAAAATCTGAAACTTTTTGAGGACCAAAATGATGTTCACAGAAAATGCTCATTGGAACATTTCAGATTGTCGGTTTTTGGATTTAGGATGCTCAAGCAGTATCAGGCAAAAATTCCAAAAATTAAAAAATAAATCCCAAACACTCTGGTTCCACGTATTTCAGTTGGGGATACACAACCTGTATTTTACCCTGAGGGATATGTGCTGCCTATAAGTCTATTTGGACCAGGGCAAACTATCCTTATCGCCTTCATTTCCAACGGGAGAAGGAAGCTTCCTGAAACTGGTCTTAACACTGAAGCCAAGTCACAGATGGGTCAGATTTTGCTGATGATGGAAGAAAAAAGAACATTCTTATTGAGCAACAGAGTTGAGTTTCCACCTTTTGTTCTGTCCTTCACGCCTGAGGGTAACAGGTGTTCTCATTTAGAGGCACCTGCTGCCCTGGAGGGTGTGTTAGAATCTCCTGGGGAGAGAAAGAAAGAAAAAGAGGGAGAGGGTTGTGTAACTTGCGAGAAAACGCTACTTATAATGAGAATTTCTTTTTCTTTCTTTCTTTCCTTCCTTCCCTCCCTCCATCCCTCCCTTTCTCTCTCTCTTTCTTCTTTCCTTCCTTCCTTTCTTTTCTTTTCTCCTTCCTTCCTTCCTTCCTGCCTTCCTGCCTTCCTTCCTGCCTTCCTTCCTTCCTTCCTTCTTTCCTGCCTGCCTGCCTGCCTGCCTGCCTTCCTGCCTTTCTTTCTTTCTTTCGAGATGGAGTCTCGCTCTGTTACCCAGGCTGGAGTGCAGTGGTGCAATCTCAGCTCACTGCAACCTCTGCCTCCTGGGTTCAAGCAATTCTCCTGCCTCAGCCTCCTGAATAGCTGGGACTATAGGCACGCGCCACCACGCCTGGCTAATTTTTGTATTTATAGTAGAGATGGGGTTTCACCATGTTAATCGGGCTAGTCTCAAACTCCTGATCTCAGGTGATCTACTTGCTTTGGCTTCCCAGAGTGCTAGGATTACAGGCATGAGCCACCACACCTGGCCAGTAATAAGAATTTCTAAATGATCTTCTCTCCCCCTGAGAATGATCAAGCAATGGACCCATTTATTCACTAATTCTTTCACTCCCTCATTCATTTGGCAACTTCTCCTAGGCCCAGAGCACATCCCCAGCTCCTGTGCTTTCACAGCTTAGAAGATGGTGCCTGGAAGTGTTCTTATTCAACCTCTAAAACCCAGAATCAATTGTCCCCTCCTGGCCAGCCATAGTGGCTCATGCCTGTAAATCCAGCGCTTTGGGTAGCCAAGGAAGGCGGATCACCTGAGGTTGGGCGTTCGAGACTAGCTTGACCAACATGGAAAAATCCTGTCTCTACTACGAAATTAGCTGGTCATGGTAAGACATGCCTGTAATCCCAGCTACTCGAGAGGGTGAGGTAGGAGAATTGCTTGAACCTGGGAGGCAGAGGTTGCAGTGAGCCAGAATCATGCCATTGCACTCCAGCCTGGGCAACAAGAGCAAAACACCATCTCAAAAAATAAATATGTAAATAAAAAAAAATTTTTAAGTCTCCTTTTCTGTCAAGTATTTTCTGCTGCTTCCCTGTGTCTCTCACCTGTGAAATCTCCTGAGTACAAGACTCTTATATTGATTCTTCTGAGTCTAAGGTCTATCCGCCTGTCTCTGTTGTCCTTTAGCTGTAAACTCTGTAAGGGAATGGACCACTGTGTGTCCTATTGGTCATATGCCTGTCCCTAACCAGGGCCTGGTATATTGAAAATGCTCAGTAAGAGTTTGTTGAGTGACTGAGTGAAGGACTTTTTCACAGTGGGCAGCTTCTAAGTGTGATAAAATTGGTATGTTTGTGGGTCAGAGAGGCAGGGCTGCTGAGTGACCTTGCTCCAGGGACGGTCTTAACCATCAGGTGCTGTTGAGTCCGTGGTGTAGTGGACACTGTTGTGCCTTCCCAAGATCCCCTTGACCCCTTCTCATCCCCTTCCATGGGTTCCCTATGCCCTACTCCAGCTTTGCTACTGAGGGCTGGTTCTTATAACCCTCCACGGAGGACTGCCCCTGGGCTCCTGGAGCTCATACGGCAGCAGGTGCTGCAGGCTGACAGGGCCTGGGAATTTAGTCCTCTCCAGGGTGACTGCCAGCTCCCACCTGGTAGTGGGAGTGTGAACTCTTGACTCCCTTGCCTCAGGGACAAATTCTAAGAGGCAGTGCCTGCTCTGGAGCTTCCTGTGGAGTCAGGCTGGAGCTGTGGCTTTCCCTGAATTCGTGCCCTTGCTTGGCTTCCCCCCTTCCTCTGTCTTGCTTCCCCCCTCTCAGTGCCCCCTGCACCCCTACCCCTCAACCATGACTTCCTTAGCAAAGCATTTGCACAAGAATCTCTGACTGAAGTTCTACTTGGGGAGGAGGTGGTTTCTGTGCCTCATCTTTCTTATTTATAAAATAGAGAGTCTAAGAATATTTGTCTTCATCATGAGGTTTAAATAGAGTACCCCCTATAAAAAAGCAACGCAGAGCAAGACTCTCAGCCAGCACTTCAGCAACAGAACGTCAGTCATAGAGCTTTCCAGTTTTAGTACACTGGGCTCCCACAAATAAAGACTGGATTTTCTAGCTCCCACCCCTCGCAGTGGGTTGATGGAGCAGCGTGGGTAAGTTCTGGCCAAGGGCATTGGGTGATTGCCTTTGAAAGTAAGATGGTGCTCCGCATTCTCCTCTCCCCCTTCCTGCTGGCTGGATGTGGCTGTAAGGGTGGGACTGGCACAGCCATCCTTGAAAACCAGATAGAAGCTGCATGTGGAACGAGGTGGAGCCAAAGGATCCCGGAGACTGACACTGAGCCACCCTCCCAGGCCTAGGACTCCTACCCCGGCAGGCAGATAAGAGAAACTTCCAAGTTTATTCAGAACAAATGTTGGATGGCAGTCTCTTTGTAACAGAAGCCAAACCTACATCTGAACTTCTTCAAACTCTGAACAGAAGGTAACTGCAGGAGGGAAGTTAGGAGGGTCATCTCTCGAGACAGCCACCTCCAGCACCAGCAAGGGAATCCCACTTGAGCGTGTGCTTGATTTCTCTTTCTTCGTTTGGTCTCTGTCTCTACTTTTCTTTTTTTCTTTTCTTTTTTTTTTTTTTGAGACAGAGTTTCGCTCTTGTTACCCAGGCTGGAGTGCAATGGTGCGATCTCGGCTCACCGCAACCTCCGCCTCCTGGGTTCAGGCAATTCTCCCGCCTCAGCCTCCTGAGTAGCTGGGATTACAGGCACGCACCACCATGCCCAGCTAATTTTTTGTATCTTTAGTAGAGACGGGGTTTCACCATGTTGACCAGAATGGTCTCGATCTCATGACCTGGTGATCCACCCGCCTCAGCCTCCCAAAGTGCTGGGATTACAGGCGTGAGCCACCGCGCCCGGCCCTGTCTCTACTTTTGAATGGGATAGGAAATGGAAATGGGATAGGAATAGGAGAATACAGGAAAAGAAAAGAAGTAACAACTCTAAGGAGAAGGTAATTTTAACGTCTTACTTGAGCCTGGTGGAGCTAAAATGAAAGTGAGCAGGAAGAGAAAATCTTGCCCCAGATCAAAATTGTCCAAAAGGCTTAATTTTAATTTAAAATTTTTTTGAGATAGAGTCTTACTGTGTTGCCCAGGCTGGAGTGCAGCGGTGCGATCTCGGCTCACTGCAACCTCCACCTACCTGGTTAAAGCAATTCTCCTGCCTCAGTCTCCTGAGTAGCAGGGATTACAGGCAGGCACCACCACTCCTGGCTGATTTTTGGTCTTGAACTCCTGACCTCAGGTGAACTGCCTGCCTCAGCCTTCCAAAGTGCTGGGATTACAGGCATGAGCCACCACACCCAGCCAGGCTTATTTTTAAAAATTTCAAAAAATGTGCCAAGTTGCCCTTTCCCTCATTTCCAAAGTTTATCAACAGCAAGGGAACGGATCTGCCACGATCCTCCCACGATGCCTCCCTCCAGTGAAGTGGCTGTGGGACACACTGTTGTCTATGCTGCAACACTTTGTAATATTGTACAAAAGTCATCTGGGGATTGTTGCAATTTTCCCAAAGGTGAAAACAGACTCAGAAATTAGGTTGAAGTACTTGGTGCCTCTTTCATGGTGCTTACTCAGTCACTGCTACTGCCCAGGGGCATGTTAGTATCCTTGGAGTGAAGCATAGAATATGGAGGTTCTTATGTGTAAGGGCCTGAGGGAGAAGCAAGAAGGCACTAAGAAAAGATGATTCTCAGGCTCAGTCCTATTCTTCAGCGCTGGTTTTCTCAGCCCTGGCACTCCTAACATTTCGGTCTGGAGAATTCGTTCTTGCGAGGCGGGTTTGTATCTGTAGGACGTTTCCCAGCCTCCTTGGCATCTCCCCACTAAATGCAGTAGTACTACCATTCCCAGTCCCCAGTCATAAAAAACAAAAACGCCTGCAGATATTACCACATGGCCCTGGAGACTGTGTGCAAAATCGCCCCTTGTTAAGAGCCACTGTTCCAGGGTCTGGCTCTACAGAGAGAGGCAGTGGAAGCGGCACCTGAAGGTCATTTTCAATTATTGTTCTTGGGGACCTTTTCCCCTAAAAACATCAGCAAACAGTAGCCTTGGGGAACACACAATCTGTTTCGGCTCAAGCTCAGAGGGAGGAAAAACTCTGCTCTTTAACAGAAACCCAAAGAATGCAGCATCACCAGAGAGCCACTTAGAGGGCTGCAAGCAGGGGCAGTGGACATTGTGAGAAAGGGGAGGAAAGAGCACAGGAACCCACGCTCAGCAGTGACTAAGTCAGCAGTGGGTGTTGCCGTCATCTTTGCCAGTGATTGGCTGACGGGTGAGCATGTGACTCAATTCTGGCCAATGGGATGTAAGAGAACTAGCGGACCCTGGGAAAGATTTTCTTCCTAGATAATGCAGAAATAGCTGCAGTGAAAGCCCCTCTGTGCTCTCCTCTTCCCTTCCCATCCTATGCCGATATGAGATGCTTGGAACTGCAGCAGTTATTTTGCAACCATGAGGTAACAAGCAAAGGTCAAAGCCTATTGAAATATGGGAAGAGCCTGGGTTCTTGATGACGTGGCTGAGCGACTGAGCCAACTTTGGGACTATGTTCCCTTAGACTTTCTATTAAGTTAGTAGCATGTGTTCCTGTGTTTTAAGCAGGGGTTAGCTGAGTTTTTCTGTCATTTGCGATCAAAGTCATCACTCACCAATAGAAATGTTTTCAACTGCAACTAATAGTAATACCTAACTGAAAGAAACTTCTGGAAGGAGTGGGTATTTTTCTCACCTAACAGAAAGTCCTGAAGTAGGTGATTCCAGTGTTGTTTGGTGGTTGCGCAGTATCAGGGCTCTGGGTTGACGTCTATGTGATTCTCCCAGCCTTTTCCTCATGCTCACAATATTGCTGCCACGGCTCCATATATCATACGCTCACTCAAACCGTGTTCAAGATGGGAAGAAAGAGGCAAGTTCTCTTTGTCTATCCCTCTCTCTCTTTTTTTTTGAGACGGAGTTTTGCTCTTGTTACCCAGGCTGGAGTGCAATGGCGCGATCTCGGCTCACTGCAACCTCTGCCTCCTGGGTTCAGGCAATTCTCCTGTCTCAGCCTCCTGAGTAGCTGGGATTACAGGCACGCGCTACCATGCCCAGCTAATTTTTTGTATCTTTAGTAGAGACGGGGTTTCACCGTGTTGACCAGGATGGTCTCGATCTCTTGACCTCGTGATCCACCCGCCTCGGCCTCCCAAAGTGCTGGGATTACAGGCATGAGCCACCACGCCCGGCCCGTCTATCCCTCTCTTTTTATCAAGAGACAAAAAATGTTCCCTCAAGCTCCTAGTACTATCTCATGGTCTCATTGATCAAAACCGGACTATATATGAAGACAGCCTGGGACAGTGAGTTCTTGGCATTTTAAGTCTCTGTCATGAGAGGTGGGCTCTACCAGAGAAAGGCTGTTGGGTCCACAGATAACAGTTCCTGCCACAAAATAATGGTTCATCCCACATTCCCTATTATCAGAAAATCAGTATTTCCCTACTGAGACTCTCATCCCACTCCATCCCTAGTTGTCTAGAAAGTCCAGGGACCCTTACTTAGCCCACCTGTAGTAGGTTGGCCCAGCCTTTACCTGCCACTAGGAGAGAGAAGTAGAGACGATTAGTTCGGTCCAGCGCTCACCCCCCAGCACATGATGTAACTGCTGAAGACTGGCTCCCTGAGGACCGCGTTGTTCATCCCTGGATGAGATGACCTTTTGCTGGCTGGGAAGCCTGTCCTGGGTGCGGTAGTTCTAGGGAAGATAATCATGCACCCTTGGCACTAAGCCAGCCATGAGGCCCCAGTCTCTGCTCCCAAATTGCCAGCTCCCAGTGCTCAGCTTCTTCTCAGGGCTCAAGCTGGTCCTGGGAGCTCTGCTCAGGAACCTGGAGTCACTGGCTCCCTTCTTCCAGGTGAGCTTTCTCTTTTCCCTGGACAACTGTGCCTGTAAGGGGAGGCCTATGCTGTGACTTCCAGGGGCCCCAAAACACCCTTTACAGAGGCCATTACTCATAGCATTTGCTCTACTGTGACACGGCCTGTAACCTCTTTTGCTAAAGAAAAGAAACTAATAAAAACAAGTTTGGTCCCCAGCAGGGCTCTCCCTCTAATCCAGTCCCTGATGTGTAAACACACGTGCTCCCAGAGTTCAATCCTGGCGAGCAGCAGCCCCTCTGGGAAAGCATCTGGGGCATCAGATGACAAGATGACAGCCCCTGGTAGATTTTGTGTAGGTCTGTCCCACATCTCCCGTGTAGTCCTCTTTCTTGTCTTCTGATCGAGAAGAGCACAGCCTTCCAATCCAAGATTGGTCCTTGTGAAAAATGAAGCACCCAGCACGATCTCACTCCCCTGCTGGGACATTTGGAAGCTTGTGTTTGTTTGCAGAAATGGATGCCTGATAGCTTTCCACTGGCAATGGGGAGCAATCTGGCATCATATGTAATCCTGGATTACTGACTTGATTAATATTTCATGGTGTCTATTAGTCATTCACATTTATAGAAACATGAGTCATGAAAAATTAAAGTTTTAATTGCTGAGTTTCTTTCCTTTTACTTTCTTTCCTCCTCCTCCTCCTTTTTCAGGAGAGAATTTTTCTCTTAGCTGAGCTGTCTTTCAAGTCTTGGGAGCAGATTTACTCAAAAGAATGAGGAAATTTGGAGAGTCAGTCTGAGGACAGATTGTACACAGCAAAACAATAGGACAATTTCGGGAGGAGTGAAAAATAATGAATAGCATTCTTCAGCTCCAGGGTAAGGCCCTGGAATAAGGAAATGATCCAATGTATCACTTTTCTCTTTCAGCAAGGGCAACTTTTTACCAAGAAACAAGAATTTCAGACATAAGGACACCCCGACATTATAGACCATGAAAAACGACACACAGGGATAGCCTGCTCCTGTGCGTTGGTTTCTGTTAGTGGCAGTTGTTTGTCTTCTTTCGTTTTGCTCTTGCGTGGAGTAGGCATTTCAGAGCTGCTTTAAGCCACAGACACCCAATATGGAAGAGCCAGAACAGTAGCTAGACAGATTAGCCCACCTCTGAGAATCTCCTGGGGGACTCACATTTGTAGTTTGACTTCTATGGCCAACAAATTCAGGCTCACTCAGTACTGCCCACTCTTTTATTCTTTTTGAGATGGAGTCGCTCTGTTGCCCATGCTGGAGTGCAGTGGTGTGATCTCAGCTCACTATACCCCCCACCTACCAGGTTCAAGCAATTCTCGTGCTTCACTCTCCCAAGTAGCTAGCTGTAATTACAGGTACGTGCCACCATGCCCGGCTAATTTATGTATGTTGAGTAGAGATGGGGGTCTCACCTTGTTGGCGAGGCTGGTCTCGAACTCCTGACCTCAAGAGATCTGCCCGCCTCAGCCTCCCAAAGTGCTGGGCTTACAGGTGTGAGCCACCATGCCCGGCCCCAATGTTGCCACTCTTTTGATACTAAATGTATGGCCTTTGGTATTCTGTACCTCTGTCATATAACTGCGCCTCTTTATCGGGGCAAGGGGATTTGCTTGTATTTGACTCAGTGATTTCAAATAAATGCTTGACTTCAGATTCTTGGATCAGTCTCTCTGGGGGTGATTTGTCAGGTGAGCTTGGCAATTGTGAGGAATTGCAAAGCAGAGCCTTTGGTTCCCGTTTCAGAGGACGTCCAGTGCGTGAGAGATGGGCTGCTGGGGTTAAGGGAAGAAAAGGTCTGTTCTGCTTTTGTAGAAAGGCCTAGAAATCAACCTGGAAGGGTAAGTGATGGCGGAGGCAAAGGTCGGTGAGGCAGAAGGCACATGCTTGTGTGTCCGGCAGATGTGTGAGAAGTGATCTTCTACCCTGAACAGCAAAACAACTTTCTCAGGGAAATCTCTGAATCTCTCATCTAATTGCTGATTAGACAGAAGTATAGCATTTTCTAAAGCTATTTGATTTATAGTTATGATAAAATATATTTTTAGATGAAAATAATTGTTTTATGTCACTTCAATTTTAACCATGCAACTTACTTAGTGGGAAAATGAACAGTTCTTTTAACCTCGAAATGAAGCAAAGTATTATCAACCACATTTGCGGCAGTAGAAAATACCTGCAACTGTGTGTTATGTAAGATTTGCTGTGCGTTGTCACAGATTTGTGACACCAGCGATTCAATACTATGAAAGTTTCTGAGAGGACAGTATAGATCTGTAGAATAAGTGAACCAGATATTTTGTCTCAAGGATTAATTTCTTTTTAAGCCACATCAGATTTGCATGAACGTGCTTATATTAAACTGTTTTTCCATATTGTTAATTCTCAGTATTCTACACAACTAAAAGGTGCAGGTCACACCTATTACGGATAGTTTATTTTAGCATGTCACCTCTACTGTTAATAATTCCTTGACTATATTTTCCTAATACAGTACAGTATTTAACAATGAGGTGAGAGTACACTGCTAGAACATCCGCATTTCACTTCTTGGTTAGTTCAAATGATTTCATCATCTGAATTCCTTGAGATATAAAACAAGTTTGTCCTTTAGATGAGCTACTGGCAGGAACTTCCTGGAACTGTGAAATAAGCAGTGAATAATTCATTTTGAAAATGAAGGAAGCAAGTATGTAGAAAACACACTCTAGATTTTTAAGGAACTGAATTTTGTTATTATGCAGATGAGGAGCCGAAACAGGTATTATTATTTTTTATGTAACACTGGCAGAGATGGTATGTCTGGTGTTTGCTGTATAACAATAAGTTCTGGCTGCTGGCTATTTCATAGTCACAAAACATCTCATGCCAGTGAATGAGGCAGCCACATCACTTGTTGATATGCCTGCAAATAAAGGCAGTCTTCCCTACACAGTCACTGGGTCCCGGTTATTATGGCACAGGAGAGTTTTAAAAAAAATGAAGGAATGCTAAGATAGCACTTGCAAAAGAGAATCAAGAAAGCTGTTGCCTTCCAGGCTCTTGGCCGTTCTGTGGACAGAGCCCTGTGTAATACTAGGTGTGCAGGAGTCTATCAGCAGTGAGGGAAGGCATCCCGCACTACGATAACTCAGAGACCATGACTCTAGTGGGGCCATTCATGAAAACATATGTACACACTACGTTATTAGAAAATAAAAGCCCCCAAATTCAGAATAATAAAACGCAGAAAAGAATCGACAAAACAACAAAAACTGGCCATAGCAGCAAGTTTCAATAAATCACCCAAAGTCAAGCCAAGCCATTGATATGGCCAGCTTACCTTCTCTGTCTCCTTCTCGGTTAATGCTCACAGCATGGGAAGCATGGAGCTCGGGTTGACAAAAGGACACATGAAAGCTCTTTTCCCTCTTCTGGTGAATTTTTACCCCCGACAGAGTTTCCAGGACAGCACTTCCAGTGCTTAATATGAATGCAAGCAGTTTAGAAGTATAACTCGATTTCTACTATTTTTGAGAGACAATTTTGTTTTGCTTTTGTTTTTGACATGGAGTCTTGCTCTGTCACCCAAGCTGGAGTGCCATGGTGCGATCTCAACTCACTGCAACCTCCGCCTCCCGGGTTCAAGTGATTCTCATGCCTCAGCCTCTTGAATAGCTGGGATTATAGGTGTGTGCCACCACGCCCAGCTAACTTTTGTAGTTTTAGTAGAAATGGAATTTTGCCATCTTGTCCAGGCTGGTCTTGAACTGCTGACCTCAGGTGATCTGCCTACCTCAGCCTCCCAAAGTGTTGGGATTAAGCCCAACACGCCAGGTGTGAGCCACCATACCCAGTGGAAAACCAATGTAACAAGAATTAAGTTTAGAAGCACACAAATATACATCTGCACCCAGACACGCTCACAGAAGACAAAATTGAACTAGAATAACTGGTCAGGCTGTAAGTGCTTGTTAGCAGACTGAAAAAAATTACAAAGAAGGAAACATGATTTTAATAGAATTAAGAAATTTTCTTTTGATTTCCCATGCATGGACTCATGAAAGTGGTCAAACTTCCACAATATTGCCGACATTTATGAGAATTTTCAGTTCTTTGACTGCAGTGTAAACGGTGGGCGGGTTGTTTACTTCCTAAAAATTTCGCAGGCACATACAGGGGTTCACTCCGAAAAACACGTACAGTGTCTCTGTACAAACAGAAAGACGACCTCGGCATCTGCGGAAAAGGAGAGGCAAATTGCTTTCACAAAAGCCTTTGGTACGGTGTGTCTTCGTGGCTTCCAAAAAGTTAAGCCCCAAAGAAAACGAAGACCCATTCTGCACTGGGACCGAAGAATGGTTTGCTGTGGTGCGTGAGGGGAGGGGGCTGCCGAGTGAAAGTGTCACGCTTTGCACTCATACTTAGCGGACTCAGAGCCACAGCAAGATGAGCAGCCCTGAACAGAGACGAACCAGAGCTCAGCTCAGCAGCAGCAGCAGCCCCAAAGCCCTGGCCCTAAAAAGCCCCTCCCCCGGGCTCCCCATCAGGGTCAGCCACGCCCACCTCAGGGAATCTGGGGGCCTTAGTCTGTTTGGGCCTCCTTAAAAAAGCACTGGAGACGTGGGGTGGGGGGAGGGGGTCTACAAATTGTCTGAGGCCATGGAGACTCAAAGTCAGAGATCAATGTGTCTGCAGAATTCTTTTCTTTTGAAGTTGGTCTCACCGGCTTGCGAAGGACTGTTTTCTCCCTGTGACCCTGCGTGGTCGCCCCTGCTCATGTCTGTATCCTGATTTTCTCTTCTTGTCAGGATGTCAGGGGCGTTTGAACCACAGCGATTCCATCTTGAATAGGGGCTGGGTGAAATAAGGCCGAGACCTACTGGGCTGCATTCCCAGGAGGTCAGGCGTTAAGTCACAGGGTGAGACAGGAGGTCAGCACAAGGTACAGGCCATAAGGACCTTGCTGATAAAACACGGTGGCTGACTAAAGCCCACCAAAACCAAGTTGGCCACAAAAGTGACCTCTGGTCATCCTCCCTGCTCATGCGCTAATTATAATGCATCAGCCTGCTAAGAGACACGCCCACCAGCACCAAGACAGTTTACAGGTGCCATGGCAATGTCAGGAAGTTACACTATATGGTCTAAAAAGGGAGGAGCCCTCAGTTCTGGGAATTACGCACCCCTTTTCCCAAAAACCTCATGAATAAGCAACCTCTTGTTTGTTATATAATTAAGAAATAACCCGGGCCGGGCGCGGTGGCTCAAGCCTGTAATCCCAGCACTTTGGGAGGCCGAGGCGGGTGAGTCACGAGGTCAAGAGATCGAGACCATCCTGGTCAACATGGTGAAACACTGTCTCTACTAAAAATACAAAAAATTAGCTGGGCACGGTGGCATGTGCCTGTAATCCCAGCTACTCAGGAGGCTGAGGCAGGAGAATTGCCTGAACCCAGGAGGCGGAGGTTGCGGTGAGCCGAGATCGCGCCATTGCACTCCAGCCTGGGTAACAAGAGCGAAACTCCGTCTCAAAAAGAAAAAAAAAGAAATAGCCAAAAATATGGCCAACCAGCAGCCCTTGGGGCCGCTCTGCCTATGCAGTAGTCATTCTTTCATTCCCTTATTTTCTTACTAAACTTGTTTCACTTTATGGTCTCACCCAGAATTCTTTCTTACGAAAGCTCCAAGAACCCTCTCTTAGGGTCTAGATCAGGACCCCTTTCCAGTAACAAGGACAGCTGTCTCTATGCACTAGGGCCCACCCTAACGACTTCATTTTAACTTCTTTCCTCTTTAAAGACTAGCTACAAATAGTCACATGCTGAGATCATATGAACTTGGGAGGACACTGTTAGCTCATCACACTGGGGTAGCAGACTTCTGATATTCTATCCCTTCCCACCGTCTTTTTCAACCATTGTTTTTCAAACTATCCATGTCATACTTGAAATTCAAATGCCATTCAGCATCCCTTCCCTGACCTGTCCCCGCTATTGCCTCTCCTCACAAGATGAAAACAAGTTCAACTCGTTTCATTCTGAGGTTTACCTCCTAATCTGAAAACATACTCCATGTTTTTCCACTTTAGTATACCTTCTAGGCTTTCCACACTACGAAATAAGGATTTAATTCTCTTGTATTCTCCTCACTCACTTTTACGCTTCCTAAATCTGCTAAAGTTACAGCACAATTTTAAAGCTTAAATCAATATTCAGCATGTGTACTATGTGACTGCAAATATGCTTTACAACTGGGTCTAGCAGAACAATAGAGTCATTTCTTGTACTTACATTTTTTTTCCTGGAATTAATCAGTGTTGTTTCGATTTTTAAATAAATGTTAATTGCAGGTGTCCTCCCTGGAGCCCTGCCTTCTGTTCCATCCTCTGGGGTCGCTTTCCCGTCTGCTGTGTGGGAAATCCTGGGGGAAGAGAGTGAGGGCGAGAGACGGGGCAAACGTTGGCACATGAGCCGTGCGTGTGGCTGGAGTTATCCCTCTTAGCTTGCTATTTTTTGAGATGTTGATTAGCTAATGAGTCATGGCTCATGATTCCTTAATTCTCCAATTATTTTTCTTGTTGTTGTTGCTTATCCTTAATTTTCCAATTATTTAGCCTAGACCAGAGGTCTGCAAACTTTTTCCATGAAGGTCTACATAGTATCTTTTAGATTTCCTGAGCCAGCAATGTCTATTGTAACAACTTAACCTTACTGTTGTGGTGTCAAAACGACCATAGTCAATGATGAGCATGTTTGTGTTCCAATAAAACTTTATTTACAAAAACTAGCTATGGAAAAATTTTGGCCAGTATACCATAATTTGCGGATCCCTGACCCATGAAAGAGTGCTTTTTAATTTTTCTTTTGAAACTATTTCATTGGCAGGGAAAAGTGGGTTTGTGCCCGCTAGAGAGCGGGTTACCTGGGGAAGCTTATTACAAGTATAAGATAGCTTTGAAATCTCACTTATCGGGCCAGGTGCAGTGGCTCACACCTGTATTCCCAGTACTTTGGGAGGCCAAGGCGAGTGGATCATGAGGTCAGGAGTTTAAGACCACCCTGGCCAAGATGGTGAAACACTGTTCCTACTAAAAATACAAAAATTAGCTGGGTGTGGTGGCATGCTCCTGTAATCCCAGCTACTTGGGAGGCTGAGGCAGAGAATTGCTTGAACCCGGGAAGTGGAGGTTGCATGAGCCAAGATCATGCCACTGCACTCCAGCCTGGGCAACAGAGCAAGACTCCATCTGAAAAAAGAAAGAAGGAAACAAACAACAAAAAAAGAAATCTCACATATCCACAAATTTAGATAAAGTTTGACAAAGTTTGAGCTGATCTTCATAACTCCGTGTTCTGCTGATTAACGAGGGTAGAGAGGCTAAAAGCTAAAGACAACTCAAGTGAGGTTGGGTGTCTCTGGGAAGCTTTTTGCCCAGGACCCCTCTTCTTATTTAGCTAGAGTACTTGGCTTGGCCATCTAGCAAATCAAAGGCCTTATTTTCAAGTTGCCATGAAGTCTACCGCTGAAGGGAGACAGACACGGTAATCTATTTATTGACTTTCTCGCAACTGTTCCCTGTTCAGAGTTTTCTTTGAGACGATGACATCCTAAAAATTACAACAGCACTGAGGTTTAGACTGAATGAAGCCCTGTGGACCCACGGCAAAGCCCCACCCTCAGAAAGATGATGGCTCTGCACTCTGGCCACCTCAAGGGCAACATGGAAATGGTCACAAGTGGAAGAATGTGTTTACGGCGGCATGTTCTGTGGTGCGATGACAGAAAGAAAACAGTGGGTGCAGACGGAGGCGAAAGGGCTGCCTCATCCTCGCACAGCTCTTGGTGTCGTTTCCTTTTACCCCAAGACTCCTCGTCTCAGCTCAGCAGGCTGGGGTTTGGGGCTGTGTTCGAACTAGGACTCTCTTGCTTCCAAACACGACGAGAGCTACTTGAACTCAAAGGAATTAGCCGTGATTTTTCAAATGACAAAAACTGAATGTTTTCTCTGAAGGAGAGAGCCGCCGCCGCAGCAGCCAGCTTTGCTGGAAGAAATTGATTGGAGTGTTTTTCTTTATTCTGAATCCACTCGCCCTGTCTGTCCCCAGCAGATGTGGGCAGGCCTTGCAAAAGGACTTGTTCTAGCTGAGTGGGATTCTAAGAGGCAAGGACAAGTGGATTGCCATCCCATCGTCTTGTAGGGCAGCTGGCCTGGAAAATTCAGTCCCAAAAAGCCTTATCAGTACCTCACCAGCCTCTGTAATCACAGACTCAGAATTAGAGCAAAAGGGACAATCAGTCTGATGAGAGACAGAGAAGAGGACCTGTGGCCCTGCCACCAAGAGCCCTTTTCTACGCCCACTTTGCCCTCTAGACGGACTCAACCATCCAGGGCAAAACACCCTCTTCCTGGGTTTCGGGGACCCGTGGGAAGGGTTAAGGGGGCTTCCACAGCGGAGTCTAAGCCAATTTCATCTGAATCCCACAAGATGAAGTCTCTCTTCTGACACCAGGAAAGCAACGGTATTCCAGCCTAGGCATAATAGCATGGCTGTTGAGAGATGTTTTGTAATGAATGTCTCCAGTTACTGTCTTCCACAAAGGAGAGCAGCTAGATTTGAGGCCAGTTGCCTTGAAAGTGCCGTTGTTACCCCTCCTCCCTGCTGGGACATACGGTGGCGGGAGGAGGCATCAGATGTAGATGAGTGCAGCACCCGCAAAGCAAGCCGAGTGAGCCTCATGGTTCTAGGCTCTGGGCGCAGCTGTGGGGAACCATTCTAACAACTGTGTCCCCCACATAAGCTCCCTGGCGAAAGGTGCAGGGTGCGGGCTGCATCACAAGCAGGCAGACGCATTTTTGTTATAGAGTCAAATGGGTGTAACATTTTAACTGCGCAGGGCTGCTTTGCAGTTCATGAAATAAAACCTGTGCACGACAGTCTTTCCCAAAAGATTCCCAACAATCTTTTTTTGAAAATTTAAACATTTTTATAAATTTTATGAGTACCTAGTAGCTGGATATATTTATGGGGTACATGAGATGTTCTGAAACAGGCATGAAATGTGAAATAAGCACATCATGGAGAATGGTATATCCATCCCCTTAAGCATTTATCCTTTGAGTTACAAATAATCAAATTACATTATTTAAGTTACTAAAAATGTATACATTTAAGCCTGGGAGTGGTGGCACACACCTGTAATCCCAGCACTTTGGGAAGCGACGGTGGGCAGATCACTTGAGCTCAGGAGTTTGAGACCAGCCTGGGCACCATGGCAAAACCCTGTCTCATATTTTGGCAGTAAGCCAAAATCATGCCACTGCACTTCAGCCTGGGTGACAGAGTGAGACCCTTTGTGTGTGTGTGTGTGTGTGTGTGTATGTATATACACACACACATAGACAATTACATTATTGACACACAATATACGTTACATATGTGTATATACACACACACATATGCAATTACATTATTGACACAATACACATTACATATGTATATATATATACACACACATATGCAATTACATTATTGACACAATACACATTACATACGTATATATACACACACATAGATAATTACATTATTGACACACAATATACGTTACATATGTGTATATACACACACACATATGCAATTACATTATTGACACAATACACGTTACATATGTATATATACACACACACATAGACAATTACATTATTGACACACAATATACGTTACATATGTATATATACACACACACATATGCAATTACATTATTGACACAATACACGTTACATATGTATATATACACACACACAATTATGTTATTGACTATAGTCACTCTATTGTGCTATCACATAGTAGGTCTAGTTCATTCTATTTTTTTTGTACCCATTAACTATCCCCACCTCCCCCCAATCCCAAGTCCCCTTCGCAGCCTCTGGTGAGTAACCATCCTTCTATTCTCTAAGTTCATAAGTTCAATTGATTTGATTTTTAGATCCCACAAATATGTGAGAACATGCGATGTTTGCCTTTCTGTGCCTGCTTATTTCATTAACGGAACGATCTCCAGTTCCGTCCATGTTGTTGCAAATGACAGAATCTCAGTCTTTTTATGGCTGAACAGTACTGCACTGTGTATGTACCACATTTTCTTTATCCATTCATCTGTTGATGGACACTTAGGTTACTTCCAAATCTTAGCTTTTGTAAACAGTGCTGCAGCAAACATAGCACAGTATCTCTTTGAGATACTGATGTCCTTTCTCCTGGATATATACCCAGCAGTGGGATTGCTGGATCATATGGCAGCTCCATTTGTAGTTTTTGAGGAACCTCCAAACTGTTCTCCATAGCGGTTGTACTAATTTACATTCCCACCCACAGTGTACAAGGGCTCTTTTTCCTCCACATCCTCGTCAGCATTTGTTATTGCCTGGCTTTTGGATAAAAGCCATTTTAACTGGGGTGAGATGATATCTCGTCATAGTTCCCTAGTGATCAATGATGCTGAGCACCTCTTCCTATGCCTGTTTGCTATTTGTACGTCTTCTTTTGACAAACGTCTATTCAAATCTTTTGCCCATTTTTAAAAATCAGACTATTAGACTTTTTCCCAGTTTTCCCAACAATCCTGTGAGATAAGTAAAGTATGGGTGCGACAAGATTACAGAAGTCGTAGCTGGGCCAACATCCCGCTTTTTGTGATTGCTGGGAGCACAGAGGTTCCCTGTCAGTCCTCCTAAAGCAGGAAATGAGGTGGGTCTTGGGTCTTGGCGAGGAAGCGCCTTGTGCTGGATGCTGGAGGATTGGAGGGCAGAGGAGCCAGGGAGGGGCAGATTGAACCTGTGCTAACGCAGGGCCTAAGTGGGAGCCACCACTGAACTGCCTACTTTTTTTGCTGAAATAGAAGGGATGGTCATTTTTTTTTAATCTCAAAGTGAAGAAATTGTAATATGAAAGAATAGTGATAATCGTTAGAATAAGTTAATGATTAAATTAATGTTGCATCATTATTATACATAGAGTAATATGCTTGAATAAAAATGTAAAAGATGTCTGTCTAATGGGGCAGATCGAAACGAGAGAAGCCGCTTTGTATGTGTTTGCTGCTTACCTATCATGGGTCTGGCACTGTTCTAGGTGCTTGGGATACTGTAGTGAGCAAAACAGATCCCTGATTTTTGTGGAGCCTAGATTCTGGCATTTAGAAATAGACCAGAAACCACAATTATAATAAGTAAAATCTTTAGGATGTTTGAAAGTGACCCCTGATGGGGAGATATTAGGTCAATGCAAAAGCGATCACGGTTTCTGCCATTACTTTCTTTGGTGGGGGAGGTGAACGGAATTTCGCTCTTGTTGCCCAGAGTGGAGTGCAGTGATGATCTCTCAGCTCACCACAACCTCTGCCTCCCTGGTCCAAGCGATTCTCCTGCCTCAGCCTGCCGAGTAGCTGGGATTACAGGCATGTGCCACCATGCCCAGCTAATTTTGTATTTTTAGTAGAGACAGGGTTTCTCCATGTTGGTCAGGCTGGTCTCAAACTCCTGGCCTCAGTTGATCTGCCCGCCTTAGACTCCCAAAGTGCTAGGATTACAGGTGTATGCCACCACGCCTAGGTCTGTCATTCTTAATTACTTTTGCACCAACCTAATAAAAAACAAAATACAGACACAACAGGATCCCAGCAAGGGGGAGGAGAGCAATGACTGCAGTTGTAACTAGAAGGCCAGGCTAGGCCACTCTGAGAGACACCTGTCCCCAGACTTGAAGGAGAGAAGGGAGTTCATATGCAGATATCTGCAATGCTTCAGTCTGAGAGAACAGCGGGCCCATAGGCCTGGAGCTCCCAGCCTCCCTGGAATGCGTGGTGGCCTGTGCTGCTGGAGCACAGTGAGGAAGGGACAGAAGCAGGTCACCTGTCAGAGTCAGAGGAGCAGCCACAGGACCAGATCACAAGGCTCTTGGAAGTCACTGTGGAAAAGGTGGCTTTTGCTCTGAGTGAAAGGCAGAGGCTTTAGAGGTCTCTGAGCAGATGGTTAGAATCATTTCATGTTCTCTCTGTATCCTTCTGACTGCTGCCTTCAGTGGGGTGCTGGTAGAAACCGGGGACCAGGTGGGAGGTTACCGCAGTGAGTTACTGCAGGTGAGGGACAATGTGGCTGGGGCTGGCCGGTAGCAGCGGAGGTGGTGACCAGTGTTTAGATCCTGTACGTGCTTTGAAGGCTTTGAAGGTAGAACCAACAGAATTTCCTCAGGGATCAGATGTGGAATGTGACCGCAAAAAAAGGAGACAAGGAAGAGATCAAAGTCTTTGGCGTGAGGAAGTGAAAGCGTGGAGATGTCATCAACTGAGGCAGAGACAGTTACGAGCAGAGCAGTTTTAGGGGAAGAACAGGTTTGAGACAGTAACTTGGAGATGTCTACACATTGTGTTAGAAATATGTGGCGAGGTACTGAGCATATGAGAATCTGGAGCTTGGAAAGCGGTTTGGACTGGAGTTACAGCTTGGGGGCGGTTGGTGTATAGCTGATTGGTGAAGCCCAGAGTCTGCACTGGTTCACCAAGAAGTAAGTACAGATGGAGAAGAGGAAGGAATCACTTTCAAGAGAAGATAAAAATAGACTGAACTGTACACTTAAAACTAGTTAAGATGGTAAATTTAATGTTATGTGTTTTCTTTTTACCACAATAGAAATAAATAAATATCAAAAAAAGCAAAGAAAAGTATCAATTAAGTGAAGATCATTTTGAATCAGTAAAACTTCTGAATCATTGAGGATTTTTTTTTTTTTTTTTGAGATGGAGTCTCGCTCTGTAGCCCAGGCTGGAGTGCAGTGATCTCAGCTCACTGCAACCTCTGTCTCCCAGGTCCTGGTTCAAGCAATTCTCCTACCTCAGCCTCCCAAGTAGCTGGGAAGAGAGGCATGAGCCACCATGCCCAGCTAATTTTTTTTTTTTTTTTAGTAGAGACGGGATTTCACCCTGTTGGCCAGTCTGGTCTTGAACTCCTGATCTCGTGATCCGCCCGCCTCGGCCTCCCAAAGTGCTGGGCTTACAGACATAAGCCACCACACCTGGCCTGAGTATTTTTAAGAAACATATTCTCTTGACCAGCCATGGTGGCTCATGCCTGTAATCCTAGTACTTTCGGAGACTGAGGTAGGAGGATCACTTGAGCCTGGGAAGCAGGGGTCGCACGCAGTGAGCCAAGATTGCACTGCTACACTCCAGCCTGGGTGACAGAGAGAAACCCTATCTTAAAAAAACAAAAAGCGGAGCGGGGGGAAGAAAACGAACATATTCTCATCTGCACTGAGGCATGCTGTTAATATACTGCCCCCCTACCAAAAAACAACAAAAGACAAGCTTTCATTTCTATTTCATGATGACCTGGCTGAAGGCTGTCAGCTGTGACCTGCGGAAATGCCTCTGGTGAGGGGCTGCGACTACAGGGCATCTGTGGCCATGTAACAGTCTCGCTGTATCTCCTGAAGGGACAGATGGAAGAGCCCTTGAGTCACACTTAAGGAGACGGCAACTAGACTCAAGCCGACTTTCAACTTTTGAATGACGAGACTTGGCCAGCAGCTTCCTCTGCATGCCAGGCCCTGAACTCGGGCCTTCTGCACGGGTTGTCTGCTTGATCTTCAGACCCTGGCAGACACTGGCTAGCTGCTCACCAAACTCATGTCCCTCTTCTCTTGAGCACACAGACCATGTGCTCTTCCTTTGGGAAGATCCAGGAGATCTTCCTGAAAAATCTACTAGAGAAGAGCTTCAGATAACCAAAATGTCTAGAGGGACATCCACATAAGAGCTGGTGGGGAGTGTTCAACATATGGCCTTTCACAGAACTGAGATGGAATGTGCGCTGAAAGGGAAGTGTATAATGTGCAATGTCCCCGAGCTCATCTGGTGTGGACAGAGCACCAATATGAAAAGAATGGGACCAGGGAAAAATGGTGGAAGCTATGTGCAAAAATAAAATGTAACTGCTCTCAAGAATCATATAGATGCTTGTAGACTGGTATTGTTATTCTGAGACTGGTGTGTGTGTAGTGTGTGTGTGTGTGTGTGTGTGTGTGTGTGTGTAAAGTAAATGAGTTATCATGGGATATTCTAATTCCATCATTTCCTGGGTCCCTGAGATCAAGAGTTATTGATGTAGATAAAAATATAACATGAAGTCAGTGAAGTGGAAAAACCCTGTTACCCTAAATTTGAATTAGAAGTATCAGTGTGACAGTATTTTAACTTTAAAAATGTATAATTTTCTAGCTCTGTCTAGTGAAGAGGCCTAGAAACAATGATTAATTCTGAGTAGCAGTGACATCTCTGACACCCAGTTTGTGGGCTTGAAATACTATTTCTCACTAAAATAAACAGAGCATCTTGGGAGAAATGGCCAGTTGCAGGTCTGGGTTGGAAATGTGCAAGATGAGCCTAGAGTCTTCAGCGTATCAGCCAGTGAGAAAGCTGCCGCAGACCAGTGCAGTCACGCCCCAAAGCACTCAGGAGCCAATCTGAAGAGGTTCCCAGGCTAAAGATGGATGGGCAATTTGAGAGTCAACAAGAATAATTCAAATACATCAAAACCCATCAAATATGTTTCTATTTACAAGTTCATAATTATATATATATATATATATTGAGACGAAGTTTCACTCTTGTTGCCCAGGCTGGAGTGCAATGGCACAATCTCAGCTCACCACAACCTCTGCTTCCCAGGTTCAACTGATTCTCCTGCCTTCGCCTCCCGAGTAGCTGGGATTACAGGCATGTGCCACCAAGCCTGGCTAATTGTCTGTATTTTTAGTAGAGACGGGATTTCTCCATGTTGGTCAGGCTGATCTCAAAGCAGATGGTCACCTTCATAATATGGTAGAGGAATAATTCATGATCTTGAAAAGTGATAAATAAAGGGAAAGAATGAATCTTGCCTTTCCTATATGAAAGGTACCACCCACTGGGTGACCAAATTGTAGATGAGGGAAAGCATCTCTTTATATGAGTATTTACATAATTAAAAATAAATTATAGAACTAGGTTGTCATCCTTTTAGAGGGCTTAATGAGCTAAAGGATTCAGTCATTGACATCAATATCAACTGTGGCCAACAGCATGAGGTGGCAGGGAGAGAAAGAGAGAGATGATAAAGAAGATGAAGGAGAAGGAAGGAGAGAAGAGGAGAAGGAGGGGGAGGAAGAGGAGAAGAATGTAGGAGGAAGAGAAGGAGGGAGGGAAAGAACATAGACATGTGTTTCCTAATGAAAGAACATACCACCGCCTATAAACTTGCCAAAGGCGTTGGAAGTGAGACAGATAAAACCTCTGATTTCAGCTGTCAATTTTCAGGAAAGACAGAGCTCAGAGGAACACACTGAACTGGACCGTGAGTACACAGTCAGCAAAACCCAGATTGTGGGGAACTCTGCATGTTAAGTGCTGCTGTAGGGTAGAGAAATCAAGGAGAAATCTGTAAATCTAATGACTCTTAAAAGACATAACAAATATTTTTAAGCAGCAAGCCTAAACTATAGTGACCAGGAATGGCCACTTAGGTGATAGAACTATAAAGAAACACCAGGAAGTGATATCTCTGAAAGTCAGGAGAGCATTCACTTCTAGGGAAAGGGAAGGAGTCGAGGGTGGGAGATTGAGGAGGGGGCTTCTAGGGTACCTGGAGAAGTTCCATTTCATGACATTGTATTGATTAAGGATGTTCACCTTCACCTTATAACTCATAAGGCTATACATTTATTTTATTTGGACTTCTGTAGAGTCGTCCCTCAGTATTGGGGAATTGGTTCCAGTTTTCCCATGGATACCAAATTTGCAGATACTTGAGTCACTCATTTAGGCATTCACTGGAGATGCTGCAGGTTCAGCTGCAGACCACCACAATAAAGTGAATCATGAAATTCTTAGTTTCCCAGGACATACAAAAGTCATATTCACACTACACCATAGACTACTAAGTGTGCAATAGCATTATGTCTAAAGAATATACCTATACTTTAATTTTAAAATATTGCTAAAAATGCTAATGGTCAACCGAGCTTTCAGCAAGTTGTAATCTTTTTGCTGCTGGTGGGTCCTGCCTTGATGCTGATGGCTGCTCATAATCAGGGAGGTGGTTGTGGAAGGCTGGGGTGGCTGTGGCAATTTAAAAACTAAGACAACATTCAAGTTTGCTGCATTCATTGACTCTTTCAGGAAAGATTTCTCTGTGGCATGGGCTGCTGTTTGATAGCATTTTACCCACAGTAGAACTTCTTTCAAAAATTGGAGCCAGTCCTCTCAAACCCTCTCAAATCCACTAAGTTTATATATTACCCTAAATCTTTATTTGTCATTTCAACAACGTTCACGACACTTTCACCAGGAATAGATTCCATCTCAAGAAACAGCTTTCTTTGCTTATCTATCAGAAGCAACTCCTCATCAGTGGAAGTTTGATCATGAGATGGCAGCAATTCAGTCACATCTTCAGGCTCCACCTGTAAGTCCAGTTCTCTTGCTGTTTCCACCACATCTGCAATTGCTTCCTCCCCTGAAGTTTGAACCCCTCAAAGTCACCCATGAAGGTTGTAATCAGCTTCTTCCAAACTCCTGTTAGTGCCGAGATTTTGACCTCCTCCTATGAATCACGAATGTTTTAATGGCATCTAGAATGGTGAATCCTTTCCAGAAGGTTTTCAATTGTCCTTGCCCAGATCCCTCAGAGGAATCACGATCTATGGTAGCAATAGCCTTATGAATGTATTTCATAAATAATACTACTTGAAAGTCAAAATGATTCCTGGACCCATGGGCTGGAGAAAGGATATTGTTTTAGAAACTGGAAAACAACATTAATTTCCTGTACATTTCTGTAAGAGCTCTTGGGTGTCCAGGGGCATTGTCAATGAACAGTACTATTTTCAAAGGAATCTTTCTGAGCAGTAGTTCCCAGCAGTGGGCTTAAAATATTCAGTAAACCATGCTGAAACAGACAGACATGCTGTCATCTAGTCTTTGTTCTATTTCTAGAACACAGGCAGATTAGATTTAGCATAATTCTCAATGGCTCTAGAATAGTAAATGAGCATTGGCTTCAACTTAAAGTCACCAGCTGCCTTCCCTCCTAATAAGCGAGTCGGACTGTCCTCTTAAGTTTTGAAGCCAGGCGTCGACTTGTCCTTTCTAGCTATACAAATTCTACGTTGTGTTTTCTTCCGACGGAAGGTTATTGACTCTACATTGAAGATGTGTTCTTTAGTGTAGCCACCTTCACCAGCGACCTCAGCTGGATCTGGATAACTTGCTGCAGCTTCAACGTTGGCACTTGCTTCACCTTGAATTTTATGTTATAGAAACGGCTTCTTTCCTGAACTTCATGAACCAGCCTCTGCTAGCTCCAAACTTTCTTCCTGCAGTTTCCTAACTTCTCTCAGCCTTGAACTGAAGAGCAGTAGAGACTTTCTCTGGATTTGACTTTGGTTGAAGGGAATATTGTGGCTGGTTTGACTTTCTATCCAAACTACCCAAACGTTATCCATATCAGCAATAAGGCTACTTCACTCTACTTTTCCTTTGCATTCACAGCTTGCTTAATGGGTATAAGAGGCATAGCTTTGAGTTTACCTTGGCTTTTGACGTGCATTCTTCATTAAGCTTAATCACTTCTAGTTTTTTTATTTAAAGAGAGAAACATGTGACTCTTCCTTTCACATGAACACTTAGAGGCCATCGGAGGATTATTAATTGGCTTAATTTCAATATTATTGTGTCTCAGGGGCTAGGGATACCCAAGGAGAGGGAGAGAGATGGGGAACAGCAAGTTGGTGGAACAGTCAGAACACACACATTTATGGATTAAGTTCTCCATCTTATATGGGTGCGATTCATGGCACCCCAAAACAATTGCAATAGTAACATCAAAGACCACTCATCACAGATCAGCATTACATGTATAATAATAGTGAAAAAGTCTGAAATATTATGAGAATTAACAAAATGTGACACAGAGACACGAAGTCAGCACATGCTGTTAGAAAAATGGAGCCGATACACATGCTTGGTGCAGCTGTGCCACAAACCTTCAATCTGAAAAAAAATGCAGTATCTAGAAGTACAATAAAGCACAATAAAATGATATGCTGTTTGCATATAACCTACACAAATCATCCTATACACTTTAAAGCATCTATAGGTTACTTATAATACTTAACATAAAGCAAGTGCTATGTAAATAGTTGTTATACTTTATCATTGTTTAATTTGAATTATTTATATATATATTTTTTATTGCACTTTAGGTTCTGGGGTACATGTGCTGAACATGCAGGATTATTGCATAGGTACATAGATGGCAATGTGGTTTGCTGCCTCCATCCCTCCATCACCTACATCTGGCATTTCTCCCCATGTTATCCCTCCCCAACTCCCTACCCCCCACTGCCCTTCCCTATTCCCCCACAATAGACCCCAGTGTGTGATACTCCCCTCCCTGTGTCCATGTGTTCTCATTGTTCAACACCCACCTATGAGTGAGAACATGCAGTGTTTGATTTTCTGTTCTTGTGTCAGTTTGCTGAGAATCATGGTTTCCAGATTCATCCAGAGAATGGTTTCTAGATTCATCCATGTCCCTACAAAGGACACGAACTCATTGTTTTTTATGGCTGCATAGTATTCATGTATATGTACCATATTTTCCTTGTCCAGTCTATCATCGATGGGCATTTGGGTTGGTTTCAGGTCCTTGCTATTATAAACAGTGCCACAATGAACATATGCGTGTGTGTGTGTGTCTTTATAATAGAACGATTTATACTCCTTTGGATATATATCCAGTAATGGGATTGCTGGGTCAAATGGAATTTCTATTTCTAGGTCCTTGAGAAATCACCACACTGTCTTCCACAATGGTTGAACTAATTTACACTCCCACCAACAATATAAAAGAGTTTCTATTTCTCCACATCCTCTCCAGCATCTGTTGTCTCCAGAATTTTAATGATCGCCATTCTAACTGGTGTGAGATGGTATCTCAATGTGGTTTTGGTTTGCATTTCTCTAATGACCAGGGAAGATGAGCATTTTTTCATATGTTTGTTGGCCTCATATATGTCTTCTTTTGAAAAGTGTTTGTTCATGTCCTTCACCCACTTTTGAATGAGTTTGTTTGTTTGTTTTTTTCTTATAAATCTGTTTTAGTTCTTTGTAGATTCTGGATATTAGCCCCTTGTCAGATGGGTAGATTGCAAAAATTTTTTCCCATTCTGTCGGTTGCCAGTTCATTCTAATGATTGTTTCTTTTGCTGCACAGAAGCTCTGGAGTTTAATTAGATCCTATTTCTCTATTTTGACTTTTGTTGTCAATGCTTTTGGTGTTTTAGTCACCAAAAAGTCCTTGCCTATGCCTATGTCTTGAATGGCTTTGCCTGGGTTTTCTTCTAGGATTTTTATGGTATTGGGTCTCATGTTTAAGTCTTTAATCCATCTGGAGTTAATTTTAGCATAAGGTGTTAGGAAGGGGTCCAGTTTCTCCTTTCTGCACATGGCTAGCCAGTTTTCCCAACACCACTTATTAAACAGGGACTCCTTTCCCCATTGCTTGTTTTTGTCAGATTTGTCAAAGATCAGATGGTTGTAGATGTGTGGCATTGCCTCCAAGGCCTCTGTTCTGTTCCATTGGTCTATATCTCTGTTTTGGTACTAGTACCATGCTGTTTGATTACTGTAGCCTTGTAGGATAGTTTGAAGTCAGGTAGCATGATGCCTCCAGCTTTGTTCTTTTTGCTTAGAATTGACTAGGCTATGGGGGCCCTCTTTGGTTCCATATGAAGTTTAAAGGTGGTTTTTTCCCAGTTCTGTGAAGAGGGTCATAGGTAGCTTGATGGGGATAGCGTTGAATCTATAAATTACTTTGGGCAATATGATCATTTTAACAGTATTGATTCTTCCTAACCATGGGCATGGAATGTTTTTCCATCTGTTTGTGTCCACTCTTATTTCCTTGAGCAGTGGTTCATAGTTCTCCTGGAAGAGGTCCTTTACATCCTTTGTTAGTTGTATTCCTAAGTATTTTATTCTCTTTGTAGCAATTGTGAATGCAAGTTTGCTCTTGATTGGACTCTCTTTTAGTCTGTTATTGGTATATAGGAATGCCTGTGATTTCTGCATGTTGATTTTGTATCCTGGGACTTTGCTGAAGTTGCTTATCAGTTTCAGGAGATTTGGGGCTGAGATGGATGGGGTCTTCTAAATATGCAATCATGTTGTCTGAAAATAGAGACAATTTGACTTCCTTCTTTCCTAATTGAATACGCTTTATTTCTTTTTCTTGCCTGATTGCTCTGGTTAGAACTTCCAATACTATATTGAATAGGAGTGGTGAGAGAGGACATCCTTGTCTAGTGCCAGATTTCAAAGGGAATGCTTTCCGTTTTTGCCCATTCCATATGATCCATATGGCCTTGTGTTTGCCATAAATAGCTTTTATTATTTTGAGAAACGTTCAATTGATACCTAGTTTATTGAGAGTTTTTAGCATAAAGGCTGTTGAATTTTGTCGAAGGCCTTCTCTGCATCTATTGAGGTAATCCTGTGGTTTGTGTCTTTGGTTCTGTTTATGTGGTGAATTACATTTGTAGACTTGTGCATGTTGAACCAGCCTTGCATCCCTGGGATGAAGCCTACTTGATCATGGTGGATAAGCTTTTTGATGTGCTGTTGCAATCAGTTTGCCAGTATTTTATTGAAGATTTTTGCATCTGTGTTCCTCATGGATATTGGCCTGAAGTTTTCTTTTCTTGTTGAGACTCTGCCGGGTTTTGGTATCAGGATGATGTTGGTCTCATAAAATGATTTGGGAAGGATTCCCTCTTTTTGGATCATTTGGAATAGTTTCAGAAGGAATGGTACCAGCTCCTCTTTGTATGTCTGGTAGAATTCAGCTGTGAACCCATCTGGACCTGGGCTCTTTTTGGTTGGTAGGCTATTAATTGCTGCTTCAACTTCAGCCCTTGTTATTGGTCTACTCAGGGTTTTGCGTGCTTCCTGGTTTAGGCTTGGGAGGGTACAAGTGTCCAGGAATTTATGGATTTCTTCCATGTTTACTGGTTTATTTGCATAGAGTTGTTTGTAGTAATCTCTGATGGTAGTTTTCATTTCTGTGGAATCAGTAGTGATATCCTCTTTATCATTTTTTATTGCATCTATTTGGTTATTCTCTCTTTTCTTTTTTATTAATCTGGCTAGTGGTCTGTCTATTTTGTTGATCTTTTCGAAAAACCAGTTCCTGGATTTATTAATTTTTTGAAGGGTTTTTCTGTGTCTCTATCTCATTCAGTTCTGCTCTGATCTTAGTTATTTCTTGTCTTCTGCTAGCTTTTTGAGTTTGATTTTGCTCCTCTAGGTCTTTCAATTTTGATGATAGAATGTCGATTTTAGATCTTTCCTGGCTTCTCATGTGGGCATTTGTTGCTATAAACTTTCCTCTAGACACTGCTTTAAACACATCCCAGAGATTCTGGTGCATTGTGTCTTCATTCTGTTGGTTTCAAATAATATCTTTATTTCTGCCTTCATTTCACTGTTTATTCAGTCAACATTCAAGAGCCAGTTGTTCAGTTACCATGAAGTTGTGCAGTTCTGAGTTAGTTTCTGAATTCTGAGTTCTAATTTGATTGCACTGTGGTCTGAGAGACTGTTATGATTTCCATTCTTTTGCATTTGCTGAGGAGTGATTTACTTCCAATTATGTGGTCAATTTTAGAGTAGGTGTGATGTGGAGCTGAGAAGAATGTATATCTGTGGATTTGTGGTGGAGAGTTCTGTAGATGTCTATTAGGTTTGCTTGGTCCAGATCTGAGTTGAAGTCCTAGATATCCTTTTTAATTTTCTGTCTCGTTGATCTGTCTAGTATTTACAGTGGAGTGTTAAAGTCTCCCACTATTACTGTGTGGGAGTTTAAGTCTCTTTGTAGGTCATTAAGAACTTGCTTTATGTATCTGAGTGCTCCTGTATCGGGTGCATATATATTTAGGATAGTTAGCTCTTCTTGTTGCATTGATCTTTTTGCAATTATATAATGCTCTTCTTTGTCTCTTTTGATTTTTGTTGGTTTAAAGTCTATTTTATCAGAGACTAGGGTTGCAACTCCTGCTTTTCTTTGCTCTCCATTTTCTTGGTAAATCTTCCTCCATCCCTTTGTTTTGAGCCTATGTGTATCCTTGCATGTGAGATGAGTTTCCTGGATATAGCACACAGATGGATTTTGAATTTTTATCCAATTTGCCAGTCTGTGTCTTTTGATTGGGGCATTTAGCCCATTTACATTTAAGGTTAATATTGTTATGTGTGAATTTGATCTGCTATTTTGATGCTAGCTGGTTGTTTTGCCCATTAGTTGACGCAGTTTCTTCATTGTGTCAATGCTCTTTACCATTTGGTACATTTTGGGAGTGGCTGGTACTGGTTGTTCCTTTCCTTGTTTAGTGCTTCTTTCAGGAGCTCTTGCAAAGCAAGCCTGGTGGTGATGAAATCTCTAAGCAATTGCTTGTTCATAAAGGATTTTATTTCTCTTTAGCTTATGAAACTTAGTTTGGCTGGATATGAAATTCTGGGTTGAAAGTTCTTTGCTTTAAGGATGTTGAATATTGGCCCCCACTCTCTTCTGGCTTATAGGGTTCTGCCGAGAGATCCACTGTGAGTCTGCTGGGCTTCCCTAACCCAACCTTTTTCTCTGGCTGCCCTTAACATTTTTTCCTTCATTTCAACCCTGGTGAATCTGATAATTATGTGCCTTGGGGTTGCTCTTCTTGAGGAGTATCTTTGTGGTGTTCTTTGTATTTCCTGGACTTGAATGTTGGCCTGCCTTGCTATGTTGGGGAAGTTCTTGTGGATAATAACCTGAAGAATGTTTTCCAGCTTGGATTCATTCTCTCTGTCACATTCAGGTACACCTATCAAACATAGATTAGGTCTTTTCGCATAATCCCATATTTCTTGGAGGCTTTGTTTATTTCTTTTCACTCTTTTTTCTCTAATCTTGGTTTCTTATTTTATTTCATTGAATTAATCTTCAATCTCTGATATCCTTTCTGCTGCTTGGTCGATTTGGCTATTGAACTTTGTGTATGCTTCATGAAGTGTTCATGATTTTCAGCTCCATCAGGTCATTTATATTCTTCTCTAAGCTGGTTGTTCCAGTTAGCATTTCGTCAAACCTTCTTTCAAGGTTCTTAGTTTCTTTGCATTGGGTTAGAACATGTTCTTTTAGCTCAGAGAAGTTTATTACCCACTTTCTGAAGCCTGTTTCTGTGAATTCATCAGACTCATTCTCCATCCAGCCTTGTTCCCTTGCTGGTGAGGAGTTGTGATCCCTTGGAGGAGAAGAGGTGATCTGGTTTTGGGTGTTTTCATCCTTTTTGTGCTGGTTTCTTCCCATTTTTGTGGATTTATCTACCTGTGGTCTTTGTAGTTGGTGACTTTCGGATGGGTTCTCTGAGTGGACGTCCTTTTTATTGATGATAAAGTTATTTCTTTCTGTTTTTTAGGTTTCCTTCCAACAGTCAGGCCCCTCTGCTGTAGGACTGCAGGAGGTCCACTCCAGACCCTGCTTGCCTAGGGATCACCTGCAGTGGCCTCTGCATTCTCACTGGGAACTGCACTCCGGAGTTGTTCCTATTCGGCCATCTTCAATTTATCTGAATTTGTATTATTTCTATAGTACCATTATTTTTTGTAGTTTTTTTTTTACAAATACTTTTAACTTGTGGTTGGTTGGCTCTCAGATGTGAACTGACTCTCTGTGCTTTATTTGACAATTTTTTTAAAGGGCAGAGAAAATAGAGAATTATAAGGCCTCCCCTGCCCCAACACACACACACACGAGGACTTCCATTCATTGCAATGATGATCTCAGCATTTAGAGGTTATGAAGGGTATCTAGTGTCTTCTGAGAACATTTAAATCCTTCCAGGATATTTTTAGTATGTACTACCTTGTCGTGCATTCCAATACGTTAAAAAGTAGTGATTCCAAGTATGGTGTGTTACAGAAGGAATGGCAACCAAGATCTCTCTTCCAGGCCTTACAAATGGGATTGCCTGGTAGCAGCTTGAGAAATGCGCTTTCAGGAAGTCGCCATCTTTCCTCAATGCCCTTTGTTTTCCTCTTGCCCAGATCTCACTAACTGTATGCTAATGAAATGAAAATACAGCACAGTTGGAAAGAACCTCAGAATTCACTCAGTCCAGTACCTTAAAAACATGCCCCGCCACACAGAAACCACCTGCAGCAGCATCTCTGTGGCTAACAGTGCAGATGGCCCCTCCAGGCTTGCAGAAGGAGGCTGCCTGGGGGAGGGGCTTGGATGCACCTTTACAGGAACTCCCTAAGCAACTCTGACACTTACTCAAGCTCAAGACCCCTGGGTCTAATCCAGCCCCTCTTTTATCAGGTGAGGAGGTAGAATCTCAGAGGAGAAGGGGCTCACTAAATTGTTGTGCAGAAAATTGGCACACACCTGGACTAGAGCCTGGATTTTCTATTCCTGGTTCTCCACCCTTCCAGTTTGTTCCCTCATTCCCTTCTTCACTCAAACACGGGAGCTACCACAATGCGCCACCCCCTGGATAAAGCTCAGAAGTATAATCCTGAGTGAAGTAGACGTAGTCCTTACCCTTATGAAATTTTGAAATCCCCGTAATGTATAATTACAGTCCATGATGTGTTCTGAGAGAAGGTGCAGGGCATCTCACCCTGTGCAGGCCAGCAGGGCTGCATCCACAAGGAGGAGCCCCTCAAACTGAGATGTGAGGGAGAGGCAGAAGCTGCATGGGGAGCCTTCCAAACAGAGGGGCCAGCTCTGAGGTCACAGGAAGTCACAGCTCCATCGAGCAACTCAGAGAAGTCCAAGGTATCCTAGGACACTTTAGGCCCCAGGACGAAAGGATTTGAGGGCAGCATTCCCTGTGCACTCCTGGAATTACCTGTCCCCATCTGTCTCTAGGACAGCAATTCGAAAACCGGTTGTGCATTAGAATCACTTTGGGAACTTTACAGTAACTTCCTGCCCCAGCTTAGCGTCGTAATCAGCAGGACTGGGGCAGATCCCAGGACTGTGTCTTTATTCTGACATGCAACTAAGTCTGGGAACCTCTGGCCTGGGAGACACCAGAAAACCAGAAATGACTGGGCTTAAGTGGTTCACAGGCTTGAATTCCTTCAGACCTTCAGTGTGCTCATTTGTCCAGTGGAAATAGGAAATGGGGTCGGAGCAGGGTTCTACCAGACATCTGCAAATAACCAAACTGGGGGCTTGGTGCCTTGGTACATGCTCAATACATACTGACTGTAATTAAATCCAGGCATCTGGTTTCTGAGAGGGCTATTTTTAGAAAGAAGGATATTTTTATCACCCTGTAACATGTACAGTTGTTTTTGGGAAAACTGCACGACACCCCCCAGCCTGGGGACCATTCCTATTCCTTCCACACTCCCCACCCCCACCCCACTCCCCAGGAGACTTAGGGTCAAGGTTGTTTAAAATGTCTACCCTCCCCAACACCACCCCCAGCAACGCTGTACTCCCAGCTGCCCATATGGGGAATAATCTTTTCCCTAAAAATAGAGAGCAGGCACAAGCTCCATCGAGATTGAATTTCACCTCTTGTTTCTAAGGCTGTCAATCTGGCAACCAGTACTGAGGCGAAATTATCTTTTTGAAAATCTTAAATGATGAGAGGAAGGCCTCTGGGGTATGAATTCTTGGCATTGGAGCAGTTATACGGCAGAATCTACAGATCTGAAAATTGAGCAAGAGACTTCTTTGAACCACAGCTATTTACTCTTGCAAAATCAGCGTAGACTCTTGGACTGGTTCAGCTCCATGTAGCACAACGAATGAACAGAGAGGGAAGATGGGGCCCAGACTTTGCTCTGAGATACTGTCAGTTATTTAACCTCTAGCGTTTAGTGCCTTCGTTCTTAAAGGAGAGTCAAAAGAGTATAAAATTGGAAGGGAGATGGAGGAGACGCGACTGATGGGGAGAGGGACTGAAAACCCAAATGACAAAATGGGAAGGTTTGAGGCTGGGATATGCTTGTCCCTTCTCTCTGTTGAGTCGCCTCAGGTTTCTCCCCTATCTAGGCTTTTGTTTCTTTTTTCTTTTTTTTGACAGGGTCTTGCTCTGTCACTCAGGCTGGAGTAGCTGTGATTACAAGTGTGTCCCACCACGCTCGGCTAACGTCTGTATTTTTAATAGAAAAGGGTCTCATCATGTTGGCCAGGCTGGGCTCAGAGCTTCTGGCCTCAAGTGATCTGCCCACCTTGGCCTCCCAAAGTGCTGAGATTACAGCATAAGCCGCTGTGCCCAGCCCTGATATTCTAGGCTTCTCTTTGCTGGGCCCCCTCTTCCAGGTCAGCTTCACCCCTAAATGTAGACTGAGCTCCTTCCTTTATTCTCTCAATTCACAATTGGAAAAAGACAGTTCTGTTTAACTAAATTTACTAAAGCCTTAGAGTGATGGAAGAAGATTACAATGCGGAACAGGAAAACTGCAACGTTTGACTGTCAGATTCCACCCAGTGCCCCTACAGACTGTCAGCCACGTCCAGCCACAAGGGGCTCCTTGCTGGCTGTCTCTCTTAGCACCATCCTGCTGCCATATTGCATTGGTTCTTACCTTTCCTGAACTGGAAGCTACTTCTCCAGCTCCTTCTTACCCAAGTCCGGGACTCTCCTACCGGCTCTCTCATCTATTCCAGCCAGATAGTTTACAGCACAGTTATCTCTGTGAGATCTTCCTGGGCCCAGGAAAATAGACTTTGACATTGGAAATAGCATGTTTCATGTCTCACCCTGAAACACCTACATATAATTTGCTTCCTGTGTTCAGGCTTCCCTGAGAGCGATAGGTAGGTAGGTGCTTGCTTCTACCTGGGAGCATGACCCTCTCAGATGCCAATGTTGTCTGTGCCCGGTCTTGCGATAATGCTACTGATGTGTAAATGGCAGTAGCTTGCCCGCCGCTCTCATATGCCTGGGTTCGAGTCTTGCTTCCCTTTCTTGCCTTTGGAGCTCATCTCTGGATTTCCATTGTGTCTGGGTCACAGAACTCAGGGCAGTTATGTCTGGTGTGCAAAGGCATACGTCTGCCACCCAGTAACCTCTGCCTCCACCCCAGACACTGGGGGTCAAGTGGGCTTGACTGTCTCTGTAGGAAGCATTGGCATTTGCCTAGTGCTGTGATCTGAGGCTCCGTGGGAATATTTCTTACCACAAAACAACTCCTTTCAGGTACGATTAGTAACTGGCATCCAACATGAGTCCCTCTTTTCAGCTGCCTGTATCCTACATGCCGGAGTGATTTGGGGACCTGGGGAATGATCAAAGGAGAATGTGACTTCTGCCTTGGAATTGTGACTCTTTCCTTACTTGAACTGTGCTGCCTCATTTGGTATAGTGAAGCTAGCCAGGGATATAAGCATGAAACATAATTAGAAAAAAGAAATAACCAAGAAAAAATCCCATAAGTATATTAAATAACTAATACTTTATAAACACAAACTCTGTGCGTGTGCATGTGTGTGTGTGTGTGTGTGTGTAAAATTGGGCAATACTGGCAGGGCACAGTGGCTCACACCTGTAATCCCAGCACTTTGGGAGGCTGAGGTGGGTGGATCACAAGGTCAGGAGTTCAAGACCAGTCTGGCCAAGATGGGAAACCTCGTCTCTACTAAAAATACAAAAATTAGCCCGGTGTGGTGGTGGGCGCCTGTAATCCCAGCCACTTGGGAGGCTGAGGGAGGAGAATTGCGTGAACCAAGGAGGTGGAGGTTGCAGTGAGCCGAGATCACACCACTGCACTCCAGCCTGGGCAACACAGTGAGACTCCATCTCAAAAAAAATTAGGCAATACCAAGTAGAAAATAAAAAGGGAAAACACCTAAACCCTGTCTGAACACCACAATGATTACTTTTTTTTTCTCACTGTCTTAAAAGAATCTAATTTCAACTCTTTTACCAAATCAATGTCCCTATATTTGGATATCATGTTAACTCTAAGAGAACAAGACTTTCTGCATTGAAGATATGTAGGACTCTGGGCCCCTCCACTAACATTTTAGTTCTTACAATTGTGTTTTCTAGTCTTGTATTTATTTTCTCATTATCGATCAACAGCCACGGCTGCCCTAGCAGACGATCACACAGCTGTCTGCTCACCCCTTTTGCACACTGAGCCTGCTCCCCCTCCCACTCCCTTTCTCATGACTTGCTTCTTCAAGTGTCAGCGGCTTAAGAGATAGGATATCCCACCCTCTTAGAATCACAGTGGGCATTTTCAAGACCAGTAAGTGGACAAATGTCACTGGTGTCAGAGTGTGATGATCAGGCCTTCAAAAAGGAGCAGGGTCGGATCTACGGCAAGACCGGGGCACCGGGGCGAGGAGGTGTCTCGGCACAGACAGGAACATTGCAGAGGCCTGAATATGGGAAAAACATGACAGAAGTGATGGTTTAGAAAGATCTGAATGAAATTGGTTATAAGCAGTTTGGAAAGTTACAAAGAAAAATTCTTAGAGCAAAAATAAGTTTTAATTAAATAAAACTAAGTAGTTTGTTGGTGAATTCATATCAATTTGGTTTTTTTTGTGAATAGTAGGTGGATATCAGCTAATTTAATTATATAAATATCAAACATTTATTCATGGTTTGAGATTCTTCCAATTTTTTAAATTGCATTTTAGGTTTTGGGGTACATGTGAAGAACATGCAAGATAGTTGCATAGGTACACACATGGCTGTGTGTTTTGCTGCCTTCCTCCCGTTCACCCATATTTGGCATTTCTCCCCATGCTATCTCTCCCGAACTCCCCACCCGCCGCTGTCCCTCCCCTATTTCCCCCCATAGACCTCAGTGTGTAGTGCTCCCTTCCCTGTGTCCATGTGTTCTCATTGTTCATCACCCGCCTATGAGTGAG
>CM052658.1:112356119-112371388 GCA_028533165.1 Leontopithecus rosalia
GATTCGGCAGTTAAAACTTGACTAGTGAATTTGAGACATAGAAAACACAGAAAAAAGCAAAGTGATTCTCAAAAGGACTTAGAAGATGTGAATAAACTGAAAGACCATGTACCTGAATGGATAGATGGAATTTGGTTAGGCTAGCCAGTTTCCCCCGATTAATCCATATCACACATTTAATATTCCTTTGAGATTTTAAAAACTTGTGTAAATAATCCTGAAATTCACCAGAAAGTAAAATCATCATTGGAATACGTAGAGATTTTTTTTAAAACTAGAGTAATGGAAGGGTCTCATTCTACATAATATTCGACAGTGTCAGGAACCTATGCTAAAGATGCAGGAAAGGTAGAAGAGCGAATCTGATGTGTCAGTCTTTGAAACAAAGTAGATACCAGTCAGGGGTAAACCCAAGCAAAAGGAAAGCTAAGTCTCTGACAAAGGTGGCATTTAATTCAGTGAAGAAAGAGAATATTGTTTAAAAAAATGAGGCTGGGATGGTTGGTTAGTTATTTTGGGAAACGTTTTAACTCCTCAGTACCTAAAACTTTAAAACTTTGATATACTGAAAACACCATTAACAAAATTTTAGGACAAACTTCAGATTGGAAAAATTTATAGCAAATAAGCTATATGATTGATGATTTTAATTTATAAAGGGCTCTTACAAATCAATGAGGAAATTGCTTACATCTCTCAATGGATGAAGAGGACACATAGGTTTTAAAAGTATTAAAATGTATAAATAGCCAATAAACCAAAAAAGAGGTACAAATCAAAACAAATGAAAAATAATTAACTGTTGAAAGATAAAATTTCCTATTTGTTGTTGTTCATTGTAATAGTTTTGAGAAACTCTTAGAAAAACAGCATTCTCATTGCTAACAGGGATATAAATCCATGAAAACTTCCTGGGGCCAATTTGAAAGTGTATCTCAAAAGCCTTAAAAATATGAATTCATTGTAATCTGATCATAATCGTACTAGGAATTCTTCCTTTAAAAAATGGAGAAAGGAAAGAAAAGGAAGCCGTGGATACCTGAACAGGGGATTAAAGCACATTAGGTTCAACCATTCAGTAAACTGTTTTGCAGCCTTTGAAAATGATGCAGGAGGATCAGGAGTGGTGGCTCATGCCTGTAATCCCAGCATTCTGGGAGGCCAGGGTGGGAGGACTCCTTGAATCCAGGAGTTCAAGAGCAGCCTAGGCAACATTGTGAGACCCTATATTTACAATAAATAAAAAATATATCTGGGTGTGGTGGCTTACGCCTGTAGTCCCAGCTACTCTGGAGGCTGAGGCAGGAGGATGACTTGAGCCCAGGAGTTGAGGAGTTGAGGCTGCAGTGAGTGGAAGTCCTACCACTGCACTCCACTGTGGGCATCAGAGTTAGAGGTTAGTTAATAATATTGTACTGGTGTTAACGTCTTCATTTTGACAAATCTGCCATGGTTTCCTAAGATATTAACATTACAAGAAGCTGAAAAAGGGCAGCGGGAACTCTCTGGACTGTTTAAACCTAAAATTATTACAAGAATTTTAAATTTTTTAAATGGAGAGAATGCTAAAAATGACTCTATAGTTAAGAAAATATTCAATCGGTGTAATGCTATTCAGAGGGATTTTTTTTCCTAATAAGCAATAAAAAGAACATTTTACTTTTCATTGCAATGACTTTTTTAAACTAAATTTTAAAAATTGTAGATTTGGGGTACGTGTGCAGGTTTGTTGCATGGATATGTTGAGTGATGCCGAGGTTTGAGCTCTGTTGAATCCGTCCCCCAAAGAGTGAGCATAGTACCCTAGACGTAGCTTTTCAGCCCTTGCCCTCTCGCCTCCGCCTCTCTCCCCACGTTTGAAGTCCGCAGTGGGTGTCCTTTCTTTGTGTCGGTGTGTATACCTATTCTTTAGCTTCCACTTGTAAGTGGAAGTATGCGGTGTAAGTGAGAACATGCCTGTCTTGATTTTCTGCTTCAAATCAGACATTTTTTTTAACTGGTTATATCCAATAGTAAAATGCTAGTGTTAGTGCAAGGCAGTAATAGATGATGTTTCCTGTGTTTTTGAATTTCATTCCACGTATATATATTAATAATTGTTTTTAAAAGTAAACTGTTTTAAAAGTCATGAAGAGAAAAAGCAACATACTCTGGTCTGGACTCAGAAAAGTCCTCCCAGGGCCAGCAGACCACACCCACTGTAGTGCAAGCTAGCGCTGAAAAGGCAGCACACTGGAGACACGGAGCGCTTTCCTGGAGAGCTTTCCAGGAAAGCCAAGCATTGCCATGCAAAGTGCGTTCAGGCTCTGAAACACAGTGGGACAAAAAGGCCTTGAGAACTTTTGGCAGAAGTGTGCTCCGTGCAAGAGCGAGAAAAGCATCTCACAGAGAGAAAAGCCCCTCTCTCTGTGTCCTTTGATGGCCAGGAGGGTGTGCAGCCAGGAGGCAGAGAAGGTTTTCCAGGCTCAGGGGGCCTGGTGCCAGGCCCTGAAACGGGAACAGCAGAAACATGGTCTGGCTGCTTGGTGTGAAAGGGGCAAATGGGAAGTGGGTGGTGTGCGGGGGCGAAGCAGGCAGGGCAGCCCCTGGCCGTCACTTATGGCAGGCGAAGGTCAGGGCAGGACAGTGTGGCCAGAGCAGGCAACGCTGAGGTGCATTGAGACGGGTCTTTCTACCCACCCATCGCTCTTGGAGCCCCGCCGTGTTCCTAGCACAGTGCTGAGGGTTAAGGATAGTGGTGTGTCCTGCCTGATGGCACCCTGTGTACTGGGGACAATGACATGCCAAGTGCCATAATGAAGGTAAATGCAGGAGGCGCAGGTGGCAAGGGTGAGAAGCAGCCCAGCCCTCACACAGCAGTGGAAGGCTCAGAGGTGGGTGGAGAAGCAGCCCTCACACAGCAGTGGGAGGCTCAGAGGTGGGTGGAGAAGCAGCCCTCACCCAGCAGTGGGAGGCTCAGAGGTGGGTGAGAAGCAGCCAGCCTGCGGTGATCTGGCTCCATGAGCAGCACAGCTGGGTAAGGTTTCTCTCCTCACCTTTGAAGGTCATGGGCCCAAGGGCAAGCCTTACTTAGCACAGCCAAGCGTATCTCCTATGACAAATCAGCCGGAGAACCAGGAATTCCATTTCCTGGCAGTCACTCAGAAGCCCACAGCAAGGGGATCTGCTCACATGCAGCGGTTTCCGCTCGATTCCCTGTCACAGTCCTAGTGAGAGTGAGGTTGGGTCATTGCTTCCTTCACTTAACATATTCATGCTTAAAACCAACATCTACCGAGCACCTACTGTGTGCTAAATGACAGCATTCCCAAAGCGCCCTCTTCAGGCAAGCTAAGAAATGGACAGTGCCGACCTCAGTGGGGTCTGGATGGAGATCTGGCTAAGGGGCATCCAGCAGCCTGCAGAGCCCCTGGCTTGGCGACGGCCCTGGGCAACCCAGCAGTGTGACATTTAGCATAAGGTGGCCTCTGTTTCCACAGATAACTAGACTTGTGCCTTAAGAGAAAAAAAAAACTATGGCAAAAGAAGACTTTTCACAGTCAAAAAGAAAAGTCAGATAGGTATCATCGTGCCTTCAAGAGCCACCTCTGATTGCTGTGGAATTGGCCTACTGGCAAAAGCCAGATGAGAGAAGATTTTAGGATGGTACTGACTATTTAGGAGTTTTCAAAGAGGACTTCAAGTGAGTGTAGGTGGCAGGGCACCCGGAGGTCATGAGTCCTGGGGCAAATTTCCTATCATTCACGGCCCCAGTTTCCTCTTCTGTATAATGGGGTAGCCATAAATAAACCTATTGCATGGGGTTGTTGCAAGGATGAAACAGACAATGTCCATTTCTCACTTCAGCCTGGCACATATGAGGGCTCAGCAAGTGTTCGATGTTAACTTAATTCTGAAACTCCATGACATGTCGATAGGTTAAATTCTGTCAAAAAACCATGAATAATTTTACCAAATGCAAAACGGTCGTCTTCCAAGTATGTTAGAATTCTCACCTCACTAGCAATACTTGAGTTATACCTTCTTGAACTTTAAAAATTTGTATTCACTTAGCATCCGTGCGTTTATCTGCCAGATGACAGGAGGACCAGCCACTACCACAGGTGTACCAGCACGTGTTGGAAAAACTTCTTCTGTCAGTCTCCTGTGACTTGGAAAACAGCAGTCAACGTTCAATCGCAGAACGACTCCTCCAGGCATGCGGCACCAATGTTCTTTGAAAACAAAATCTAAGAGCCGGTAGATTTGACTAACTATTTAAAACCACTTCCTTCAATTTTAAAGGGAACCCTTTAGAATTTATAACGGGGCCAAGAAAATCACTGGGCTTTCTGCCAACCTTTCCTAAAAATACAGTCAATCTGAGAATTCCCCGAACTCAAGAAAAACGGCAAATGTTCAAGCTGATGAGCTTGACAGCAGGACACAAGGTTCTGCTGCTCGAGGACCAAGTCATTTATCTTATTGAGGGATGAGATGCTTCTGAGAGTAGAAATGGCCCATTAGTAATTATGCCAGAACAGCAGATACACATGCAGCTCGTCTTGGGCAAACCAGGCACAATGACTCCGCCTCCACAGGCAGCTAAGCTCCCCTGCACGCTTCTGGGCTGCAGATAGTATGGACATGAGTGCCCTTGCCTGCTGCCCACGCAGCCAGGTAGTTGGTGAGGGAAGCAAGAGAGCTGATAAGGGCTCAACACGAAAGACAGCTCAGAGGCTGGACACACCAGTGCCGATCAATATCACGCAGAGCCCTCACTTCAGCTGAAGACACAGACCCTTCAAAACAAGTGCTGTATTTCTAAAAGAAAGAAACCAGAATTTGGGAGTCAGTATCAAAGGAGGCCTCCAAAGCCTTCCTCCCGGAATGACCAAAATGATTCGATCCAGTTCATAAGCCAGTCCATAAATGCTGCTCCTGTGCCTGATGCAGTAACCAGGGCAGGGGACCCAGGGGAAGTAAGGTGCCATCTATGGAGGGGACAAAGCTTTCTGTCTATACATGCAGGTTAGAGTGGCTGGCCTCAGACCGAGGCAATAGACAAGCCACAGTCTTGAGGAAACTGAGGAGGGAAGGAAGGACTCCATCTGGCGAGGCCAGGGACCCTTGGCCTAGGAGAACTGAGCCTGGAGGCTAGGCTGGGGGCCAGGAGGCAGACCAGGAGTGGGCACTGTCTGCGGAGAGAAGGGGGTACACAACAGGCTCAGGGACAATCAGGGTGATTTCCAAAACACAGTTAATGCATTCAAGGGATGAGCTGAATGGGAGAGAAGAGATTAGGGGCATGTGCCAGGCCTGCCCTCAGGAACTGTGAGGACTGGAGGTCCCCGGCCCCTGGTCTATTCTATTCTCTCCCTTCTCAGCCCCACCCTGTCACTATCTCTTAGAAGAAATGGTCCATGAGCATGTGGTCAGGTCAGCCCAATCCCTCCACACAGCTTGCAGATGGCACCTTGCTGTCCGCCCTCAGACCTAGGGTGCGTGACTTGCCACACAGTCTTCTTTGGAGCAGATGGAGCCAGGAAGGAGGCCCTCATAGAGCTGGGAGCTGGCTCCGGGCATTGGGACAGGTATTCCAGAATCCCAGGACCTGGCCTGCGGTCCTGAAAGGGCTGCACAGGCTCTGGTAAGCCCTAAGCCCCAAGGACTCCTGGGAAAAGGGTACTTGGAGAGGACCAGAGCAGGGTCCCCTAACGTGTAGAGCTCAGGGCAGGGCCACGATTGCCCAGGACCGAGGGTGGTTCTTACCAGAACTTCTCTAGTCCTGTTGGAAAGGCCTCTCCCAAGGCCCACGGGTAGGAGGGCCCCTGCCCGTTCCTCCAAGCCCTGACTGCCCTCTCCTTTGCAAGGACTCTGTCCCTGCAGCTGTTCTCAATACCCTCCAGTAGAGCCCACTACCAGGGGCATGATCACGAGTGTGACCTGCCAGGTCTTGAGATGGGGGCCTCCTTGCTGGCCCTTGAAGAACACTCTCAGTCTGGCAGCTTCCCTCAAGCACGTGACCATCCTCAGGGTCTCACCTAGACATTCTGTCAGAGCTCTCAGCCCTCACCTGGAAGAACCCTCATGCCCACTTCTACCCACAAGATTCTGATGCAGTTAACACAGGAGAAGCCCAAGAGCAGGAATGTGTAAAAGCTTCTGGGGTCACTCTGTATTGAGGACAACCACAGTGAAGGGTCACCTCTCTGCCTGCAGTTTTTTTTTTAATCACATTTGTTTTCTGTTTTAATTAAGAACTCACACACTTTCTGTTCAGAAATGGAAAGTGTTTTTTTGGAGATCTATAGGAAATGCTCTGTCCCCAAAGCTACACCCATATATTCTTTCTTAAGAAGAAATCTATGTATTTCTCCATCCATTCATCACACACAAGGGGCTAGGCCTTGTGCCAGGCACATAAAATACAGCCATGAACAAGACAGAGAGTCCTGGCCCTCAGGGAGGGTCCATTCCAATGAGGGAGACCTGTTAAACAAGGAGTCACTCAGTTACACTGAGTGCTACACTGCAGTTACAATAAGTGTTTCCAATGAAAGACAAGGAAGACCCTAAGTGGAGGCTATCACTGGGCAACCTGCCCTAACCAGGAAGGGCCTCCCTTGGAGAATCAACATCAGAGCTGATCAGCGGGACAGGTAAGTCTCACTGAGGGTGAGGATTTCTGGGGAGTTAGGGAGTATCAGAACATTCTAGGCATGGAATTCTTGAGAAAGGGAAACCCAAAAGACCAATGTGGCTGGAGTGCAGAGAGGGAAAGAGAGAGAGGCAGGATGGGGCTGGAGAGCAGAGATCAGACCTGGGAGAGGTAAGGACTCAAGTGTGTGTCAGTTAGCCACTGCTGTGTAACAAGTTAGCCCAAAACTTATTAGCTTCACACAACAAAACTGTATTATCTCACAATTTCTGAGGGTGCTAAGCCCAGAGCACCTTAGCTGAGTGGGTCTGACTCAGAGTCTCTCATGAGGTTGCAGTCAAGCTGTGGGCAGGGGCTGCCATCTCAGATGTCTCTGCTGGGGAGGATCTGCTTCCAAGAGGGCTCCTGCACTTGGCTGTTACCTGAAGTCTTCAGTTCCTCCCACATGGACCTCTCTGTTAGGCCGCCTGAATGTACTCATGAAGTGGCAGCTGGCTTCTCCGAGAGTGAGGGAACCAGGGAAGAAAAGGCCCATGAGAGAAGCTGAAGCCTTTTATAAACTGATGTTAGAAGTGACAAACCATCCTGTCTGCCATATTTTATTGGTCAGAAGGTATCATGAAGTCCAGTCCACACTCAAGGGAGAGTGTCCCATAAGAGTGAGCATAGCAAGGTACAGGACCATTTGGGGTCATCTTGGAAGCTGAACCCACAGGGAGCACATTCTGATTTTCTTTTCTTTTTTTTCCTTCTATTTTATTTATTTTTCATTTTTCTTTCTTTCTTTTTTTTGGAGATGGGGTCTCACTCCCTCACCCAGGCTGGAGTGCGGGGCCGTGATCTTGGCTCACTGCAACCTCTTATGTCCTAGGCTCAAGCCACCTTCTCACCAAGTACTGGGACTACAGGCATGCACCACCACACCTGGCTAATTGTTCACATTTTTGGCAGAGATGGGATTTCACCATGTTGCCAGGCTGGCTTTGAACTCCTGAGCTCAAATGATCTGCCTGCCTCAACCTCCCAAAGGGCTAGTATTATAGGTGTGAGCCACCATGCTCAGCCCTCATTTTCATTTAGAACAGTATCACATGTTCCCAAGGAAATGTTTTGAGATGAGAGAAATGTTTTATATTGTGATCGGGATAGAAGCTAGGCAATTGCATACCTTTGTCGAAACTCATCAAATTACGAATCTTAAATGCATTCTGCTGAGTGGCAGATGTCAGACTCAAAAGGCCACATACTGTGACTTCTGTTTCTGGGAAGGTGGAGTAGATAGACTTTTCCCTATTCTTTTCACAAATAAATGCCCTAGACATTATATGCACATGTACATATATATATGCATGTACACATAAAATAAACACAAGATTTATATATATAATATCTATATTTTCATATATATGTGTAAAATAAACAGGAGATCTGAAAGACAGAAGGTGAGAGACTGGCTACACATCTTGGGACTCAAGTGATGACACTGTTTTTTGTTTGTCTGTTTGTGTTTTGTCCCTGTATATCCCAGATTTGAGCTGAAGAAGGTGGCCTTCTGGAAACACCAACCGTCATAGACAAGAAAAACCCCAAGAAAGGCCCGTTCTCTTGAAGCCAAAGCACCAGGGTAGGGGCAGCCTAGCAAGACAAAAATCTTTTAGACAATTACTGCTCTATTCCAGCAAAATATCATAGAAAACAACTGTGCTCTCCGCATTCATGCCAGCAAAGACCAAGGGCGGAGCTGGCAGCCAGGCTGTAAGAAAGCTCCTAACACCTGCCCAGAGGAGGTGTCAAAAAAACCAAGTGGGGAGCCTGGACTTCCATTCCTGCCAGTTGGAAACGAAACCCTAGCTCTCCAGTGTCAGAGGAAACCCTACAGGGGATCTGGCCTCCCTGCTCCTGGCAGTAACGGGGTGCCCCTTCCCCTCCTCACTGGGACAGTGTCAGAGGAGACCAAATGGAGAGGCAGAACTTTCACTGCCTCCCGACAGTAAGAAGGCTCCCCTCACCTCATAGACGAGGGAATCGGAACTCCCACCCTTCCCCGTAACAAGGAACCTGCCCCCTTGGGTGTCAGCAGAGGCTAGTGGGGAGCTTGGGCTGTGACCTCCACCTGGCATTAATTAGGTGGTACCTTCCACCTCCCATGCAGGAGCAGTGCCACAAAAAGCCAGCTACAACAGGAGGTTGAAATTGGATGCAGAGCCTCATTATGTAATATGAAAATGTCTCATTTTTGTTAAAAAAAATCACTTGGCCTATTGAAGAACCAGGAAAATCTCAGATTTGGAGAAAAAAGACAGTCAGTAGATATGAACGTTAAGATGACTGAGATGGCAGGATCATTAGACAAAGATTTTTTTTTTTTTTTTTGAGATGGAGTTTCGCTCTTGTTACCCAGGCTGGAGTGCAATGGCGCAATCTCGGCTCACCGCAACCTCCGCCTCCTGGGTTCAGGCAATTCTCCTGCCTCAGCCTCCTGAGTAGCTGGGATTACAGGCAGGCACCACCACGCCCAGCTAAGTTTTTGTATCTTTAGTAGAGACACGGTTTCACCATGTTGACCAGGATGGTCTCGATCTCTTGACCTCGTGATCCACCCGCCTCGGCCTCCCAAAGTGCTGGGATTACAGGCGTGAGCCACTGCACCCGGCAGACAAAGATTTTAAGGCAGCCCCAATAGAAATACTTCAGTGAGCAACAAAAATGAAAAGCTTTTGCTCTACAAAGACCCTGTTAAGAGGATGAAAGACAGGCTGCAGAGTGAGAGAAAATAGTTGCAAATCACATATGTGACAAAAGATGAATATCTAAAAAATACATGTAAAGTTAACCTGGCTATTTAAAAAAAATCTGTAGAGAAGGGGTCTCACTTTGTTGCCCAGGCTGGTCTTGAACTCTTGAGCTTAAACGACTCTCCTGCCTTGGCCCCGTATTAGTCCATTTCATGCTGCTGATAAAGGCATACCTGAGGCTGCAATTCACAAAAGAAAGAAGTTGGATGGACTTACAGTTCCTTGTGGCTGGGAGGCCCCATAGTCATGGCTGAGGGTGACAGGCACGTCTCATGTGGTGGCAGACGAGAGAAGAGAGAGAAGCAAAAGCAGAAACCCTTATAAAACCATTAGACCTCGTGAGACTTATTGACTCCCATGAGAACAGCAGCGGGGAACCATCCCCCGATTCAGTCATCTCCCACCGGGTCCCTCCCACAATGCTTGGGAATTATGGGCGTACAGTTCACGAGGAGATGTGGCTGGGAACACAGAGCCAAGCCATATCAGCCTCCCAAAGTGCCGAGATTACAGGCATGAGCCACTGTGCCGGGCCTATTTTTAAACTCTCAAAGCTCAACAGTAAAAAAGGAAACAATCTAAGTAGAACACGGACAAAAGATGTCAAGAGACATTTCACCAAAGAACATACACAGATAGCACAGAAAAAAACAGGCAGCATCATAAGTCACTAGAGAATTGTAAATTACAGCCACAGTGAGAGACCGCCATGCACCTATCAGAATGGCTAACATAAAACAACACCACCACCGAATGCTTTCCAGCGTGCAGAGACTGGATCCCTCATGCGTTGCTGGTAGGATGTAAAACAGTACAAGCACTCTGGAAAACCATTTGGCAGTTTCTTTAAAAACTAAACTTGCAGCTACCATATGACCAGCAACTGTTCTAGGCATTTATCCCAGAGAAACGAAGACTTCGGTTGACACAGAAAACTGTATACAAATGTTTATAGCAGCTTTATTCATAGGAACCCAAACTGGAAACAACTCGGATGTCTTGCTATGGGTGAATGATTACACACATTGTGCTACCTCCCATCATGGGGTACCACTCAGCAATAAAAAGGAGCTAAATATTCATGCGCTCAACATCCTGGATGCCTCTCCAGAGAATTACGCCAAGTGAAAAAAAGCCAGTCCTTAAGGATTCCATACTGCATGATTCCACTTACCTAACGTTCTTAAAATGACAAAATTACAGAAATGGAGAAACAGGTAGTGTTGGCCGGAGGCGAAGGAGGGAGCAGGAGTGAAAAGGATGCAGTTACAGGTCATAAAGTCGACACTGGCCAGACGTGGTGGCTCACGCCTGCAATCCCAGCACTTTGGGAGGCCGAGGCCGGCAGATCACTTGAGTTCAGGAGTTCAAGACCAGCCCGGCCAACAAGGTGAAACCCCATCTCTACTAAAATACAAAAATTAGCCACGTTTGGTGGCGGGTGCCGTAACCCCAGCTACTTGGGAGGCTGAGGCAGGAGAATCCCTTGAACCTGGGAGGTAGAGGCTGCAGTGAGCTGAGATCGCACCATTGTACTCCAGCCTGGGCAACAGAGCAGAGGCTATGTCTCAAAAAAGAAAACAACAACAACAGTCAACAGGGAGATCTTTGTGATGGTGGAAATCCTGTTTCTTGACCGTATCAATGTCAATATCCCGGCTGTGATGATGTCCTGTAGTTTGATAACATGTTACCAGTGATAAAACTGAATAAAGAGTATGGGGATCCTCAGAATCATTTCCTACAATTGTGTGTCAATCTAGTTATTTCAAAATAAAAGGCAGCATATGGTATCACTTTACTTATATGACGCTATGGAAAAGGGAAAACAGCAGGAACAGAAAACAGATCTCCATCTTCCAGGAGCTGGGGGCGGGCTGACTTGTAGTTGGCCATGAAGGGCAGGTGGAAATTTTTGGAGTGATAGAAATGTTCTACATCTTGATTGTCGTGGAGTTACATGACCGCGATTCTCAGAACTCAGAACTGTTCACTAAAAAGGATACATTATATTGTATGTAAATTATCCTTCAATACAGCTGTTTTTAAACACGATCACAGCTAAGACAGGTGCAGTGGCTCACGCCTGTAATCCCAGCACTTTGGGAGGCCGAGGAGGGTGGATTACCTGAGGTCAGGAGTTCCAGACCAGCCTGGCTAACATAGTGAAACCCCATCTCTACAAAAATACAAAAAATGAGCTGAGCCTGGTGGCGGGCACCTGGAATCCCAGCTATTCAGGAGGCTGAGGCAGGAGAATCGATTGAACCTGGGAGGCAGAAGTTGCGGTGAGCCGAGATCACACCACTGCACTCCAGCCTAGTGACAGAGCCAGACTCTGTCTCAAAAAAAATTATTTTAAATAAATAGATAAAAAATAAAGATCATGTGCTCAAAGCAGTGATTTTCCCATCTTAGCCTCTGAACTCTTTCTCCAGTGAAATCTTTATATGGATTTTTAAAAATCTGTAAAATAGATAAAATCGAGACCTTTACTTGAATTGCATAGGGGATGCCCTGTTGATTTGCTTCCTCCACCACCCCAGGCAGCTCCCAGCACCCTCAGGAGAGTTGAAGCAGGGCCGCCGAGCCCTCTGGTTCTGCGAGCTGTGGGACCTGAGGGGCAGCTTGAGGAAAAAGGCTTCAATCCATGAGTTGGGCTTCCTAATCGGCAACGTGGAAACTGAAGCCAGCTCCACACAGCAGCATGTGAGGTAAGGAATCTTCACTGTGAACTGAGAGCTGCCCTGCATGGTGTTGGGGAAGGGCCAGCAGGAGGCTCACTAGTGTTTAATAACTAAGCTCCGTGAGGCACCAGCACGGTGCCCTGAACTCCATGGGAGGCAGCCCAGAGGCACTTAAATGAAAATCAGGGACCAGGCAAGGTTGCCTTGCTGATGATGGCAGAGAAGGCCATGGGAACAAATCCAAGGAGAGAGAGCTGGAGTCATCCCACGTGGGTCAGCCCCGGACAGCTGCAGCCCCCCACACACTGCTTTCTGTCTGTCCCTTGATCCGAAAGGAGCCTGGGAATTGCTTATCTTACAGTTACCTTAGAAGCAAGAGGCTCTCTTGAGGCATCTATGCTTTTCAGCTTTATCCTTAAAGAGAATCTTCTAGAAGAGGATTCCTGTGGGTGCTTCGAGGTTTTGTTCTGTCACCTTCTGGATGATCCCGGTGAATCCTGCCTCAGTGATTTACCCCAGCTCCGCAGCTGTTACCTGTGTAGTCTTCTGCTCTTGGGTGCTTCTTTCCTGAATCCATCTTAGGTGATGGAAATTTGTGATTTTGGTGTCGACAGGAGGGTTTCCAAAGAGCAGACTTCCCAGAGGGCAGCGCCAGGCCACTGGATTCTAACAGCCAGGGACTCAGGGGTGGGGACGCTGTCCTTTGCCAGGCGCACAGTTTTGTTGGCTCCTTCTGTCTCTAGTAGACATATGCTGCAGAGGAATGTGTTTGGAGACAGAAGCTGCCTGATCACCATGGTGACGAAGATGTGCTGCTTGTGTGACACAGGACGCGTTACATATTTAGCAGCAGTAATTAGCTGGGCTGCAGTTCGCATTCAGCTGGAGCACGCTACTGGCTGGAACGAGCATCCTGAAGAAGGTGCAATCCCCAGAGAAGGGCCTAGATAAGATTTTGGTGAGGTGTGAAGACCACCCTGTGACATAGCCCACTCTTCCTAAGTCCCCAGTTTTAGGAAGGCAGAGGGTAGGGCCGGCCTGTCCTGGATCTGGAATCAGAAGTTCGGATAAGCGGGTCTTGTCACTTGGATGCTGGTTCCCATGTGCTAGGCACTATGCTAGGGGTGTGTGCATCTCCACAGGATCTTCCTAACAACCGCCAAAGGCAGGCATTCTTGACCCTGTTGTACAGATAAGAACTGGGGCTCAGAGGAGGTAAGGGAGTTGACCAGCCTATGGCAAAGCTGAGAAAAGAACACAGCCTGTCTTACCCTGAAGCCACCCTCATGAATTCTCTGTTCTTAAATTCTGAAAATTAGGGATAACCAAAGATCTGACTCTTCTTGATATGTCCAAAGAAAACTTAGGAAGAGACACAGCAAGAAGGTGGACAGGTCTGGCTGTAGCTGCAGCGCTGGAGGGAAGCCGGTTTTGGAGATGAGAAGGCTCTGGGCAGTGATGGGGTGGCGAGACTTCCCGGGCCAGGAGGGAGAAAACCCTAGGGACATGGAGGAGGAACTGGCCCCGGAACAGACGGGCAGCAGAGTGGGCCCAGAAACAGTGGCACCCCTGGACCCCCAGCATTTGGCTCCCTTTAACAGGGGGAATATCACAGCTGAGGAAAGAAGATTCTTCCAGCAGTGGCCTTGGAAGGACAGGCTAGCCAGGAAGAATGACACAGAAATAGCCTCCCAGACTGAGGGTTTACTGTGTCCTCGTCACTGTTCTGGGCTTCACAGCATCGTCTTACTGACCTTTTACTGCACACTTAGGAAAGACATTCCATGGTTATTCCTGTTTTTCAGAAGAGGAATCGGGGACACAGAGAATATTAGCCACTCACCTAATGTCACCCGGTTGGTATTCACAGCCGGTTGTCTTTGGATTCCCGTGGCCACCGTTAGGAAAGATGGCCGGAGCCCTACTTCCCTTCAAACATCCCATCAGAGTAACTTCCCAAAGGAAGGAATATTTTAATATAAGGAATAAAACCATTTACGTTTTGGAGAAAACATGGGTGAATATTTGTATGACCTTCAAGAGGGAGAGGCCTTTCCAGCATGACAGGAAGGCTAGAAACCATAGAGGGAAAGATCAACAAATCTGACTACAAAAAAATTCTTCTCTGTGAACATTACAGCACCATAGACAAAGGCAAGAAACGCAACCACAACCTGAGAAAACATACTTGAATTACACATTACAAAGTCCTAATATCCTAAATAAGTAAAAAGTTCCTACAAATCGGTGAGAAAATAATCAGCAAGCCAAGAGTGAAAAGGACATAAACAGGCATTTCGTAGAACAGGAAAGACAGTATGAGAATATGAACCACTTCGCTAAGAAATTCCAACCAAAACAAGGACATCGGTTTCATCTATAAGAATTACAGAGACTGTTTTCAATGACTGATACCTGATGTCAGTGAGGGTGTGGGCCTCATGTCTGCCCATGGAAAACTAATGCACAGCTTAGCACTGCCCTAAAGTGTGCCTATCCTTCCGTGTGGAAGTCCCACCTCTGGGAATGTATGTTACAAATGTCTCAGACGAGTTCATTAAGATATCCCAGCACTTTGGGAGGCCGACGTGGGCGGATCACAACACCAGCCTGGCCAATATGGTGAAACCCTGTCTCTACTAAAAATAGAAATATTAGCCAGGCCCCGTAGATCCAGCTAGTCAGAAGGCTGAGGCAGGAGAATCGCTTGAACCTGGGAGGCAGAGGGTGCAGTGAGCCAAGATCATGCCACTGCACCCCAGCCTGGATGGCACGGTGAGACTCCATCTAAAATATATATATATAGTGTGTGTGTGTGTGTGTGTGTGCGTGTGTGTGCGCAAGGATTTTTTTTTACTGAAGTTGTTTATAAAAGGGAAAACCCAGAAATAATAAAAAAGTAGATCAACAAATTATACACCTCAATAACTGGAATGATAAATAATTTGTGAACTGACATTGAGAACTGCCAAGATGTATTGTAAGTTAAAAAGGAAGCCAATTGCCAAAGATTATGTCCAGTACGCCCCCAAATTTGATGGTAATATTAAATTGATAAGATTTTAAGATAATATATAAATGGAAGTAATCAGAAAAATTATTTCTGGTGATTAGGTCGGGGGGATTTGAGAGACTTTCACATTCTTT
>CM052658.1:112371488-112400766 GCA_028533165.1 Leontopithecus rosalia
AGGTGCCCGCCACCACACCTGGCTAATTTTTGTGTTGTTTTTTTTTTTTTTTTTTTTTTTTTGAGACGGAGTTTCGCTCTTGTTACCCAGGCTGGAGTGCAATGGCCCGATCTCGGCTCACCGCAACCTCCTGGGTTCAGGCAATTCTCCTGCCTCAGCCTCCCGAGTAGCTGGGATTACAGGCGTGCGCCACCGGGCCCAGCTAATTTTTTGTATCTTTAGTAGAGACGGGGTTTCACTATGTTGACCAGGATGGTCTCGATCTGTTGACCTCGCGATCCACCCGCCTCGGCCTCCCAAAGTGTTGGGATTACAGGCTTGAGCCACCGCACCCGGCTTTTGTGTTTTTAGTAGAGACAGGGTTTCACCACGTTGGCCAGGCTGGTCTCAAAAGTCCGCCCACTGGCCTGCGACTTTCACATTCTGTGTAATTCAGCTCTGCATGTCCAAAATATTTTGAACCCAGAATTACAGTCATAATCACAAATAATAATAAAGATATAAATGACCACGGGTTATTAACATCCCACTGGTGCCTCTGCACAAGCCTTGCGAGACCAGCCATTGCCTCTTAAGGGGGACAAAACCTTTTGATAATAATATTACAGTTCAGAATAGTAATTAGTAATGAAGACATTTTAAAAAGCTAAAATACTGCCATCAATTAAATAATTCATTTTACAACAATAAAACTATATTTTTGAAACAGTGAGTGTTTTTCTTTGCTGAGTTATTTGGCACTTGACAAACGAATGTTCTCTAAGCAGGGTGTTTCCTAGCACATAGTCAAGCTTTTCTTCCCCCCACCAGCAAGCTCTGTCTTCCAAACTGCAGTCATTCAGCTGGTTTGCAAAGAGAAGATGAACTTGAGGTTCAAGCCAGGACTTGGACTTAGTAATGACTGTGAGGCGCGGGCCCTAAAACCACCCCATGCCTAAATCAGACACACTAATTATGATATTCCCAGGTGGGGGCGTCAGTCTGACAGGCAATTGTGCAAAGAAAATACCCAAACATTGATTTCATAACCCTAAACTCCTCATCAGAATCAGGAGTGAAAAGGGCCCGCTTGATGGCATGGACAGGTGGGGCTTTTGAAAGGATTTTCGCTCTCCATGTGCTGAGCCCCTCCCACTGGGGGCCTAGGGGCCTAGGAGCCTGCTCTGGGTCTCAAGACTTTGAAAGAGGAGCTTTAATGGAAGGGCTCAGAGTCTCCCTCTGTCTCCCCCGCCACCCAGTGCAGTAGCAAAGGCACAGTGGCTCTCCAAAGGCAAAGGACACTGCGGGGGGTGGGGGGGGCACATGGCAAGCACAGCTGTGGGGTTTCATCAGCTCCTATCTGAGGGGCAGCCGAGAAAAGAGAACAGGTGGAAGAGAAGCTAAATGCTCCTGAGGGGCTGCAGAGCAGCAGCAACTAGTCAGCCAGAGGCAAGCCCAGGCCCTCTGTCAAAGGAGCTATAATTGAGAAGCCTCTAGATGGAGAAATGTTCAAAGAATCAAGGAAACAGCCCTGCGCCGTCCACCAGCACACAGCATATACCGTACAGGGAATGAGTCAGCTGTATGGGGTCATCAGGGAGGCCCAGAAGGCAGGAAGCCAAGAGGAGCATCCCGGCCAAGTAAGGACCCTCTGACTCCTCTCTGCTCCTCTGTCCTGCTGGAGCTTCACTGCAGAGGGGGTTCTGATTTGCATTTAGCTGGGGGAGAAAACAGCACAGCTCTTTCCCCAGCTCAGGTTTTCTGCACTTTGAGCAGTGGGTAATCAGGCAAAGCCTTAATTTTGAAAGAAATGGGAGCATGGATCACTATGTGCATGTAGCCCTTTCTAATTCCTGAATGGAACCAGCATTTAGCAACCAGACCTGAGGGTAGGACTGGGGATTGATTATCAGTGCCCAGAAGCCATGGGTCTGCCTGAACGTTCCTCCGGGCACCGAGGGAAGTTAAAGGCACAGGCGAAGAGCAAACTGAAGCGGCTTTGGGAGGAGGGCTCGTGCGTGGGTGAGTCCTGCTGCTCCTGGTACTGACTACGCCATATGAAAGCGTGTAGCTCCTGCACTCATGGGGTTTCCAGGAGACACACGGCAGGATGCTGACATAGGTAGAAAGGAACTCAATTGCGTGAGGTGCCTATTAACGCAGGGAGCAGAAAGAAGGGGCAGGTGGTTCACTCTGCCTGAGGAGATGGAGGAAGTCTTCAGAAGGGAAGGAGGTTTCAGTGGAATCCTAAAGGTAGGATGGAAGTTTGCCAGGTGGAGAAAGAAAAACCACCTTCAGAGAAAGGCTCTTCATGTGCAAAAGCCCGGAGCGTGTCGAGGTAACTGCAAGGCATTCCCTGTGGAAAAGTGGAAGCGAGCAGGCTGGAAGCAGAGCAGAGAGGGCACCTGCTGGGAATGCAGGGGCCCGGCCGGGGGAAGCTAGAGAGGTCATTAAGGGGGCGGGGATGGAGGGCAGGCACAGGATCAGATTTGTGTTTCAAAAAGACTAAACCAGCCAAAGTCAGAAGCTCAACAGAGAAGCCCAGTTAGGAGCTACTGCACCTGTCCAAGCAAAGCCAGTGACAGTGTGAGTACACACAACTTTGTGACTATACTAAAAGCCACTGAACTGTGTACTTTAAAGGGGTAAATATGTGACACATGAATTGTGTCTCAGTAAAAACAATGAGGACCTACACTTAGAAATAATGAGGGTGAAAAGAAGCTATAGGCCAGGCACAGCGGCTCACGCCTGTAACTCTAGCAGTTTGGGAGGCCAAGGCAGAGGGAACACTTGTGCCCAGGAATTTGAGATCAGCCTGGACAACATAGCAAGACCCTGTCTCTATAAAAAATACAAACATTAGCTGGGCATGTTGCCAAAGCAGCTGGGGTCCCAGCTACTCAGGAGGCTGAGTCAGGAGGATAGCTTTAGCCTTGGGAAATTGAAGGGGTGGTGAGCTGTGATCACGTCACTGCACTCTAGCCTGGGCAAGAGAGCAAGACCCTGTCTCTAAAAATAAGAATAAAAATTGAAAAGAAGTCTACAGATGCCAGAGAAATCTAAACAATGCAATCGTTTTCCAACTTACAATACCAGAACCATATTAATGAACTAGAGACTTACCAAGGACTTCTGATTTTATTCTATAACTCAGATTCTTATTTATGCTCTTTGCAACAAGTTGAGAATGTTATTTTCTTAGCAGTTATTTATAACATGTAGGCCTCGAGGAAACCCCCTCCACGGGGTGTGAGACTCCTTCAGACTGCCTGCCGTTTAGTGATTCCTTTCCTTGTCTTAATAGCAGTTGAGATTAACAGTCTTCTATGGTGACTGGAGGGGCTGATGGGTGGTAACAATACTTTGGTTGTTTATGATATGCCATGAAGTACACAAAATGCTTTACATTTATTTATTTAAGATGAAATTCACATGACGTACAGTGAACCATTTTAAAGTGTGCAATTCAGAGGCATTTAAGGCATTCACAGTGTTATACAACCATCACCTCTCTTGAGTTTCAAAACTTTTTCATCACCCCAGAAGAATACCCCACACCCATTAGACAGTCACTTCCAATCAACCCCTCCCCATTCCCTGACAGCCACTAATCTGTTTTCTATCTTTTTGGAATTGCCTATTCTGGATATTTTTTATAAAAAGAATCATACAATATGTACCTTTTGTGTCTGGCTTTTTTCACTTAACATCATGTTTTCAAGGTTCATAGACGTTATAGCAGATACCTGTGTTGTGTTTACTTTTTGTGGCTGAATAATAGTCCACTGTATGGACATACCACAATTTGTTTACTCATTCACCCACTCATGGTGTATATATTATTAACTCATTTAACCCACATTACAATCCTATGAGGACCTTTTTTTTTTTTTTACAGAATGGAAAACAGAGGCACAGAGAAGGGACATGGCTTGTCCAGGGTCACACAAGTAGGATGAAGTAGCACAAGGATAGTAACCCAAGCAGTTTGCTCCCTTAACCACGATGCCCTTCTCCATGAAATAGCGGTCTTCATTTGAGGTTAGAAAGTGAAACTCTACAGACACATATGGAAAGCTAAAAACAGCAACAACCATAAGGTGAGTGGAACTGTTGTAAATTGTGGTTATTTGTTTCTGAGAGGGAGAAGGAAATTTTTTGAAAGTGAGGGGAAGGGAAGACTGAGGAGTCAGCAAGAGAGAAAGGGCTGGGGGCGCCATGCAAGGGGGCTGCAACAGTGAGAATTCCATGGGCCACAGAGTTTAAGTGGTTGCAGCAAATTTCTGCCACACGCGCCTGTTTGTTTCCTTCACTGTGTTGGAGGGACTGAGAGTGCAGGAACGAGCTCTGTGATCCTGGTTGGATCACAGGAACAGCAGAAATGAAGATCAGCCACCGGATGCAGAGAGGAGAACAAAACCTGGCAAAGAAACCAATTCAGAGAAGAGGTAACCCTAAGAAACCTCCAGGAATTCAGCCTCTATCCTTCTATGATCAATGGTAAAATGTTTGAATCGATCTTATCTAACTCTCAAAAGGTCCTAAGACCCCAGTTGCTATCTGGGTTATGCCGTATGAGTTGAAAACACCACATCTTTGCAATGAGGAGCTGCCTGGCATAGCTCTCCACAAGGCACTGAGATGATGCCACTTTCTCAGAAACACACGTGTCAGACCCTCTCCCTCCAGCTGCTGGGGGAGATGGGGCAGATGGAAACTTGGCTGAATCTGTAAGGAACCCATGGAGTCGCGGTTGATAGAGAAACCTTCACAACTCATCTTTTGGAAGCCACCAAAATCCACAGAAGTCCAAGAACCAAAGGTTAAGCTAATTAGATGCAGAAAGTCCAAACCGGTCACAAAAACCAGGCCCCAACCCAGATATCTGAAGGCAAAATATGGAATCAGGGGTCTTTGGGTCTCCTGGGAACACTGTGGAACAGACACTGTGTGTGCACCCAGTGATGAAGGATTGGTCTTGTACAAACAGTCCAGCAATATGAGTGAATTATTTATTCAAGACAATAAGTCACAAACATTAATACTGTAACAGACTAACTCCCGGCTCATCCACATGGGCCATTAGCAGTCCCGAGGGCACAGAGGGAGAAACATCATCCTTCTAGACGAAGACTAGGGATGGAGATAGCTCAGCAGTTTTCTGAAATAATGGGGATCTGAATAATAAAAATCCCTGACATTTGTAGATATTGAGCAGTGATCTCAGTCCTCTTATCTTTTTTTTTTTTTTGAGACAGAGTTTCGCTCTTGTTACCCAGGCTGGAGTGCAATGGCGTGATTTTGGCTCACCGCAACCTCCGCCTCCTGGGTTCAGGCAATTCTCCTGCCTCAGCCTCCTGAGTAGCTGGGATTACAGGCACGCGCCACCGTGCCCAGCTAATTTTTTATATTTTTAGTAGAGACGGGGTTTCACCATGTTGACCAGGATGGTCTCGATCTCTTGACCTCGTGATCCACCCACCTCGGCCTCCCAAAGTGCTGGGATTACAGGCGTGAGCCACCGTGCCCGGCCCTCAGTTCTCTTATCTAAGCCTTGCTGGAGATAGTACTTGTACCATCTACATGATTTTTCATCTTTTCTCCCTTCCTCTACTTCGGTGGACATGTTCACCAACGGAACTGTCTCAGAAAAGGGGATAAAAGGAGGGGAGAAAAATCACCATCCATGAACGGGATGACCAGCTTCCAAGTATCCAAAAGCCACCCCTCCTGTGTAGCGTCAAGATCTGGTAACCCACTGCTGTTCCAGCAGGCAATGTTGGTAGCAGACCCAGCAGTGATGAAGCTCTTGTTCTTAAACTCCGCATGCAAAAGAGGCACACAGTTCTTATGTGTTTACACTTCTATATGTTACATTTATTTGTTCCGTGATCAGACTCTTAAAAGTAATGAAAAACTATTAAATCTATTAGATATCAATTTGCATCTGTAGCAAGGAACAGCCACCACTGACATGGCCTAGACAGTGTGTGACCTTTTGGAACACTCAGATTGCTTTCCCACGTGCCTGCACGTGGGAGGAGAAAGGAAACTTGCTATACAGATGCTGCTTCCTCCATGGTCCACTTCCTCACCCTATGGTTTGATATCAAATGTCCTATACCCTGAGGCGAAATTCTACTAGTAGGTCAGAGCTGGTTGGTTCATAGCAGGAGCTTAACTTGGCAGCAAATGGAACGTGTTTGGAATGTGGAGTAAAGTTTACAAAACAAGGATACTCAGAGTATATGACCTACTCGATCTCACTGTCCGGTTGATTTCTTACATCCTCCCTGTGATAGGCAGAAAGTGGTACTATGATCCCAATTGTACAGAAAATGTTACTGAAATGTATGAAGGTTACAGAATAGTTCAAATTCAGAGCCATGCTTTAAATCCAATTCTTACAACTGCAAGGCCAATGCTATTTCTATGCCCTCTCTTCCTCATTTCCTCTTGTCCCAAAAGGGGGCTGAATGTGGCCCCTGTCAGATACTGTACCTCTTTTATTTCCTACCACCCTGACCCCTTAGTGATGAATTCTTCTCTGAGCCTTTTCTCCCCAACATATTTAAATGCAGAATTTTTTTATTGTGGTAAAATACACATAACATAAAATGTACTATCTTTTCTTTTGGGTTTGAGATGGAGTCTTCCTCTGTTGACCAGGTTGAAGTACAGTGGGGTGATCTTGGCTTACTATAACCTCCACCGCCCGGGTTCAAGCAAATACTTCCGAGTACCTGGGATTACAGGCATGCTCCTCCATGCCCGGCTAATTTTTGTATTTTTAGTAGAGATGGGGGTTTCACTATGTTGGCCAGGCTAGTCTTGAACTCCTACCTTCAAATGATCTGCCCACCTCAGCCTCCCAAAGTCCTGGGATTACAGGTGTCAGCCACCACACCCAGCCAAAATTTACTGTCTTAACCACTTTTAAATATATAGCTCAGTGATATTGAGGGAAGGTGCTGTCTTTCCAGGTCCACAAGGGGGCGTAGTTTTAAGGACAAGAACTTCCCAGCACGATGCCCCCATCCCATGTCTCTCCATCCGGGAGATTTAATGGTTTCTGTTTTAATTTTCAGGGGTGCAGGAAGAATCAAAAGTCAATCACTCCAGTGGAAGTTTAAGGGAACTCTTTTCATTGACCAAGGGACTTGGATAAGGAGGAATTCCTCCCAGGTTAAAAGTCCCTGTCTCCGTCATCCTGCTGGATTTCCCCTCTGGAGTCCCCTTCCACACACTTCATGGAAGTTTTCTCTCTTCTCCTTTTTTTCTCTTTCTCCACATAAAATAAATTCACTTTCTGCAAAGACGCTATTTGGGGTCCGGTATTTACTTTGTGAGTGCACCTGGTCCCCACTCTCATTCTTGAGACAGCAGGAGACCAAGAGCCTTGGAGAAGCGTCCTCTCGGGAGCTAAGGGCTCCCCTGAACCCCAACAATATCAGGTGCATTTACATTGTTGTGCAGGAACACACACTATTTGCCTTAGTCCGTTTTGCATTGCTATGAAGGAATATCTGAGTCTGGGCAATTTATAAAGAAAAGAGATTTAATTGTCTCTTGGTTCTGCAGGCTTTGCAGGAATCATAGCACCAGCATCTGCTTCTGGGGAGGGCCTCAGGAAGCTTCCACTTATGGTAGAAGGGGAAGGAGAGATGGCATCATGTGACAACAGAGAAGGAAAAAAGGGAGGAGGGAGGTGCCAGACTCTTTAACAGCCAGATCTTGTGGGAAGTAAGAGTGAGAGTTCACTGGATCCCTCAACAACGGCGCCAGTTTGGGAGGCCGAGGTGGGTGGATCACGGCCCCCATGGCCCTCATGACCCAAACACCTCTCTTTAGTCCCCACCTCCAACGGATCAAATTTCAACATAGATTTGCAGGGGACAAATATCCAAACTATATAACTATTCTCAATTCCTTAATAGATTTTAAATAAATCAACAAAGAAATTCTGGGCTTTGGAGCTTGTCATCTCTTTTCACAAAACAAATGGAAATAATTATTTTTAATTATCATAAGGCACCAATTCCTTGTCTAAATTGCCCCAGTGGACAGCTCCAGTCACCTCTTGACTCAGCTCTTCCCTCAAGGCCTCACTGCCCAGTCCACCTTCAGCCCTGCTGGGTTTAATCTCTAAGAGCTTGTGTTGGGTGTATTGGTCTCTGGACCAAAATCTCTTTAATGGTTCCTCATATTCTACGAAAGGACATCTGTACTCCTTAGGTTCGTTCTCGCGACTCTTCCTACACGGACTCCAGTGTTGTGCTGTTGTTTCACTCACTTCCCATCCATTCCCAAGCCCTCTCACTTTTGTTACCTTCCTTTATAAAGACAAATCTAAGAACTCACTTTCACAGACTTTTTTGCAGCTATGAATGACTTCAAGGAAAACTTTTATGTTCCAAATAACAAGAATGAAAGCAACCCACACCACCTCTACATCTTTCTTCTTGTCGTGAATGAGTATGTGATGCCAGGATCTATACAGCCATTTTGTGACTATGAAGCAGCAAGCAAGCAACACATATATTCTTTCTCTAAAAATACAACTAAAAAACCAAATATAATTACTATGATGGAAAACGATTGAGTCAATGAGTATCAATGGCTACTGAAATCATTTGGCCAAAGTTGATGGCAGAATTTCATAATAGAGGATCAGGCTGACAACACCTGAATCCCCAATCAAACGGAATATCACGAAAAAGCAATAATTAGACAGCCATAGGCACGTGGCATGTGCAGTTGTGAGTACACAATACAAATTACAGACAGTTCTAGCCAAAAAATTGAACTGAAATCTGATCAAGCCCCTAAACCTAATTACCAAATTACAGGAAATATAAGGGAAGCAGGAATAAGTGAAACAGGACCATAGGATACCATCGGAAAAATCCAGAATGTGAGAAGTTCTCCAGAGCATATCATGATTCTTCAGCAGAAAATGTTGACAAAAGAAATAGAAAGAGGAAACCTGTGGATTGGAAAAATTAGGAGACATATCAATCAAATGCAACGTGCCAACCCTGTCTGTGTAGTACCTGTTTAAGACAAATCTACAATTTAAAAATCTTGTCAGAACGATCTAGGAATTTGAACACTGACTGGATATTTGATGTCATTGAGGAGTTACTGTTAATTTTTTAGCTATAACAAGAGTATTGTATTTTTTTTAAAAAAAAAAAAGAACCGAGTCCTTAAGATACTGCAGTAGAATTCCAAATAATGAAGACAGAAGAATTGATGGAAATAGAAAATTACCGTGTGGCAAACACTGTAGTAATAGTTACTGCAGGCAGCAATCATTAGTAGATTCTAAATTCAGTGAATAAAAGTAAAAGAAATAGGGCATATACATGGCCTCAAAATATCTTCCCACAATTGCAAAGGGAAAAATAATTTTATAGAGAAACCTACAGTCACACCTGTATTAGTACCCTAATGCTGTGGTATCAAATTACCAGAATAATTTTAGTGGCTTAAAATAATGCAAATGTAGTATCTTGCAGTTCTGGAGGTCAAAAGCCAAAAATTCCTTGTGGAACCTCCAGGGAGAATCTGGTTCCCTATCTTTTGTGGCTTTTAGAGGCTGACTGCATTCCTTGGCTTATGGCCCCACCTCACTTTAACCTCTGCTTCCATCATAACACCTCCTTCTCTGACTTGGACTTGCCTGCCTCCCTTTACACTTGTAAGATATCTCCTGAATACGTTGGGCCCGCCTGGATAACCCAGGATAATCTCCCAATTTTAGTCTGTTTGGGCTACTATAGCAAAGTACTGTAGGCTGGGTGGCTTATACACCACAGACATTTCTTTCTCACAGTTCTGGAGACTGGGAGTTTAAGATGCAGGTGCTGGCAGACTCAGCGTCTGGCGAGGGCCTGCTTCCTGGTTCACAGACAGCTCTTTTCTGTGTTCTTACATGGTGGAGTGGCAAGAGAGCTCTCTGGGGTCTCTTTTATAAGAGCACCAATCCCATTTATGAGGGCTCTGTTCTCATCCCAAAGCCTCCACCTCCTAATACCATCACATTGAGGGGTTAAGATTTCAACACGTGAGTTTGCCAGGGAGAGAAGGGGGAAGGACACGGACATCGTCTATACCACTCCCCAGCTCAAGATCTTTAACTTAATAACATCTGCAGGATCCCTTTTGCCATGTAAAGTAGCATATTCACAGGTTCTGGGGATAAGGACATGGACATCTTTGGGGATATTATGCTGCCTACCACATACCACCCTAACCAACTGATCAGCATTAACCTTGGTGGTAATGAGACATAATGATACCTTGGGCCTGCTGATATACTGCCCTGAGAAGGACCCAACATTATTTCTGTAGTATTCTTGCCAAAAATGCATAACCTTAATCTAATAATGAGGAAACATCAGACAAATCCAGATTGAGGGAGATTCTACAAAATAACGGGACGTACTTCTATCCATAACTGGACATAAATGGGCCTAGTCATGGAAGACAAGGAAATACTGAGGAACTGTACCAGCTTTCAAAGGACTAAGGACAAATGACAACTAATTGCAACTAATCCTGAAATGGATCCTGGAATTGGAAAGAACATCAGTTGACAGTTGGTGAAATCTGATAGAGTAGCTAATCGTATTATAAGAACGTGAATTTTCTGGCTTGGATTAATGTACTATGGTTATGTAAGATATTGACATCTTGGGAAGCTGGTTGAAAGTTACACAGAAAATTGCAAACTTTTTGAAGGCTAAAATTACTTCAAAATGAAAATTTAAATTTTGTTAATTAAAAATGATAAACATACCAAAATACTTTTAAAATGAAGTGATATACTAACTTAGATTTGCTTTAAAATAATCCAGTAAAAAGGAGGAGGAAATAGATGAGGTTAGAAACAAAATTTAATGGGCCGCGTGTTGATCATTGTTGAAGGTAAGTAATGAGCACATGAATTCATTATTTTATTCTCTCTAGTTGGAATATGTTTGAGCTTTTCCCTTGTAAAAATTAAATAAAAACAATAAGATATTATGATCATGATGTAAAATAAATACATTGAATCACCAGCTTAAAATAGTTCCAGAAACAATCTACCTGGTTTACCAGCAAGATAAAGAAATATATAATGTTACAGAAATTACTTAAGAGTACAAAATAAATTACACACTCTATTCATTTTAATGGAGTGAATATAAATCAGACACCGAAACCTGATGAATAATGAGAGAGTAAATTACAGGCCAATCCCAATTATCAATAGATGCAAAAATTCTGAACCAAGTATTAGAAAGGTAAATCCAGCAATATTATAAAACATTAATACATAATGGTTAACTTGGGATCAATTCAAGAAATGCAAATTTCATTTAACATTAGAAAAATCATTTAAGGTAATTCACATTAACAAGTTAGAGGAAAAATTGTATTATTTTAATAGATGCAGAAAAACACATTTATTAAGTTTCAACGTTTACTCATGGTTAAAACTCATGGTACTCCAGATTGAAGAAAACTAAAGTGATATGACAGCTAAACTCAGTACGTGATGTTAGATTAGATCTTAGGGTCAGGAGAAAACCACTATAAAGGACATTACTGGGGAAATTGGCAAAAGTGAAAAATGGACTGTGGATAACAGTGCCGTATCAATGTTGAGTTTCTTGATTTTGACGACTACATTGTGGTTAGTAATGAGAATATCCTTGTTCTTGGGAAACACATACTGAAGTGTTTAAGGGCAAAGGAGGATGATGTCTGCAATTTGCTGTCAAATTATTTTAGAATAATGATGTGTGTGTAGATATACAGACAGACAGATTCAAATGCAGCAAAATGTTGCCAATTGGGGAATCTCAGGGAAGGATATACCAAAGTTCTTTGTATTATTCATTCAGTAATTCTTCTGTATATTTGAAAGTGTTTAGGAATAAAAAGCTTTGAAAGAGTCTGCATCTGTGGTTATATTAGTCCATTCTCATGCTTCTATCAAGAAATACCAAGACTGGATAATTTATAAAGAAAAGAGGTTTAATTGACTCACAATTCTGCATGGCTGGGAAGGCCTTAAGAAATTTACTTTATTTATTTATTTACTTTTAGATGGAGTTTTGCTCTGTTGCCCAGGCTGGAGTGCACTGGCACAATCTCAACTTACTGCAGCCTTCACCTCCTGAGTTTGAACAATTCTCCTGCCTCAGCTTCTCCAGTAGCTGAGACTGCCTGCATGCACCACCCCACCTGGCTAATCTTTTTTTGTGTTTTTAGTAAAGATAGGGTGGCCCAGCTGGTCTCAAACTCCTGACCTCAAGTGATCCACCCCCTCTTCTGCCTCCCAGAGTGCTGGGATTACAGATGTGAGCCACCAACCCAGCCAGGAAATTTATAATCATGGCAGAAGTCACCTCTTCAAAGGGCAGCAGGAGAGAGAATGAGAGATGAGCAAAGGGGAAGCCCCATATAAAACCATCACATCTTGTGAGAACTCACTATCACAAGAACAGCATGGGGGTATCCGCCCCCATGATTCAGTTACTTCCAATGGGTCCTTCCCACAATACATGGGGATTATGGGACCCACAAGATGAGATGTGAGTGGTTTTATATGGGGCCAAACCATATCAGTGGTAGATGCCAAGGACACATGGATTAATTCTAAAATAGATAAAAAAAACTTTTAGTAACTAGAATTAGAAGAAAACCTCTTCAACGTGATAAGATGTCATAAAAAAAACAAACACAAAAACTACAGCCAAGTACAGCAGGGACATCTGCCACTTATCTGACAGCCACATGCCCCCTATTTCATTTTCCAATCATTGTACCTCTTTTTCCCCGCTTTGCTTCACTGCACTGGCTAGAACTTTCAGTTGCAGTGTTGAATAGAAGTAGGGGATAGAAAGCAACCTTGTCTTTTTTTTCTGATATTAAAGGGAATTATTTTTATCATTTTATCATTATGTATGATTTTTGCTTAATTTTACATTTGCAATTAGCCTTTATCAGGTAAAGAAGATTCCCTTCTGTTTCTAGTTTACCTATTAAAAATACTCAAAGCACTATATTTATTAAAATGAACAAGAGGATTTAGCAATGTCACTGTACACAAAACAGAAAAAAATGGTATTTCTACATACCTACAACAATTTAAAAAATGTAACTTTAAATTTACAATAGCATCAAAAGATGTAAATACCTAACAATAAATCTAATCAAGGATGTGGAAGATTTGTAAAGTGACAATGATAAATGTTTGTTGAAACTACTGAAGATCTAAATAAGTTGAGGAACATGCCTTATGTATTAGAACTGTACATAACTTTTGGTCTTAATATCCATCTATACTCTAATAAATCAGAATACCCCAAATAAATTTTATTTATGTGGGTTAACTCTAACTGTATTTGCCATATTATAAATTAAAATTGAGAATTTAAAGAAATGCATTAATTCATTTATTATAAAAATATCAACAAACCTATTACTTGCTAACATGAGTAACATTATTATAAATAACCATTTTCAAAAAAAAGCAAAATTTAAAAAAGCATAAGAAACTGCACTGCATCTGGCAGAAAGCAGGAGGCCCCTGAGCAGGATTAGGCCCTCTCATCCCAACCTTGCCAAATAAGCCTCATCCTCACTTCCGGCTGGGCAGGTCAGCTTCCGACAGCATCGAGCTTACTTCCTGTGGGTTGGTCCCACTTCCGGTAGGTAAGGACTCTTTCCGGGCATCACCTCATTTCCGGAATACAGTATAGTGCTGACTTCTGATGGATTCGGCTCACTTGTGGCAGCTCAGGCCCTCTTCCCAGCTTCCGAAGGGTGAGTTGGCCTCAGGCCGCCCAGGCTTGGGTCTCTGTCACTTCCATGTCTAGTAAGAAGGGGTAAACTTGTGAGGTTTTGAATGACTCCCACTGTGGCCCACGGAAGAGGTGGGGGAAAGACGAAGACTTGTATTCTTGTCCAGATTGCCTGGGGAGGGGGAAGGGCCAGCCCACTGCACCCCAATATTGTCTCCATTTGGCTAGAGCCGTTACAGGAGGTGGCGGTAAGGATTGTGGCTGGACTTTTCAGTTCTGGCTGCTACGGCCATTGCTGCTGTACCACTGCACTGAGATTGTACTGCTTCTGCGCCTGCTAATGAGTACTGTGACGTAGGAGCCCTTGCTATGTGTTGAACACCGGTGGAAGAGATTTAGAATTCTCATTTAATCCTCTCATCAACTTTAAGGGTTGCAGGTGTTGTTAAAACCATTCTACAGGTCAAGAAATTGAGATGCAGAGAAGTCAGTTACCTTACCCAAAACCTCATAACCAGTTACATGGCAGAGCTGTTCTGAGCTTTCCTTTAAGCCTCTGGGGTCACCATACCTTGCAGCTGCTGTCATAAAATGGAGCAGCCTTTTTTTTTTTTTCCAGCTGCAGAACTCCTTTCTCTCAGGAGGGAAATCAATTCCAAACCCAACCTCATCAGCAGCGGAAAAAAAAAATTGTTAATATCCAAGAGCACATATAAATGGTAAAGGTACTTAGGAACCTGTATTGGTAATCAAAACATTGCATATTCTGTGACCCAGCCCTTCTACTAGGAATAATACATCCTGAGGAAGTCATCAGAGACATGAGTACACATTTGTTCACAAAGATGCATACTGGAGCATTACTATGTAAGTGAAAAAGTGAAAACCATCCTCAAGTCCAATAATAAAGGGCTGATTTAATTAGACATATGTTTTATATACATATCCCTAGTAAAATAATTGCTAAGTTACACTGAGTGCTTATATGTGCCACTCATTGTTTTAAGAGCTCTACATGTATTAATACATTTAACTATGTGATCAATTAGTGTGATTATGTAGGAATATTTGAGGCTTAAGAAAATGTTTATGCTCTATCATAAAAAAAGCATATTACAAAATTATTTTTTAAAACTATTTAGATGCAAAAAGGCAGTAGTTAGAACTAAAACATGAAATTACTGTTTTCATTTTGTTCTTTGCCATTTGGAGAATTTTCCAGATTTTCCACGTCTATAATCATCTATTTTTTTTAATGTTTTAAAAATGAAAGCATAGGGTATTAGGCCATGCCTGAGGACCTGGGAGAGTGAGTCCAGTTAGAGCTATGGCCACAGAAAGCCAGTGACCCCTGGGGCTGACCGTGAGAGCCCTTGGCAAAGCAAGGAGACCCAATTAGGACCCCTCTCTACTGTGGGCCCTGCCCATTGCCCTATTTGTTCAAAAGCTCCGCTGCTGTGAGGAACTGGCACCAGGCTCTGGGTCACCATAGAGGGCTCCAGTTATTCTGGCCAGCACTACAAACAGTCACAGAGGCTGACGCTTTCAGGACTAAAATCAAAGGTCTTAATCCAGCTTTCAGAGGCATTCACTGTCTGGCTCCTCCTGACTTCTCGGCCCCAGTTTTCCACTCTCCACAGCCCTTCACTTCCGAAAGGCCATTTCCTCCTAAGTGTCCCCATCCCCGTGATGCATCCTTCTCCACATTTTTCAAACTTTCCCATCCTCTACTCCAGAAATACATATTTGTTGTTGTTCCAAGCGTATGGATGAGACTGAGGAAACCGGTGATAGTGTCGATGGAGCTGCTCTCAAGGCCGTTGGAACAGCGGCAACAACAGCTACCGTTTGGTGAGCACTTAACTCACGCTGTATTTATGCCTTGATCCCATGTAATCTGTATATTTCATCTGTGGGCAGATACTGGTGTCCGTCTTTACAGATGAAAGATCGAAGGATCAAACAGGTGAAGTCAGTTTTCCAAGGTCCCCCCATCAGCGAAGGTGGGAAACAAACTTCAATCCCAGGTCTGTCAGTGCAGCTCACAAAGCACTTGCATACTCATGACCTCCCCAGATCTGTGAGGATGGCTGCGCAGGTGGGATCAGCCCTCTTTCTTTCTTTTTTTTTTTTTTTTTGGCTCAAGTGACATCTTTCAATATAATCTCTCAAACTCTATGAATTGAACAGATAAAATACCTCTGGGCTACTTTGTTTCAAAATATTTGCCATTTGGATTAGTTGCTGGGTGCAGCCACCCTGCCTTTCCCTAGAGAGGTTTCTCTCCGATGGGCGAAGGGTGTGTGGGGAGAGGGTGCAGCGGGAGGCATGTACAGCAGACACAGGGATGGACGGACAGATGGTCTTCAGGGACGCCTAGTAGGTACAAAGGGACTCCTGGCTGGCCACGGGGGCTGGTGGCGGGGGGCTGAAGACACAGGGGGATCAGCCCTCTTTCTAGCTGAGGACTCTGAGTCTGGTTGCTGGTAAATGGTTGTGGGGGAGAGAGAGTCTGTTATAAGAATCCAGGTCTCCGGAATTCTGTTCATTAGAAGGCATTCAGTATGCTCACAGACTTATCCTGGCTGCCTTAATGTGAATTCAGCCAATCTGGGATTCAGAATTTCATCTACTCTCTTAAGTGCAATTCTGTATTCATCAATGCCCAGGAAAGGCACTGATGGAAAACGTCACACTGTGAATGGAATGTCAGATATGTGTATATATGTGTGTGATATATGCAGATATCTAAAACAGTCTCATGAAAAAGCATCTGCATAAAGAAATTGAAAATTAAGGAGAAATAAACTGTTTTGCTTCTTTTTCTAAAAATACAAGTGGACAGGTGTGGTGGCTCATGCCTATAATCCTAGCAGTTTGGGAGGCCGAGGTGGGAAGATCACCTGAGGTCAGGAGTTCGAAACCAGCATGGCCAACACAGCGAAACCCTGTCTCTACTAAGAATACAAAAATTAGCTGGGGCGTATGGCACACACATGTAATCTCAGCTACCTGGGAGGCTGAGGCAGAAGAATTGCTGGAACCTGGGAAGTGGAGGCTGCAGTGAACCAAGATCATGCCACTGCACTCCAGCCTGGGCAACAGAGCAAGATTCTGTCTAAAAAAAAAAAATACAAGCAAGTAAAACCCACTCAGGTTTGATGAATGGGGAATAGAAATCTCCGCGTTGTAAAGGTGTGACCATTCTTTTCCTAGAGGATCTGATATTCTTCTTAAAGATGGCACTTATGAAAGAGTGTATGCGTACACCTTTTCTTTTTCTTTTCATGGAGTGCACCCATCACCCCAGTTATAGGGGACGTAAACTATGCCTCTGAGGAGTCCCGTGCTCTAGAGTGGGTGTGATGATAAGCTATTGAACAGTGATTACTTATAAGTCTTAATGGCTTGTCTTCCCATGCTGCAATTCTGGACCATGGCTGATCTATTTCTTTCTTACAAAACCCTCATGAGCCATGAATTCATTGTGTTGGACTCCCAAGGCAGGTTCACATTTTCTCTACATTTCCATGCAAATATATTTGGTTCATTGTTTACTTAGACTTGGCAACTTCCCGTCAATGTCCCAGGAGAAGCTTAAAGCAGACCAGAAGTAGAATGAGTTTTTTTGTTTGTTTGTTTTGAGACAGTTTTACTTTGTCACCCAGGCTGGAGTGCAGTGGCATGATCTTGGCTCACTGCAAGCTCCGCTTCCTGGATTCAAGAGATTCTCCTGCCCCGGCCTCCCAAGTAGCTGGGATTATAGGAGCATGCCACCATGCCCAGATAATTTTTGTATTTTTAGTAGAGATGGGGCTTTACCATATTGGCCAGGTTGGTCTTGAACTCCTGACCTCAAGCGATCCACTCACCATGGCCTCTCAAAGTGCTAGGATTACAGACATGAGCTACCTTGCCCAACCAGAATGAGTTCTCAGGAAACCCTCAAGCCAGGCTCTGTCTGGTTTCACTTGTCACCAGGACTGAGGTCTCAACCCACTCTCAGTGTCCCCAAGCTCCGCCAGGCCCCTGTGTCCTGCTCAAAGCTTAACAGGGAGGAAGACTATGCCAAGAGCTTGGATCAAGCCTGAAGAGCTGCACTGAAACAATAAAATATGTTCTTTACACACATACACATGACGTTCTTTTCCTAGAGGATATGGCATTCATCTTAAAGATGGCATTGATGAAAGAGTGTATGAGCACCCTTTTTCTTTTGTTTTCATACATGGAGTGCACGCATCACCTGAGCAGTGTACCCTCTACCCAAAGTATAGTGTTTTATCCTTCATCCCCTTCTCACCCTTCCCCGAGTCCTCAAAGTTCATTATACTATTCTTATGTCTTTACTTTCTCATAGCTTAGCTCCCACTTATAGGTAAAAACACACAGTACTTGGTTTTCCATTCCTGAGTTACTTCACCTACAATAATGGCCTCCAGCCCCATCCGAGTTACTGCAAAACACATTGTTTTGTTCCTTTTTATGGCCGAGTTTTATTCCATGGAATATATATTCCACATTTTGGTCAATGGGCACTTAGGTTGGTTCCATATCTTTGCAACTGTGAATTGTGTTGCTATAAATATGCGTTTGTATGTGTCTTTTTTGTATAGTGACTTATTTTCCTTTGAGTGGATACCCAGTAGTAGAAATTGCTGGATCAAATGGCTTTCTACTTTTAGTTCTTTAAGGAATCGCCATACCATTTTTCATAGTGGTTGTACTGGTTTAATTCCCACCAGCAGTGTAAAAGTGTTTGCTTTTCACCACTAGCATGCCAATATCTACTGCTTTTTGACTTTTAGATCATGGAGAAGTGTGGTGTTAAATTGGTTTTAATTTGGTTTTAATTTGTGGTTTTAATTTGAATTTCCCTGGTGATTAGCGATGTTGAGTATTTTTTCGTATGTTTGTTGGCTGTCTGTATATCTTCTTTTGAGAATTGTCTGTTTATGTCCTTTGTCTACTTTTCGATGGGATTATTTGGTTTTTTTCTGCTGATTTGTTTGAGTTGCTTGTAGATTCTGGTGACTAGTCCTTTGTCAGATGCATAGTTTACAAATATTTTCTCCCACTCTGGGGGTTGTCTATTACTCTGCTGATTATTTCTTTTGCTGTGCAGAAGCTTTTTAGTTTAATTAGGTCCTATTTATTTATTTTTATTTTTGTTGTGTTTGCTTTTGGGGTCTAAGCCATGAATGTTTTGCCTAAGTCAATATCCAGAAAAGTTTTCCCTGTGTTATCTTCTAGAGTGTTCATGGTTTCAGATCTTGGATGTAAGTCTTTGATCTATCTTGAATTGATATTTGTAAAAGGTGAGAGGCGAGGATCCAGTTTCACTCTTTTACATGTAACTAGCCAGTTTTCTAAGCAACGTTTATTTAACAGAGTGTCCTTTCCCCAGTTTATGCTTTGTGTACCTTGTTGAAGATCAGTTGGCTGTTAAGTATTTGGCTTTATTTCTGGGTTCTCTTTTCCAGCCCGTTGGTCTATATGCCTATTTTTATACAATACCATGCTGTTTTGCTAACTGTACCCTTGTAGTACAATTTGATGTCGAATAGTGTGATGCCTCCAGATCTGTTCTTTCTGCTTAGTATTGCTTTGGCTCTTTATTGTGGGCTCTTGTTTGGTTCCAAATGCATTTTAGAATATTTTTCCAGTTCTGTGAAGAATGATGATGGCATTTTGATGGAGTTGCACTGAACCTGCAGATCGCTTTGGGAGTATGGTCGTTTTCACATTGCCGATTCTTCCCATCATGAGCATGGAATGTGTTTCCCTTTGTGTCATCTATGTTTTTTTTCAACAGTGTGTTTTAGTTTTCCTCATAGAGATCTTTCACCTCCTTGGAACTGAACCATAGTTTTAAATGCACTTTTTAAGTTTGATAGCTAAGGAAATAGTGTTGTGAATTATTTTAAAGTAATGACTCTTTTCTAAAGTAATTAGCATCTAATTTTTGTAGCAGTTTTATTGAGATATCACATACTTTACAATTCATCAATTTTAAGTGTGCAATTCAATGGTTTGTGGTATATTTACAGAACTGTGTGACCATCACCACAATCAATTTTAGTACATTTTTCTAATCCCCAAAGAAACTTTGTACTCTTTAGCTATCACTCCCCAATCTTGTCACCGCACATCCCAATCCCAGGCAACCATTAATCTTTCCATCTTCATAGGTTTGCCTATTCTGGACATTTCATATAAATGGAATCATAGAATATGCGATCTTTTGTGACTGGCTTCATTTAGCATAATGTTTTCAACTTTCAACCATGTTGTGGCATGTATTAGTGCTTCATTCATTCTTATGACATAAGATGCCATTGTATTGACATGTTACATTTTGCTTAGCCATTAGTTGGTGGACACTAGGTTCTTTTAGCTATTATTAATAATGTGGATATAAACATTCACAGGCAAGTTTGTGTGTCAAGACATGCTTTCATTTCTCTTGGATATACACCTAGGAATGTGTTAAAATTGTTAACTGGGAGGCTATTAGGCTGAGACGGCTCCAACACATTGGGTTTCTATGTAAGCAAACCAAAACCCAATTCAATGTAAACAGTAAAAGAAACTAAAGCTTAACCAATCAGAAGCCACGAACTAACCTCTAACGAAGGATTTTCCACCTTAACCAATCAAGTATTTTCCGTGATTTATTTTCTTTCACAAACACCTTATAAAACTTTCCTCTTGCATGCCTTCCCTGAACTGCTTGTGGTCTGGTACTGCTGGATTCATGAATCTCTGAATGTTCAAATAAGCTTATTAAAATTTTGATGTGCCTCAGTTTATTTTTATTTATTTATTTATTTATTTATTTAGACAGAGCTGCTCTCTGTCACCCAAGCTGGAGTGCAGTGGCAAGATCTCAGCTCACTGTAGCTTCTGCCTCCTGGGCTCAAGCAGTCCTCCCACCTCAGCCTCCGGAGTAGCTGGGACCACAGGTGCATGCCACCATGCCCGATTTATTTTTGTCTTTTTGTAGAGACAGGATTTCACCATGTCACCCAGATTGGTCTCAAACTCCTGAGATCAAGCCATCCTCCTGCCTTAGCCTCCCAAAGTGCTGGGATTACAGGCATGAGCCACCATGCCCCAGCCCTCAGTTTACTTTTAACAAGTGGAATTGCTGGGTCAAATAATAACCCTGTGTTTACCTTTTGAAGGAACTGCCAGACTGTTTCCCAAAGTAGATCCACCATTCTACATTTCCATCAGCTGCGTGTGGAAATTTTGCTACTTCCGCCTTCTCACTAACACTTATCTGCTTTATTAAAAAATATATATTTTTTATTGTACTTTAAGTTCTGGGGTACATATGCAGATCATGCAGGATTCTTGCATAGGTACCTACATGGCAACGTGGTTTGCTGTCTCGATCCCTCCATAACCTATATCTGGCATTTCTCCCATGTTATCCCTCCCCAACCTCTCTGTCTCCCACTGTCCCTCCCCTATTCCCCACCAACAGACCCCAGTGTGTGATGCTCCCCTCACTGTGTCCATGTGTTCTCATTGTTCAACACCCGCCTATGGGTGAGACCATGCAGTGTTTGATTTTCTGTTCTTTGTCAGTTTGCTGAGAATGATGGTTTCCAGCTTCATCCGTGTCACTGCAAAACACACAAACTCATTGTTTTTTATGGCTGCATAATATTCCATGGTGTATATGTGCAATATTTTCCCTGTCCAGTCTATCATTGATTGGCATTTGAGTTGGTTCCAGGTCTTTCCTATTGTAAACAGTGCCGCAATGAACATACGTGTGCATGTGTCTTTATAATAGAACAATTTATAATCCTTTAGATATATACCCAGTAATGGGATTGCTGGGTCAAATGGAATTTCTATATCTAGGTCCTTGAGGAATCGCCACACTGTCTTCCACAATGGTTGAACTAATTTACACTAAACAGTGTAAAAGTGTTTCTATTTCTCCACATCCTCTCCAGCATCTGTTGTCTCCCGATTTTTTAATGATTGCCATTCTAACTGGCATGAGATGGTATCTCAATGTGGTTTTGATTTGCATTTCTCTAATGACCGGTGATAATAAGCATTTTTTCATATGTTTGTTGGCCTCATATATGTCTTCTTTTGAAAAGTGTCTGTTCATGTCCTTCACCCACTTTTGAATGAGGTTTCTTTTTCTTGTAAATCTATTTTAGTTCTTCGTAGATTCTGGATATTAGCCCTTTGTCAGATGGGTAGATTGAAAAAATTTTTTCCCATTCTTTTGGTTGCCAGTTCACTCTAATGATTGTTTCTTTTGCTGTACAGAAGCTCTTGAGTTTAATTAGATCCTATTTGTCTATTTTGGCTTTTGTTGCCAATGCTTTCGGTGTTTTAGTCATGAAGTATTTTCCTATGCCTGTGTCCTGAATGATTTTGCCTAGGTTTTCTTCTAGGGTTTTTAATGGTATTAGGTCTTATGTTTAAGTCTTTAATCCATCTGGAGTTAATTTTAGTGTAAGGTGTCAGGAAGGGGTCCAGTTTCTGCTTTCTGTACATGGCTAGCCAGTTATCCCAACGCCATTTATTAAACAGGGAATACTTTCCCCATTGCTTGTTTTTGTCAGATTTGTCAAAGATCAGATGGTTGTAGATGTGTGGCATTGCCTCTGAGGACTCTGTTCTAATCCATTGGTCTACATCTCTGTTTTGGTACCAGTTCCATGCTGTTTTGATTACTGTAGCCTTGTAGTATAGTTTGAAGTCAGGTAGCATGATGCCTCCAGCTTTGTTCTTTTTGCTTAGGATTGTCTTGGCTCTGCGGGCTCTCTTTTGGTTCCATATGAGATTTAAGGTGGTTTTTTCCAGTTCTGTGAAGAGGGGGTCATAGGTAGTTTGATGAGGATAGTGTTGAATCTATAAATTACTTGGAGCAGTATGGCCATTTTCATGGTATTGATTCTTCCTAACCATGAACATGGAATGTTTTTCCATCTGTATGTGTCCTCTCTTAATTCCTTGAGCAGTAGTTCATAGCTGTCCTTGAAGAACATCTTTTGTTAGGTGTATTCCTAGGTATTTTATTCTCTTTGTAGCAATTGTGAATGGGAGTTCGCTCTTGATTTGGCTCTGTTTTAGTCTGTTATTGGTGTATAGGAATGCTTGCGATTTCTGCACATTGGTTTTGTATACTGAGACTTTGCTGAAGTTGCTTATCAGTTTTAGGAAATTTTGGGCTGAGACGATGGGATCTTCTAAATATACAATCATGTTGTCTGCAAATAGAGACAATTTGATTTCCTCCTTTCCTAATTGAATACACTTTATTTCTTTTTCTTACCTGATTGCTCTGGCTAGAACTTCCAGTACTATATTGAAAAGGAGTGGTGAGAGGGAGCATCCTTGTCTAGTGCCAGATTTCAAAGGGGATGCTTCCAGTTTTTGCCCATTCCACATGATATTGGCTGTGGGTTTGTCATAAATAGCTTTTATCATTTTGAGATAAATTCCATCAGTACCTAGTTTATTGAGAGTTTTTAGCAAAAATGCTGTTGAATTTTGTCAAAGGCCTTCTCCGCATCTATTGAGATAATCATGTGGCTTTTGTCTTTGATTATGTTTATGTGGTGGATTATGTTTATAGACTTGTATATGTTGAACCAGCCTTGCCTCTGCGGGCTGAAGCCTACTTTATTGTGATGGATAAGGTTTTTGATGTGCTGTTGCAATCTGTTTGCCAGTATTTTATTGAAGATTTTTGCATCTATGTTCATCATGGATATTGGCCTGAAGTTTTCTTTTTTTGTTGAGTCTCTGCTGGGTTTTGCTAACAGGATGATGTTGTTCTCATAAAATGATTTGGGAAGGTTTCCTCTTTTTGTATTGTTTGGAATAGTTTCAGAAGGAGTGGTAGCAGCTCTTCTTTGTATGTCTGGTAGAATTTGGCTGTGAGCCCATTTGGACCTGGGCTTTTTTTGGGTGGTAGGCTATTAATTGCTGCTTCAACTTCAATCCTTGTTATTGGTTTATTCAGGGTTTCAACTTCTTCCTGGTTTAGGCTTGGGAGGGTGCAAATGTTTCTTCCATGTTTACTGGTTGATGTGCATAGAGTTGTTTGTAGTAATCTCTCATGGTAGTTTGTATTTCTGTGGAATCAGTGGTGATATCCCCTTTATCGTTTTTTTATTGCATCTATTTGATTCTTCTCTCTTTTCTTTTTTTATTAATCTGGCTAGTGGTCTCTTTTGTTGATCTTTTCAAAATACCAACTCCTGGATTAATTGATTTTTAAAGGTTTTTTTTGTATGTGTCTCTGTCTCCTTCAGTTCTGTTCTGATCTTAGTTATTTCTTGTCTTCCGCTAGCTTTTGAGCTTTTTTTGATCTTGCTCCTCTAGCTCTTTCAATTTTGATGATAGAGTGTCGATTTAGATCTTTCCTTGCTTCTCCTGTGGGCACTTATTGCTATAAATTTCCCTCTAGACACTGCTTTAAATGTGTCCCAGAGATTCTGTTACGTTGTGTCTTCGTTCTCGTTTTTTTCAAAGAACATCTTTATTTCTGCCTTCATTTCATTGTTTATCCAGTCAGCATTCAAGATCCAGTTGTTCAGTTTCCATGTGCAGTTCTGAGTTAGTTTCTTAATCCTGAGTTCTAGTTTGATAGCACTGTGGTCTGAGAGACTGTTATGATTTCCATTCTTTTGCATTTGCTGAGGAGTGATTTACTTCCAATTATGTGGTCAATTTTAGAGTAGGTGTGATGTGGTGCTGAGAAGAATGTATATTCTGCAGATTTGGCATGGAGAGTTCTGTAAATGTCTATTAGGTTTGCTTGGTCCAGATCTGAGTTCAAGTCCTGGATATCTTTGTTAATTTTCTGTCTTGTTGATCTGTCTGATATTGACAGTGGAGTGTTAAATCTCCCACTATTATTGTGTGGGAGTCTAAGTCTCTTTGTAGGTTGATAAGAACTTGCTTTATGTATCTGGGTGCTCCTGTATTGGGCGTGTATATATTTAGGATAGTTAGCTCTTCTTGTTGCATTGATCCTTTTACTATTATGTAATGTCCTTGTCTCTTTTGATTTTTGTTGGTTTAAAGTCTATTTTATCAGAGACTAGGATTGCAACTCCTGCTTTTTGTTGTTGTTGTTGCTCTCCATTTGCTTGGTAAATATTCCTACATCCCTTTATTTTGAGCCTTTGTGCATCCTTGCATGTGAGATGGGTTTCCCGAATACAGCACACCGATGGGTTTTGACTTTTTATCCAATTTGCCAGTTGTGTCTTTTGATCAGGGCATTTAGCCCATTTACATTTAGGGTTAATATTGTTATGTGTGAATTTGATCCTGCTATTTTGTTGCTAGCTGGTTATTTTGCCTGTTAGTTGACGCAGTTTCTTCATTGTGTCAATGCTCTTTACCATTTGGTATGTTTTTGGAGTGGCTGGTACTGGTTGTTCCTTTCGATGTTTAGTGCTTGTTTAAGGAGCTCTTGCAAAGCAAGCCTGGTGGTGATGAAATCTCTTAGCAATTGCTTGTTTGTAAAGGATTTTCTTTCTCCTTCACTTATGAAGCTTAGTTTGGCTGGATATGAAATTCTAGATTGAAAGTTCTTTTCTTTAAGGTTGTTGAATTTTGGCCCCCACTCTCTTTTGGCTTGCAGGGTTTTTGCTGAGAGATCTGCTGTGAGTCTGATGGGCTTCCCTTTGTGGGTAACCCGACCTTTCTCTCTAGCTGCCCTTTGCATTTTCTCTGTCATTTCAACCCTGGGGAATCTGACGATTATGTGCCTTAGAGTTGCTCTTCTTGAGGAGTATCTTTGTGGTGTTCTATGTATTTCCTGGACTTGAATGTTGGATTGCCTTGCTAGGTTGGGGAAGTTCTCCTGGAAAATATCCTGAAGAGTGTTTTCCAGCTTGGATTCATTCTCTCCATCACATTCAGGTACACCTATGAAATGTAGATTAGGTCTTTTCACATAATCCCATATTTTTTGGAGGCTTTGTTCATTTCCTTTCACTCTTTATTCTCTAATGTTGCCTTCTCATTTTATTTCATTGAATTGATCTTCAATCTCTGATATCCTTTCTTTTGATTGGTCAATTCGGCTATTGAAACTTGTGTATGCTTTGTGAAGTTCTCGTGTTGTTTTTCAGCTCCATCAATTCATTTATATTCCTCTCTAAGCTGTTTATTCTCGTTAGCTTTTCATCTAACCTTTTTTCAAGGTTCCTAGTTTCTTTGCATTGGGTTAGAACATGTTCTTTTAGCTCAGAAAAGTTTGTTATTACCCACCTTCTGAGGCCTGTTTCTGTGAATTCATCAGACTCATTCTCCATCCAGCTTTGTTCTATTGCTGGTGAGGAGTTGTGATCCCTTGGAGAAGGGGAGGTGTTCTGGGTTTTGGTGTTTTCATCCTTTTTGCACTGGTTTCTTCCCATCTTTGTGGATTTATCTACCTGTGGTCTTCGTAGTTGGTGACTTTTGGCTGGGGTCTCTGTGTGGACATCCTTTTTATTGATGTTGAAGTTATTTCTTTCTATATTTTAGTTTTCCTTCTAACTTTCAGGTCCCTCTGCTCCAGAACCTGCTAACCTGAGGATCTACCTGTAGCAGCTGCAGAACAGTAAGTGTTGCTGCCAGTTTCTTCTGCTGTTATCTTCGTCCCAGAAGGGTACCCACCAGATGTCAACCTGAGCTCTCCTTTATGAGGTGTCTCTTTGGACATTTGGAGGTTAGGGAGCTGCTTGAGGAGACAGTCTGTCCTCTACAGGAGCTCAAGTGCTGAGTTGGGAGCTCCATTGTTCTATTCAGAGCTGCTGGGCAGGTATGTTTAAGTTTGCTGCAGCAGAACTCATAACCACCTTTTTTCCCAGGTGCTCTGTCCTGGGAAGGTGGGGCTTTATTTATAAGTTCATGACATATTGCTGCCTTTTTTCGGAGATGCCCTGCCTAGCAAGGAGGTAGTCTGGTGACAGTCTGCCAGCAGAGGCATTGCTAAGCTGCTGTGGGCTCTGCCTAGCTGCTGTGTGAACTTCCTTGCAGTTTCGTTTACAGAGGTACAGTTAGAACTGCCTTGGTAATGGCGGTCTGCCTCAGTAAATGTGGATTGCCTCAGTAATGGCGGACTGCCTTAATAGTGGTGGCCTGCCTCAGTAATGGCTAATGCCCTTCCCCCATCAAGCGGGACTGTCCTGGGTTCAGCTGTGCTTGCTGCGAACCTCTCAATCCAGAGCATTTCAGATTGCTGGTCTTTGTGGGGGTGGGACCCACTGAGCCAGATCACCTGGCTCCCTGTTTCAGACCCGTTTTTTTGTTTGTTTGTTTATTTTCAGTTGAATGGGCATCTCTGTATCCCAGGCATTCCAGGTGCCCATTGAAACGGCTGCCCAGGTTTGTGTGAGTTTTTGTGTGGAGACCCGTGGCGCTGGCTGAAACAGCCATGCTGGAAACTCGTGGTGCTTTTCCACCCAGGAATCTTCTGGTCTGTGGGTGGTAAAAACTCGTTTGGAAATGCAGTGATCACTCGTCCTCTGCATTGTTCTCTCTGGGAGCCTCACTCCAGAGCTGTTCCTGTTTGGCCATCGTGGATCTCCTTCCCACTTATCTGCTTTTTTGATGAAAGCCATGATAGTGGATGGAATGGTTTGGCTGTGTCCTGACCCAGATCTCATCTCGAATTCCCGTGTGTTGTGGGAGGTAATTGAATCATAGGGGCAAGGTCTTTCCTGTGCTGTTCTCATGATAGTGAATAAGTCTCATAAGATCTGACAGTATTATAAGGAGGAGTTTCCCTGCCCACTCTCTCTTTGGCTGCTGCCATCCACCTAAGATGTGACTTGCTCCTCCTTGCCTTCTGCCATGATTGTGAGGCCTCCCCAGCCATGTGGAACTGTAAGTCATTAAACCTCTTCCTTTTGTAAATTGCGCAGTCTGGTATGTCTTGATCAGTAGCATAAAAATGGACTAATACAGTCAATGTGAACTAGTATCTCATTGTAGTTTTGATTTGCATTTCTTTGATGGTTGTGTTGAACATCTTTTCATGTGCTTCTATATTTGGACAAATATCTACTGAGATTCTTTGCCCACTTTTTAATTGGGTTATTTGTCTTATTGTTGAGTTGTAAGAGTTGCATATATTCTAGTATACGAGTCCCTTAACAAATATATGATTTGCAAATATTTTCTTCCATTGTGTGTGTCGTCTTTCACTTTCTGGTTAGTGTGATTTGTAGCACAGAATTTTTAATTTTGAGGAATTTCTATTTATTTTTTTCTTTTGTTGTTCATGCTTTTGGTGTCATATCTTGAAACATTGCCAAATTCAAGGTCATGAAAATTCACTCCTGTGTTTTCTTCTAAGAGTTTTTGATCTCTTAAATTTAGATCTTTGATCCATTTTTAGTAAATTAGGAGTCCAAGTTCATTCTTTTGCATGTGGCTATCTAGTCCCAGCACCATTTGTTGAAAAGGTTCTTCTTTCTCTGGTTGAATTATCTTGCCACTTTTGTTGGACATCAGTGACTGTAAGGTAAGTATTTCTGGAGTCTCAGTTCTGTTCTACTGATCTGTATGTCTGTCTTAATGCCAGTACCACACTGTCCTGACTACTACAGGTTTACAGGTTTTGAGATCAGAAGTGTGAGTTCTCCAGTTTTGTTCTTTTTCAGTATCATTTTGGCTAGTCTAGGTCTTTTGAGTTTCCATGTGAATTAGTTTGCCCATTTTTTTCAAAGATGCCAGCTCGGGGGCTGGAGGTGGTAGTGTGTACTGACAGGGATTATATTAAATTAGGGATTATATTAGATCAGTTTGGGGAGTGTATTAAATCAGGGATTCTCTTGGATCGATGTGGGGAGTGTATTAAATCAGGGATTCTCTTGGATCGGTTTGGGGAGTGTATTAAATCAGGGATTCTCTTGGATTGGTTTGGGAAGTGTATTAAATCAGGGATTCTCTTGGATCGATGTGGGGAGTGTATTAAATCAGGGATTCTCTTGGATAGGTTTGGGGAGTGTATTAAATCAGGGATTCTCTTGGATTGGTTTGGGAAGTGTATTAAATCAGGGATTCTCTTGGATCGGTGTGGGGAGTGTATTAAATCAGGGATTCTCTTGGATCGGTTTGGGGAGTGTATTAAATCAGGGATTCTCTTGGATCGGTTTGGGAAGTGTATTAAATCAGGGATTATATTGGATCGGTTTGGGGAGTGTATTAAATCAGGGGTTCTCTTGAATCGATGTGGGGAGTGTATTAAATCAGGGATTCTATTGGATCGGCGTGGGGAGTATATTAATCAGGGATTCTAGTGGATCAGTGTGGGGAGTATATTAATCAGGGATTCTATTGGATTGGTGTGGGGAGTATATTAATCAGGGATTCTACTGGATTGGTGTGGGGAGTATATTAATCAGGGATTCTACTGGATTGGTGTGGGGAGTATATTAATCAGGGATTCTACTGGATTGGTGTGGGGAGTATATTAATCAGGGATTCTACTGGATTGGTGTGGGGAGTAT